>CM076450.1:14705404-15905404 GCA_038419695.1 Scomberomorus guttatus | reverse complement strand
CGTAATTAGTCTTTCAACAGGCTGGACTTTGTTAATCTTAATCTGTCTCTTATCTCTGGTTCCAGACGAGGGGAATTAGTGGCCCTCACCCCGCCACTTGGCTTCTCTTCACGCCTCGGCCATTTCTCCTCATTACAGCATTACAGGACCATGTGGCCCGACGCGATACCGCAGCAGGCCACTGCTAGCTCGTTAGCCCCATTCTCATTTTTCCTGATGAATGATATGTGACCTCTGTGGCATCGGCGACTCGGCGACATTGATTTTGCAACTCGAAAGGTTCTTTAATCATGTTTGAATTGTAACAGAGTGCTCACTGTGCTCTTCAAGTGCACATGAGGTTGAATGTATTCTCGCATTAACGTGGGGAAATAAATGCCTGTATGCGAGGACTTTCACACATACTAAGAGTGAAATACAAAAAGGGGATATTCACTTTATTATTCTTTATCACACTTCTGAAAACCCCAGAGCAAGGTGCGCAATTGAAATTCCTCTGGCTTGTTTTCCCATAATCATCCCCTGGGTTTACTTTGGAACAGTTTACAGAAATATGATCATTTCTAACTTATCATTTGCATCTGGCACCTTCCCTAACCATCCAGATAAAGCAAATTAATATATTGTATACTTCTACGACCATAGGCTACACAGCCTGATGTATTTATCTTCCACTGAGAACCAATTCCTGCCTGCCATGACTCACATGTTGACACTAGCCTATAGCATTTTGGTCAAATCAGATAGTTACATAGCAGCTCATAGTCACTCCATTCACAACACAGTAATCCCAGAACAGGGCATGCCAAAAACAAGAGATAAATAAGTAATGAAGAAGTGAGTGGAGAGGAAAAACAACAGCAAGAATCGAAGACAATATGAGAACATTGAGTGAAAAAAGATGAAAGCGCTTGTGCATCTTATCTATGAAAGGTTTTATCCCCCTGTCTCTTTTCAATTAAAGATATAGCCCTGGTCGTGTCTCAGGAGGATGACACTTTCAGCAGGCCCTGCACCATCTGATTGCTATTTCACTAATGTTATTTTTATGCAAATGCATTTTTCCATCATCCTCTTTTTTTGTGTCCTAATGATATGTCTGCTATGCTTGCAGCATTGCCCTCTCTGGCTACATGTGGGACAATCAACAGATACACGTCTCAACACTTCCTAGTGTTGTCTTCCCGTCCATGATACTGTAGGGGAGATGAGCTGGATGCGTTCAGGGTAAAGCGGTTGCGATGATACATGGAAAAGAGGTGATGCAGTTTTCCCATCTGAAGGCTCATAAATATTTAACATGTAAACATCATAACAAGGGAATTATAAAAAAATCCTACAAGTAGCAATATCTTGCCATCATAAAATGTCCTGGCTATACCGATTCGCTGATTCAGTTGAAAGGTTTACTGCATTTTAAGTTAATGAAGCCAAATTACTTGATCATGAAGGCATATTTATTTTTTATATATAAAAAGCAGAGAACAAACCGTATCTGTACTATAACTGGGTTGTTTATTAAACTGATGCATTGACACTAAAGAGATGCAAAGCTATCATCTTGTCTATACCCTCTCTCTCCCAGAGTTCTGTACAGTCTTGTAAATTACCCAATTTGGCATTTTTAAACAACAAAAGAGACTCACCCCTCTGAGTGTCAGTGTTAAAAAACAGGAGGAGAGGATGCAAAACAGCACTGAACCACTTTATATCTGATACATCGGCCAAAGAGTCCATTTTGTGTTGGCACAGTTATTGCAAATGACATAATAGAGGTTGGAAGTGAAAGGGACTTTTGAAATCCTTTATTACAAAATTGTATAGATACATTAGGCAACACACATATTGCCTAATGGGAATATTACATTATTTTGAACATCCTCCTTTCACATAGAGATGACACCTCAACACAGGAATTATCACATTCACATCCATGCCAGAAAGGATAAGGAAACCACACATATTTCAATTAACCTGCTGCTGTTAATATTTGTGATGAGCGATTCAAAGCCAATGAAGGGTGTAAGTTTGAACTGCAGACTGAAGCAAGAGCGTTTTGCCAGGGAAGCCAGACAGTGTGATCGTGTGAAGTCTCATGAGGTGCGAAAATGAAAACATTTTGAAGTTTGAAAAGCTGAGAATACAGCAAAAAGGAAGATAATGATGGATTACAGAGAGCTGACAATGAGGTCATTGTCACATACAGAAAGAATATTGATTGGGTGACAAATAAGTCTCCTGTTTACAAACTTGTTCTCCCATTTTAACAGTGATTTATATTAACATGACATGTTAACATTGCACCCTACATTGTTGTCTTTTATAGGACAGAGGGGCTGCAAAGATAGCGTGGGCCACTGTAAGCATCCTAAAGGTTATTTTACTGTCCTTGTTGTAAAAAAAAAAAAGGAGAGAATCCAAATGGCTCAGTAATTAAAATGTCATTAATTTGTGGTGTCTTATCAGACCTCACAGACAGCTCTTAATGAAGGCCTGCGAGGAAGATAGAGCTTGCGTGTTCCCGGACAGCACCGCATGCTGCTACCACTCTCACATCAGCTATCTCAATAATGGGATATATGGGGCTGCAACAGACCGCATGGCATTTTGACAATTAGTCAATTACATTTCATCTGTGTAATACTGGGATTGGTTTGCCGCAATGGTCGCCTTGTGCAAATATCTCATTAAAAAAGTAAATTAGGTTTCATGACCACTAGCTTTGATGATTCATAACCTTTTGCCTTCACATCACAGCCACATGTTCACACATGAACACAGGTGTGAGGACAGACATGTATATGGACGTGCACATACATCTCCTATCAGATGCATATTAAGTGGGCCGGGACAACATGCTAATGCTCTTCAATCATCTGGACATCATAAATGTAACCGCGGCCTGATTTGTTATGAACTGTTATTTTCTCTGAATTATTTTATACATGGTCATTTATAATGAAAATCCGCTGCTACAGTATTAGCATTTTCTCAGGTTCAAGAAAAATCAAAGGACAGAAGACATTATGTGACTGAATAAGATGCAACACAGAGGGAAAAAAATGAGGAAGGAGCAATTTTACAGCATCCAACCTGAACAGTGAACTCTCTAAAGGTCCACTGCAACCACTGTGTTGCTTCATGCTGCTTTTATCCATTTAAACCCCAGATGATGACATGTCCTCATTTTCTACTTTCTGCCTTGAGTGACATGAAAATACCTGTGCACCTTTGTTGGCATGTAGCCCATAATATCACTATTGCAGATGACAAACAGAACAATAGTGTACTTTACAGAAACACTAACAGTCACTTAGCTGCCCGCATTTGTTCCTGTCAACCTGGAAAGAGAGATAGGTGAAGGCAGGCAGACACACACACACACACACAAATACATTTATACATGAATAAATAAATTAAAATACTAACCTCTTAGATTAATTTTAAGACAAGAAAACTAAAATCAACATGAATGAAAGACACTGCAGTCAAATATTTTTGGAATTTAAATGTTTCATTTAGAAAATTTCACACATCATATTGAGTTGATGAAATGAACGTCTTGTTTGGAAGTGTAAGCACATCTAGATATGTGTAGACAATTTATTGTTCTCCCAGCCCAGCATCTTTAAGAATTATGTCCATAATGCAGGTCACGATTTCAATTCAGTGCAAATGGAAGTACATTTTACATATTGCCTTTTGTCATTTGGCAGACGCTTTTATCCAAAGCGACTTACAAACAAGGCAAGACAATCAGGCGTTAGAGGACAGTGACTCAGAAAGAGCCGTGGTACATATTCTCAAGTAGCTGACCAGGTACAAGAGAGAAAGCAATGAGAAAGTGCGTTAGAGAAGGTGAGAAACAACTGGAAGTAGACAAATGCATAAGAAATACCACAAGCAACAAGACAGAAGAGCAACAATCAGCAAAGTGCTAAAAAGGTTAAGGGGCTCAAGTGTTAAGGTGTTCACGGAAGAGCTGAGTTTTCAGGCATTTCTTGAATGCACCAAGGGAGTCAGCAGACCGTATGGAGCTGGGTAGCTCATACCACCATCCTGGAACCACAAATGAAAAGAGTCTGGACTGTGATTTCATACCAGGCAGTGACGTTATTACCAGACGTTGTTCATTTGCAGATCGGAGTGGACAGGAGGGGATATACGGCCTGGTGAATGAAGGCAAGCATCAAAGCTTTGAACTTGGTGTGAGCTGCCATCGGGAGCCAGTGGAGGGAGATGAACAGAGGTGAGACATGGGCTTGTTTAGGTTGGTTGAACACCAGACGTGCTGCTGCACTGTGAATCCTCTGCAGAGGTTTAACAGTGCATGCTGTCCAACCAGGAGCCAGTTGTAGTAGTCCAGTCGTGAGATGACCAGCGCTTGAACTAGGAGTTGTGCTGCATGCTTAGACAGGTACGGTTGAATCCTACTGATGTGATACAAAGTGAATCTGCATGACCTTTATAGCGAAGCAAAAAGTTACGTTCGATTTTCATGCAGGAGTCTGAAGTTCGTGTCCCATCACAATCCAACAATTTATGTTTGGTTGTTTAACTGTAACCGGAATCCTTCCTCAACCTTAAGTCCCTAAGTGTTTTAGTTGTGTAATCTTTACCGTAGTTTTTTTCACAATAAACACAATAACCTCTACCATACTGCAGTTGCTATGTCAAAATATGTCAGAACAACTGGCAGCATCATTCCTGGTGATGTTTGAGCCCCAAGCCAGCCAAAAGAGGTCGTGGTAGGTGGCCTGACCTGAGCAGATGAGAACACAAGCGAGGACAGCTGCTGGGGACAGATGCCACCATTTGGAGAGCAATAGTGGATTTTAACCGTCCGTGTTATTAGGCTGGGTTGTCGGACTGGAGTCACTGCTCAGGCAGCTACCATACACTGTTTTCAAGCGTCAAGACAATGCAGACTGTCTTGTTCCACCCCAACAGACTTCTTTATTAAAACACTATCTACTCTAGTTTCTATGTGGAGGAAGGAGAGAAATGTGATGGTCTTGTCAGTGTTGTTTCCTTTTTTTTTTTTTTTTTTTAAACACACAAGCACAATCACATGCACAGACAGGGACAGACGTGGTCTCACTTAGGAGCACACATGCAAACAGATGCCACCATGCTTATATTACACACAAGGGTGGGTTATTATAGCCAGCGGGCCAGTTATTGATGTGCTCATCTGCATGTTTATGACACACCATGATATAACTAGTTTAGCAAAACCTCCTTTATTCCAAGTCATTACATAATAGGCTTGTGTTGCATCACGACTTATTGATGAAATAATAATAATGTTTATTTATAAAGCACCTTTCAAGAGCAGACATCATAATGTGTTTCACATTAAAAACAAACAAAAAGCAAATAAGAGAGCAGCAAAGATTAAATGCACACCTGCAGCTTTAAAATATACAAAACAAATTAAACAAAAGCAAGTTTAAACAAATCGGTCTTGAGCTGCTTTTTAAAGGTGTCCACAGTGTCCACAGATCTTAAGTCCAATGGGAGAGAGTTCCAAAGTTAAAAAAGCTACAACCTCAAAAGCACAGTCTCCTTTTGTCTTCACCAACAAACCTTGATCCTGAGGATCTCAGATTCCTACTGGTATTATATGGCTGCAGTAGCTCTTTATTGTAGGCAGGTGCCTGACCATGCAAGGCTCTGAATGTGATTACAAGGATCTTGAACTGGATTCTGAATTTGATGGGAAGCCAGTGTAAATACATCAGTACTGGTATTACATGAGACCTTTTGGGGGACTTGGTCAGGAGCTTGGCAGCAGCATTTTGGACCACTTGTAAGTGGTTCAGGGATGTCTTACTAAAGACAGGTGAAAAGGGAATTGCAATAATCAAGATGGGAGAAAATTAATGCATGTATAATCATCTCCATCTCAGCTATGGACTCAATGGGCCTGAGTTTAGCAGTTTCTCAATGGGTAGAAACAGGAGTGAACCAAACAATTTACATGCTGGTGAAGACTTAAAGCCTGGCCCATAGAAATACCCAGATTACGGAGGGTAGGTTTAACAGAAGAAGATAAGGAGCCAAGACTTTCCATCACCTTCGGGACAATGTCATCAGTGGCAGAAATGAGAACTTCTGTTTTATCAGTACTTAGCAGTAGAAAATTATCTGCTATTCAATCTTTTATAGAGTTTAGGCAGTTCAGTAGAACAGACAGTTTTGAAACATTTTGAGGCTTAAACGAAATGTATAATTGAATATCATCCGCGTAACAATGAAAGGAGATACCTTTAAATTTACTTATTATCTGCCTGAGTGGAAGCAAGTACAATGCAAACAGCAACAAGCCTAGGACAGACCCTTGGGGAACATCACAAAACAAAGATTCAGCAGAAACCATTCAAATATCAAAATGTTCAACTCTTTAAAGACTTTTATGCTATCACTTTTCTTCTTTCTAGCATGTTCCAGTGATTTCATATAATTAAAATATTAAAATATTAAAAGGGTCTAGATTGTCACTGGTGACGGAGTCAGCCTCTGACATGTCGCTGGGAGTGGAGTTGACCTCTGACCTTTGTTTGACCTCTGGCCTTTTGACACTAAACAGAGTAGAAATCAATCTTTTAAAGCCTGTTTAAAGCCTGTTTTGTTTGATCAACTGCCCAAAATCTAAAGATATTCAGTTTATTATCACACATGACACAGAAAAGCTTCAAATCATCACATTTGAGAAGCTGCAACAGGCAACTTTTTGGGGCATTTTTCCTTAAAAATGACTTATTTCTTTATGAAAACAGTTGCCAATTAATTTTCTATTGATCAACTAATTGTTGCAGCTCTGTCAAAGCCTAAAAATTTTATAACAACTACAGGAGCTGGCTGCAGCAGCTTTGTTATAACATCAGTATTTACTAAGTGCAGATTTACACATCACTAAATTAAAACCTGTCGCATCACACAAACTAGTTCCTACTTAGAGATGAGTTGTTACACCTACTAACTGGAATATGGTTGACATATCTGACCTGACACTTTACATTTTATGATGACCAAATGACATCTGTTAGCTTAGCATAATCTCATATTTCCCCCTCACTGTAAACTGCATGAATACTACTAATTCTACAATACACATATTTCTCCAGGTAGGCAGATAGAAATAAAACATTCCTACAGTCACAAAGGACTGACAGTTAAGTTTATTTTATCTCTTGGCTCCTTACAGTTTGTGGTCATATAGTTGGCTGAGATATACTCATTTTTAATCCTCAGTATGAGTAAAGCTCCAAAAAACAGTTTGCAACACAGAAAACATTTTAAGTCTCAAGCCCTACCCTAATGACATCACTATGACATCATCAGGGTTATATACTCTTATAGCCTTTAGAGAAAGCTTCTCCAGAGCCACAGAAGATATTATACAGCTGTTTTCAGCTGTATAAAATGCTAGACAACTACTCCTCATGATAAGTTGACTAAGATTAATATGTCCACACAGTCATTTTGTTTGAAAAATGCATTTTAACATTTATCTGAAGCTTATATGAGGCTTCAGCAGTCTGAGTTAGTCATATCAAGTGGATATCTGACACATTTACAGTCTTTTTAGCATCAAAGTCCCCCTTTTGTTTCCTCGGACAGTGTTTCCCTGTTGAGCTGTGGTGGAAGTATAGTAACAAAAAGAGAAATTTTGGCACTAAAAAGACTGTAAAGTTGAAAGATATCTACTTGATTTGACTCATTTGGACGGCTGAAGCTTCATATTAGCTTCAGATAAACCTTTAAATACATTTTTGCACAGAAGGAGGCTTGCTGTGGATTTTGTCCCCCATCACTTACACTGTAAGTCCATTATGAAGGGATCTTCTAATGGTCAATATGAACAGGAGGAATAATTACAGCAAGAAAAACATGTTTCAATGTTCATTTGTTTTAAGACAAACACCACAACAGTTCTGAATGTAAAGAACACCAGTAAACACAGCATCAAACAGAGGAGGACATCAGTGTCTCTATATATGTTGCTCAGGTCTTGATGCACATTTCAAAATGCCTATAAAGGCAAATTTGGCAATGCAGAACAGGTGGGATGCTGAACAAGTCAAACAACAAATTAAAACTTGCTGTTGGAGCAGCAGCTTACAGCGGCAGCAGCTAGCAGTCTAATCAGCTAGCAACAACCACACACATTTATATATGACTTCATTAGATTATTAATACTGAAGCATCAGTGTGTAAGCAGCATGTTACTGTTGTAGCTGCTGGAGGTGGAGCTAGTTTAAACTACTTTATATACAATTAGCTAGTTATGTCCATTGGTTCTCAACCTAGGGGTCAGGCCCCTCCAAAGGGTCACCAGATAAATCTGATTAATGGGAGGAGAAAGAAGAAAAAACAAAGTTCTGATACACAAATCTGTTTTCAGTTTTTGGACTTTTTCTCTAATCTTTGATTTTTGCTGAAATATTGGATCATTTGAACATTTTTTGAAATGAAACCATGTGAGAAGTTTAGAGGGAAAAATCACTATTTGGTGGAGCTGTTAACAACTCATAGACATCTGAAATGTGACCGTCAAAAGGCAAAAAGGTTGTAAACCACTGGTTTCATCTTTAACAATGTATTGTATTTTAAAAGCTTGCTTATATTATCCATTGTGTCAAATCTTCATCTGAAAAGTAACTAAAGCTGTTAAATAAATGTAGTGGAGTAGAAAGTCAATATTTCCTTCTGAAATGTAGTGGAGTGGAAGTATAAAGTAGCATCAAATGGAAATACTCAAAGTACAAGTACCTCAAAATTGTACCTAAGTACAGTACTTGAGTAAATATACTTAGTTACTTTCCACCACTGATGTTGACAAACTTTAGATCAATATTACTGCATAACTGACAGACATCAGACATTACTGAGTCAGTTTGCTGACTCTTCTTACACTCTGTTTTAACATTAAACATTATACTGTAGTTGTTACTTGTGCTCACAGTGACTGCTGCTCAGTAAAGTCTCGCTTTGGACAAAGTCTGCAGAGTTGTGGACTTATGGAAAATGGGCATGAAGGGCTCAAATAATCAACCAGAAGTCCATTATTCACTCTTTTAGTTCCGTTTTTGTTCTCTACCAACTCCTGAGGGAAAAATCTGTCTCTTTAGCTGCTAAATGCTCTTTAACTGCGCCTTCAAAAAAGCAATTATTCATTACTTATGTAAGATTAAATTATCTAAATGTTATTTCACTCATACTGTGTGACTTGATGTCACATACATACATACAGGACTGTAGCTCTTGAACAGAGCCGGTTTACAGCAGTTTGCGTCAAACAGCATTACATAACATGAAGTGAAGCTTCTGTGGATATTTAAATTTCAAGGGTTGTTCATAGTCTGTGTGAGAAAGAAGTTATGGTCAGCTATAAAACCTGTTTTCATGGTGGAGAAAAAGTATCAAAACATCACCAAAAACTACACTCCTGTAGCATTAAACACTTGTTTTCATCTGTATATTCAGGATTTTGCTAACATGCACCTGTTATGATATTTTAAATTGTTTTTATTTTATTAAATGATAAGTTTGCTATTATATAATGTTAACAAATAACAAAAATACCAAAACCTTGACCTACTAACAAGTATTATTTGCCTGATATATCTTATTCCTCTGTGCTGTAGAGCTCCATTACTGTCCAAAAACTGTTAACAAGCTACCTACAGAGGCTATGTGGCTTTGAGCTAAATGCTAACAACAGCATGCTAACATGCTGATGTTGGGCACCGAACCACTTCCTAATATTAAGATCTTGCTGACATCACCAGTGATGTCATGGGTTAGACCAAGTATGGGGGGGGATTTATTTTATTTAGTTAAATGTTTGGTTTTGTATTTATGTTATTTGTACTTATTTTGGGTTTTGGTAAGGACTCTGCTGTGGTTGATGTGTGTGTAAACAATGTTAACTGATACAAGTGACATTGTCATATAGCAGTTGTTGGTATAAGGGAAAGGACACCCCTGATAGAAATATGGTTCTGCCCAGATAGATTGGAGGGCTTATTTAATGGGAAAGTTGTTAGTTTGAGAAAGAGCAGAAAATGAAAGAGGATATGAGTGTAGCTGTGTTAAGGTAAGTTTGATTATGCTTGATTTCATTTGGTATCCTCTGAGTCTGTCTCTTATCACCTTCTTTGACACTCTGGCAAAGCTTCCTCACAGGTAAAACTTTATTTTACACTAAAACAGCAAGTAATTGTAAAAAGCCAGAAAGGGTTGCCGAAATGTTTCATTTTTCTTGTTTCTTATCTCAATTGTTGTTTTGACCCAAAATCCTTTAGGTTTTTTGGGGTATAGAAGAATGTTGGTGGCTTTACATCCTCACTTTGAGTTCAAATTTATTTGAAACTTTGATTTTATTTGAGAGACAGACAGTGATGATCAGTAGATACAGAGTAAAATAGAACAGGCGGCTTTACATTATGGTGCTGTAATATATCTTTACTTTTGGGATTATACTAAAAACAATCCTTTCATCCCCATGTCTAAACTGTGTGAGTGTTGGCATGTATGTATGTAATACTGTAGGTGAAGGCAGATAATTGGTGTGATTACTGCAAGCAATCACACCATTGTAGCAGCAGCAGCAGCAGCAGCTGGCAGCAGCTCTCAACAACAGTAGAGTTGGCACATGTCTGCCTGGACAGAGTATGATTTTTCACCCATCTTCATCCAGAAAATCAATAGGTGAGTTCCTTCATTGTGCTATATGCCCTTACTTTTGTCATGATAATGATTTGGTACCATGTCATCTGATCACAACATGAAACAAAAAACATTATTTTACTAGTATATATTTTTTCGTTAAGCCTGTGATCTATTCTTTGTAATTCTGACTTATTGAACAATCTTGATATTTGGCAACAATTAAGAATGTACTATATCAAACCATCAGGTTCTTGTCAGGGTTAGGCTGCTCCCTACAGACATATACCCACTAAAGCTGTCCCATTGTTTAACAATATCATTTTTCCAGTTCAATCTTCCCAGCATCTTTTCACATGCAACATTTTCCATCATTCGTTCCCTCCACATTTTCAGTGTAGGAGTTTCTGATTCTTTCCAACATGTAAGAATCAGCTGGGCACAGGTTATGAAGCCAGTTGTTAATAAATGCAAAGCTATTTTATTGAGTCTTGTTGGGGTGTAATAATGTCTATGAAGAAGTTAGTATTGAATTAATGTGCCTCTGACTTCTCTGATATATTTCCCTTTGTTTGAAAGAATCCCATTAGAGGAGCATGTTTTTTGTTTTGTCTTTATTTGTGTACAATATTCAGACAAACTGCACTACTTAAGTATTTACTTTTTTTTAAAGACTTTTGAATGTTTAATTACCTGAATTAGCTCCATGCTTTTTTTTTCTATTACATTCTAATTGTGTACAAATGTTCAGCATCATTCATTTAAAATGTTAATAAAGTGAGACACAGTTTGAAAGAAATACCTTAAAGTTGTATAATTTGCATTAACATTTTAAGTCACAACTCAAATGGCTGTTTATTCACTGTAAATACTGTAAATGAGTAATGTCAAGTAACAAGGTTTGTGGGAAAAATATTTAAAATGTTAACTCACTGTTTGTAGTCAGTTACACGATAGTATGTCGAGTAGTATGTTGTACATTTTGCAGTTTATAGTAAAAATCTGTAAGTATGCCACTTGTGACTTTCTGTGAATTTTACAGTAAATTAATGGGAACCCTGCACTTGGTAAGTAGTACTTGAGGGGTCCTGGAAGGCAGCAGGTCACTGCAGCTGGTCCTGGTTTTGTTATGGGGATGTACCTGGGAATGGTGATCATGCTGCTGGGAAGGCAGCAGCTAGCTGCGGCTGGTCCCAGCTGCCTGACCTCCCAATTGCACCCATGAGAGATGTGGAAGGTAGCACGTCATTGCTGCTGGTTTGGGTTCACAACAAGAACAGGTCTCAGGTGTGCCATTAGAACCGTGGTGGCTCATGTCCCGCGGGCCCAACAGGTCTCAGGCGTATGCCCTCTGTGTGTAGGGCCTTGCATGTTGAGTGAGATTAAAAGACTCAATGATATTAATAAAACTAAAAGCAAATTTATCAGAAGCATCATCAATATGAATGTTAAAATCACCAAGAAGCACAAATCTATATAGCTTTAGAATAGTCAATAAAAAATCACAAATTTCATTTAAAAAGGAGCTATTTGGGCCTTGTGGACGGTAAATTAAAATACCATAAAAGGGATTAGTACGTCCAACTTTCTTCATTTGTAATTCAAAAGAAGACGAAGACCCAGTATTCATCAACAAGAAAAACTACTTCTGAACATGGCAGCAAGTCCTCCACCATGGCCTGAAATTCTAGGCAAGCTGATAAAAGTGTAATCCACAGCTCAGTGAGAAGGGTATGTTCCATATTCTTCTGCCAGGTTTTGGTCACAAACAAATGATATATAATTTTAAAAGGTCTACCCTGATGAGACATACTGAGAAATCACTGTTAGCAGGCAGACTGAGTACATCACAAACACTTTGAGATGTGAGAGACTCAGTCTCTCACATCTCACAGCGTGTATGATGTACATTATTATCACTTCTGGGCTGTTTGACTGCTACTTCCTCTGATTCCGGTATCACACCTGTTGGAATACAATATTTTCTTCTCAAATTTCTTCAAATCAGAGTGACTCCGCTCTGCTCACTCCATCAGAGCACTGCACAAGCCGAGTGAATGTTCATTTCGTAGTTGATTTAACTGTCATATTGCATCTGCATCAGTAGCAGCGGTGCTGAATCCTGTGTTGAAACCCCTCATTAGTGTTTCGTTGCACTCTGATTGCTGATTGACCAGATTGAGACTGCTGGCATCAAAGCTATTTCCTCTTCCCAGTCACATCCTGCCCTATATTCCCTTCCTTATCCTCTCCTGTCTCTCAAGCTTTAAGGGTTTCTTTGGGTTTGGTTCAGGTCAGACCTGATTGCTCTTTATTCAGGTCTGCTTTATCTGTCTCTGACTCCAAAATTGTATTTCTTATTCTGTTAGTTTAAACAACAGTTAGAGATAAATTTAAACTCTGAAACAGCCAAAAGGCCAAACTCTTCTTAAAAATGTATTTATGATCACAATGAAGTACTACAGCATGTAATATTTACACAGACATTCAGCAAAAGTTAAACACAATACAGTGAAAAGAAGGATAGAAGATTATCCTTGTATTATATCTCACACAACTCACAAAATATCAGAGATTATAACATACTGCTTTCTCTGAGGCTTCTGGCCTCTGACAATGTCTAAAATGAAAACAGACTTCTGATGTTATCAGAATCACATTTACCACCCCTGTGAATAGTACAACCTACCTGCTGTTTACAGCCATTAACCGGCAATCAGCTTTACATTCCCTTCGCGGGATGAGGATAATATTTCCTGCTTGCATATTGTAGCTCCATTTAGTTTCTCTGGACTCAATTTCAGTGCTGAATATATTTCAAGCACTGAAACATGTATAACTACAGAGATGAGATCCCTGGTTATTCCTTTTCATTTCCTCTTCATGTCTTTTTTTTTTTTTTCCTCCTTCCTGATGTGGATTTCAAGTCACAATTTTTCACTCTTGATAAAACTACTGAGTCGCTTCCTGTGTTTTGGCATTAAGTTTTAATGACATGCAGCATTCATTGGCAGAGATGAGAGGGCGGTTGGTTTGAAAGGCTCTCTGAAGTGTAACGCTGCACCCAAATGGCTCATTGGGCTTTCATGCCAATTTGGTATGATCTCTGCCATCTCAAAATGTAAATAAAACAGCTTATGCAAATGGGAAGGATTTCACATTTCTGCAAGGATTTAAATGTTTGTTTACTCATATGACTCCCAGAGAGGATATGTCTTTTTATATGAAGCTGTTGGGAAAACATATGAATATGCAAATAGTGCTGGCTTATTTTTCCTTTGGATGACAGGTTTTGATTATCTTTTTGGACATATGTAGATAAAAAATATGAGGTAAAAAATTACATAATTCAGCAAAAGAAACACACATGATGCATTTTTTTTTTCATTAAAAGATATAATGCAGTCTTGACTGTGAAAGAATCATTAAATGTAGGCCACCACAACATCACAAGTGCAAGAACATATTAATTAAGCAGATCAGTTTGACTTCAAGGGCGCTGTTTTCAAAAAAATTAACTTCACAAGGTAGTCAGAAGTTGCGATACCAATTATTACAGTTCATCTTCATTTTTTGCCAGTTTTCTCGCTGAGAATCTACCTTCTTTAGACAAATGTTTTAAACATTTCACCAACATGAATATTAATACAAAACCTAAAATATATCTTGTCATCACTATGTTGTAAATTAATTAATTCAATTATTTAAACTTTAAATTCTCTTAATATCTTGCCAATCCTATCGCTTAAATATAAAATAATATATAATATATAATATAAAATAATAATTGCTAAAATATAATAACAAAAGACAAATATTGAAAAAATGGAAATATCTCACTGAATGAGGTCGTGTAAATTCACTGCAGGTGTACAACTCTGTGTTATCAGTAAAGCAGCCGCTGCATCCATCACAGTGACCCAGGGATTCAATCTCTGTCTAGTTAAAATGTCCTTGAGGTTCTGATCATGAATGAGATATTATGTTTACCCTCTAGATAACAACATCACCCTTCAGATATCCTATAAAAGAGCATGCATTCAGTTCTGACATTAGAGGACAGGATCAACATGGCACATTTACAAGAAAGAGCTTTCTCAGTCAAATTTCAGCGCTGGCCTCCAGCAGTTTGTGCGGCTGCCCAGCTATTGAAACGCTCAATACACTGGCTCTAATCATTACAGACACACACACACACACACACACAAACAAATGCATACACATGTGAATCTACACAATATGCATACTTTGGATCCTGCCAGCTGTCTGGTACAAGGATCACTAGTCACTGCAAAATGTTGTTCTGAGGAAATCGTCCCATTAAAAACATTTTAATTACATCTGCTGCATACAGTCAAAGTGGAACAATATGTGGAATTAAACATTCAAGTCAGTGGACACTCAGGCATAGAATAGCATGATATACTGTACTACTATGAGGATAAAATAATTGATTTATAAAGAAAGGTGGGAAATAATCTCTTTTAACAGCTGATGGTCAACAGTACTTTTTTACAAGTGGGGAAACAGTAGTACAAAGCATGATGGACATTTGCACTTATTTGTACAAAAAACAGAATAACGTGGACTCAACCAGGTCACTTTTCCCATAATAAACCCATAAAAAAAACGTATTCTATCGACCCTATCGTAGTGTAACAAAAACATAACATACAATTCACCCTTAAATCAAAAGAAATATACCACTTGTATTAACAGGCCAGTTGAATAAAGTTTGTATAGAATCAGCTCCAGTACATTATATAATTGGTCTTATAATGATGGTATCTTATAGTTTCTGTACTTTTTAAAAAAATTATTACCTGATTGCTTTAACTTATGTACTTAGACTTATGTACTGTGACTTTTAACCTAAATCGTGTGTTTGGCATACTATATCTAATGTTGTTG
Source organism: Scomberomorus guttatus (assembly GCA_038419695.1). NCBI lineage: Eukaryota > Metazoa > Chordata > Actinopteri > Scombriformes > Scombridae > Scomberomorus > Scomberomorus guttatus. Next base: position 15,889,816 of record CM076450.1, on the reverse strand, counting down.
GTTTTGTGGTCTTTTTGTCCTGAAAATGTTTTTAAAATAAAATACAATCGAGATCAGTTCCAAATCTAAATGATGCGATGCCAAACTATTGTTACAGAATGTATGCAGTGAAAATGCTTCAGGCTAAAGCACAGATACAAATATCCAGATCACACTATTACTACCTTGAAGGATTTTGTTTGTATTATTTGATTCTAATTGGGTCCACAGAGGGTCTACAGAGGCATGCATATTTATACTACCAGTCAAAGAAGTAATTTAAACATGTTTGGCTGAGTTTCACAAGCCCACAGGATCAGCAAAAGATAAGAGCTGTCATAATTTATTCCAAAACTAGTTACTAGCACCATTCAAAAGTCACTGATTGCAAAGCAATGGATCAGTGTGTGTGTGTGTGTGGCCTTGAAAGTACTTTTCTCTTTAGAGTGACAGAAACATGGTGAGGTGCGAAAAATTAATTAATTTGATTTTTCAGATATCACATCAAACCATTTCTCAATATTATGCCCTCAATAGTCCCTCTGGTGAAATTTACTTTTATAAAAGCAGAACCAGTGGCCATGAGGAAAAAGAATAATACAGCAACCACCACATGCCCACCATGATTATCTTAAATGGTGCGGCAACATCTCATACCCTGTACCATTTCAATTAAATTAATTTGTTTTTTAATTGTTCCGGTGTATATTTGCACAACTATATCTTCTTGTTCTACATTTTTGTCCAGAGAAGTACCAAAATAAAGATTTGGCTGTAAAAAGTGAAACATATGTTGACAAAGCAGTGTGAAATGCTAAACTTAAAGAAGTGCACCTTGCTAAGAACTCCAAGGACGATTTGCCCTGACTCTGAAGCTTTCTCTGTGTTCACAAAGCTTTAAGCCTACAGTACTGAGTAGTTAAGACCATATTTCTGCTCAGGTTTTGTGCAAGTGGTTAAAGAGATGACTCTCGCAGGCCCCGGACTCTCACAATCCTCTTGACATGGACTGCAGGTTCAGCGGAGCTAAGCTCATGTATCTTTCATAGATTCTGCTGCAAAGTTCTTGTCACCTTCATCAGAGAGTCACATCACTGCGGGACAAGGACCACATCTCCAGACATCTCTCATCTATCTCATTCTGTCATGAAACAGAAACTGCTTCTCCCTCTTTCTTTTCTTCTCCTCTCTTTCTCTCCCATCATCCCCTACACAGCCTCTTTACTGTCACGTTGGTTTCCGACCTCTTTTCCAGTTTGTGGTGATTGTAATGCAATTAGTACCACAAAGGAGTGCTCAACTCTACAAAGTAAAGTAAAGTGAACATACTCAGAGGTATGTGAAACTACCATAGTAGCAAAAGCTCAGGACTTTGCAGTTTTTAAATCCAATGCAATATTAAATTTTCCTTATCTTTGAAAGTCCTTTTAAGAGAAAATGTAGGAGAATATGGAAGCTGCTGTTCAAGTTTTAACAGTTAAAAAGTAATTTCAGTCTCTTATTCAATTCTCTCATCTGCTTCCTTTCATTATATTTCTCTCCAATCACTGGGATCCTCTACTGTATTGTGTAATACATTTTCTCATTAACCTTCCACATTCTGTTACCGCATAACAAGAGAGTCATAAGGCTCGGCATTTAAATACATACAGAATAGTAAAATATAACATTTAAATCATGTGGAAGCTACGATTTATTAATAATAACTGGAACTGCCCCTGTATCCAAATCCAGAAACAAACACCCTTCTTTGCCTGCTGTGATGGTGTAATTTCATCATGTGTTCATATCAATGTAAGTGGGTATTCATTCAAAACTTTAACTCCTGATATTACTACTACTGCTAATGCTAATGCTAATAGCAGTGTTACCACCACCACCACACCTACTACTAAAAATAATACGAAATAATAAAGTTGATATGGCATTGGCTAACTTGTTAGCAAACAGTTGCATCCAGCTGACATGGAGGAACATTAGCATTCATTTGGAGTCGTGTTTCTGGCCACCTGATGAAGAGGATCCAATATCCACTTAACACTTAAGGGAAATAGCTGCTAAATGCCCCCCAATGTTCACCAGCTAGCCTGTTGCAACTGAAAAAAAATGTTGAGAGCAGTGAGAGTGAAGCAAGACAGTAAATGTGTGGACTGTGAAACCAAAACAATGAGCTGAAAGACACTAAAACGCTCTGAGAACTACCGAGTCGGGTGAATTCTCCATGGGTTCGGTGAATGACCTCTTTGATATTACACTTATTAACCACCCATTATGATATTCATTAGTGCAGCTTTAGTCTGGCAAAAAAATCAACAATCTAGTTTAAAATGTGTTTTATGTCCAACTGCATTCTAATATAATAAGGTGTCATTTGTTAAACTGCAGTTAAATAAAGATAACCAACGCCGAACAGCTTGGCTAGTCGGTCCTTGCCCTTTCAGAAGGCATTTCCTGGGAGCAGATACACACACTGTCACACTGTGAAATAATGACTTATCTAGGGGACATGAGGGAAAGCATGTAGTCTAAATTGGCTTACAGACATGCACCTCCATGGAAAGGTTGTGTAAAATAATGCATAAACTGGCCTGACTTACAGAGTACAGATTCTATCCAAGATCTCTTTGTGATGTTTACTTTGACTGACCAAGTTTTTTTTTATTTATGTGTTCTGTTCTCACAGAAACTGGAGTTCTTCTGGAGCACACTTCTGCTGCAGAATACATATGTAATAAGGCATTCAAGATGACCTCATTAATAAACGATGAGAGTTAGCTCGATGCTTTCCGAAGCTTTTTTTTAGTGGTAATTTCTGTCCCACTTGAATGTTCTACAGGTACAATAACTGAACCCAAAATAACATTTGCATCATTTTCATTAGAGAGGTGAACAGTTCACACAAGAATGGCCCAGTTCTGCCAAAAACTCCCCAAAGACTCGACAAACAAGATAACAAGAGAGACATGATAAGTGATGCTAAATATAGCTCAAACACTGGTTGGAGCTGTAATGTTCTAGATATAAAACAGTCAGACTGAGGCATTATTGAATTTGTCATCACAGCGTTTTTTCATATGGGGTGAAAATGTCAAAACCATTTAAAATCATTACTGAATGGACATTGCGGTTAGATTTGTCCCATTGAGAGGAAATCATTACTTTGCCATCTGTAACAAGAGTGCTCATTTCGACTGGCAGAAAAGACACATCAAATCAAACAAATTAGATTGTCCTCTGTCCTCACTAAAGGACACAGCACTGGTTGTTGGTGTGAATGATAAATCATTTAAAAAAATGGATGGGGAGGTGTGTAAAGCATCTGACTTCAGCACTAGTGTCAATGTTGGTCTCCTTTACCATGAAGACTGTTTTTAACCAAATTGATTCAGTTGTTTACATCCCTCATGTCATCATTTATGATGGTACCTCTCTTTAATAATACCCTCATTATAAATGGTTTATAGGTTGTAACTAACTGCTTTATTAATGGTTAACATATCAGCAGTAAGATATTCATAAGAACAATTTTTGGTTTGACACCTTAGTTGTAAAAAATCCCCTAGCCTGGTTTACATTTCCCTCCAGCATCACACGTCTTCACTTCATTTAATTCGTCAGGAAGCTCCCTATATTGGACCATTTGATCACATACCTCCTGGAAAACGGCTGCAGAGCATGTGGACCAAAATCCAGAACTGATAATTAAAAAGTTGCAGGATGGTGTGACAACTCGCCTGCTGCCCCCAAAACTGCCTCCCTTTCCATAAATGGATGTTGAATTCACAAAAAATGTATCAAGCATCAGACATGAGCAATTAATTCAGCAAAAGAAGCTGCTGGTCAGACTTGCTTTTATACATTAGCTTCCCTGTATACCGTCCTATATCAGTATTGTGCATATCCCATTCCTCTAACCCCCGGGTCAGAATGATACACGTACTTTAGCACTGGAAATCATTTTATGTGTAACATTTGCTCTCTGTGTGAGGCGGGAATCTGCCAATTGTTGTTCTGCAGTAAAACATGTCAAGACAGCTACCTTGTCCAAGTGAACTGTACAGTATGTGAGACAATATGGCACAAAAATATGACAAATAGCAAGAATTCATCTTCCCTCTTTTTAATTTAAAATGTGAATATTTTTCAAAAGAATTTCCACATTTGAGCTTTTTCTGTACTGTAGGAGGCAGCTCCTGCTACACTTCTCTTTTTCTTCGGTCTCCTGTGTCAATCCTGTTACGGCCCTGTCAGTCAGTTACACATGGGAACAACAGTGGAGCATTTAATGTGATCATAGCTCTGTCATTTCTGCTCACATGATAATGTAACGTTTTACAGCGTAAGGGTGGACACGTTCCCGACGGGAACAAGACCTCTAATCTCTACACATTTTTACATATAGCTTTGCACATAGGCTACTATAGACAGACAGTCAGGGAGACTCCAGATTCAATTGTTCTCTCTGTGAACATGTTATTCCTCTTATTTAATCGTTCGCTCTGGCCTTTTAAAATAACCTTTCTGAACCATTATATGCTACTCTTAATATCTGTAGGAAATGTGAAGGCTCTTGGGCTATGCAGCATCACACTCCAAACTTTTTAAAGTGTTTGAAAGGGATTCTGGCAAGACCTTGTAAATATTTTATGTTATTAAGTTTGATAATGCCACTGTGCACCACTTTAACACAATTTCATTTTATGGAGTTTGGTGCAAGTCAAATTAGAGTCACTACACTTTTAATAATGCTTATAATTTATTTCATTAACCTCCCTGGTCAGCAGAATCCTGATTATGTATTCATTGGTGCCAATGAATTAGCACAACAGAACGTTTACTGAAACTGATGATCTCACTTAGGCTGAAAAATTGTTTCATTTTCACATACTTGTACATAATGTGTCTTAGTACCTTGTGAAGTTTTAAAGAAATAAGTTACATTAATTAGTAAAAAAATTTCTTAGAGGGCCTTTTGTAAATGAACGTGTCATAGCCTCCTTCCACCTCAGGTTTACACAGTGCAGCAACGCTTTAATCTGGTGACTCATTGAATCAGCTTGCAAAGATAAATTTAATCAGTGGTAATAAATAAAATAAATAAATATGGCTTGCCTTTTGATTGCCGTAATAGAATTAGGCTCCTTGCATGGAAAGGGAATATAAAGGTCAAGTAAAACAGAAAAGCCTAAACACAAATGTTGAAGTAAAGATGGCAAACAACGTAACGTTGCTCTATTACACAGAGCACTTCTTGTAAGAAAACAGCAGCTTCTTGATTCCAGATAAATTAAATAAACACGTGAAATTTCGTTTTTATAATCAACAACATTGCAGTTGGTGGCAATGACGGCACCTTGCTTGTGAAATGTTGCCATAAAAAGTCTTATTTCATCAGACACCATGAGTAGATCACTTTCATTCAAAAGTCCTTTGCTAGACAGGAAATCTATGTGGAAATGCTTTGTGTTCTGTATTGATTTGACGCTGGTAAAATACCACATAGGAGACATTCATTTAAAGAGGGAGCAATCCTCCTCAAAGACCACCATAAAGTGGTCACGCTCTCTTTGAATGCAATCTTTACTGATCAAGCTTTAATGGAAAGGACAACCAGACTTAACTGATTGTTTTCTAATCAACTTTTAATTGCCAAGTAGCTTCACCCACCTGAGTTACGAGGCAATTACGTCCCCCTGCACTGACACTTTGATAACAGAATCATTACTGGACATTTCAGGTGCCACCGCTGTGTCGGTCCTGCGACTCACACTTTGATCCCCTGCCACAACTGGGAGAACTCCCCTGAGAGACACAGAAACTGGCAATGGCAGGACAAAGAAAATCGATGAAAGCAACTTAATGTGGTAAACTCATGTTGACACTGAGCCAAGCTTGATGGAGTAGAAGGCCAAGCAGGGCAAAGCCAGCAGACTACTTTACAAAGAGGATTTGAATTTGAATGAAAATACAAAGCTACAGACTTGTATGTAGAATAGTTATAGATTATATTATTTAACTTAACAATTATGCTAAATCGGGTTATGATTAGCTGAGTCAGCAATGGCCAGCCCAGAACATGTAATGTTTATCTGTTGCAGCCTGTTAAATACTGTAGTGTTGTTTGGACATGGTGATCTTGTGGTCGCTGTCATCATCTGCTGCTTCCTCAGATGGCAAGTAAACTCCAGGGGATCAAATTAACATAAGCAGTATTCAATTTTCATGCATTTATTTGTGATCTGATTGTTGTTGCATTACCACATAATACTGACACAGTCCTGGTTACAACTGTTAACAGCAGGTAGAGTAAGCTAACAGAACAGGAAGAGGACAGTGATCTAATATTTTTTTATTTTGCCATCTCTGGCCTTAATTCGGACTCTATTTTACACAGAATTGCTGCCAATTTCACTTGTAATTTAAAGGAATAGTTTGACATTCTGGGAAAGTCTGCACAGTAAATATGAAGCTACCACCGGCTGCTGGTTAGCTTATAGTGACCAGTTACTTCTTGAAGTCTCTGCTGGTTGCCTGGCAACTGGTCCCAGCCAGTGCATAGCCTCCTGCAAAACCACAAACTGTCGGTTTTACACTTTGATTGCTGTATTTTTCGTAAACAACCGAGATAAATGATGTGTTTCACAGAGTTTTTTACCTTTAGCCAGAGCCAGGCTAGCTGTTTTCCCCCCATATAGGCTAGACATTTATGTAGCTGTCCATTGTTGTGTGTGTGTATATGTATATATATATTTCCTTCACATAATAGCTGTTTATGTCCGCTTATCTCTCCTGCTGTACATGTTTAGCTGTATTTCTTCTGCATGTGTATCTTTCGGTACATTGTATTTGAGTAAATTGAGAGCCACTGGAAACCGAGGTCAAATTCCTGGCAAAATAAAGCTGATTCTGATTCTGGTTTCCACGCTAAGCTAACCAGCTGCTGGCTCCAGCTACATTTTGAAACAGATCTTAGTGGTATCAATCTTCTCATCTAATGCTTGGCAAGAAAGCACATAAGCATATTTCTCCTTTAATGACTCATCTTTAGCTAATCTATAAAGATGATCAGCAAGTCAGAGAGGCTTATTATTTTAAGCATGGGTGCATGGCATAGGTATAGCATAGCAACTACTGTAACTTTACAACAGCAGAAAAATGAAGGTAAAAGCAAAATAACAGTGATGTTAAACAAGATAATATAAAAACAAAGGTGAATATTGATAATTTCCTTCATTTGATGTTACCTTCTGCAACACTTGCAGACACACTATGAATGCCTGATACCTCAGCTTCAGGCTACAGTAGGTGGACTTCTCAGCTCATCTTGATGAGGCTGGGACTTAGTAAAACCAACTTATCAAAAGAGATAAACAAAATATCCTGTATAAAGTTTAATCATTTGAAGGGATTAAGAGAATAAGTGATCAGACATTAAAAAAAAAACACACCAACCACATTCTTTTCACAGATATGTTTTTATTTGTCAAACTGAAAGAGCTTTTGTTTGAAGCATCATCTTTTTTGACTGTACACAGTTTCTCTCTCTCCTCTGCCGGCTTGAACCTAACCAGCATTATAATAGGTACTTTTTCTAGATAGTGATTGACACTCAGACTGAGCAGGTAAAATGTGAACAGCTGACGCAGAAATACAAAGACAGGATGAGTTCCCACTTTGCTCCCCTTTTTAACCCGTGAGATGAAGTTTTACAATGCACAAGACAATCGATGGTGAGTACAAAGTAAAGGCTATTAGATCTTTATGATATGCAAGAACATAATGTGCCTGTGGACATCTTTGTTATACTGTACAGTTCAAACTCACATCATGCAAACTTCCTCAAAGCTTTGTAGCAGTGCTCACAGGCAGCTAACTACAAAGATCAATCAGAGCAGATGCTGGCCAAGATGAAGGTATTTGGCAATAAACAATTGAAGTCAGAATGGAAAATATTCAAGACAAGTAATCTGTGAGGAATAATTAGTTTATGCTTATCCTGTGTCTATGAACCTAAGGAATGACGGTCACTGATTCACACCAATAACAATTTTCACATATTGGTAATCTACAGCAAAGTCTTTCAGTGGAACTTACATTGAAGTACAGATTTGGAGTTTGGCAACATAACACAAGCAAACTTTCCAAGATCTTGCTATCTTACATGACACATCAGGGCCATTATAGTATATTATATCATAATATATCATATTGTAGTTTGCCAAACCAGAATACATTTGGCTATTCAGTTCCAGTTATCCAGATAACAATCAAAACTGTTTTGTTTTCAGACTTCATACAGTTACTTGTCAACTACAACAACATCCATGTTAAAGGTAGGGCAGCTTAAAACACCCCGGCATACAGCAATATAAAGTAAGCTCCAAAACATTTGGGTGGTGACAAATTGTTTTTTTTTTCTTTTTTTTTTCTTTTTTGCTGTGCTTTTTGTCATTTTAGGTGTAAAATGAAGTCCATAAAGTTTTGATTCCAAAGAACTTTTATTCATGAAATATAAAGTGAATAAAATAACAGTGGCACTCTTGTATTTTCTATCTATTCAGGGAACTAAAATTGTTTGGAAAGGCTGAAGCATTAAATTACTTTTTTCCCCCCTCTTTCAGCCTGTGCTGCAATCTCAGAACAAATGCATTGTATTTCTACAATATGGAATGATTGGTTAGTTAAGTGACTGAAAGCTAACAAATCTTAAGTCACGTAGAGAGCATAAAAGTAGACACGGTTCTCTTCAGCTCTTATTTTAGCACGTGAGAGGTTTGGGAAATTTTGTCAAGAGTGGAAACCACAAGAGTAATCCGAGCCTATTTTCAACCTGTGTACAACGGGCTGCGAGGTTTGACGCTGCTGCAATACCTCAGGTACTTGTTTACTTCCATTTATTTAACCAAGCATGAGTATTCATTTACTGCAGGATGCAGCCAACAGCAGAACCCATACAGCGAAAATTGCATAAACAAAGTGTTTTGATGTATACAGTATATTTATCCCTTGTAACATTAATGTGTCTAAGTACTTTGAGCACCCTGAAACCACTTGAACATGCAGAGAGCTGCTGTCATGTCATGAGAAAACACCCACAAGTTACATTTTAAACGTTTCATTGCTGTAATTTTTTCATCCAGTATAATAATAAAGATTTATCCCCCTGAAATAAAGACACTGTTCATGTTTAATTTGGAGCGCTGTACTCTTACCGTGGTTCATCATCATTGCAGATTTGAGATAACATATATTAATATATAATTTATGTTGGACATTTACTCTTTTGAAAATAAAGAAATTAATTAGCAGTTATCATGTCATATCAAAGGGACTACAGAAAATAGAAGACCACTTTTAATATTCAAATTATGCATGAATGTCAGTGAATTAAATAATTGCTCTGACTCATTTGACATTTTCTTTAAATAATGATAGACAGATATCTTAAGCCAAAAAATTATACATTTGTGGGTTGTTATCAATGAAATCTATCCTGAGCTTTTTATTTGATTCACCTTAGATCTCCAAGACAACACGAGGACATTAAACACAGATTTTATGAATCTGACAGCTGAGACAGATAAATCTAAATAAATACAAAAAAGGAACCAGCACAAACAATAATCCAAATATCTTAGAAAAAGTATACTGATGATCAAATAGACGCAAAATAAAAGAAAATGGAAACTCCTTATGAGAGCATTTAGACATTTCAACTAGAGCCTATATAAGCCTCAGTGTCTGAGCTACAGTATGACTTTCAACTGCAGCGTTTGTTTATTGTCTCACATATCAGTCATCTTCAGTAAGCTTTTGCAGTGTGTTGTAATGTTTCAGAACTATTTAAAAATGCACATAAAAATAGGTCCCTAAATCAAAGCCATTGCTCTCAGGGCAGCAGGTTTTAAATGATTTGTCATAATATACATTTATAATTCACGCACCATGCAATTTCTTAAGTCTTTTACATATAATACAAGAGCATTAATAGTGTTTTGACTGATGTAGTAATGCCAGTGTCCGTCAGGGTAAAAGCATGGCTTGAGGAAGTGTGGTTATCAAAGTAAAAATATATTCGATAATGTGATAACGTTTGATCTCTACATGGTATTTTAGACAGTTTAGTTATGGAATGAAGTTGGTTAATCATGTCCAATGAAGCACGGCAGACAGAATTCACATCTTTGTTAAAAAGTGACACTGTACAATAGCTTCCATGGCAACAAGTTAAAACCACAGCGACACCCCCTTTTCCAATCCCCCCCATTCCCCCAACCCCACCCCTCTCATATATATTACAGAAGTTCATTCCAAACAGGATGGTAAATCTTGAGGAGAATAAAAAGACACATATCACGCTTTAAAGAGGAAATGAAAAGACAAAAGTGGAACAGGGGCAGGTTTAAATCATTGTACAAAAGAACAAACAGCAACCCACCACAACCAAACACTTATTCTTGAAAAATCCATTGGAAATCAATTTCTTTTTACAGGTTGCACAGTTTATTTTTGAAATACTGGGTGAGATACTCCAGTATGCCAAAGGACAGGGGGGGATGGCAGAAAGATGGAGGAAAGGGCTTCACTCTTCCTCTGTGCATCCAAGTATTTCTGCACGCAAAGTGATCCTGCCATACCATGACCAGGGAAGGATCCGGATGAGCCGAGCGTAGATGGGTGGATCTATCACGTTCTTTCTGTGTGTGTCGTTGTCAAAGTTCCCTTGGAAGACCTACGAAAACAGCACCAGACAGCCTTATTATTCTTGCAACTTTATGATTAGGATTCTACACAACAAAAACAGAAACTGTAGTCAAGATTTTGTCTGCTTGATGGTGGTTTCACTTCAAAAACAAACCACCAAATTAAAAAAAAAAAAAGCTCTGAAAACTGAATTTTATTGCAGCAGCACTATTAAATGGATTTTAAGACTTGAATAATGACAATCAAATTCAAGACCTCCAGACACCCCCGCATGCTTTTGGAGTCAACATTTTGCGGAAAAATATATTCAGTGAAAAATCACATAACCGAAGTCTCATGGCTCTCTATTAAAAAGCCGACAGAGAACATTGCCTCACTTTTCCAGCCTATTACGCCGACAGCCTCATGCCTGAGCTGGTACCGAAATGAAGTGCAGCCAATCAGACGTCAATTCAAACAATGCCAGTGCATTCTCTCAACTCACACCTATTCTTATTAATTTCCTTATATATGCCAAACACGTGAGCACATTAACAATTTTCCCCCATGGAAAATTGTGCGATGTTAGAGCAAGAAATCCCACCCTCACAATTAATGACAGACATCTTCTGTTGCTTCTCCAGCTTACTGAGTGACGTTATTAACGAGCAACTTAGGCTTGTTGCTCTTGGATTTGGTGGCTGCCAGAAATGTTGCAATAAAAGCTCTCTAGTATTGGCTCATCATGTAACCACTGGGATGTCCTACTGAAAACACAATTTGTTTTACTTCAAGCTACACATTATTCTGGTCAAGAGACACATTTCATTGGATGCACTCCTTTTGTACCACTTCAACTGAAGCTACAATATATTTAAAGTCTTTAAGCAACAGTGCAAGGGTAAACTGACTACCACATACAAACAAACATAATTGTCATACTGGGATGCGAGATCTCCTGTTGATTATTACAAGCTTTGTGTTTGTGTGTGGTTAATAGACAGTAGAATGAAGTATATTAAGAAGAAATGTATCTACAGGGAATGCTCCATTGAAGGATATGATCGTTTCAATTAAACAGACATGATTGTGCCTGTAATTGGGATGTAATGGGATTCACTGTTGTGCGGAATGGAAAATCAGTGGGTCACATCCAAACAGGTGCTGGAGACGGGGGCTGACCTTTTCTAGAATAAAGCTTCAACTAATCCTTTTTCAAATAATCACAGGCGCTAGTTTGGATGTAGACAAGCAAAACATGATTGTGGAGGTTTCATTGTAACAAGTGCTGAAACAATGGCCATGCACCAAAACCACATAAAGGATTTTGGAGCAAAATAGTTGAGAATGTGCGTGGTTGGACAAAATATTCACACAGCAGCACACAGTATATATACAGTATATATCCTAAAATAGAAAAGGAGAAGAGCTTTTAAGATTTGAGTTTTAGTGCTTAGGGAAGCAGAGAGAAATCCACTGTTATGCCATATTTTGAGCATACTGTGGGTGGTGTTTGATGCTTAGAAGAGATTTCAGGTGGAGTGCCTCTTATAGGGTATAAGAAATCATTCACATAAACAACCTAGTGGTAATTATAAACAGGATGATAGGGACTGACAACAGGAATTGGTCTGGCAAATTGTGTTTAGTGTGTCAACACAATTGGTTACACAAATGGGGTTACATAACATTTACAAGCACACTAATTTCTAGATGAGACATGCAATCAAATTGACTGTTTTTCAAACTTGTCCAGAGACAACCAGAATATCCTATAAATATCCTTGTTTTTCCGACTGCCGAATCCTACTTTGAAATGGGACCAGGCATACAGTATAAGGCCTTCAGGATAATGTAAACAATTATTAACATACGATAAATCAGTTTACACAAATAATATTCTGGCTTTTGTATTTAAAGAGTAACTTAACCCCCTGAAAGTGTTGTTTTTGTTCACTTCAAGTGGATTACCTTAGCATAATGCCACTTTAATTATTCTAAACTAAATAACTAAATAATACATTCCAAAACCAATCTCAATAAAACACATAATAGGTCTCAGTAAGGATTGAGTATTGTTCAGATTCTACAGTGTAAGCTGTATTATAAAACATACGGTTTACAGATGCAATATATACTCTCATGGGCCATTTGGCTATCCATCGGCAGCTGGATATATAAGATGTAATTGTCCCTGATCAATATGCAATGATATGACAAGTTATCAAACCTTTACCTCCTCTTTCTAGTATGTGTGTGTTTGTTTCCATTAATATGACGTATAATTCTTTATTCAGCACATTCGGTCCTGTTGTTCATTGCCATTTTCAGTGTTTTTGCGACTTACTCTCACGGTGGACTGAAGCTGAAATGATGTGACAGGTGCACTCTTTCATCACTTTCCTTATTTCACATGTCTAATATAAACGAATGCAGGCCACCTTTTCATTCTACATTCTTTTTCATCATTTTCCTCCTGCAGTGAAAACCCATTCTCTCCCTTGTCTTTCTCATCTATATTGTAGCATGGAGCTTAGGCTGGAGTCAGACAAGGTTTGCATCTGCAGACAAGCAAACATCACATGGTTCTCTGCCCTCTGTCATTTCAACCCTTTTATCCCATTTCTCTATATGTCCTGTTTTCTTCCTACAAAATTATAATCCCAATTAAAGTTCTTGAGAAACTAACAATTCATCTCATGAGTGTTTTAATGTTGATGAGTACTTGAAAATCACCTCCCTGTATAGTGTGAAGAGATAATTTTAACACGAATGTGTAATAAATTGACTGTAACCAATTCTGAGTTTCAGTTGAATCTGAAGGTGATAATGTCAGTTATTACTCTGTATTGTGAATTGTTAATTCAACAAGACTTATTGGTATATTGGTAAAATCTCAGTTTAGAGTTTATGGTATCAGCCAATCTCATTTTTCTATTATGTTATGTTGTGTGTTGACTAATTTACTCACTGTTAAAAAAAGACTAATCTTAACCCATTTCTAAATTATGATTTATGAGTTTACAAACCACACTTTCAGAAGCTATTACAACAGTATGGCCTTGAGGACCACAGTGGTGAAGTGGCTTTAACAGCCAATAACGAGGCTGTGTGTGCTCTCCCAATTTCCCCCATTTTTTTTTCTAATTGCATACTGCTTACATTAATTGACAACACAATAAACCTTGAGTGAAGGGAGTCAGTCAACACAGAACATAAAATTCTACCAGTTTCTAAAACTCCTCCTGTTGACCTCCTCTTTTCACTTGTTATTGTATTTTAGACATGCAGCATTTGACATTGGGAAGCGAGGAATGTGTCACTTCCACAAATGCTGCCACAACTGAATTGTGACAAGAAAGGCGCAAGATAGCACACTATAAAAGACAGGCCAGGAAGGCCATAAAAGCAGCAGCTGATTGAAATATGACAAAAATTTCTCCTAGACTGTCTGGGGACCTGCACAGTGTCAGAGGCAATGTCTCTAAAATAAACTGTCTGGAACAGGATATGTGAAGAATCACAATAAAAGGACAAACAATGTTATAAAGAAAAAATAGAAAACGGATGAGCAATGTGATTAATGTGTCCTCAAAAACAGCACATTGGCAAACAACTTTATATGTATGAAATAATTCAGGCACATACAGGCAGGAGTGAAAATAGTGCAGAACATGTCATTTTGACTCACTGGATTTAAGATTGGCTATTAAACATATCTAAACCAGAGGTACTCTACTGTAAAGAATGAATGACATTGCCTTTAAACTCAGTGAACAGTGTGGAACATGCTGCCATCTTCTGTCATTCCCCATTTGTGATAGAGATTGCTGCCAAGTAAGTACTGTAAGCCACTCAAGCTTGTCTTGACAACTATTCAACAGATTGCTATGATATTGTGTATGTTCATTCATGGCCCCCAGAGGATGAATCCCACTGACATTGGTGATCATCTGACTTCCATCAGCAGGTCAAAGTTTTGCTATATACCTCAACATGATCTACTTTGATCTCCCAACCTTTTTTATGTAGTGCCATCACCTGTTCAAACATTACATGTGTCCAATACTTTGGTTTACGCCCAAATACCTGCAAAACTCAAGACATTCCCATCAACCTCAGCTGTGCTTTGTGTTTAGAAAATGTTTGCAAGCTAACATGCTAAACCACCACAGTGAACATGGTAATTATACATGCTAAACTTCAACATGTTAGCATTATCATTGTGAGCATGTTAGCAGGCTGATTTAGCTCAAGCACAATCTCACAGAGCTGGTAGCATGGCTACAGACTCTGTTGTTAAATTGTGTCTTTTTCCAGTGATATTTTTAACTCAAATTTTATTTTATTTTCAAAGTTACCAAAATGTGCAAACGTCTGAACTCTTTCTGTGGATCCAATTTGGACTATTTTAGGCTTTCTTTCGTTACTAGATGTGCTAAAATGATGTATTTCCCTGGAATCAGTCACACTTACTGCATTATTACTGCATTTAGTGCATTATTACTGCAACATGGACTGGGTATCCACATGCATGCTGATGAAAAGTAACCATGACATACAGAACCTACAGAATGGCTGCTGTAAATGGTCACCTCACTGCACTGGAACTGAATGACTGTAACTATGTTTTATTGAGCAAAGAAAATGAAGAATTGATTTTATGTAGGAAAATCCAAATACAACATTGAGAAAATAAAATTCAGATACAGCGGTCTATAAATGAGGCAGCTGTTGCAGCTGGAGCTCAACCTGCTGAGCCCGACCTGTTGTCAGCCGGCATGATAGCAGTAGCATTAGGACAATAACAGAAAAGCCACTGCAGGTGATAGTATTTGTGTTAATGGACAACCAATGGCAACTGAAATACTTTCAAAATGTAATTGTCTTTTACTGTAAACTGTCTATGATGAATTCTACTAACAAAATCTGACAGTACTGTTGATAGTGAAGAAAAGAGAGAAAGAAAAAAAAAACATCCAGCCAAGCAGACTTGTAGCCAATCTGAGTGGCAGCAGCAGCAGCAGCACTGGGACAATTAATTCTCTGGCTACTTATAAACACACACGCTCTTTGTTTTTATTTCTTTTAGACCTTAGTTTGTAGTCAAACATGTGGCAAGTAGCGAAGGGTACGTCTCAGTTAATCACCCCGAGTATAATTATATTATCCGACGGCTGAGGCACAAGGACACATTTCTCTGTGTGTCTTCAGACTGACCCAGAAGCCACAACTCTGCTCCCAGCTATTGATTTTCCAAACTGGTAGAGTGACGGGTACACATTACTAGAGGAGGCCTTGTGCGCCTCTGAAGATACAACACTGCCTAAACTCCATTATTTAAACCTGCTGCACAGATCAAGAGAGCAGGTCACTCAGATATCTTTGCTCCTTGCCCTCGTGTTGCCTGAGCCCACCGTGGTGATACCAGGAAAACACAGCCACATCTTCATTAAAAGGTCAAGAGTGACCCGCCGGCTAAGTGTGGCAGTTACACTCAATCAAACTGAAATGCACAACTAGCCTTTTCATCTAAGAGGCTGGCAATATATTATCAAGTTAAGACTTGAAAACAATATTTTCCAAAACTGTTGAAAAAGAAGATGTGCTTTTGTTAGTGGCTAATCTTCAGATGATTGTATTCGCAGCTATCTAATGTTACCCTCTGACCTGGAGGGAATTGGAGGTTCTAATGGCTTATTAACCCTGTGTCACCTGAGTGAAACACTATTACACATAAATCAATTACTTTTGTGCTTGATTGCCCCCATCAACTGACTGTGTAAATATTGACACCCAGGAAAGTGCAGTGGTGCAGGACTAGCCAGATTAGTGACCCAGGTGTGGAAATTGTGTGCAAGTGGGAATGCAGCCGAGCCGATACATTCAATTATGGAATGTATCCTGGTTTAATTATGTTTAAACAATGGACTATGTTGTTACTTGTCTCAGTTACAAGTGCAGTACACAGGTATTTGGGATTTGTGTGTGAAAGAAAAGGCAAACAAGGCACTCTATGGATTTTGTAGGGGGATACTGTGGTGTGTGCCACTGTGCCCCCGTTTGACAGCATATGTATTCTGACAGAGCCTCCTCTCTCAATCTAGATCTAACTGCCTGCAGCCTCTGCCACACAGGAGCTGGAGGGGAGAGCTGAGAAGAATACTTACAAGCCTCCACCAATGTGCCCGAACCAAATACCCAGACGTACACACACATATGCACACACACACACACACACGTACACAGTATATCCCTGCCAAGTGAAGCATTGTGGTGTGGCAGGAGGAGCCTCGGGAGTCCAACAGCCAAATGTGTCCTCTAGCATTAATGGCTGCTTCAGCTGACTGAAGGGGGAAAACACCTTGAAGAATCATACATCTGAACAGCCCCCTGGCTCCGTCTAGGGACAAACTGATTGACATTCTCAGAAGCCTCGCTAAACACGCCTGCCCTCTAATACAGAGCACACACACTCAGATCGACTGTCTATCTTTTGCTCTGAATTATACAGCAATAACAGCACGGGGACGGCTATGGACGGTGATAGGAAAAGCTTGCATCTAGTTTAAAGAGATTTTAAAAGCCGTGGGTGGCTGGACAACAGTGCTGTGCTCCATTGAGTTGCTTCTGAAAATGAGATTTAAAAATAAAACATAATAATAAGAGATATCACTGGAACTCTTTGCTCCTTCCCTTTGCTATCTCTCTGGAAGTCATCCAGTGCTCAGTATTGAGATTGCTTGAGTGAAAATCATGCTGAGCATGCAGTGGCCCGTATCCAAAGATCATTATGGGTGTAAATTCCTCAAGCAAGAAATTTGAACTGTAGATATGGGAAAACATTTCCGGGCATTGGCTAAGGATAAGGAGCACAAATTGATGTCTATTGAAGGGTGTTATTTGTCTTAACAAGGTGCTGTCATATTTCAGCTTTAGAGCTATCACATTGAGCCAAACAAAATAAAAGGCTTTCTTTATGAAAATCGTATTTTGAAATGGCAGTGGAAGTTGCCACAGAACCCTCTACAAACTGGAGTCTGTTTTATGAGAAAGCCAGACATCATAACTGATGCTTTTTATGCACACACACTGCCGGGCAGAGACCGCAGTTTAACTATGAAATCAAGTACGTTGTCAAATTTAATACTAAAGATTTCAAGTTCATTGAAAAATATCTACAAATGCTTTCAAACTGGGTTATTAGTTTGAAATGTGAGGAAGAATTTTGAATGAATAAATTTGTGCCAATATATATATACTGTATACTGAAGAATGAATCTTAAGCAAAATCAAAATCAGTCCAACTTAACTGTTAATCAAATGTTTTGCTAAACTTGTATTCACATCTCATACAGTAAGTTACTTTTACAATTTGCTAGTTTTGTCTGCTTGTTTAATCTCTGAGTGGCTGCTCAGCCACAAAAAAAGGGGCTGCAGTCAAGCATGAAGACATTCTCTCTGCATCTGGATATCTTACGTGTACTCAGATTTGAATTATCTGTGCAAACCTTTCCACTTGTTACTAAAACTTATGCACAACTAAATATCTTTCAGTCCGGGGGAACAATTTTGAATCTTGAAGTTGAATAAAATGATAATTCAAATCTAAGACATTTTTATGGGCCCTTAAAATACTTTTACACTTGATTTGCAGTTATAGTCAAGTCATAAATTAAGACACTGCAACAGATTATACGTAAATATTCTATTGTGTCACTGTAGGATACTGTAACACAGACTGATTTCAACAACTCACCACTATTTGCTTATTGTGCTTTTTGATTTTCCAAAGTCACAGGCATCACCAATATCCAAATAAGCAGACGAGTAGCGCTTATCTTTCAATAACACAGCAAGAGAGAGAAGTAAACACCACCTCACTTGCCACCAGTATCTGAAAGACAAGGGGCCTCAGCTTCAGCTGCAACCCTGCGCCTGCAGCCCTCCTGATATCAGCAGAGAGGCTGCTGCAGCCCTGCACTGTCTCTGTTGTCGTGGGCGATTGGAATGGACATGTGTACTCCGTTGAAGGGCCGTAAACAAAATTTGCAGCGTAGCGCTGGCCAAGCCTGGTTGACAGCACAGTCTTATCTGATCCCAAACCAGAGAGAGGCAAAAGGAAAGACCAGGCAAGTTCTGTTTGAGCCACAGATGAGGGGATGCTGAAGGGAAGTGGAGAGGCGAGACAGGCGGGGTCCAAAATGACCATTTTCACACTTAATACCTGTCTTTTTGTCTTTTTGCTGCTTTCTGTTTTCATTTGCTTGACAATTCTTTTCTTCCTGTGCATTTCTCTGTTAATGTTGCTTCTTTCTACACAGAATGCTCCTTTCCATCATGGTGTGATATATAATTCAAAATGCCAGTACTCACAGTATCCACAAGCATGCATTTTTGATTCCACTGTACTTTTCAGTATAATTGCTTTGTGTACATGACAATAGAGATAGTTTTATCTGGATATGCATTCTTCTTAGTTTGAAGGTTGGCAGATATGGCTTGAACCTGTTCAACTTGTGTTTGATCATAGATGTTGAGGCGTGTGAAAGCTGCTTACCTTGTCCTTCCCCTGTTTCTCATCTTGATATACATTCCACCGCTCTCCGTCATTACTGTACGCCAGTTTGTATGAGCCAACGAACTGGACGTGGCCAAAGTCTTTAGCTCCCTGAGTGATGATACCCGTGACCTTGGTGGGGACAAGCAAGTCGACCTGAGAGAGGAAAAGGCCAAAAGAGAGAAAGGAAGAGAAAGAGAGTTGAATGAAAAATGTCATTGCTTTAAAAACTTGGCTACTGAAAAACTGTCAGAGATGCTAAATATTCACAATCTGGTCAGCATTTTTTTTCTCCCTTTTGATGTCATCAGAGAATTAACTGTATAAAGACACCAGGCGCAAGAAGTCAGTTTCAATTATTCACAGAATATTGAACAACAAGGCTAAGTCCACAACTTTGCCTCAGCAAAACAGAAATCGCATGCAGCAGCACCTTCTGAGACCCAGACTGCTCCATTTGGGTTAATTTTTAATAGGTTCGTCATTTGTCATTTGTTGCAAACAATTTACAGCGCGAGGGTGCTAGGCAGTAAACACACAAACAGTTACCTTTACTGACGCTTTAGGATTCAATTATGCTTCATTATTTAGGAGAGTACACAGAGACAAAGACAAAGTTAAGCTGAATCCCCAAATGCACGACGACAATTATATGTTAAATAGGACCACTACATTTACCTGGCACACGCTGCTCTGAAGAGAACATAATCTGCAATTATGTCCAATACAGGTCAAGCTTCGTCTAAAAGAGATTATTTTTCCACCGTGTTAATTATGTCAAATGAATAATGTATGTGAATAAAACAATTTAAGTAGAAGTTAGGATGAAGACTTTGCCCACTAAGATGAGCAATGCAGTGGAAAAAAAAAAACTCCTCATGTTGTAATGGGAGATCAGGGGTAGAATTATAAAATACTCCTACTGATCTTTTATGACAATAAAGTAGCAGATGTTACTGAACAAAATGTTTACTGTTGTTTTGTGTACAACAATACACCTTTAATACTCCTAAATAACAAAGAATATGACAAAATAGGGATGTGAAATTTCAATAATTTCCTGTGTGAGTCACTTTCTTTAAAATAGTTTAATACTAATATAAAAAGATGGAAATGATTGATACAGCATTGCCTGGATGCATTTTCACTCCTTAAAATGCTAACAGCCTAAACGTCAGTGTAAAACTGTCTCACTTATCACTACTTTACATCTACATAGCACCAATATGCAGTCAATACAGGATGAAAAACAGGGTGCGACTCTGCATTTTGCTGTCACATGGGAAGACAGCGGCAAAATTTAGAAGCACAGAGAGAGCGAGAAAGAGAGAGAGAGAGAGAGAAATGTACGCATGCAGATTTATTTCCTCTGCTGAATATACACAACAATGAGGCAACATACATCACACTGATTGGCCTGGTCATAGTCAAGTTTTTTTGTCACACATCATCATTTAAGATACAATCACAGTGAAATGTAATTCCGCCAGTTCCTTCAATTTGTACATTAAAAGACTTTAAATAGAATAGGAATAGTAATAAAAAGTATGAGGGGGGGAGGGAGGGGGGGGTATCTGGTACCTTCTTCCCGACCGCAGCAGGGAGAAAAGGCCGTTATCTGGGTGGTTGGGATCCTTAATGATTCTCCTAGCCTTATTCTTCCAGTGCCTGGTGTAAATATACTGTGTCATACTGCTCTGACAAAACAAAATAGGGCCCTGTGCAGATTAAACAAACAAGCAAACGAACTGATATAATGCATGAGGTATGGCTCAGTTTCATTCCACCTCCCGGTCTCAACACATTGCCGAACACCACAGCGCATCTCAGCACATCACGCCAGACTTTTATTACCTGCAATATGTTACAAACCCTGAAACAATCATTTTTTTTCCTGGGCAGTGATGTGAATGAGCTTGCTCACATAGTTTTCATCTCTCATAAGGTTTCAACACTGCTCCATATCTCCTCTTTCCTCCCAGCTACTTTAAGATTGAGGACCGCTCCCTGGGTATTAGAGGGGCCTTCTTAAATGCAGACTCCCTGCTGTGTACACAAGCAGGCGCAGACCTCGGTCCTGACACGCATGTAGACAAAGCCGTGCCTTAGCGAGTACAAAGCAAAGTCTTGGCGTTCCAAAAGGCATCCGAGTGGATAAACTCCCAGTTATCCATTTGTTAGATGTTCAGCTAATGAAAGTAGGGCAAAAAGCATTGAAGTTTGTGTGCTGCAAAACGGCAGACATAATGAAACTCTTAACAGTGCTGTGGTTACAGGTATGCAATTATGCAGATGCTGCACAGTATGTATGCATGCTTAATTTGTTGTGAATACACTACAGTGTTCATGAAGTTTGTTCCTCAAAGGGAAGCAGCCTCTGCTTCCCTTTTTTGTGTAAAGTGGTGCTCATTTCTGAAGGCGGCTGTACAGTGGCAGCAGTGTGGAATATTTCCCTGTGATGTATATGAATGCCTTTAAACAACAGCTCTTTTGACAATAATGTCACAACAACCCCCTGGATAAAGAGGGCAGAAAGAAACAGTGGCAGGGGCTGCTCGGTTGATTTAGAGGGGCATGACACCTCGCTTTGTGAGGCTTTGATTATGCTCCAGCTGCAGAACGTTAAGGTAATCTTGCTCTACCCAAACAGTCAAGTCTGCCACCAAAACAAAGGTACGCTTGAAAGGGGAACCTGTAATTGCTGTCACAGGTAGCGGTCAAAAAATACGACCGCCCCTAGCGACGCTCTCAACACTTTGATGGCCCAAACTAAATTAGGGAGTGAGATAAGCTTGTTAAAGCAAGGCTGCTCCTCCAACCCCCACCCTTTGTTCCTTCCTCCATCACACTCTCAACCCCATTTCCTCCTCCATGAGCTGTTAACCCAGACAGACTAGGAGTGTGTAAAGTCTTTGTAGCAAACCCTGAATGCTTGTGGTGAGAATCAATTTCAGGATTTTGCTTGCTGTGACTGAGATTAAAAAATAAGATTCATGTACCTCTAATCTTCCAGTTTCCCCAAAAAATACGGCTGCATATTCATAAGGGGACAGGGTCAATTACTTATTTGTACTTCTTTTTGATGGCAGCACGCGAAGGGGCAACATTTGTGCACTTCTGCCAGACAAACCCTCATCTCCCGGGCTCATTAAGACGAGTGTTGGTGTTTAAATCGCATGCCCCTATCTGAAGTGGCTTTTCCATTGCAGGATAAAGAGATTAATGCAGTGAGAGGCGGCGATGTAAGGAACCGAATGAGGCCCAGTTTCCTATTTTATGAATACAACACATGCATACATAGCATCCCGCTGACATTCTCCCTCCAGCTGAGCTAATTTAACTGTATGTGTTGAAGACTTGTTTAATCTTCACAGCCTGCGGGAAACGTGTGTGTGTGTGTGTGTGTGTGTGTATGTGTGTGTGTGTGATGCATACTTTTTGTATATTCTCCTAGTCACAGTGCAGAATTTTGAATTGTGTGCACAAAACTCAGAGACATGAGGAGGACAGTGCTATGGCCCATCAACCCCACAACAGGGCAGCTATCATTAAAGCTTAAAACTGTGGCGAGAGCTTGAAAAATACCGTTCCCATGCATTTCTCTCCACAGGAAGTCTTTAAAGCCTATACAGTAGGTCTATTTTTTCATAATGCGCTATAATTCACTACAACATGAAAAAAGCATTACAATGTAAACATCACGTGATAGCGCCATAACACTCTTTATCATGCTAAATGTGACATTTTAAACAGCAAAACGTCTGGTAAAGTCTTCTGAGAAGACCAGAACCATGTTACAACAGATAACTTGCAAATAATAATATTTGTGAGAGCTTAGTGAAAAAAATATTCAATTTATGATTCAAAACCAAACCCTCATATTACAGTGCCTCTTGTGTTTGACACAGGCATCGCTGCACATATATTCAACTACAACAACTGTAATGGGACTGGGTCTATTACCGGATATTTATGTGACTCTGAAGTGACATGATTCAAAAATAGCCATGTACTGTACTGTCATTTTTTCTTGTGTATTTTTGTGAGATTCATTCCTACAGTAGCTTACAGAATAAATACGCCACACATCAAATCCCCCTGTGAGTGTTCGTATACTATCACTCTTGTGATAGGGGAAAATGTGAGCTGTTTCACAGGCCCTCTGTGAGAAGTGACCAGACTGATTCTGGGTCTTGTTGACATAAACCCTTTTATGAGATGTCAGATTTGCCTGATATTTGAACATAGTATTACATTACACATGCCAAAATATACTATTATGTGCTGCAGCAACCCTTACATCTTAACCCTGTAGGGGAATAAAGCCAGGAACAAAAAAAAGGTTTAATTCTTTCAGAAACATTAGGATTTCTTTTGGTCTAACAGTCTGTCTGTGTAGGTGCAGGAACAGCACACACATACAGACCCAATGACATCTGATCTAAAGGCATAAGAATGTCAAGGAGACATGAACAGGACTAAAAAACTGTGCCTTCCTCTACCAACGACTTTGTTTTTCTTTTCAACCATACTCCCTTCTTCTGCTAGCTCACTATCTCAAGTCGTAAATCTTAAGGAGAAGCCACATTCCTCTGAGTTGCTCCTTCTCCTCCTCTCTTTTTTAAATGCACAATAAGTGTCTGAATTGGTCAGAAAATGCTACTAAATGTATAAATATATATGTATCTTGACTTGTCTAACCCATGTTAACTTTGACTGTGTTTTAGAACAGTTTAATTAGTTTGATAGTATAGAAATTCAAACAAACTTCAAAATTTGTTAATTATAAGTCACACATATTATTGCATGAATGTGTTTGACAGTAACCAGCGTTAAGTGTAGTATTTAGCTATGGTTCAATTGTCAGGATAATGCTTTCTTAATAGATTTGATTACAGATTAGAAAATGAAGGTTTATTGATTTTATTCTGTATTTTATTTGGTTAATCAATATTACGATTTCTAAGTGTTTTCTCATTGTTTCGTGATGTGTTGATGGCATTGACGACAGAAAATGAGTATTCAATTTACAAGCATGTATAGTCTTCAAAAATTCTAAAGGAATAGAATTATTCCCCCTTTATTTGAAGGTCAGTTTTCTCCTCACACAAAGAAAAAGTAGTAACCCAAGACGTTCCCCCAAAAGAGCGCCAACGATCCTTTTTCTTTCAAAACACGCTTTCTAGACTATAAAAAGTTTACAGTTTACAGTTTAGATCTCCATGCATCCAACTCTGCAGCCTGCCACTGAATGCACCGAGACTGGGACACCTCCCTGCTGCTTGTGTCCACTACATGGCCTCAGCTAGTCTGAGACTGGATTCATCCTCCTGAGAAGCAGTGAACCAAAGCTGTTTGGCTCACTGAACCTACTGCAACAGTTTTCATCTGGCTGTCACTCTGGTGACCCGAGGACAACCAAGTCTGCTTCGCTTTGCTTGGCGCTTTCCAGGAAGTTCGCCCATCAGCCCTTGATCACCACAGAAACAGCAGGATCATCTACCGTGCTTCTGTCTCAGAGTTGATGCAAGAGCTATTCAAAAATTACATTTTTATTGGCTGTAGTTAGGGTCTTGGTCCCTCATTGCATTTTTGACTCGTTCTTGATAACATTAATTCAGTCATTCATTCATTCTGTCAGCAATAACTTAATTATCCATTTATTCATGCATCCATTAATTCATTCATTCATTCGAGTTGTCTACATGTATATATGCTTAGTGTTTTCCCTTCATCCCTATCCCTTGGTAGTTAAATAAATATCTTGAGCCAAGTCATTGTATTGTGTATTCCTTTATATCAGAAGATGGGGGTCACTGTGTTCGGAGTTCATGACTTTCAGGTATAAGACTGAAAGATTGATTTGATTTAATTATTTCCCCCCTAATTAATCAATCAATTAATTAATTAACTGGTTTAAATCATCAATTAATTAATTAACTGCTTCATTAATCAATGGAAGTGGTTCCCCAGCAGCATGGTGGTGCAGTGGTTAGCACTTGCAGCAAGAGGGTTCTGGGTTTAAACCCACCAGCCGGCTGGGGTCCTTCTGTGTGGAGTTTGCATGATCTCCCTGTGCCTGCGTGGGTTCTCTCTGGGTACTTTGGCTTCTTACTACAGACCAAAAACATGCAGGTTAGGTTAATTGGTGACTCGAAATTGCCTGTAAGTGGGAATGGTTGTCTGTCTCTGTACTATATGTTAGCTCTGTGATTGACTGGCGAGGGTGTACCCTGCCTCTCGCCCAATGTCAGCTGAGATTGGCTCCCACCCTGTAGAGGATAAGCTGTAAAGAAAATGGAAGGATGGATGGAAGGTGGTGCCTCTATTAACTTTATGAGTGTTTATAATTCATTTCCAAGTATAGTAATACTTGCTACAACCCCTGAATAAACCCTAAAATGACTAAAAAACTAGGGCTGAGGCTGAAGGAAGACAAACAGATGGCTGACTGAGTACAGCACTTCTCCCCTGAGTGCAAAAAAAGCCTGTGTCACAACACCTGGCGAGCTGGCTTAACAGAGCCCTTAACGGAGGGCTGAAAGGTTGTTATGTGACATATATGACTTTTTCTGTGTGAAAGCACATCCCATCTCGACATTCATGAAGGCAAAAATGAACAGCCATACAGTAAAAATGTGGTATTGTGTGGCATACTTAAAGCCCTGCTCATTGCAATCATATCAGCCCAAACAAATTAGACTGGAACTTGCATTAATTTATTTTGTTTGTTTGGTTGTTTTGGGGTGGGGTCGAGGACATATGTACAGCAGCGTCCTGGTCTACACCTTATCCGTTCATAAGATTCTATCTCTTGGACATGACAGGCTCCTTTTCAAGGTCCGTGCTTGCAGGTGTGGCTCAGTACTTGTGACAAGGGTGGTGTGAGTGTCACCTGGTCTACACCTGACCCCCCCTGGGCAATTATAGGCCTACATTCTCCCGTGATCCAAGATGAATCGGGGAATGGGGTGAGCAGGGTGGTGTATGACCTATGACCCCTGCGAGGTTAGGCCATGTTTTCAGCCAGCTCAGGTCCATGTTAACTGGGCTGGGTTGGGCCCCTACTGCTCTGCTAAAGCGGCTGGGAGTATAAAGTAGTAGGAGGGCCGCGGCAACTAACCTATAGCTGGTCGGGCTCAGTGAGGCAGTCTGATGACAAGTCGCGGCAGGGCAAACATTCATCAGGCTCCGCCTACTGTACCCATAAAGTCCAGTAGAGGGTGGAGCCTATGTGAGATTGAACAAAGGTTACGATATTGTAACCCTAGTCCTATAAGCACAGGCGGAGCCCTCTACTTATGGACCCTGCCACTCCTACGCCGTCCGCTGAAGTGGTTCAGAAGAGTGAGCAGCAGTGAGACGCTGCTTTCATAGTGTGCGAGACACACATAATTGGTAGGCGTGTCCTGATTGGCTGGCTACATACATGCAAATTTCAGTGGGGCGATTGCCTGTGTGTGATTGGAGGAGAGTATTACCCATAGAATCAAGTAGAGGACTCCACCTGTGCTTATTGAACGTGATTGTAACCTTCATTTATTACTGTGGCAAACAAACAGCCTGTACTCCTTTGTAAACTCAGCCTGGTGGACAAAGATGCCCTAATGACTTATTAAACTTTAAAATCTGGGGAGCTGATTATAAATAGCTGCAGGTCAGAATGAAAAAAAAGTTTCTAAACAGCTAAAAGCCTGCTCATGGCCAAATTTAAATATTTTGAGAAAGTACACATTTCTCCTTTAAGGCATATTGAAGCATGAGGCAGCATGGGTAGCACCCAAGAAACTGCAAGATGAAAATCCATAAATTACCCCACACTTCCTTCTGATAAAGACTGTTTCTTCATTATGATAAAAAACAAACATGAAGTTATCCAGCAAACAAAACAGGTATATGACTTCACACCATACAGTCGGTTTCTGTGAACCCACCAGAAGCTCTGTCAGAAAATTACTTTTTATCCAGTTTTTAAACCACATTTTTACGATACACTCTTTAAATTAGATCGTTTTTAACTATATCTTTTAACTGGATCAAGGATTTTAGTCACCGGGCGTGGATTTTAAGTTGTTTTTAAGAATTGTTATCTACTAACGTGATGGCTGTGTGTGCATCTTGTCATCTTACCTTATCAAAGTTGAAGAACAACATCTCTCTTCTGACCAGACAGAAAAACAAGCTTGTCCTGGAGTTCTTGGCTATTGCTACTGCTCAGGCTAAACAACTTGCTGTCCTGGGCTACTCTGGCTGCAATGTTTGGGACAGGAACAGCGTGACCTGCTCCTCCGACTCATTGAGTTCTGGAGGCTTCCTCTGGTCAGCCTGACGATCCCTGGATGCTCCTGGGAGCTAAACCCAAAGCCCCAGCCAGCTCTACCCCCCGTACTGAGCCTACAGATGGTTGGTCTGTCTTTGGCGGGGGTAAACACAGTGGCAAGCAGTCTTACCACTCAACAACCTCTGGAGATCCAGCTTGAAAATAAATTCACCATCCACCCAGGTAGATGCCGTCTGCGCATCGACGCCCCGGGCCAGTAACAGGCTCCTCTCCATTGCCTCCACACCTGAGCAGCCAGCAGTGACTCACCCGGCTGCTGCACATCACCGAAATGCTGCTGGTTGCCAGGCCACTGCTAACGCCACCTCTCCACAATGTCCACATAAGCCTCCGACAACACTAATAATCAGAGACTACATTATCAGAAACGTGAGAGTTAGAAAGGCTCATACTCTCTGTTTCCCCAGCATCAAAGTACTTGACATTGCAGGAAAGTGCCAGACATAATAAAATCCCACCCTGAAGTAGATAAAATTATCATACATGTCTGCACAAATGACATTCCCAAGCAGCAGTCTAAACTGTTGAAGCGTGATTTCACCCACCTGTTTAACATCCTCAAATCATTCAAAAGGTAAAATCCATATTTCCGGACCAATCCCCACATATGGCCATGGAATGGGGTTTTTCAGCAGGCTGATTAGAGTGAACACCTGGCTGTCCTCTGCTTGTGATGCTCTCAGTGTGGATTTTATCGATAATTTTAATGTCTTCTGGGAATGGGGGGAACTTTTTGGCCCAGATGGTCTCCATCCAAACAAAGCTGGAGTTCGGATGCTATCTACCAATTTAGCATATGGGATCCTCCGTTCAGGCACTCCTCACAGAAACCAACCACGCCAACCTGCAACTTTCGTGACCGGAAATGACCGGTCACACTGTTTCTAAAATAACACTAAAATATTCTGCTTATAGTGTTTTTGACCTTGATGTTAGTGACCATTGCCCGATTGTTTGCATTAGAAATGTGAAACAGAGGAAAACTAATTCACATATAGTGGTCAGAAGAAACTACATAACCTTTACTCCAGTCCAATCACTGACACTCTTAAAATCCCTAATCCTGAACTAGCTTTAAGTTATTTTACCAATGTCTTTAACTCAGGTTTAGTTAAGCATGCACCTTTTAAAAAGACAAAAACAAAATGTAGCTCCACTCCCTGGTTCAATGCTAACCTTTCTACCTTATTTTATTCCAGAAACAAAGCATGGGCTCTGGCTAGGCGCACCAAAGACCCTTGTCATTGGCTTGTCTTTAGATAGTTGAGGAATAAGTGCACCACTGATACAGAAAAGCCAAAACTGACTATTATCTGCACTCTTTTACTAATTCCTCTTATAACCCCAGTAAATTCTGGAAAATAGTCAAATCTATCTCTAACAATTGTAGCACTCCTCTACCTGCCTATGTTGTTAATGGTCTTACTCAGATAACTGATGGCCATGACATTTGTGCTGCTTTTAACAATCATTTTGCTGCATTTGACAGTCTTATATTGACGTGTGAAAATCAGCAGGTGATTAATATATAACTCATATTTTCAATCTTAGCATTACCTCTGGCATCATTCCTACAGTTTGGAAGACTGCCTATGTTCTTCCTTCCCAGGTGGTAGCAAATCTGAATTAATCTCAAAACTATTTTGTCTTGCAAAAATATAATAATATATAATATTTCCGCTACTTCTTTAGTTAATAATGATATAGTCACACATTAGATTAGATAATAAAAACACTGTTTTTGATGCAGTTGACCACCCTCTGCTTTTACAATGACTTTCTTCTTTGGGTTTTGACAATGCTAGCTGCCTGTGGTTTCAGAATTATCTTTCTGATAGGTTGCAGTATGTCAAGACTAAGTAAGGTAAGGTAAGGTAAGGTGAGGTAAGGTAAGGTAATATTCAGTCCTTTTTTCTCCCCATTATAAAGGGAGTTACCCAAGATTCTGTCCTTGGACCAATTTTATTCACTATTTATATAAACAATATTATCTCTTCATTGTACAATTCTAACTATATATTACTATCCATCTATATGCAGATGACACGGTTTAATCTCCTTCAAAAACACCTTCATAATTTGAAACTGGTCCTAAACTGTGCAAAAACAAAATGGATGTTGTTTTTGAATGCAAGAAATATTGACTATGGTAGTTTTTTAATTTGTTCTGTTAATAACTCCATAACAGAGAGAGTACAATACTATAAATATCTAGGCATTTGGGTCGATGAAAAATGTAAATTTGAAGTCCATATTGACATGTTGTTATCAAAGCTGAGATTGAAATTGGGCTCTCTTTTTAGAAATAAGCCTTGCTCAAGAATTGTTGAAGCAGTTTTCTTCCTGTACTGGACTACGGGGATGTTATTTATGGGTGGGCGGCCAGTTCCACTCTCAAACCTTTAGATGCAGTGCATAACTCCACATTAAGATTCATCACTGGAGATAGTTATGGGACACACCATTGCCTACTACTGTATATCAAAAAATGGGCCTGCCTGCTCTATCAATGAGGAGTGGTCAGCATTTGTTTTTATTTATTTATAAAGCTATTTTACAACCCCCCCATCTCTCAGCCCTCCTTTCTTGGAATGTTTGTAGCCATTGTACCCACACACAGACATGGCTCACCCTCCTGCAAGTACGAAAAATTCATACAGAGTAAAGAAGATCTGCTTTCTGTTACTGTGCCCCACATACTTGGAATATGCTTAAAACAA
This sequence comes from Scomberomorus guttatus, assembly GCA_038419695.1. NCBI lineage: Eukaryota > Metazoa > Chordata > Actinopteri > Scombriformes > Scombridae > Scomberomorus > Scomberomorus guttatus. The sequence continues at coordinate 15,859,533 of CM076450.1, read as the reverse complement.
AACAAGTTCAAGTTGACTTCAAAAATACCATTAGGTCAATTCCAAGGTTTAATTGCTAATTTTATTGATTGTAACTGTCATTGCTTTTAATTTTTTGAAATTGTTTTTATTCTTATTGTTCTTATTGTTGTATATTGTTATTGTTCATTTGTCTCTGTCAATTCCTACAGTTTTACTTTTTAGCATTGTTAATTTGACCTTGTTTTTAATTGATATAGCCATGTATGTGTGTGTGTTCTTTTATTGCTATTTGAATTTAAATGTGTCTGCATTTATTGTATGTCTGTACCTCTGCAGCATTGAAAATGAGGGCTCTCCCTAAATGTGTTTTCTGAGGTTTTAAATAAATAAAATGATGACGATGATGACAGTCAATGATGTGTAAGATTTTTGTGTGTGCCTCGAGTTACAAGTTAATTACATGGAATGATGAGATACCCTGTTTGGAAATGTATTTAATTTCAGGCTTGACGATAACTTGACTAAATATTACAGTCACTTACTGTAAATGCAACCATGGAAAAAGGGACGAGAAAATATTCACATTTAAGAAGCTGGGACCAGAGGATTTTGGCATTTTTTCTTAAAAAAAAAAAAAAAAAAAAAAAAACTCAAGACAATGATAGTTGCAGATTAATATTCTGTCGATTGATTAATTACCTAATTGTTGCAGCTCAATCGTCACTTTACTTTACAATTTTACTAAAAATGATCTAAACCTGACTTAACTTCAAGATATATGCAGCATTTTAAATGTGCAGTCACACTATTTGGAACCTAGTCAATGTTACACTTATGTTAACAACTTAATGTTAAGTCCCTTTTTTAAATTTCACTATGGTCCTTGACACACACATGAGACACACACATGTTGCAGACACACAGCACACACGCTTAGACTAAATCTCCTTTTTGACACCTTAGTGACCAGTGTTGCCACAAGGGGTAGCGAGATGTCAGAAGGTATAAATGCCTGCTGAGTGCTCACACAGTGAAAAAAAGGCATTCAGCAGTCTGAAGTGTGACTCATTTGCCTCACCCGCTTTGAATGTTATCACTCGATTGAATGGGCATTATTATATTATTAGATGATGTCAATATAAGATGACTTGATAAGATGATTTTTCCCTTGTTAGGAGGAGGCGTTGGGTGGATGACTAGATAGTTAGCTGGCACAACCTGCCAGTTACCCTTCTAACCCATATCTATGAGGCTGATAACCACTGATAATGCCCATTCAGTCGAGAGATGATATCCAAAACGCCTTGGAGCATTGATGATAGTAGAGGTGACATCATAAAGAAAAAGTCCCCTCATGGCAGTATCATACTGACTCAGCCTGGTCAGCGTGGCACTGACCATATTCAGCACCAGCCTGAACTCTTCTGAAACACGTTCTCCTTGTTGAAATGTTACCTGTACTATACAATGTTTTTAAAAGTGCTAAATGTGGAATGTGACTCAAAGAAGCATCTCAATATTGAATGAGCTGTGCTGACATGAGGATAAATGTATTCATTACAGAGCAAGATGGTGGAGTCAAAATGGTGGCAAGCACACAAATTTGTAAGCCAAACAGCTTTACATGGCATGTACATCACTATGCATTAAACATCCGCTGCCTTCCTTCCCCCTCCTCCTCTTCACTCTATCCCCACAACATTCACTCTCTCCTCATGCCAGCACACTCGCATGAAGCAATGTTGCATGTAATTGAAATTAAATTCTTTGTTATTCTGTCAAGAAATATCTTTTTTTAATCTTTTTTTTCCATCTCCAAATGACACCTGCATATAGATAACCCTACAGAAAGCAAATACCAGAATAAACCTACTCAAAGGATGGTCGCAGCTCAGTTAAACATTTTTAGCCACATTAGCAGATAGGGTCAGTCAGTTAGTTAGTTGATCTGCCCCTGGCTTTTATTCAGACTGATATATCTCAACAACTATTGGACTAAGTTCCATAAAATTTTGTACAAACATTTGTGGTGCAGAGGGGTCCTAATGACTTTAGTGATCCTCTGACTTTTCCTCTAGCTTCACCAGCAGGTCAATATCCAGTGAAATAACATCTACTTGATGGGTTGGCACAAGACTTCACAGCGGATGTATCCTAGTGAGTGGTGACCCCCTGACTTTACCTCTAGCGCCACCATGAGGTTCACATTTGTAGTTTTGAGTGAAATGTCTCAATAACTATTGGATTGATTGCCATTGAATTTGGTACACACATTCATGTTCATAATTGTAATGACTTTTTATCTGGCGCCATCTTCAGGTCAAATTTTCCCAAACCAATGGTTTATGGCCATATATCTGCAATATTACAGACATTCTCTTCAGCTTTAGCTGTACTTTGCGTTTAGTGCTACTTAGAAGATCTTGCTAACACACCAAACAAAGATGGTGAGTATGTTAAACATCAGCATGTTAGCATTGTCATTGTGAGCATGTTTGCATACTGATGTTAGCGTACAGAGTCACAGAGGCGCTATCAAGGCTGTAGACTCTCCATTTACTAAGCCTGGCGCAAACTACCATCAGGGGTGCAACAATTTTTAATTCAGCAGGGTTTTTACTAAGACTACAGATGTATATGATCCCAGATGCAGTTCATCTGATTTGTTTAAATGCCCTAAATAAGATCGGATGCCTGGCTATTTTGACTCACCTTGCAGCAAAGCACAAAAGAAAGTGTTCTCTGCTGTGGAATTTTAAATATTGGTTTAAGAGAAGATGCTTTTGGAACAGCAAGTGCAAACAGTGCAAAACCTTGTGCAGTCATTTAGTAAATAAGGAAAAACTTAATCTGGCTGTTTAGCACCTAAACATAGCTGCAAAAACTTGTTTTCTCAAAACTAAAAGTTTTGGTGAGGTTGTTCCATTTTAAATACTAACATTTTAATAAAGTCTGGATATAAAAGTGACCATCTTTTAAGTGCTTGCAACACTGCACGTCTGGTCAGCTTTTTGTTTTGTAGAACTCTTTTCTCCATCTATAATTGAACACAAATAACTTAAGTGCTTTAAAATGGAAAGTGCACATTTAGACCATTAAACTAATATTAAATTCCTATTTTCCCTAAAAAAACAAAGGCCGCCTTTCATCAAATCCAGTGCATTAAAGCACAAACATTACTACCTGAAATTCTAAGAGGCCACTCAGAGCACACGGCCATAAAAGAGAGCCTCAGTTCAGCTTGTCAAGTTAACTCTAAATGGTTGCAGGAACAGATGAAGGGAATTGGCCATGGCAAAAAGAACAGGAAGGAAATCAACCATGGTGGTCTGGATCATTTAGAGCTATTACAGCAAGGAGAGCAGCATCTGTGGACCCAGAGAGTTTCATACCGTGTCAGTATGAGTGAAGTGAGCGACTCAGATCCATGTGCGTAAAAAATGGCCTTGATGCTGCACTAGTACAGGACTTGGGGGATTTCACACTCTGTTTAATGTTCACTGTGACTAGACATGTGATGGACACTTTATTCACTGATAAAATCTGAAGTAGTCAGGCTCCCTTGTATGAATCAAATCTGTAATTCATGTGATAGAAAAAAAAAGCTTTCTGTTGGAATATTAAACATGTGTAAAACGATTTAATGATATAAAATATGGAGTTCCCATTGTAACAATGGTGATACAGGTTTTTACAGGTCCTACAAAATAGGTGAGTTAAAAATAAAATTGTTTTTGACTTGTGCCTGCTGCACTTACAGCTCATCATACCTCGCTCCTCTCTCTCCCCTCTCCTGCGTCTCACATGGTATATAAAATATTCATAACAAATTCTCACGTGCACACACGCACACGCACACACAAACACACACACGCACAGCGCAATAAACAGGCCGTGCTGCACAAGAAGTAAAGAAGGCAACTGTGAAATTACGAAATATACATAACATTTATGGACATAAGTGGTCTCTGCAATATGATACTTACCATAAAATGAATCAATGCCCAGTTGCCCAGAGCCTTGGCTTAACTTTAGACTGTTCTGAATTAATCATAATACTAGTCTGTAGCATGTAGCAGTGCTGCTTAAGTGCAGTCCATTCTCTCCTGGGTGCATAACATAAAGATGTCTGATTTAAACGTATGGAGGTGAGTGGGGGTTACCATGCTTGTCAAGAGATGGCTTAGAGACACACTGAAACCACCAAGATACACATGCAAAACACAGTGGACCCAATCTCTGCTGCACTGATTTAAGCTCTGGCGCCTTCACTTCTGACAATTCCTGCAGATCCCACGATTACAGCTGGCGCTGCTGCAGACTCATGAATCAATCATCCCAAGATAAAACAGATAAATGCATCCTACATTAGTTAAGAGGGAGTGAGAGGGACAGAGTGAGCAAGAGGGAGAGGGAGATGAGGATCAGGATGTAGTGTTGAAGGATAAGATGGCTTCTTTGGATAATGAAAACAAAAGAGTAGCATTACAGAGGTTCTAAGCAGACCTGTACATTTAAGGATATACCTAGTTGAAGGGAGGGAACACTAAAAATCACACAATTGAATCAGGAAAGCAGATGGATTTACCATCCCTTCCGTAACTTCATTTGGAAGCTAATTGAATCAGCATACTAGCTGCAGGGAAATTGAATAAAATAGAGCATAGAAAGAGCCATATTGGACAGGATTAAAATGAGGCTCTGACGATAATGCCTTAATGAAATTTGCATCAGACATGTTTTCAAATTAGTGTGGATTCTTTCTAAGATTCTTCTTGAATTCTTGGATAATGTTTTCAAGATGATTGAATTAGCAAAAGCTCCAGGCGACATTTCTGAATCAACATACTGTATTTATGTCTATTCAAATTGGAATACATTTTGTAATATAAAAGGAGTCTCTAACTGGGTAGCCAGCAGTTAGAGAACTGATATCAGACGGGTCCCATCTGACATGCCTCTCCATAGAAGTCCGATAATGACCCACAACAATCCCTTTAATATGATCCTCCATATTCAAAAAGTAGCCATGTCTAATGGTGCGCAGACTGTACATGGTAACATGGTGCAAATTTGATCTTGCCTTTCTGAAACTGAGCTGGCACATCTGCCAAAACAGGCGCTGGCTAAGCAATCTGCAGTCATGGTTACATCTGTTATCCTGGCTTCCAAGCTGTGTATCAATGCCACAGCAGTGCCATAGCTCAGATCTTGTCAACAAATTGTGAAACAAACAAAAAAAAGAAGAAGAAGATGCGATGCAGTTAATATATTGGACACAGGTGTATATCTGATAATAGATGTAGGAATGCAACTTGGTGTTAAAACAGAAAAAAAAGTGTTAATTGTTGTTTGTTGGCTCAGTTGGAAATGTGTATATCCCACCAATGTTAGCAAAAATTGTGCTGGATGATTAATATTCTGGGTTGAATCAAGATGAAATTTTCATGCACTGACATGTAGATGTAGCAAGACAGATTAGAATGTATGCTCAAGCATTGGTATATATTTCATACTTAACACTTTTTTCATCCTCGCAGCTGTGGCTAAGGGGTTTTGTGATTCTCACTGATTGCGAGAGAAACCACCTGGAGACGTTGTCCTAACATTCTGTTTCTTTAATTAGTTCAGCACAAAAACTTGGCTGCAGGTGCTGTTCCTATTGATTCAGTTTTGTGTGCAGAGTAGTAGGACAAATAATGATAAAATGCTGAGCAGCCGCTAGAATAAAGGATGTATTTAATGTGTTAAGAACTTTGAGTAGTCAGATCAGCAAGGACAAGTGCCTTTATCTAGTTTTGACCAGATCAATATATGACAGTAATAGAAATGCTGGATTTAATAGCTAACAATTCACAGTTGTAAGGATTGTGTTTTCCACTGGGGGGGATCAAGCTTGAAGGACGCAGAAGACAGCTCACCCTTGAAAGTTCCCTATAAATTCTTAGTATCTATTTCTTCTGCAAGTTATTTCAACAAAGTTCTAGTCTTGTTCTTGAAATAAAGACATGATCATTGCTATTCCACATGATCAAAATCCCTCTTAAATCCTTTCATGCTACAATGCCTTTACTCTCTCGCAGGCAGCTTTTCTGTTTTTAGGAAGGACACGCTTCATCATTGCTGCATAAACACTCAAGAAGAGATGAGAGTTTCAATGGGACAAATTAAAGCCATTCTCCACTGCGGACTGATGAAACAAACATCCAGCTAATTCTATTGATTAAAAGAAATAGAGTGTGTTGTCAGCAGTGCTGTATTTGAGGCAGCGATTTGATTAGGACGCTGTGCTCGGCAAAATTGGTGTAATGATAATACCCGGTTTGATTACAACAAATGCACGCTCACAGGCACTGAGCGGGAATCAATCTTACATTACGTCTACTTATTGTTCCTTCTAGTCTCTAGTCCACATGGGCCAATGCTCCAAGTGCCACCGTGTTTTAGAGGCCATTAGCAAACAGCTGGGGTGTTTTAGTTTGATAGTATATTAATTCATGCACATTCTGAATTACACTTTTAAATAAAACATATTTCGAAATGCTTCCACGTAGATGAACACATTTCACACAATTAAAACCTGTTAACAAACCAATTTAAATTTTTGGGATTCACTGTTTGCTGTAAATAACTTATTGTTTTAAAATCTTAGAAAGTTCCTCAGTGAGGCAGAATTGACCAATCACGAGTTACCATCTGTAATTAATGAGATTAATGAGACAAAAAGGGGTTGTCACTCTCAAGATAAGGGGAGTTTGAGAGGAAGAAGGTGACTCAATGCAGCTGGGCAGTACAAGATTGATCATTCCAGATGAAGTGTTGGGTTGCTTCCAGCTGAAGTGTTGCCTGTGCTGTGCCCAGTCTGAACATGACAAGACTATACTCTATCAGCCTGCTGGTGATCTCCACTAGTGCAACCAGTGCCAGCTCCCTTGGTGCTAGCAGACTTTAGATCCAAGGAATGCTTCATTTAGAGATTTGGAGCATGAATTAAGCGTTTCTACTTGGCTTCTGGAAATTCATGAAATCCATACTGGTGAATGCAATTACTACTGTGACCAGCATCTCAAGTCCACTATGGTAGTATCTTTTCCATTTTACATGATCTTGAAGGGCATCGCAAACCTGTCTAGTATTCATCTCGTCGATGCCAATCCTAAACAGGTGTTCAATAAACACTGAGTGACCACTTTAGCCCATGACAGAGCATACCATTCTACGAGGCATTATCTCTCCTAGGCTGCACTCTTCTACAAGGCTGTCATTTTCTGCTGGTCCCTTCAGACCATGTTCAACAAGCAAGGTCTTTCAGGGGTGGAGAAGTTTTTTTTTTTTTGTCTTAGCCAACAAGTGTGAACGTGTCTCGACTACCTCCTTGCTCTGCTTCATCATCTCTGCTGGCCATGCACAGATGGATTCTGCCAAAGTTGGGAAACAAATGGCTGAAACCCAATTCTCTCATACAGCTGCGATGTTTTCTGAGGATTGCCAACTTCTAGCACAGCTTCATCAAAAACTGCACACTTGTGACAATCCCGTTCATTGTTCTTACAACCTATTTACCTGGACTATGATATAGTGTGTCTGTGCTCCACCCTAACCGTCACTGAAGTCATCAAGACTGAGGGTATGGCCATTTCCTCAATGATCAGAAATTACATCCTTGCGCATGCTTCTCCTACTGACTGACATCAGTTAAAAGAGACTATGATAATGGCAATCAGCAAATATATGCAGCTTAAGTAGCACTAGAGTAATAACAGCTGTGACTGTGACTGGTGATTTCACTTACATCTCTCTACTTGTCTTTGTCTCCCTTGTCTCGGTTGATAGTCTCCCACTGTGCTTTCTCCTTGGTCTTGTGTGTTCCAGCAGAGAAACCCATGTGCATGCAGTGCTTTACCTGCTGAACTGCCAATCTTTACCTCAGCAGCTGCCTATGCTAGCCTCCACTCTCACAGATGTAATTTGCGTAATTATTATGTGTGCATATGTTAGTCTACATTTACTCAAGTTCCTGCAGCTGAGTGGGGTTTTTTTTGGGTTCAACCATGGGTAAATCTTAAGTAGAACAAGAAAATGATATTTTGTGTCTCAGAAAATTGAGTCATCAGTAACTATATATATATATATATATATATATATATATATATATATATATATATATATATATATATATACTGTCTTTGTATCTATAAATGTTGATAACACAAGTAAAGCTGTATGTAAAAATTTGGTGTACTTATTTACAATGACTTACATCACCTGGTCAGGCACATTAATGACTTGTCAGTGAAAAATGATGTCATGTTACCACATGTGCTATATTACTGCATTAGCTGATGTGTGACTGCATGCTGAATTTAACATGAACACCAATGTGCCATTAGCACCGGGGCTACTGTAGCTCTTTCAAAGTTTTCACACACAAGTTTGATCTCACTCCGAGGCAGAGGTGATTATCAGGTTGCCACAGCCACACACCACACATATTTATCACTTCAAGGAGACAATTGGGTGTGAAAACCTTTGAGACAGGGGATAACAAATGAAGCACCAGAACAGATTTACTTTCATAGCTCGTTCTGTAACCTTTGCAGGCTACAAATAAATTTGACAAGTTGCAAAAACGAAGTTCTTCATTTGGCACTATCAATGTCTACTCAAGACCATGTCTACACAAGACATACAATTACATGTTGGACTTTAAAAATAAAGAGATAAAAAAAAAAAACTACACCTCGTCTCTATTTACTGTGCAGATGTACATAAAATGCATTATGAGGATGTAGAATGCCGGTAGGCTTTTTTATTGTGCTGAATTATATTGCACAGGTGCAGCTGCAGTTTATCACGAACTCAGCTCGTGAGAGACAAAAAAGGGGGCTAAAAATAATGTGAAACACAGACATGAGATGCAGCTACAGTATGTGGAACACATCCGATAATATTAAGAACCTTCTTTTTTGTTTCACTTGTGAACCAGTCTACCACTAATGCATAATATATGCTCCCTATACTGTTCATCAAACAAACTGTTGTGTTTAAATGTTGTGTGACAGAAGAGGAGAATTCCCTGATATGAAAGAAAACAATATTTAAGTGAATATAATGTAGAGTGTTTAGTGATAGAGTATATATCTTCTGTAGTTAAGAGTGTGCACAGCAGTAGCTTAGGAGGCACTGGAAACGCCACCGTAGCCAAACTAAAGGGTTAGCTACAGTTATGTATAAAGCTAAGAGAGCTAAGAGATGGCACCCAACCAAAGCAAACTCACGGTCCATATCTTATTTCCCATGTTTACTGCAGGGATTTGTAAGCTTACTGTGTAAGAGTGTGAGAAAACATGCTTAACATTTATTCAGGTGAATGCAATTTGATATTTGATCTAAGATCTTTTTCAACCTATTTTAAATAATACACTGTCAACCAGCCAACATCCAGCGCTGTATTAAAGTGATATCTTTATATGTCAAAGAGTTACAAGTATGTCAGTGTTTAGTGGATGAATGAAGATGTACATCTGCATGTTAAGCTGCAAATAGACTGAAAGTGCAATATAATAACCCCACTAACTATATAACTTTCTCTATTAATAATCTTTATAATTTGCTCTTTATTTCAACAACAAAAAAATTGTTTTTTTGAATTACAGTGAAGGAGCATAAACATTGTAAACATTATTTTAAAATCAATTAGGTGTTCAGTCTTTAAAGAAAACGTCTCTGCAGTCTCTTAAGTGCGAACGGTGTCTAAATATTCACAGTGTAGCTTAAACGCAGAGCGTCAGCTGATAATTGATATTCTCAAATCATATTTTTGGACTCAGATCAATGTCAGAATTTGATTACAAAGTGGACCACTGTTAAACGTATTCAAACATAAGTTTCATATAATAATTTGAAGCTTTATGTCAGATATTTAAATGTAATATCTAATATAAAACTCATACAACTCATGTACCACCTGTCAAGTTTCTCATGTTAACAACCTGGCCCGCCAATGATGCTATTCTGTATACCAAAGCATACCATAGCAGAGACAGAAGATGTGAATGAGTCCTGGTGTGGAGTGCTTGTTCATTGTGAGAGAGCACAATGCATATTTCAAGTTTTCTATTCTTTATTTCCTGTCAATGGAGACACCACCTGAAACCTGTCCAGTGCTACCCACAACATGAGTTGTTATTCTGCATCATGAGTCAGGAAAGTGAATCTTTTGGAGACTGCAGCACAATTAAGATGTGCGATCAAGAGACACAATCACTGCATTCCACCTTTATTTCTTTTTCTGAGGTAGGGTTAATTTTGTTAACGAAAACTATGACTAAATATGTTCCTCAACAAACTTTTTTTCCATGACTAAGGCGAGACGACGGCAAGATGGCACAGATGTCATTAAACAGCAAGTGTGACTATATCAACATGCAATATTGTTGACGGAAAAAGACGAGACTAAAATGTATTTTAAAAAATAAAAAAAAACTTTACCAAAATCTCAAACAAAGAGGAGACAAAATAATGTATTACAGACTGTTTTACATTACAAACCAATTAACCTGTTAATTGGATGGCATGTGCAGCAGTTCTGTTTCCTGTGCTGCACGCACCATATCAGGACTACACCAGCACAATTAGCACAGTGAGTACATCAACTATTTTACAGAAAGCAAATTAACGTTAATAATTACAACAACAGGGCTTGGGAGAAAGAAACAAGCCATTTTCATTACAATTAGCCTAAGAAAAAAAAATCAAATGCATTGCTTTAGCAGCAGGGAAGCAATGTGGCCATAAAATAGCTGGTAAGAATACCACAAACCTGAAGAGACACATTAAGGCTCATCACAAAGAAACTGATGTAGGTTAACGCCTTGGTGGTAACCAAAATGACAAAATATTATTGGTTTTGTCTAGACTAGATTGACTGAAATGTTCAATATAATCTGATGGCTAAAAAAAAGACTAAAATATCAACAGTTTTCATTGACTAAAACTGTACTAAAATAGTTACGGTTTTCTTTGTCTAAGATGAGACTAAAATACCCAGACCTTTAGTCAACCAAAACTTGACTCAAAAAACAGAATGATTGACTAAATATGATAAAAACTAACAAGGACATGTGACACAGGCCTCTCTCCACAGTCCTGGAACAGTTCTTTTGCAGTGCACGAGTTACATTAACAGGGACACTGTCAAATTGAAAAGTAGCTACTGTTTATCTGGCAATTCCACTTTGCTATGTGGACATGTTAATGTGCATAATCAACTAATCAGCCTATGTCAGCTGGAACACTTGGCAGCTCAGTCTGACAGCTTCAGCTCCTCTCTTGAAAACATCTTGAAAGCTTCTGGTTCAGTCTCCCTCTGTGTAATTTTATCTTCTGCCAGGCCAGAATAACTTTAGCTCAGACAGTCCCTAAACGGGTCCAGTTCTTGGTGTTTGCTTACGATTTTATAGCGTTTTGTCTGCACCAAATTTCAATTCTGATGGAATGGTCTCAGCTTGTTAATCAAATCATTACATTCAAACGATTCATCAAATATTTGAGCTATCCATTGCTATGATGGACATAACCACTCAGTGGAGCAATGTGCTAATTCAATCCATAAACTCAAATGATGAAAAATAATTAATTGTCAATGTCTTGTCAAACAGACATGGCTGGGGAGCAGCATGTAATGTGATCAGAGATACAGATTTCTTCAGAAATTGCAAAAAAATGTAATAATAATATATATAATGAGGCAAACAACTATAACAAAAACAACAACAAATAAGTATTCAGAGCAAGCTATGATTCAAAATCTGTTTCAGCCAATGACTCCACTGTTTTCTATTTAAGTGAAATCTCATGCATCAAGAAATCTAGTTTGATATTTGGTGTCTGTAAAGAGTTCCCCACTGCTTCCACTACCCAGCAGAGCAGTTGTCTTGATTAATAGCAATACTTAATTTGTCATTAAGGCTGATTAATTCCATTAATCTGTAAGGTTTAAAGCCATTCAGTAATGTCACTGAGAATCAATTATTTGCCATGGCAACAAGCATAAAGAAGACACTGATTGTGGAAGTTTAAAAAATGCATATGAAGCGATCACCACAAGATTGGTCAGTTCCAACAGCTGTATCGGTGTAAATGTGAGACAGCACGACTCAGTGTATAAGTCTTAATGTTTACTTTTCAGAAGCTGGATATTGTATATGCTTGTGTGCGCAGAAATTGTCCTTGGCAGTGGAAGCCATTGATTTTCTCACTGCGTCTGTATAGCATCTCCACTTTTCTGCCGGCACAGCATGTAATATGAGACCACAAGTTTTCCTTTACCCAAAGCAATCAATTTTGCTTAGCCGAGCTCCCTGGCCTGGATGGGGCCTGCCTAAGTACCTGTCTCCTCCGACGCACAGCCCTACATACCCTCACCCTCGGCAAAAAAAAAAAGCTTTCAGTGTAATAAAAAACATATCTGACTCAAGACCCGACCAATCTAATAATGGCCAGACAAGTCAGTGTGACTACTGTGTCACTGCTTGGGAGGCGGTATGCATGGAGCGAGTGCGGCAGAAAGGCCGAGAAATCAAAGAATCACTCTGATCTTCAATTCCCTGAGAAGATGATCCACATCACAATTCCTTCTATGCTATCTGTTTTACAGCTTGAAGTAAGATGTGGTTTCTCGCTCTAAAAGCAATGAGCATTTACTGCCCTTTATCTTAGAAAAACACACCAAAAAATCCAATATATGAGGCCATATGTGAGGGCATACTGGGCTTGACTGAGCCTGATTGATATGTATCTTAAATTCCCTGGGCCTCCATCAATCTCACATATTGTTAAGCAGAAAGACTGGGGTGTAAACGTTCACTTAGAGACGTGTCTTGTCCCTTTCAGGAGACATTTTCAGCCATCAGTTACTGTAATGAAAACAAATGGATTGGCTGGTTTCAAAGAGATAGAAATGCTGGGCCGAAGCCAAAGATAACAGGGCTAAAACTCATCCAACAGAGGCAGTGTGGGTGTTGGATTCAAATAGACTTGTGAAAAAAAAGAAGAAAAAAAAATGACTACAGAATACTGACTGTTTCTAAGAATAATACTTAGAGCTAGGTAATAGAGGTAGGATTTTGAGATATAATTTCATTCACAACTGAGACTGTACACATAAATGAAATATTTCCGTATGAAATATAATTGAATCCATTGGCATGCATTACAATTTACACACCATCAATTCCTATGCCAGGGAGGCAAGAGCTAATCCTTCAGTAGAGTAAAAGCCAGCTATCTGCAAGAAACCTGCAGTCTGTTGTTTCCCTGCTAATATATTGATCTAATCATTACAGTAGTTACAGTAGATAACAGATTTAGCTCAGATAATCTCTTACCTGTAGCCACTGTGACTGGTCACTGTGTCCAGCTGTCCAAGCATTGACCTTGCCCTGCTTGTCCAAACGGGCCTTTCCTGGCTCCCAAGTGAACATGTCCATGTTGAGCGTCCTGAAGATGCTGGAAGCTGTGACCTGATAGTCCTGGACATGACCTGACTTCATTCCCAGTGGTTCAGAGCAGCCTGGTAACAACAAAAACAAACAGATTTGTTCTTGTTTTTCTGACTGTACAATCCCAACAAAATAAGTATATTTCTCAGTGTGGTTACCACATACAATATCAAACAGAGCATAAAACAACTGTGCAGGAGGCATTCTGCAACGGCTTTTCAGATCACTTTATGATTAATTTGTGTGTACAGTGGGATGACGAGCTCAGCTCACTCACCTGTTAGCTCACATCCGAGCAGCTCCATGCGTAAGGTGCAGTGCCTCCTGCAGACTTGGGGATAAATTCGCACATACTGGGCTTCAATGGGAGGGGTGAAGGAGTTGGCTGATGGAGCGCTGTTATCGACATTTCCTCTGAAAATCTGTTGCAGGGGATGAAATAACAGCAGATGGGGGTGTGGAGGATGGTGGAGCAGATCAGTTTTACCATAATGTAGCAGTCTATCCAGCACCGTCTCTAGTGTCTACTCCACACTCAACAAATTGCTGTCATTCAAGGTCAATGAACTAGAATTACAGGGAAAAATAGACAATTTCCTGCACCATTTAAGCCCATAATTTATAAGAACAGTGGTGTGTTTTAAATTAGTGGTCCAATTATATTGCTATACCTTCTGGAGTGTTTTATCCAAATGACCTGAGATAGTCTGACAGAAACTCTCTGATTTGAGTGACTAATGTACTGTATGTGTGAGGCGCAGAGAGAAGGCAACAGAGAAGGAGAAAGCAGAGCAGAGATAGAGCTGTGTGTTTTCATGCGATACAGGAAATAGGATCTGTCACTGGATGGCAACAGGTCAATAATAAAAAAAAAAAAAACAACTTATATTAGGTCAGGGATCAGGGCGTGTAACTACTTCAAAAACACACTGACAGGACTTAAAGGTATTTGCTCCAGTCTGCTCATACAGTTACAACCTCCACCTCCATAAATACTTAAAACAAATGCACACTCAAACATGAAAATTTGAAACGTGCCAAAAAAGAAAAATACAAGACAGACAAGAAAACTAAACTGAGATCACAGAATATTCAAGTCCAGGCTCACTGTTCTACGTTATAAATTTGAGAAGTTTGGAGGTTCGGGGTCATTTGGAGCTCGGCCAAATAGAGGACAGCCATGGTTTGCTGTCAGGGATGATAGAACACTGTGTGGCCTATTTGGTGGCTGTTCATCCCCAAATAGTATAAAAATTCAATCTAGAAGTCATAAAAGTGGAGGGGGGTAAGGGGCAGTAAGATGGGCCCGGTGTGTGCTAGCTAATTAAAAAGCCATCTCATCATGTCCTCCACCCTGCCCTTGACTGAGTGCACAGCCTCTAGTTCCTGTGTGTGCACATGTGTGTGTGTGTGTGCATGTGTGTAACTTTGCCTGTTTATTACAGGCTGAGAGCGTAAAGGAAAAAGAAGGAAAAAATGACACGGGGCGTCTACGCCTGTGTTTGTGTGCCGACGTGTGTGTCTCACCATATCCTCATCTTTGCCCTTGACTTTGTATGTCCTCCAGGTCTTCCCGTCATCACTGTAGGCTACTTTGTAAGACTTCACGTACTCTGGGCTGCCAATACGCTTTGCACCCTGGGTAATGAGGCCTGTGACCCTCATTCTCCTCTGCAGGTTAATCTGTGGAAACAAAAAAAAAAGAAAAAAAAAAGAAGCAAATTCAAGAAATTACAGTCTTCTCAGAGACTATGAATGTGTATGTGTGCATGGGCAGTGTGGGCATGGGAATCAATTCACCCCCTTGTATCTTTTTTGTCAGGGCCATCCATCTTATTCAGAAAGTCTGTGATCAAATGGAACATTTAATCAATCCTCACGCTCCAGATCCAGTCTGTCAACCCTGTGCAGACTGTCAATATGGTGCCAATGTAAAGCGGCTTGGAGAGCCACGAGGCAAAACGAGAGCTCAGAAAGAGGAAAGTGATGAATGCTTCCATAGATCCTGCTTAGCGCACACAAAGCAAGATCATTGTTATCTAAGCACGGCGGACAGTTTCACACCAGTTTAAGATTGGCTTTGGCATGTTTTTCCACAGACAGGCCAATTTAATAGAGTATTTATCAATTTCAGCAAAAAATACACATTTTATACAAATGTTTCTCTTATAAATTAGCAGCAATATGTTTGGCAGAGTTACAGATATTGTAATCAGTGGATGGGTTTTAATGTTTAATTTATTTGTTTTTGTGTTTACATGCCAGAATCCTAAATTACTACAAATCCATAATGCTTATTTTACAATAGTAAAGTTGATAATTTATTTATTTGATCCTTAAAAACACAAAGTGCAGGTTTAATATTACAAGGTTGCTTTCATTTCTTTGCTGTATATCTTTAAAAAAACCAAAACTTGTCCACTACATGATGGCTCCTAAGAGATCCCAAAAAATTCCAGCTTCTCTCAATAAGGTCTCAGTGACTCGTCAAAATGGTTTCAATAACCAATTTCACATCTTCTAATGTATATCTTGGTGGTAATAAAAAAAAAAGATTAAAGGTCGAAGAGCGATACATTTCACAGCATTCTTGTTTGATTGACAGCCTCAAGTAGTGGTTGTTGGTGCTTTCATAGACTCCACATCTTTTTCAAAATTTGCACCATCTGGCTCCAATTACTGTCAGGATAGCAGAGACCTGTGAGAAATGTATAGCAACAGTCTATGTATAAAAAAAAAACATTAAACATTGCTGGTTGACTACAAAAGTGCCTCTCTCACCCTGTAATTCTGGTGAACTTGTTTAAAAAAATGAGAGGAGTCTCAAGAGTTATGTTATTTTTTGGTGACAGCTGATGACAGCTTATGGCAGCTTACTTCACTGTGACAACATGAGGAAGGCTGTGGTGACTAAGTGGTGGCACTGTGATGGGTTACTCACACATACACGCATGTACTGTACACACACACACACACACACACACACACACACACACACACACACACGCACACACGCACACACACACACTATTTCTACAGTGAATATTAATATAAAGTAGGGCAGGATAATACAAGGCAATTTCAATATTATAATATTGTAACACATCTGTGATATTCTGTGACAAATAAGATAAAGCAAATAAATGGTGATGAAAATGATTCATTAATCCTTTTGGCACAATGTTCACACCAAGCTGCTATCTTTTTAGGACCAAAAAGACACTAATGTATCTCAACCTCTGACAAAATGTAAAATGTGAAAAAAAATATCTATCTATTCTTTAATTAACCTGGAATGGCCAAACCTAAAAAAAAGAAAGGCGCATTACAGTAAAAGAGAATGTGTATTACTCCTATGAAATAGACTAGCTTTGCTCAAAGTAGAATTTATCCTCACGGTCTCATTTATAAGATCATGTAGTCTAGACAAAAAAATAATCAATGACAGATTGATTGCAAACAAACTAGTCTGAATTTCATTGTATTTTTGTGAAGCTGAAAAAGTCATTTTCCTATTTAAAAACATGAACAATCTTAAAGCTTATCCAAAAGAAATAGAAGTCTATCTTCACTGACAATGTGACCGTTTTCAGGATGGTATTCTGGGGGCTTGAGCTCATTTTCCGGTGCAGAAATGTTAGCATTACTATGAAATAAGGCAATTTACAAGTACAATTTTTGAGTGCAAAAGCTCAAACAGATAGTCTGAGCCTGCTAAGTTATACTCTCCTTTTCTGTTAATGAAAAAAAAAACTAAAAGCTGTGTCTCCTGAGGACATTACAGATTAGAGTATTGGCTCTTACATACAGCAGAAGAAAAGAACTGTTTATGTTCACCAGCCTTGTCTGAACTGTCAAAAACCAATGAAGTAATGTATAATAATTCTATTGGAGTGTGGATTTCCTCGCTAATTTCCATTTGTAGAGACAAGACTCAATTACACATATATTTTCTACATACTTAAACCAACGTATCAAGTTAATTATACATAAGGATCCGTCTTAGAGGCTCAGAGCTGCAATGACCCACTCTTTCTCATTCACAGCATTTCTTCGTTCTTCTCAGTTTTCTCCATAGAGACAGATACTTCTCTGACTAATTAGAAGCCCTGTCACTAAAAGGCCACTGCTGGGGTAATTGGGGTCATCCTTCACATATTTAATGACCACTCAGAAACACACCTCTGTCACTTCAGCGCTAATAGTGATGTAGTTATTTGTTTGAGTGAGGCATCTTTTGGAGACATCCTCCATGTGCAGACCTTTGCCTACAGCCTTGTATGTGTCAGTTTTAAGTAAACTGGCTCAGTGTAAGAGACAATTAACCTAAAATGTGTAAAATGCACAGAGGGTCGTGTAAAAATGATACTCCTGAGAAACACGGCCAGAATTTTCTTGTACAAAGACATATTATTACCGTGATTCAGATTTCAAAAATCTATCACTGTGTGTATTTTGGTGTAGTTCTAGATCCAGATGCAGATATAAAAAAACTAAAATGTTTCTATTGTTAAAATAGCAAAGTATCAGAATTGTGCATCCTTAGCAGAAGTACATGTTCTTAAAGTTTGGTTTTGTAGACTTTGTGCAAAAGAGAGCAAGAGGAAAAACTGCAGAAAATAGTTTAGAATGAACTCTTACCCTTTCACCCTTTACTTTTTCCTCAAACATACAGTATCTTGTATATGAAGTGCTCTTGATAAAATGCACGAGCCTCTGAAGGAAAGAAAAACTTCTACATCAAGTTGTTTCTGTTCTCCATCTCTATTTGCAACACAAAGAACGTACCAATTGTTTGCATGGCGTGACTTAACTCGTTTCCTCTCTGAAAAACATTCACTACTGCGAGAAAATGTTCAGCACATTACCATCTGCAACATCCTGGAACTGACTATGTCCTGTAGCTGTATTTCACCACTGATCACCTGGTTTCTACAGTAATCTTACTTTAAGTCATAGTCCTATTCTCAGGGGAGTAGCAGCAGATGGACCCAAATGCAGGACAAAACAGCCAGAATTAACTGAACAATGTCTTTTTAATAAAGATCCAGGCATGGAGACACAGCAAAACGGAACGGAACAAAACAAAACCAGACGGAACAGAGGAGAAACAATACAGAACAAGGCTCCAACAAGACTGAACTGAAATACTAACTGAACTAACAAGGAGATGAGGTGCAGGTGGGGAGATGGACAGAGAAACTCAAGTGAGGGGAATGAAGAGATGAAGCAGGAGAATGGAAAAGAATCTGATAGGCTGGGGAAAACGCTGGGAAAAAGGCCGGGGCTAACGAGGATGATGCAGAGCAGGTGAGGAGGGAAGAGTGGAGGGAAAAGCAGGCTGGGAACCCTGGAGGGCAAACTGAAAACCAAAAATACAGCATATGCACATGGATATAACTTAAATACACAAGTCACACTGAGCAGAAACAGCAAACACACCTCAACGTACCATTGACAATCTCAGGGGTCTTTAAATAACTCAAACATACATTGCTGTTGACATAAACATGAAACAATAAGTTTGTCATGTTTGTCTGTATGTAACAACAAAAATAGGACTGTTGCTCTGAGTTTCAGTTCATTTTTGCACTTAGTTTCTGCAAGCAACAGTCTTCAGTCACATTTCCTTAAGAAAACAACTAGTGTGAAAGCACACTTCAACTTCAAGGGCTTACTGCCCCTCAGTCCAGTTCAACAAACAGGGGAAAAGTCTGAGGGCATCTGGTGGACTGGTGGAGGGACATAGAGCCGGACTGGGACAGAACCAACACCTATTGACAAACATGTCTTTGACTTCCCATCGGTCATTTGAAACAACGAGGGCCCAGTTATATTATGAGCAAAGACACTGGCTATATACATTAACATGCACAGAGAATTTTGGTCTTAACAATGTTTTTGTCACTTAGATTGTTTTAATTTAGATTTAGAGCAACAACACAAATTCATGTCAGAAGTTAATTTGAATCATGAATCATTAGTAAAAATGTTGTGTGTCATCTCAAATGCTTATTGTTCTGTTGTGCTGCTGCAAGAGATTCAGTAGTAATTACATCAGAATCTGAAAGCCTTCTGCTAAACAATTAAAGGTGCAGTGTGTATAATTTAGTGGCATCTAGCGGAACAGACTTGGCAGAAATGGAATATAACATTCATAAGTATGTTTTAATTTGTGTAATCACATGAAAATAAGAATTGTTGTGTTTTCATTAGTTAAGAATGAGCCCTTTATATCTACATAGGGAGCAGGTCCACAGAGGCCGCCATGTTGCACTGTCATGTTTCTACAGTAGCTCAGAATGGACAAAGCAAACACTGGCTGTAGAGAGGGCCTTTCGCGGATTTTCCGTGGCCACTGTAGGTTCTCCTACACACTTGGAAGGGGAGTTGTCTGCAGTTGGCTGCAATCTACAACCTCACCGCTAGATGCCACTAAATCTTACACACTGGACCTTTAAGAAGAGCAAGAAATGACTACATAAATGCTCTCTGGAGCTCTTTAATCCTTATTTAAACGAGCATGAGCACATTAAATTACAATAACAGCCTACTCACTGGCCAGTAGTCATTTCTAATGTTGTTCACTATTACCCAATATAATCATATCAACAAGCAAGACGTGTGGCATCAACAAAACGAGCCTTAAGAGTGCTTTGAGGACAAATAACACACACACACACACACACACACACACACACACATACACAAAGGTCAAGCGCATATAAAGTGAAAAGATACTGCGTGTTGATTACACACTAATGATAATAATAACAATAATAATAATAACATTATTTATATAACACTTTTCAAAAGGCAGTTACAAAGTGCTTTACAATAAAAACAGAACACATTTAAAATGCAAAAACAAACTAAAAGCCATAAAAACCGAGCACGTTATAAAAACACAAATAGAGTAAAATGAACTAAAATGCTATAAAATATAATCCACTGAAAAGCAATTTTAAAAGTGGGTTTTTAACAGTGATTTAAAAGACGAGGCAGAGTTGGCAGCCCTGATGTCCTCAGGCAAGTCGTTCCAAAGTCTTGGAGCCCTGACTGCAAAGGCTCTGTCCCCTTTATGTATCAATCTGGACCTTGGAACAACAAGAAGCTACGCATCCGCTGATCTCAGGGAGTGGGATGGGACATAGGGCAATAAGACATCTGATAGATAGCTTGGAGCAAGGCCTCTCAGGGCTTTGTAAGTAATCAATAAAATCTTAAAATCTATTCTAAAAGCAACAGGTAGCCAGTGAAGGGAAGCCAGGATGGGTGAAATGTGATCATGTTTCCTAGACCGAGTTAAAATCCTGGCAGCAGAGTTTTAGATGAGCTGGAGGTGGGAGAGGGATTTTTTGCTGATGCCAGAGAGCAAAAAATGACAGTAGTCCAATCGACTGGTTATGAAAGCGTGAATGACAGTTTCCAGATTTTTGGCAGAAATAAATGGTCTAATCCTTGAAATGTTTCTGAGATAATAAGAACAGGATTTAACCATTGAATTAATATGTTTATCTAGGGTGAGGTTTTGATAAAAAATGATACCAAGATTTTCTGCAATGCTGAGTTATTGAATAGATAGTGAACCAAGACTGTTTGAAATTTGGTTGTTTGCACTGTCTTGACCTATGATTAATATCTCTGTCTTATCAGTGTTTAGCTGCAGGAAATTTTGTGACATCTGCATGTGGATGCCATTCAGACAATTTAGCAGGTTGGCATTGTTCTGATAGTTGTTTTCAGGGTCACAGTTTAGATAGATCTGAGTATCGTCTGTGTAAAAATGGAAACTGATATTATGTCTGTATATGAGGTAGCCTAGAGGGAGCATGTCAATGGAAAAGAGGATTGGACCTAGCACCGAGCCTTGGGGCACCCCCCAGGGAAAATCTGTTGTAGCTGACCTAGAATCAGCGATACCAATACAGAAACATCTTTTAGGTAGGACCTGAACTGTTTCAGAGCAGCGCCACTGATACCAAACCAGTTTTGAAGACAGTCCAAGAGAATATCATGGTCAATGGTATCGAATGCTGCGCTTAGGTCCAGGAGAACAAGAATGCATTTATGGCCAGCATCAGCTGACAGCAATAAGTCATTAATGACTTTGAGAAGAGTGGTTTCAGTACTCTGGTTTTTTCTAAAACCAGATTGGAATTTCTCAAAAATATAATTTTCATGAATAAAAGCAAGCAGTTTATCTGCTATAATCTTTTCTAAAACCTTAGCTAAAAATGGGAACATAGAAATAGGCCTAAAATTGTTAAGATCAGAAGGATTAAGAGATGTTTTTATAAAAGTGGTTGAACAAGAGCTGTTTTAAAAAATTCAGGAACGGAACCTGTCAACAGAGAGCAGTTTAAAATTTGCAGAAAAGAGGGAGAAACTGTAATAAAAATGTCCTTTACAGGAAGAATGTTTAAAGGACACGTTGAGGGTTTTATTTTCATTGTATCAGTCAGTGACGATGGAGAGACTGAAACAGCAGTGGGAAACTGCACAGGGTTTCTCAACCGTAATTGGAGAATCAGGGGGAGAAATGCAACTTCTAACGATTGAGACCTTCTGGGTAAAGAAGGAAAGAAATTCGTTGCATTTCTCAGGGGTAGCATCTAGTATCTGGCCCCGAGGGAGGATCAATGACACTGCTCACAATGCTGAACAGCATTCTTGGGTTGGACTGATTGTTTTCAATTAGAGTAGCATAGTAAGCAGATGTAGACTTTTTAACCTCTGCATTAAAAGAAGAGACTTAAGATGTTCCAGGTGAACTGTGAGTTTAGATGATTTCAACAAACGTTCCACCTTGCGGCATTTTTGTTTCAGCTCCCAAATATTTATCCAGGGCATCAAGGGGCAACTAGATTTTCTGGTCTTGAAAGGAGTGACTGCATCTAAGATGTACACTGAGAGCAAAACTGGGACTTGCAGGAGTATTGTAACAATTACACTGTCCTGTGTCCTTGAAACAAAAGAGCCCTGTGGCACATACACACACTCTCACATTCTCATACACACATATGAAATAACCTTACCTCTCTCTTTGAACTCTCATGCTATCACACACATGCAGGCAGACAGCACACCTTCAAATTACCATAGCCTTTTGTGTTTTTCTTCTTTTTGGCTGATTTATACAATGTTACATACTATCCATCTACAGTATGTTCCAAAAATAATCTACATACCTCTCCACTCTATATGGTACTTAATCAAAGTCATACAACAGAGAACATTTGGGTAATAGGGGTTCTTTTTAAAGAGTGGCCACCCAGCCAACATTTCTCCAAGAGCTCAGTGTAAAAATAATCCTGACAGTGTCACAACCCCACAGTAATAGCCAGTGAAATGCAAGCATGTTATCATTGTATTTGGTCATAGGGATTGGCCTGCTCCTCAGATGGTTGAGACACAACAGCTTAAAGGATGTGAAATGGCATGAACAAACATTTAAGACGTAAACACCACTGATATGTTGTGGCAGGACCAGAAATAAGCAGCCTGTCACGGATTTGTACCAGTTCTGCCTGGAAAGAGATGGCCACCACAGTACTGTTAAGGCTTTTCATCCGCCTGTATTTTAATCAATACAGGTGTTTACACAGGCTGCGTGACAGCTCATCTTTACACTCACGCTATACATGTCTAACCAAGGCCCGAAGCGTATTTTTACGCTTCTCTTGCATGTAACTACAGTGATTGTGTGTTGGGCTCTGAGTGCTGCCAAAACATGGCTGACCTACACTCAATACTGTGCCTGAACACATCCTGTGTAGACACTGACATAGGACTGAAGCTGCTGCTGCTCTGCTGACGTGCTGCTTTCGCTACGCAGCCTGTGTAGACATTGTGTAAGAGACTGATTAATTACTCACAGGAGACATGATCATAGGTCTCACCGCTAAATGTGCTGAATTGAGTTTTGACTCTTTTTTTTTCAATCTAAGAATAGGTTGAAGTAGAAAATATGATAGCATTCAGTCCAAAAATGCAGAAAACACATTTTGTTCTGTGGTGTATTTATCCAAAGGCTTTATTCAATTATTGCATATTGCAGTCGTGCTGTGATTCTAAAATAAACTGTGATGAAAAAGCATTTGTCAGGGTCATACTGTATCTCAACTACATAACAGACTGTAGTGTTAAATGTTTTATTATCTAATGTTATGAAAAGGGAAAATCTCCCAAGACAGACACTGAATTAGAGTCTAGGCAGGTTATATATATATATATATATATATATATATATATATATATATACAGTACCAGTCAAAGGTTTGGACACACTTTCTCATTCAAGGCAATGGGGAGGTGTGTCCAAACTTTTGACTGGTACTGTATGTATCAGCACATGCAAGCCAATGTGATGAAGATCTGCATGTGAATATTAAGTGAATATTAACTGTTTAACTCCCATTAAACGCTGTATAGACCCTCTCAGTCTTCACAAGTGATTTGGATTGTTTCGTTCCTCCAACACAGCTGGCTGGAGTTATATTTTTGCTGATATTGGTCAGACCTGTAGTATATTTCCCTGGAGTGTTCAAATGCAATTTTATGTGTGAGCCCGTCGTGGCAAAGCTCTGAAAAAAATGATATTCTTGCGCAACATAGATTTCTGAACTGTAGCAAGCTCACGAATGCACAATTCAAAAACATACGAACTGACATAAACGCAAACAAACACATATACAGTGAATGCACGCTTGTCTGCAACTCTGTGATCTATTATTCAAAGTATGTTGCTGTATGTTTGATTCATTTGTTGCGCTTCAGTGGGAAAAGCTAAAACTGGCTGACATCCAAAGATGCATACTGCACCAGAGAAAACCTTACAAATAGCCAGACAAATCTGAACTCTTTACTGATGGGGTTGTCAATATAACCCGCTTCACACGACAGACATGCAAACACAGTCCCACCGCATCACTCTACACTACAAAAGCACACCGCAGACTCCTTAGCATAATCCCAAAACACTGACATGACTGTACACCTCTGTACTCACATCCCAATTATCCAGGCCCTCTGTAGAAACACACAAAGCCTAAAGCATCCCGCGCAACATCCCACGTGGCATCATTAAAGTCAAACAAACCGCCTGAATATTTTATGTCCCGTTCTCCTCCCCCTCTGCATGTGCCGGGCTCCTTTTTCTCACTCACTCATGTTGGCTCTTTCTTTGACTCTGTCTTGACTCACTTTTGCTTTCCTTTTCACAAATCAATTTTTTTTTTTTTTTTCATTTTTGCCATGTCTTACTATTCTCTTGTTGTTAGCAACTGCTTCTGTTTCTCCATCACGCTGTCACGGTGTAGCATGTTTTTCTATTATATTTTGTTCACGGTTCAGTGTCTGTGAATCATTTATCTGATAACAGCCCACTTCAAAGATTGCTGTCAGCATTTCTGTCGTCACAGAAGGGACTCAAGAGTTAGAGAAATGTAAAAACAAAAAAAGCTGAGAAACCATTATTTATTATCATATTTGATTAATGAAATAGTTCAATTAATTTGTATTACACTGTCTGTATATCTATCTGTCTATTACATAATAGAACTTGACTTGAGGAAAAATGTACAGTATATATCATAGCTATACGTCATCTGACAGGTGTTTGAAATGTATGACTATTTGCTCAACGTAAATTATTTCGACATACAGTACCAGTCAAAAGTTTGGACACGCCTTCCCATTCCCTTGGATGAGAAAGTGTGTCCAAACTTTTGACTGGTGCCGTAGGTCTGGGGTTCATAAATTGCAGGAGAGGGAGGTGCAGAAAACTCAACAGAATCACTTTAATCATTGCTTAATGCAATGAGACCCCACTGCACAAATGTTCTTCGGTTTAAAATGATGTTACACTCAACATGTGGAATGACTATTCAGGATTGAAACAGTCTCAAAAGAATAAAATTAATGGGATCGGGGCAGGATGGGACTGGAAAACAGATGCTCGGGATGTGATGTGCAGAAATAATTCAGGACCACCAGGCAATCTATTCTATCAATCCGCCTATGGCCCTTTGACAATAAGCACAGACTAATGTCACAGCATGAAGGTTAACTTCTACAAAGCTGAAAGTAAAAGGAGGGTTGCATGTATCAGTGATTTTCTCCTGCAAGCATCTAATTTCTTTTCATTTCATTTAGATAACGGCCTTTGAAACACTCGGGGGTGTTTATAAGGACAAAAAGAGACGCTGAATTGTTAAGCTGCAGTCAATCTTTTTTACAGATAAGAGGAAAATTATTGGTAATGTTACTGTTGAATGTTGTGTAAAATTATATATCAAATGTCTCTTGACAGCACAGTGATTTGCAGATCAGATTTCATTTGAGACATAAAGAGAAAGCACCAATGCATCTAATAATCACATTCACTACAGTTGATTTTGCTGGATACCTCTAATGCCAAACTGAAATAATGACACTCAAGACACTCAGCTCAAGTGTCAATGCAGTTAACAATATAAAGCATGTCACAATTAACCTAAAGTGACTAAAGTCCAAATAAGAGATGGCACAATTAAGTAACTGTTAGAAAATCATTACCACAAAGTATTAAGCAACAACTACTGGCTGAAAATAGTTATGTCCTTTAACATTGTTCCTCACACTTGACTACACCTGCATCTGTTCTACCCCCAGCTCACACTTTTAATTGCTCTTTATTACCAGTGAGTGAGCCATCAATTTTACAGTACCGGTAATTAACTCTGAAGTTTCAACTGTTGCATTTTCATGGTCAACAATTTATACTAACCATAAACTACAACTCAAATTGTATAGTCTACAGAAGAGAACATACGGTTATACAAACCAAACCAAACAATTTAAAGCCACAACCACAAAAGAAAAAGGTCTGTCTGTAATTAAGATTGTGCCTGGCCTGGCTTTGTGTGTCGCCTGTCCTGTGACTGCACTTTACCTGTATCCACGGCCATCTGTCATTTTCGGCAGCGGTCCAGGCATTGACCAGACCCTTCTTGTTGAGGCGTGCAAAGTACGGGTACCACTTCTGCAAGCCGAACAAAGCGCGGTGGGTGGAGGAGGCTGTTATCTGTTGGTTGGAGATTATACCGCCCTCCATGCCCAATGGTCCAGAGCATTCTGAGTGAAGAGAGGGAGAAAGAGACAAATGAGCCTTCATATATTTTTTTCAGCACTCAAAAATATGTGAAACTTGGTCTTTGGAATGCATATAGATTTTCACAAATGCCACATTTTGTAATGTCAATGATTTTGTCCTCCATATCTTGAAACATAGTCCATGTTTATCTCAGTCCCAGAGATAAAAACCTGAGTTTCTTCTTCTTGTACTGTATTAGATCAGAAATGGTCAATAAAACTTCTTCAATCTCTGCTGTTGTATCTTGTTACAACCTCCTTCCTATGGAGACCTTCTGTTTTAGATCATTATAGATTTCTTCACCCTGACTCCTGTCTCTCTCACTATCAATGCTGCTTCAATTCATCGCAAGATATTTTCTAATGTTTCCATTACGGCAAAATGATTTTGAGTCACAGCAGTCAGTGAGAGGACTCTTGTCTGCCTTCATGCTGCCCACATCTAATGGATTAGCAAGTTGCTCCTTCATCTCTTCCATCTGTAACAGAGCCCTCAGGCTTGCTTCCAAGGAGCTGAAGCCACTTCTAGACAGCATCATCCTCAAAGTCAACAAGCTTTGTAGCATCTTTAAATATCCTATAGGCTGCAACATTAAAGCGGAGAAGCAATATCTTTTCAGGCCAAAGTACTATCCTTTCTTCTTTAAGCAGCTTGCATCCCTCTCTTAATCCTAATTGCTATGTCCAGGCACATCAAAAGCGTTTTAATAGACATACCTGTGGTGAAAGGGATTCTGGCAATGTTTATCCTGTAGAGAATTTATTGTGCTGGAAAACAAGTGCGTCTCTGTATTTCCATGTTTTAAAAAAAAGGCTTATTGGGAAATCAAATAATAATAATAGAAAACACATGAGAAATAAAACACAATGCAGAAACAGATGGAAAGTGCGAATGCATAATACAGTATGTTAATTGCAGCACATACCACAATATACTATTTTATTATAGGTCTATAGGTCTAAAAACATAAAATTGAAACTCGGCCCTCCTCTCCAAAGGTGATTTTTATAATTGCTAATTTATACACAAAACATCTGGTTTTCTATCAAAACCCCTCAGATTTTGTGAGATTTCACCAGCTCAGGACAGATTCAATTAGGAGGTGATATGCATGCAAATTGTATAGTTTGCCTCTACAATTATAAGATAACTCAGCCTGTGGAAAGGCATTATAATTGAGAAAAACAACCTAAATAGTTCGACTGGAGTTGAATTGTTGAGCCAGCAGCTGTGGAATATTGCCATCACACATGAATCGGATGTGACCGCAGCTTTACAGAATCCGTCAGCCTGAATAAATTGTGTTACAGAGTCGTGAAACCGAATTGAAATAGTCTCCCCAATGGATATTATTCAAAGCTAAAGTTGTAATGTGCAACATATTCAGTTAAAAATGCGGAATGAAAACGAAAGAGCGGAGAGGTGAGACAAAGTTACCGCTAATCAGTCTGGATGCAAATACCGCCGCATCATTACGTCTCTTCTAGCCCACATTGTCTCCTAAACATAAACGGCATCACAGCTGTATTGAAGGTGGGCTGCAATAGTTGTGACAGATGCTCACGTTTTAATTAGTCAAGTTGACATAAATGGAAGGAATTATATCTTTTTTTTTGTTTGTTTGTTTTAAAATATCTTTCCTAATTGAGCATGGTTTGCAATTATATAAATGCTGCATAGCTCTGCAGCGTCCACCTTCTAGACAATAGCATCTTTTTTACTGAACATGGAAAAGTGGCTTGACAGTATTTTCAGTTATTTATGGTCTTACCAAAAAAGATCCATTACAAAATATGGTGAAGAACAGCTGGCTAAATAGACCCACAAGTCTAAAGGATAACATTATGAAGAGTATACTGAATGTTAATGGCAAGACCGTGTGCATATACACACAGAAACTACCTGAAAACAGTCTGGGACATTTAATTCTA
The DNA here is from genome assembly GCA_038419695.1 of Scomberomorus guttatus. NCBI lineage: Eukaryota > Metazoa > Chordata > Actinopteri > Scombriformes > Scombridae > Scomberomorus > Scomberomorus guttatus. The sequence goes on along the minus strand of CM076450.1, from coordinate 15,831,004 downwards.
GATAATTTTCTAGAATTTATACTGCACTGCCTTTCTTACTGTCTATCAGCAATAAGCAAATAGATGTGACAGTCAAAGGAAGTAGAGTGTGCATTTTTTACTTTAAATAAGTTTAACCTAATTTATGATATAAATAATATGGAAAGAATTCTTCAAATGTATTCTTGTGCTGTTTATTTCAAATGACAACAATGATAAAAGAATAAGATAACACCATTTATTACACCCATGTGATTTCTCTTGTTAGTTTGGTCACAGATGATTAAACGGTTATGTTTAAAAGCCTTAAAACCACAAGTGTTGGGGAAGCTGAGGGAACTTGGAAGTGTCCCAAAAGAATGAGGACATATTAAGCCAATAGTTCAGCCAGAGGCGCTGCTTCCTCATGCCAGCTGAACTATAAGTGTCTGTGTAAACCAGCCTTCAGGGCGGGCCTGGAGCAATGGTCACCAGAAGGCTGTGATGCTGTCTACACCATTTAAGCAAAACACCTAAGTATTTCAAACCCAGCACTGACACACAGATAGTCAACACACACACACACACACACACACACACACACACACACACACACACACACACACACACACACACACACATACTGTACTAGCAGACAATATAACTGGCAGCGCTGAGAGCTGTGTGAAGACTTTCACCACAGAAGAAAGCAAAGAGTCAGAGAAGAATGGAACATTGAAAACAACCCTAGCACGACTTATCCAGCTGCTAAAACAGTGGGGTTCTAGGCAACAGGGAGCCAGGGAGACAGTGAGTAATGTCTGAGGACAGTCCAGGGGGATCGACTGGAGGCTAGAAGAGAGCAAAGATTATCTGTGCGTATGTGTGTGTGTTCACTGAAAGAGATGTGTTTACGAATGCCAGTATGGTAAATCACTCTCACTTCACTAGTTCTTTCTTGTGTGTGACTCACTGCTTTGACAGGATGGTGTAGGTGGATGTGGTATTCTGCTGCTGAAGCTCAGAGAATCATGTGATTTTCTGATATCTGAGTGATGAACTTCATTTGGCCCTCTTAACAAGTTTTACAGAGGATAAACCGTTTGGATTTTGAGACATGGTAAACCAGTTTGAACCCAAGGCTTGGAAAGATGCCAGCCTTTCTTAACATGGTAGGACTTTCCAAAACCAACATTTTGTTATAAATATATGGGTACAGTAATCTAAGTTCCATTTGCAGCTTCAAATTATAGGATTAATACTTGTTAGTTCATTGACTTGTTTCATTCACTGACTTGTTTAAAACAAGCGACACCACTTTCCTCATCCAAGGATGTACAGTATGCATTCATGCCTCTAACTATTTTTGTTTTTTAGGTCTGTCAGCAAGATGTCTCAAAGCTCAAATTTCCACTAAATGTACATACACATGCATGTCTTGTACAAAGGAACAATTGATTAGGTTTTGAAATATGTTTTAGCCATAACTATGAAACTAAATGAGCAATATTTATTTATAGAGTATGTTTGCAGGCTCAGCAATAAATTCCACTTTAAAATAAAGTGATATGAATAAATCTCTTTTTGCAACAATAAGCTGAAGGAGTGCCACTCTGAAGTGATCAAAAAGTATTCAATATTTTGTTTTTAATAAAAAAACATTTTTCAACCTGACTGTCATATTTCTCTAATTCAAATTATCTGCTGAATAGAATTTGTAATGTGTGAGCAGTCGTGTTCTTACATGTTGATCTAAGGAGGGTTAATTCAGCTGAGACTGATGTTCTCCTGACCAAATGTAAGAATGTTAGGGGTGAAAATCAATAAATTAACAGTGAACTAACAGCAATACAACATTCTTGATTCCTGATTCAGGGACTCAGTGGACTTACAGATGCTATTCTGGCACAAGCATCAAATGGCATATCGCTGATTTAACTCCTGAAAGTGAAATAGAGTCTATGATATTAAGTTTGTGGTGCAATGTTGTATCAACACAGTATCATATTGGCCTCTATGCTGTACCTCTTGGGCAGCTCTCTTGTGAGATATTCTATGTGGATGTTGTGGCAAGACACTGTTGCAACGCTGCAGTCCTTCTCACCTTGCGGCAATGATGGGCCACTCTTAACGAGCTGCCTGCCAGTCGTCCGTCAGAGCAGCAGAGGCAGCCAGCCCCTGGGCCTTGGCCTGCTGGCCTCTGAGCATACATCAGCCCTGCGACAGCACACATCACTAACACCACCACTACCATGATGTGACAGCTGAATCCATCTCCCACAAGCCCTACCTACAGCCTAAACAAATTAGAGCCCCATTGAAATTAATGCCTGCACACCCATACTAATGAGCATGTGGTGGATGAGGGGATGAGGAAAAGAATAATAAACACACTAGCCAGACGTATGCCAATAGATTCAACAGGTGACAAATGAGACTGAATGAAATGCACCTGTATGTATTACTGTATGTATGAGTGTGTCAGCGTGCATATGGGTTCACATGTCCATTTGCAGCATGTAAAAATGTGCAATCTGCAAGACATAAGTAGAGGTGTGCGATATGACGATATTAGATCGTGAATGATTAAAATGTCTCCATGATCTGCCTTTACGGCGAGATCGTTAGTATCGTGCTACAGTGCTCATTGTATCAGTTCAGCAAAGCAAAGTTCAGTTCAGCAGAGCAAACTTTCTGCATGCTTCACATCAGGAGCCCAAACTATTTGTTTTTAATTGTAAATGCTACGAAAACAGCGACTAGGAGGCTCACCTGCTGCACATCATGTTAAACTGACAGCTGGGTTGCAGGTAAATGCCACCGTTTAGCAGTTAGCTCGCCTGCTAACTGGTAGCACTAACTTCTGTCATGCCGCAAGCTAGCGTGACGTCAGCTCTGGTGTACTGTGTTGGTGCCTTTTCTTTTAACAGTGCACATCCTGCTAGTTATCCACATAACATCATCTGTTTGCTTTTCAGCTGTGAAATTAGTTGGGTTGGACTGTTAGTTTGGTTTCCCACTGCAATATCCATTTTAAACAAGGCCAAATACACTGTCACTACTTTGTAATGCAGCTTTGCACACCTGCTCTTGTATTTATGGAATTGTTTGTGTTTTAATGTAATTTTATGTGAGTCTTTCATGGGTCTGTATTTCTATGTTGTTTGTGAGCCCCTAACCTAAGACACATTTCTATCATGTGATAGACAATAAAGTTTTTTGAATCTTGAATCTTGAATACTGTTCAGTAACTTGTAAAATAGTCTTAAAAACCAACATGAAAAAGAGTTGTGATAAGATCGTGGATCATGATCCTGAATGAAAAAAATTGTGATATGATGTTTTTGCCACATGCGCACCTCTAAACGTAACTACTATACTCATCTGCATCATAAAAATGCAGGTTAATTTGCAGTAAACAGCCAGAGACTTTAGTTTTTTTTGTATTTCTATTTGATCCAGAGTTACAAGGTTTTATTTGATGTTACAGGGTGGAAGTTAGTTTAAAGTAAACATATAGTAGGCTACTGAATCGATTTTGCTTCTGCTCAAGGCAGATGTTCTACAATGAGCCTTGCTTTATGATACTATTGGGAAACGGGGCACTGAACAGTCATCGCCTTTCCTCAATATTGGATCTTTAACCAAGCATTTAACTCGTATTAGTGTCTAAAAGTGTGAATGTCTCCATAGGAAGACTGAGGCGAAGTGTTATCTTACTGTATTTTATTCCCTCATGTGTATTTTACAGTACTATGATTCATGCTGGCAAGTGACACATATGATGCTTCTTTTCACTTCTCGCTTTCCATTGGATGAAGGGAATCAATATCGAAGCTACTGTAATTATTTCAGTAAAACAGGGGAATCTGGGAACAGACAGGAAATGGCAGAAAGCTCACTGCTGCTTTCACATAATATTCTCACATTGATTTCTGGCATAGTGCGGCCAGAGAATGTACAGCTGCGTAATCTGCAGCAGACGTGTGTACAGGACTAGCCCACACACAACGTGGGTTGAAGGAACAAGTCAGAGGAGATGATGAGTGCTTGCATAGATGTGCATTCTACCTTTTCCTGTGTATGCTACATTCATTGGGGACCTGACTCTACTTCTTATGATAAAGCTGCAACATAATCGACGTATAATACATTTAAACTGATTTTGATTTTAAGCATTCAAGATCAATACTTCCAGTAAATTGCCACTGGGAAGCCTGCTGACAGTAACCAAATAATATCCTGGCAGGTATATGTCTGATTGAGCTGTGGGTTTGGGAATTGTAATGGTCAGTGATACTACTTGCATGAACAACTACAATTTTGTCACTTAAAGGGGACGTATCATGCAGATTTCCAGGTGTATATTTATATTTCGGGGGCTCTACTGGAATAGCTTTGCAACACTGGTCCTTTATGCAGCCCCTCAGTTCAGCCCCTGTGTGAAACAGGGGTTTTAGCTCCCGTCTCTTAGGTTTTCATTGTTCCATTCTTCTCTGTGCTGAATGGCCAGCTTCTGGAAGCTGCCTCTCGGCAGACTTTCGACAGCTCGGGAGGCTACGTCAACAAACAGTAGTAGTACGTAGTAGTAAGTAGTAGTAGTAGTAGTAGTAGTAGGATTTCACTTCTTTTTCATCTGTATATGTTTGAGCTGAAATCTGATCCAAAATATGCAAGTGGACAACGTGAACAACCCATGGAACAGAGGTTACAGAACAGGCAGCCGTTTGTTAGCATGCATGAACAAGCTGACGTCATCACGAGGAGGAATTCAGCGTTCAGAGCAGGCTGAAGCCCTGGCTTTTGACTGTTTTCATTGTTACATTTGAAATAGGTTATGACCATTTTTATAACTATTTATTTATTGTTTTTCTGTGCTTGTTCCTTCTACTATGGTAATTCAGTCTCTCATTTCAGAAAGCCTTCTTTTTTGACAGCCTTGTCAGAAATCATACAGTGCTGTCCAAAAGTATTAGGACAAAAGTTTGGCTCTACTCCAGCACACTAGATTTTAAATTAAACAAGCTTTAGGGGTGTCTGGGGTTGTTTACATCCATATTGGGTTAACAGTGTAGGACTTATGGCCCTTTTTACCTTTAAGGGATGTGTATAAAAAGGGCTAAAAAATTTATAGCACAGAATCAGCACTTTAACCTCATGGTCACTGTTTCATTTCAAATCTGTACTTCACTGGAGTACAGAGCCAATACAAACCATTCTAATACTTGTAGACTGCACTGCAACTTTGAAAATGATGAGCTGAATTAATGGTTGTGTAACGTGCTGTACAAATATTGAATTTATATGGGAAAATGGAAATGAGCATCATTAAACAAGTAATGGAGTGCAGCATATGTTCAATCAGCAAGACTACTTCACTTCTAAATCTTTCTCCTCAAGTTTTTCCATCAGTTGGCTGAACCTCTTGACTCCTCGCTGTTCAAAAATGTCTGTCTGCCCTCCTTTATCTTTCCAGTTTACAAAAGCAACTATAGCAACTGCTTTTTGGTTCACATCGTCATCCAGTCAACGAAGCTCTAACCTTTCCAAATGATCTCTCTTTCTAGACTTATTCAAACTGCCAAACTGCAGTAGACATGTCTGTTTCTGAACAATTGCTACACCTAAGATAGAAAATCTGATGGATTCATTTGTGAGTAGCAGTGCAGGGGTGGCTCAGGGCTCTGAGTCCACTGATACATTAATCCTAATATGTTCCTAGACTGAGCAGACAAAATCCTCACAAAAGCATAATAAACACATGAAGCCCCTTTGAGCTCTCTGGCATTTTGCAAAAACGAAAGCCACTTCTGATAAGATAGAAGCTCTCTCTCTTTTTCTTTACAGCCACTGGGCGAAAAAAAAAATTAAAAAAAGAGGGCTAGCAAAGGGCTAGCAAGCACAAAGTGGCTGTGACTCCTCAGCATTGAAATGTTTTGATATTTTTTTGGATTTATTTTTATGATGTTAAAATTAAATTTAAATAAATGAAACACAAATCACATATTCAGGTTGTAGCTACAAGATTTGAACATCAATTATTCCAAGTGGATTTCAATGGATGGATTTCAGGATAAAGGATTTCTTTAAATCAGAAAACATGAATGCTGTGTGGAATGTGAGGTTCACTTATGGGTGGCTTTGGACTCCAGTCCTCTGAAAAATAAATTATAGCCCCATATATTTAAAAATACATAGGAGGAATGTTAGTCTAGATGTGCACTTTCACTGCAATCTGTCCTGTTCAGTATCACAGAAGATTAACTCATATAGCCTGTATGTATTTTAAGATATGATCAGAGGTGGATTATTTAAAGGGGACATATGCAATGTGCAGGTCTATATTTATATTCTGGGGCTCTACTGGAATATGTTTGCATGATTTACATTTCAAAAAACTCCTTATGTATCTTGTACTGGTCCTTTGTGCAGCCTCTCGGTTCAGCCTCTGTCTGAAACAGGCTATTTCAGCTCCTGTCTCTTTAATTTTAATCCTACCTCTGGGGTACCTGCAGACCCCGGAGGTATACTTTTTGTCATATCTCACAGGTGCTTAATTCTACCATTCTAATTTTTCATGACTTTGTCAATCAACTTGTTCCTAATGACTTCATATCATTGTTTTAATTAGTGCTTTTTAAAAATACCAATGTATTGGGGTCCTGGGGGACCCCAGTCAAAAGCACCCGCTTTCACCTTAATTTAATGTATCACACACTATCAGGGTGGGGGGCTTTGTGGGAAGATTGCACTTGGGATAAGGCTGCAATTTGTATTAAAGAAAAGTATATATTTTTTAATTTTACACAGTACGCAAATTAAGTGTAACTTAAAATGTTTTGTTTTTTTCAGATGACATTAATAATATAACTAATAATGTTTTGAGAAGAAATAAGTTAACATTTTGCTATGATGGTTGTTTCTTACAGTAGTTTATTCTTTGGGTCCCCTGGGACCCCAGTCAGTTGTCTTTGTATATTAAATATGTCGGTAGGATGAGGGTTAAGGTCCCCCTCCCCAGGAGCCCCCTCTGTTCTGATTGGTTAGCTTCCAGAAACTGCATCTTGGCTGACTTGTGGTGGTTCGGGAGACTACCTAAACAAACAGTAGTAGGATTTCACTTATTTTTCTTGTTCTGTATTTGAAATATAAACTTCTGAAATACATCCGTACACGGTTGAGTCGAAATCTGATCCGAAATATGCAAGTGGACAACATGAACAACTCATGGAACCACCTTAGCGACAAAAGCTACAGAAAGGACGGCCGTTTGTAAGCATGCCTGAACAATCTGATGTCATCACGAGGAGGAAGTAGAGGTACCATTGCAAACAAAGCATTCAGAGCAGGCTGAAGCCCTGGATTTTGACTTACAGGGAACATTTTTACATACATTCACCTCATGTTTTGGAACTTTGACCATGTTTAACATGGACATCTGACATCATAACAGTAAAACAATAACAGAAAATCACAAAAAGCATGATATGTCCCCTTTAATAAACACAACACACTTTTGTACATTTATTAAAAGCAACTCCCGAACTTACAAAAGTTGTGTCAGCCACAGTATTAACTAAAATCATCAAGAGTTTTCAATGACAATTTCATTTTAATGTCTACTCTGTTTCATTGACAGATTTAGTCCTCTACCTGCAATAGTGAACACTGAGCACATGGTGGCTCCTACACATATTCATTGTCAACTAATGTAATTAATTTGACTGCTCAGCCTCCCATCAACATCTGACTCCTTCAGTAACAATAAGAAAACAGGCTGTTATGTACAATTTTCTGAGGGACTCGAGAAAGAAAATGATGTAAATTATGATCAAAATCATTACTGATAACAGCAAAACAATGTCTTCAAGATTTAATAAAATGATAACAAATGTGTAACTTCTGAAAAGTTTTCATCAAAGCTTAGTATATTATCCACTGATGCTTGATTAGATGTTCTTCATGGGAATTACCAACAAAACTGTCTGTGATCGATCGGTTTGCTTGGCTAATAGTACCCGCTGTGCAATTACCTGCAGCATCAGGTGCGCTGTAAAAAATCAATGTGTAGTCGTAAAAGAGTTAAAAGACAAGCATAAAAAAGTAGTATGAGCACTTACTGTATTGACAGTTCCTCCCCATGTACTCTCCCGGGCATTCACAGGAGTAGTTGGCAACCAGATCTGTGCAAATGCCCCCATTCTTGCACGGGTCTCTTTCGCATTCGTTAATATCTGGAAGAGCCAAGAAACAAAAAAAGGTGCATTCATTTATTTGAATCAGACATGTAGGCAATTAGAAAGACCTCATTCTCATTAGAATGCATTGGAAAGGAGCATGTATTGAATGTGTGTGTTACTTGATTCTTTCTGCCCATAGAAGCTCTCACAAAGACACTGGTTTCTTGAAACTAATAAATCAAATGGTTCCTCCGGAGAGCAGTAATGCTAGAATACAGGCCAAAGTTTTGAAATGTTAAGAACAATGAACAAAGTGTACTTTCTTTGTAGTTTAAATAATTATCATACATTGTTTAGCTCTACAAGTCATGCTTAGTAAGTTCTACAAAGCTGAGGGTTATTCATTAATTTGAGAGGCCTTTTTAATTGAGTCACTGATCTTTTTGGTGAACATTAGGGTATTTAAATAATATTTCCTGACATATTTCCTTCTGTGTGAATAATGCATGGTTGAAACTCCAAAAACATCCTCTCTTCAATCGTTTTTCAAGTTCAGAAGCAGAAGAGACTTTCTTTTGTGCTTTATTGGTTCCCAGATATGAACAAAACTTAGCTCTATCTTAAACAGCCCAACATCAGATTTATGAACCTCTTGGCAATTTCCAATAACACAACATTTTGCACCACTGATGATAATCTGTATTAGGCTTAGTAAATACTCTCAGTCTCCTCATCCCAGTATTACAGAAACACAAACGTAAGAGTCAAATAGAGCAACAACCAATATGATGAATTGTCACAGAAATGTCATCTACTGTACAGCTACTTTTTTCTATAATTATTCTCTGAAACAGCTCAGCTCAGCTTATTCATCGAACCAGTTACAGAAGGTTAAAGACCGCCACCCCAACCCATCACACCATTTTGCACTCTGTTCCATTTTAAGTACAGTTAACGCGAAGTAGATTATTGGGGTCGTTTGGAAGGGGAGGGAGGAAAGGGAATGAACTTTTGAACAATTTTGAACAGATTTCTAATGATTTCCAAACTTGCCTATGGCAGCTACACAAATTTTAATCCTCTAAAACATACCCTGAGTCGTCAGTGACTCATAGGTACATTTTGGCTCCATGAATATGTAACTAGGCTTGAGATTTGGAAAGCTTAAGAAAGTGAAACATGATTAAAGTGAAGTCTGTTACGGTGCTTCATCGCTCTGAGATTTTATCTATAATATCTATATTAGTCACTTGGGTTCATTTGGTATATCTATAAATATATCTTTTTCCTGTGGATGTCTTGTGCTCCAGAGAAATACAGTCACACATAATGGTCACTGAGGTACAGCGGTGCCATCTTTAATCCGAAGCAGAGCAGAATACTAAAAAAACAAACGAATAAATAAATAAAGAGAAATAAAAGAAAGGGAGAGAAATGAGAAATATTTTGTGATTCACTCAAAAATCAATGGGTTACCCGTGAGACAACTATATTTAGTTCAAAAGATGTTTGATGAAATTGAGCTGTAAAAGCTTTCCCATAAGACGATAAAAATGTCATGCAGGTTCAACTTGAAACAAACATCTGTTTTGTTTTTATTTATCTGTTTTGCACAAGGAGATAAGTTGCTTTTGTGTCAGCCTGGATGCGTGCGTGTGTTTATTATGTATGTATATTGTATATAATCTTTTTTTTTTTCATTGGGAGCACACAGCCGGCAAATTATAAGACAAGGTCTGCTATGTCTTGGGTACATCCTGCTTCAGATGTAGTTGATGATAGAGGATTCCTGTTTGTTACTCCTCTGCTATACAGTCACTTTAGTGAAATACAGTCGCCAATAAATGCTGTACACGAAATAAACTGCAAAACACTGATGCTCTAAACGTGAAGGGATTCAACTTGTATATTTTAGCACCAGCAACATTGTTGGGCAGATTGAAGAAAATAGTTTTAATAGCCAGCATGTCGTCTTGTGGCTTACAGAGCACAACAAAAGCGTTGATTTTCACAGCCGGCACTAAAAACACTTGACTTGAAAGACAGACGGCTTCAACATACAGCTATGCTGGACACAAAGTAGGATGATCAAACACAAACTGCAGGTTCCACTCATCTTTGATTATTATTGTACATGTAAATTATAACGGAGAGGAGTGAAACATATTTGCCCACTTATTTTGCCTGTGAAGCAGGGAATATTCGTAGATATGATATTCATATGAGGGGTGGATTGTGATTGTCTATTCTTCTGATTGTGCATGTCTACATGTGGCTGTTTTTCTGTGTGTGTTCCCCGAGACATTTTTGAAGCAATTTATTACAAACAGTCCCCATTGCCCTAAATTACATCATGGCTGGATCAAAATTGTCTTACGTCCAATGGGGACCATGTAGTTGAGTTTACTTGCTGCATGGTGGAGACTCAACCATGATGAGATGACTGGGGAGACGCACCATATACCAAATATGGATTGGGGCTTTAAGCTGAAGCTTAGTAAGGGACAAAAAAAAAAGATTTAATGATCTTATCCAAACAATTACAATTATTACAAAACTTTGATATGAGAGGAGGAACTTGAACTGTTTTATTCCATGAAATTTGGATGAAAAATGGTCCAAGGTCAGGTATTTGTCATGATCTAAATTGCGGGTGATTGGTACACACAAGAGAGACAATCACACAAGTACTCAAAGTCTGTCACTATCGGGATGGATTTGGCTATTTTGGGGTATATTGTAAACTCGTAGCTGCTTTCTATAATCAGATTCAAAGCATAGAGTAATCAGCTGTGATTGTACTTCTCCATTGCTGATTCCAGGAATGTTTCAAGTGTGATTCAGAATCATACCTTACCCAGCCGTTTCCACATATTTACCTGTGTTCTCCTTCATGCTCCAGCCTCGCCTATAACTGTGCTTTAATGAGCTAGTACAGGACAATCTGATGTAATTGCAAACCCAAAAACAACCAGCATGACTAATACAACAATCTTGCCTCCTACTGACAGCGCATTATCCGTACAGAGATGAACAAACGAGCACTTGTCAGAAGGAAACATCTTGATTATGGGAGGTTACTGAAATCAAGGGGGATTATGTGTTTAATTAATTCCAGTTTGAGGGGGCTTATGATCCTGTTAAGAATGATTAACCTTAAGAAATGTCAAATAGTGCCTGCCATTGTTGTAACAATGGCCAGTCCTCATTAAACAATTCAGCATTTGAGTTTTTTAAATGTCTCTAATCCTCAAGAACCACTAATTGTTAGCAAGTATGACAACAACAATAAAAAAAACAAAAAACAAATACAGTTATTAATTAAGGGTACAGCACACCCATATGAAACATCACTCATGCATTTAACAGCAGTGTAATTTGTACAGGGAATATTTGGTCTTTACTAATTGCCTTAGTGGAACACTCAAATGGAGATGTGATATTTTAGCACTGTTTAAGCACTGAGATATAATGAATTCAATGCATTAACTGGATGCAAATCCATCTGTTTATAAATGCTGCAGCATTAATGTGAATATCTTAACATAAATGACACAAATGTTGCTTTACATTTTAACTGGGCAGCTCTTGAGTGTAATATGTTGAAAGTGAACAGTACACCCTCTAAAATATATATTAGAAAAGGGCATGTAGCTGAAAAAAAAAAAAAAAAACATACACAAGCCTCAGCTCACTCTGCGCACAGCACGATCCACTGTTATTTCACCACTGCAATCATGCCACTTATATAAGTGATGCTGTTGTTACACTTTATGTTCATATCCTGCTTTGTTGCCATCAGTGGGTTCAAATACAAAGGTGAGCCAAATGGGCAAGCCACTCAAATAGCCTGGAGCACAACACACTACAGCGAGGGGAAAACACAGCTAGCCCATCTTACGATTTGCTTCCCTTTTATGAGAGGCCATCAGCCCCTGGGAGATCAGCGCCAGGAAAGTGAGACTTAAAAGCTGTGTATTGCCGGTAAATCAGGTGGGAGAAAAGGGATTACCTCAGGGAATGCAGTTAATCCACCCAGTAAAAAACTAGAGGAGGGAGGAGAAGCGTGGAGAGGATGGGGGAGAGGTGGAAACGGTGAAAGAAAGAGAGGAGAGGGTGAAAGAGTGACAGCATGAAAGAGAGAGAGAGAGAGAGAGAAATAATTTACACCGATAGAGAGGGAAGGAGAAGAGCTAGCCCAGTGGTCAGGTAAATAAACTCCGTTTACACGACTTCTTCAACACGGCCACACTTACAGGCACGTATCCAAAGATTTCCCCCTCGCTGATAGTGGTCGAGGTCTACCGTTCTGCATTAAAATATATCATTAAATCATTAAACATGATAAAACAACATTTTGCAACTGATGCCTTCAGTAAGCTTTAACAGGGCCGGTGCTATATTGGTGTTAATGGTTTAACAAGCCAATTTGAGTAAAGATTTCTACAGTGGATCGAGACAATAAAACCACTAGCTGTACAATATAATGTAATCCAACACACTGGCTCTCCAATAACAGCACTTTAGTGAAGCTTATAATGTTCAGCTCAGTTGTTGAGACCGTGCCAAAACAATGCTGATTCACCCGAGGCTGTATTATTCTGGTGTAGTGTTGGATGGCATTTCTGCAAGGTGTTCACCAACTGTACATAAAGTGATGGATTAAATGCAATCTGATCCCAATATATGGATCAACAAATAAGAGTTAGACTGAAAGACTAGTTTGACACTTTGGGAAATATCTGTCTGTTAAATTTAAAGCACCCAGCAGCCAGTTAACTAAGCTTAGCACAAATACTGTAAAGAAACATCATAATATAAACATCAGCTTGCTGTTTTACAGGGGGTAGTGTGCCGGACTGTTTCTTGGCGGGACCAATAACTTCCTGGAGAACCGAGAAGTACCCATACGAGCTGTTTACAGTCTGTATGCTAAGCTAAGCTAACCAGCCGATGGCTTCAGCCTCACATGTAACAGACAGATATAAGAGTGGTATGGATTTCATAAAATGTTGAACCATTCCTTTAAATCTGATACAGTCTCATCAGATCTTAAACATAAGCATTACTACTACAGCCTAATACAATGATTAGCATTATATTGTACAGTATTTATTTATTTATACATTAATGAAACATGCTGTACATCAATATAACATTTTAGGAATTAATTTGTTGCTTCTGTGAAACATATTAAGATTCCTAATGAAATACCATGGACTAGTTATGGTGTCATCATCAATAACATCATCACCACCATCGCTATCCCTTGCACAAAGCCTCCTTATACTAAGACTCTCCACCCCAAAATACATTTGGGAGTCTGGTCTCATCAGTTCACTGGAACGTCTCGCTCCCCGGCTTTGCTCCTCTATTGCTCTCTGTAAAGTGTCCCAGTCGGACAATAATGAGAGCAATGAATGGTGCTATGTGTCAGGAGCTAACACTGGCTGTGAGTGCTACACGGCGTGTCCTGGGAGCAGGAACAGCTCTGCGGGAGGGGGAGGGGTTACCTGTGCCCTCTCCACTGGGCTGCACTGACCTCTACAGCACATGCACCTGCTACAGCCACACAAACACATGGCCCGAGAAAGTCAGCCTCCCATTTGATTGTAGAGCTGTTGTGTCTTACACAAAGACGGGTCATTGACGATGAGAGAACTGACACCAACCAAAGTTAGAAAGCGGATAATTTTCACAGTTAGAAAACATGCTGAAGGACAGTTGTTGTTAATATTATATTAGCAAGATGAAAACAATGTCTTTGAAGACTCAAAAATGCCCTTTTAGCCTCCAGGCAGTGTTTGACTGACAACTAATCCAGCAGGGGTAAGAAGAGACACAGTCTTGTTCTGATAACTGTGGCTTTCAAACCAAGGACATGTAAAATTTTAGTAATGACACTAGAGAAAGGGGACGATACCGTACAATTTAGCATCTAAAATGGCAGATGTTTACATTTCTAAGTAAGTTTTACACAGTTCAAACTGCTACAGTTGACTAGCAGTTATCCAGCCTGCAAAATGGCATTTGCAAATGCACGTGTCCCTGGTAGACGTTTGCTCGCTAGCTTGTTAATTGACCTAAGGTGTGAGATGAGAGATGACTTCCCGCTTGTAGAAATGACATTGCAGCTAGACAGCTAATGTTTGCTGTGGCCCAGAGCTCATGGCTCTTTTTTGTCTGTGTGACAGGCCTCTGTTTGGCTGCCAGTCAGTGACACCATCATACCAATTATCTGAATGTGATGAATATTGCTTTAGGCAAATAAAAATATAAAGAACTAATGAATGACAAGCTTTTGAATGGATACATGCTATAAAGTGAGGATTTTTCCTCAGAGGAGGACGCCTAATCTAGAGCTGATTTACTGTACTGTTCACAAGAATATTAGAATAAAAGCATGTTGCATTCAGTTGGACTTATATATACAATATGTATATATTCAGTAGCATCAAAAAGCCTCTACTGGTCCCAAACAACAACATAAATCACATAAATGATTGAAATGAATGCCTGCTAATTGCTTGTAATCCTCTCACACATGTTAAAGCCCCCAAACTTAATTACCAGAATGAAAGGTGATGTCCCAGCAGTATTGCCCCTACATCTCACCCACTTCCTTCATTAAATTACAGTCAGATATTGGGTAAAACTGGGTAGAGCCTTCATTTTCTTCTGCCAATACAGCATAAGCCAGACAATTGGAGGCTAGTCAAGAGATGTCTCATTGTGTTACATCTTCACATCTGGACTCAGTTTAACCCAAAGGGACAGTTTCCCCCTCGGGAAGCTTATCTGTTTTTCTGTCACAGAGCCAGCAGACCCAGGAAGCAAGCTGATCCTCTTGACCTCTCTATCTGGGCAGAAAAAACGTGGTTTGACCTCTATGCTCAGTGATCGACAGCGATGAAGCAGGCAGACGGTTGTTTATGCCTGCCACATAATTAACCTCTGACCTCAAACATTCGTACTTCCTTGGAAGTAATCATCCTATTTTTTTTTATAGCAGTTAGGGTTTCCCCTGGGACCGGCTGCGGCTGCTGATGCCTTGTGATTCATGGTGGTCCTGCAGATGTTGGATTTGATACTGAAAAAAGATAGCAATATTTGGGATCATAGAATGCATTCATCAGGGGAAAAAATGAAAAACAAACAGCCAATGATTAACATCACTTGGACGCAATGCTGAGTAGGAGTGTATATCATTAGTTTATAAGCTCTGTGACAGAGCATTTTATTAAAGAAGTTATGAAAACAAAAATTTATGGGATTTCATGTCTGAGGATGAAAATTATTTGCTATATTTATATCGGGTCCAGCTATAGGACATAATATATAACACTAGTTCTATTGTAGGCTTATACATACTATATATGCTCAACAGCACATGCTATCATTCAGTGACCACCCGGATACATCTAAGGGAGCAGAGCATTACATATGATTGAATTTTTTCCACGCTCAAACATAGCATGAAAATGACACAGCACAGATCGCTCTGCTGCAAATTCCATGTTATACGCATGTAAATGTATAATACCACGGGAACAGTACAGTATAAACATATTTTCAGCCAATGATTGAGTTTTGCACGGTATATCCCGCGCCGTCCTGTTTTCCATTCCCTCCATGATTTGTGTGCTCATCTATCATATGATGCAATCCCTTCTCTTATTTATTTATTTTGTGGATATTACTTTTTTCCCTACTCATTTTTGGCAGGTTTGATGTAACACGGCACCCACTTGAAAGAGGTGGAGATTAAATAGCCATCTGCTCACGTCTCAGCGGGGAAAGGCAAGACACCTCAGTAGGTTGTATGTTCAGAGCGAGGGCTTTATTACCAGTAAAAGTCAGATACACGCAATGTCTTTCCACCTTCATTTCATCACGTCATCTTATCCCATCTCATCTGTCTGTGTGTCATTTTTTTTCATGATTGAATGCTCACGCAAGATTCAGCTTGTAGTGTAGATGCAATACAGATGTATACACACATACTGTACTGTATATATATTATCTACTGTACTGTGTATATGTTGAATTGGTTATTGTTTGCCTATATAAATTCAAGTCTAGGTAGCTTTATAATGCCACATTACTTCAAGAAGTGCTGACATATCCTCAAAGCCGCATCTCCGTATACGGGCGATCAGCCTTAGATGTTGTGTTTGACAGGTCCTGATGCGGTGAAATGTGTCTAGTCTGCATTACACAAGGCCAAGACAAGCCCTGTCTCCCCAAGTTCAGTCAGCGATAGAAGGTGGAACAAGGAAGTGCCTGTCTTCACTGTCAATCTATCCTGTCAATCTATCCTCGCCTTACCCATGCCACTGAAGTGACTATCACCATATAAGACAGGACTCCTTTGCAGGGTCTGATGAAGTCACAAAACCAGTTGAAAGAGAGATTTAACATCACCTGATGTATCCTTGAAATGTGTTTTCACAGTGATATGTGTCAGCCTTGGTCATACGCTTCTAGGCTTAGCATGAGTATTGATTTTATTGATCTCCTTTACAGGAATTCTAAAATCACCTTCCATATGCAGGTTAGTTTCACCACACTACTTGCTGTATGTTTCTAGGGATACGGTGATGCATGAAGCTGTGAATGCGGGATTAAGAATAGTGTATTCCAAGGACACGCTTTTGAAGTCGGATTAGCCCACTGAGAAGTTATTCACAGCAGCACTCCAGCAGCCCTTAAAAAGGTATCTTAGGATGCACTGCAGAGAGGTTTGAGTATCTGAGAAGCAAAACACTCATCATTTCGAAGACATGCAGAACAGGGGGGCTCCGCCGAAGCTGGGATGTGCGGAATGTGAAGAGCCCTCAGCTCGGAGGCAGAATGACTCACGGAGGAAAGCCTTAAGTGTCATTTTAAGCTTACAGATGGAGCCTCCACAGCAGGTGTGTGAGTGGAATACTGATCTACCTCAGAACAACAGAGTGTGATCCATAAGCTCTTTAACATTACCAAGGTACACTTACTAGAACGTTTAAGAGACACTTAGCTTGTATAAGATGAAGAGAGAAAGTGGAGGGAGGTGATGAGGAAAGAGCAAGTAAGGGCTTAATTTGGGGGGAAATAAGGACAACAAGCGACATATGTTCTTAATTATTTGAATAAACAGGTATAGCATATAACACATGCAATAACTGACAACCTTAGCTGCAAATACGTGACAAATGTCACCAGGGCTGTACACACATTTAAGCATGACAACCAAACCTATAAGTGCGGCACTGACGCTTAGACATGTTTTGAATCTCAAGAAAGCAGATGACAACATTGCCCTGCAATTTTCATACACTTTCCACATTTTAAATAGTTATGTCAAATAAAGGGCTGTAAAAATATAGTTGCATTAAAGATGAGAACACTCTAAGACATAAAGATAAAATCGGAAGAAAAAGTTATATCCGCTTAAGGAAAATGGTTTTGATAAGGGTCACATTCTGAATGACTTACGCAGAGTTTAATATTGATGGTGCTGCCAAATTAAGATGCTGCGGTGGTTTCAATAGAGAAATTTAATACTGATTTTAGTAATTCATTTCCTTGCTGACTCTCTCTCTCTCTGAACTACCCTTTTCTGTGTCTAATGAACACAAGAGGAGATTCCGTGAATGCTTTAGTGAAAAAGTAATATCAATCCCATAAGGCCCGTTCACATTATCTATATAATTTCTTCCACACTGAGTCATATTTATCATTAAATCAGAGGCGCAACAATAATATAAGAACTCCCTGGTATGCTAATGCAAACTGCACATTCTCATGGCCGTCAACCTTGATCCCTTTTTTCAGTCACATAGAGTGAACATGGTCTGCGGCAAAACAACAGCGATACTAATTTGGCCACACGCTGACCACCCTGAATTAATGCACCTCAGTGTAGTCAAGCTGAACATTTATCAGTGTTCTGTTTTGGCTGCTAGTGCCAGCCAAAAGCCCTGGGCAGGACTGAGTGTAACTCTTTTGCGCCACATGGGATTTGGAAATGCATCTCTATTTATGCTTTAGCCATCTGCCAACAGGTCCATCCTTACTGCAGAGGCCAGGAGGTGACAGCGCAGCTCAAGCGACCGAGAGGGCCTTACACAATTAGGCCCTGGTAACAGCTCGTTCCTTACAGCTCCTCCACAAGAAGGATAAAGCAGGTGAATACGTGCTCAGGGACTAGGAACAAGGGAGGGGAAAAAACACTAAATTGAACAAATACATCCAGGCTCCTTTTTGGCAATTCTCATCTCATTATTTTCTTGCTGTTTTTCTTCGTCACAAAGTACACATTTCCAAAGCTCTTGTTTCTTGTCATCTTCTCTTTTAATCTCAACAAACATAATTGAAGAAATCTAGGCTTTAACAAAACCCTCTTGAAGCTGTTCCACACATTCCACGTTCTTTCAAAAGTGCTGGCCTTTCCCTAGAAGAGTATGCTTGGCTAACAAAACTGCACTTCCAGCCCCCAGTCTGACCATTTTACACAGCTCCAACTTCCTGAAGGCATTCTGTGCCATTATATTTGGTTTTAACAGCAACGTTGCATTGTGAAAAAAAAAAAAAAAACATTCCGCCTGTAATTTTGCTAGCTAAGCACCACCTTGCCAAAGAAGAAAGGTCATCTTTCTCAAAGTATGTTTTGTACAGCAATTTTTATATAGCAGGATTTGCTGAACCGCATATGGAAAAGGTGACAGATCACTTTAAATTATCATAGGCCTGAGCACTGACAAAAGAGGATGCGAGAACTTGCATAAGGCCGGCAGTGACTAGACGACAGCCAAGCACAGATGGACCGTGATGTAATAAATTATGTCTGGTGCCATTCTTTGTATTCAATAAACCTTGTGCACAAATGCACATTGGACCAAAGCAAAAAAAAGACTGTTTTCATCTGCAAAGGAAAAGGTTCAGTCTAAAAGGCTAAGTAAAATATCAATGTCAGTGGCACAGAAAGAAGTGGCCCTAAACACCTTGATTCTAGCTTGTTTCCTCAGCCTGTTATCCAAAATGCCCCCTGACAGAGACGAGATAGGGTCAGCTTCTCCTGGGATGGAGAAAGAGGGAGCAGGATACCCGAGAAAATAGACATTTGAAGTACAACTTTGATCTTTGACCGGGTCTCCTTCACATTGTGGATGCATGTATACACACACAATCGCACACACAATGAGGCACACATACACACTGATAGCCTACAAAAGCAAACAAAAAACATATATAGCTGACAAGACATATTACTATCATATTGAGATCTACTTTATCATAGTCTATACTGTACTGTAGGTAGGCTTTGTTCAAAGTAGGCTTGTTGTTTCAGCAGCTAGTGCCCAATAGCTGTCTTTATGCTGTCTTTATTCTGATTTAAATAAGACAAATGCTTATGGCAGATTTCGTTAACATACCAGAGTATCACTATCACTGCCTTCTTTTAAGACAAAATATAAACGATATAAAGGGAAAAAATGGTTGAAGGCAGATTTCTTAACTTGTAACTGGTACAGGGTCACATCCCAGTCCCTGAGAATCACTGCTCTATTGTATCGAGGCAATCTTTCCTCCCACCTACATATTCCATATATACAGTGGTCCTTTGAGACACACTGCAAGGAGACAGAAGCAGAGTTGCCCTTCAACAATTTATACTGAGAGAAGTAAGATTTTCAAATAATACAGTGCCACCACCAGTGCTCCAATAAAATGGTGAAAGCAATTTGTACTTTAAAGAAAAAAACTACTTGCAGGTCAGCAGGGTTGACACTTGTTGCAAATGAACTATATTTACAATACATACACATTTACAGGCAATAAAGCACTGCACAATACCACAGTCTTGCTAGCTTTGAAAGATGCTAAAGTTGAATCAGAGTGAATCGTCTGCAACCACTGATTCACTGTGGTCTATCTGGGGCATCATTAAAGATACCAATTTGTAAGAAAACAAAGCACCAGCTCCCCAAAGTAGGAGCCTGCAACTCCAAGAAGATAGTAAAACTGTCTAAATGTGGATGGGACGCATTATGCCATGTCACAAGTAAAACGTGACCTAACACCTCCAGCAGTGGCACACGAGCACCCATGTAAGCCTGCTGTATAACATCCAGAATCAAAGTCAAAAATAAGGCCTTTGACCATAAAGCCTTGCTTGCGGCACGTGACCCCTTGTCAGGGCAATATGCCAGACACACATTTACTAGTCTGTCTTAGCTACAAAGGAATGGAAAACTGTCAACAGCACACAGCAGTCAGTATGGGCGAGAGCTCACCCCACTCTGGATTCGAGTGAAGCCTCCTTACCTGCAGACTGTGATCCCCTTATCAGAGTAATATGCCAGGTACTGCCTCACTAGCTCAACAATGGAAATAATTAAGCATCTGTCAAGTAACCTGGTGCTGGCTAAATTCAGAAAACAGCAGACATCTGCTTCCACTATACCATTTGTGCCCCAAGAGTAGCCAACTCACCGGGAGACAATCAGCCCCCCTGAGAAACAACTGTACCACTCTCTCTTACGGCCGAAATACACCAGGCACGGACGTGATGCGTCATGGCGGCGGGGCGGAGCGGGGATGGTTATGGTTCGGAAGTGTAGGCTATATTAACTGGTACTGAATGAATTAACTAGATCGTTTTAACTACAGAATCATGGATACACATTGATTTGATTGATTATTTAATGCGCAATGTAAAAAAAACCCACAAGGCTGCACTGCTGCATCGCATTGCCTCTGGTACCAAAAGGTATTTATTTCAATCATTTAATCAACAGATTATACTACTTTTTACACAGTTCTATGTAGTTTTTACCTGTTGGAGGGCCGGGTAGCTACGCATAGGGATGCAAAAAAAAGACCAGCAGCATAAAAATAGAGATTAGCCACACAATGCCTGCGCAGGTGTGCGCCACTTCCACGGTCAGTGTAGCAGCTTCAGCTGATTATAATGGACGCGCTCTGCTGCAGCAGACGTGTCGTGCTGTGTCCATGCTTGGTGTATTTTGAATGTTAGACTCCATGGGTCTAAAGACTCTAGTGCTAAAAAACAGAGTACTGCAGTCACATACATACAGTACATATACATACTTCAACTTGCACAAGTTCCTTTCCTGCATTCACATCCACTTTACAAGTGGTTTGTTTTGAATGAATTATCACATGACCCATACTTCCTATAGTTGTCTCACCACCACAAACTAACAAAAGAATGAATTGGCAAAAATATAATCCATTTGGATTAGGGCTGAGTAACACTGACTGTCAAGTCAAACTATTCACTTACAGTATAATAACAAAAGCAACTGATTTCTTTTTTTAAAATTCTTTCTTTTCCTTGTTTTCCTTCCAATATTTAGTCTTTTTCCACCCAAATAAGAGATAGAAACTGAAATGAAACCTAAAACAACTGCTAGAGTAATGTGATGTAAAATAAATGAGGCTGATGCTTTGTTTTTGAAGATCCCATGAGTAGTTTTAAAGCTGTTTTAGACACCAATCTCTGTTTCTGCACACAAGTACAAAAGGGGGAAAAAGAAATCATCTGAACGCTGTACTGCCTGACCAGATTATGACTGAACCGGCACATAAAGAGGTGCTCTACAGTGACGGAAATGTGTGGTGCTTTGAAGGAAGAAAGACAAACTGTGCAGTGAGCTAAAACAACAGGACTGCTGGCCCACAAGCATATCCATTTTTCCATTTATATCTGCAGAGACTCCTGTGAGACAGAAAGAGAGTGCGCAGACACACTCGCTGCCTCTCCATGAGTTGTTGATCAATGGCGTCTGTCGGTTTGGCTGCGTGATTGTGGTCGCTTCTTTGGATGTTTGGTGGACTATGGACCCTTCCCCCAGGATTCTCTACACTCATCTCTTCATGTAAATGCAGCTTTCTGGCCACAGACTGAAAGCAATGGGTGGGCTGTGGGACTGAGAATGTGATGTTGAGAGGTTGTCTGGTAATGGCCATGTCCTCCACACAGCTCTACATCACAGTAATGGAGCAGTGGGGAGAGCCTTGAGGCTGCCTGCGTTTACAATAGTTCTGAGAGGTACTTCAGGTAGTGGAGCACATTTTTAGCTCTGTGATACAATGATGACCTTGGGAAACTAGCAAGAGCGTATCTGCACTCACAAGATAAACATTTTGGAAGAATTTCACAAATTACGACACTAAAGTAAAATACATATTGGAGTCTTGAGTGAATGACCTAAATAAAAACTATGAAATATTACTGTACTGACATGCTGCTACAACAGGCAGCTCATTTAAGATAAAGCAACACACTCACCAGTTATGTGCGTAAGTTTCTTACTCACAAAGAAGAGTTTAAGTCCTACATTTTGAAATAAATATAAGTTATTCTGAGAAAATTAACTCGTGCTAAAAGTTATTCATGCTAATTTATGCATATAAAAATAAAACTGGTGTGCAGATTAGCATAATTTCAGTAATACTTCCCAACTCTTGTAACCCAGAGGCTCTTAAGAAGAGACAGATTTATACATACAAGAACAGACCTCAGGCACTATGACTAAACCTATGCCTCTGTTTATTTTGAAAATTGGTTAACTTTCTAACAAAGTACTCCTTCCGCCTGTTTACCATGGAAAAGTTTTACTTTAACAAACTTTTCCACTAACTTTTAGTTGTACTTAAATCAATCTTAATCCATTTAGCTAAGCCTGCCCCCAGAACTTCAATTTTGAAACTCAAAGTGGAAATTGGCCCTAAAACAAAATCCAGCTATATACTGCTCATACGATCTAAGACAGTTAGTAGATTTCTGTACATGAACAACTTTCCCCCGGAGCTATAAACAAAATAGCAACAGCGCTTTATAGAGCTGCACCACCGAGATGAATAGGAAGCTGATTTTGTGGACAGTGTGGCAATTTGCAAGATCGTTTACTGGAATTATGGGCCTATTTTCTGCTACAAAATAACATTCATTATGAACAGAAGAGCAGACAAACACTCATTTAGTTCACATGTTCAGCATTCTGTGTACTGGATCTTAGTGCAGCATTTGACACTGTGGATCACAGAATAATGATTGAAAGGCTTAGGCAGTGTGTGGGTGTCTCAGGGAACGCCCTCCTACCTCTCAGATAGGAGTTTTTCTGTGTCTCTTGGGCCTTACACGTCCGAAACTGCTGTGGTGTGCCTCAAGGTTCCGTTTTGGGTCCTATTCTATTTGCTTTATATATGCCCTTCCCTTAGGTCAGGTTATCAACAAATTTAGAGACATTTCCTATCACTGTTACGCTGATGATACTCAGCTCTATGTCTCTTTAAGCCTGATAACTCCGACTAACTGTCTGTGTTGCATAACTGTCTGACTGCCATTAAGGACTGGGTGTCTTAACAACTTCTTGCAGCTTAATACAGACAAGACAGAGGTTCTTATCATTGCTTCAGACAGTATAGCTCCCAATGTTGCTCAGAGTATTGGGTCCCCTTTCCTTAGCTGTTCGGTCTAACTTAAGAAACCTTGGTGTTATATTTGACCAGGCTATGCTTTTTAATCAGCATATTAAATCATTGACCTGTACATGTTTCTTCCAACTAAGACATATTGCAAAATTCAGGTCTGTTGTATCGCAACCGGAGCTTGAAATGGTTACTCACACTTTCATATCATCCCGGTTAGACGATTTTAATTCCATTTTCACTTGTCTCAGCAAGTCATCTCTGAACCGTCTACAAATGGTCCAGAATGCAGCTGCAAGGCTGTTAACCAGGTCCAGCAGGATGACTCACATTACACCCATTTTAAGTTCTTTACACTGGCTTCCCATCCAGTTTAGGATTCATTTTAAGGTTCTTGTTATCACGTATAGAGGCCTGCATGGACAGACACCTGAGTACATTTGTGATCTTCTCCATTCCTATATCGCCAATAGGTCACTTAGGTCTTCTGACCAGAGCTTACTGGCTGTCCCTCGCTCTCAGCTGAAAACTAAAGGTAATCGTGCCTTTACAATCTCTTCCTTTAGACACTGCAGTCTTTATATAGAAGACTTTAAAAAGCAACTGAAGACCCATCTTTTTAAATTGGCCTTTGTGTCACCTTGAGATGTGTATGATGTTAAGTGATTGTTCTTTTATTTGTTTTTTTTTTGGGGGGGGGGGGGTGCCCTGTTGCCTGTGTTTTGTTTTTATGTTAACTTTAACTTGTGGCATATGTTTTTATTGTTTGTATGTTTCATGGTCTTATTTTTAACTTTTATTCTTGTGAAGCACTTTGTGAATTTTATTTCTGCGAAAGGTGCTATACTAAATAAACTTATTATTATTATTATTATTATTATTATTATTATTATTATTATTATTATTATTATTATTATTACTGTCTCCAGGAGTGATGGTGCTAAAATTGTTGATGAGGTGTAAATTCCAGGCATATTTATAGGTGTGTGAGAATTGCTGTTGACACAGTATGTCTTAATTTAACTTTAATTAAAGCTTTCCTGTTATGGAATCTATATACAGTATCAGTGTTTAAAGCATATACGCATACTGTTCTGTTAAGAGCTACATTTTCTTGAAGGATTTGTGATTTTTTAAAGCTAGGATAGGAAATTTATTTAAGAAGATTTTTTGTTATATTTGTTGAAATTTTCTTTACATCCTGACAGCAATCAATAAATCAAATGCTCTGACAATAAAACGAAAACAATCCGGTATCTGTGGCTGTCACAGGCCTCTAATAAGTCTGTCCAATCATTTCATTCAGTCCAATGATTGGATGGCTGACCTGCCTGTCTACCTACCTACCTGCCTGTAGTGCAGGGGAAACTGAGAACTCCATCTTATCAACAATGCTGGAGTGAGAGACTTTCAATGGAAGTGAACTCGGCTCCCTGAGGTGAAAAGTAGTGATATATTTTTATGCATTACTGCGGCTTTAGGTTGGATACTAAGGCGGCTCTGCGCCCCGGTGCTCCTCATCGCTCTGGGTGGACGGACTGGTGACTGAGGAGGTTTTGGAGGCAGACAATGAAAGAGACACAATATCACTCGAATTCAAGCAGGGAGATGAGACACTCATTACTTTTGTGGCGGACCTCAAACAGGTGAGAGATGGTCCTGTTTACTGTTCACTAAAGGTTGCTGTGCCTTGAGAGGAAGCTGTGTGTGTGAGCAGGTGCAGTAGTAAACACTGATGTGTTGCATGTGCGTATATAAGGCGCGTGCATATGCCCGTAGAGGAGGGCTGTATTTTCAAATTCTGGCTTTTTTTTTGTTTTGTCTTTTCCAGAAAACTGCCTACCCCAGTTTTAAAGCCAGGTGAGATGCAATTAACATTTAAACACTGCTGCAAAAGGAGACGGAAATCCTCATTCTTCACCCTGATCTTTCCTGGAGTGACTTCCACGGTGGAGCCTCACAGTCAGAAGGAGATTAACAGCTACCATAATCATGGTGAGAGGGAGCAGAAAACCACAAGCCCACCAATCTTTCTCTACCTCACCCACTGTCCTCCCTCAGTGGTGGCCTGCACGTTAGGAGCGGAAGATAAGCTGACAAACAAGAGCTCCCCCCGGCTGCCATCACAAGTGTAGATCTGCTGCTACAAAGTCACCTCCGGTGGCAGGTTTGAGAAGGGCAAGTCATTTTCCGCTTGAAGAGGTGCAGGTAAACACTTGGAGGAGTGGTGGGTGTTAAGGGGGAATGGGTGCTGGGAGAAACTGTCGGACCTCTGCCACTGCCTTCTGCCTGACAAATACAGTCTATTGTTGTAGTCAAGTGTTTAAGGGTTAAGATGTACGTAACTGTCTTTTTGATACACATTCATACTGCCTCGAGCTGTAGTGCTATGTTACTATCTTACTGTAAAGCAGTAAATTGAGCTCAACAAACAGATGAGAGTGGAAAATAAGTCACACTCTCCATAAAAAGCCATGTCAAGGTGAGCGGTCAGAGGAGGGAGAAAAAAAAAACAGGAAGAGGAAATGTAAGTGCGACTGGACACCTCCTTACCAGCTGCAAAATAATACAGTGAATAGGCCACTAATGCAGTCTTAAATGTGGCACCAAAGAGTAAGCATAAAGAGAGCCATTATGGAGTCTCTCTTATCCTGGAGTTTCTCTCTCTTGTGCTGATGAAAGGCAGTCTGTGATCTGCCCCAGGTGAATTGACTAACGGTAATGGCTCCTTGCGGCTTTACATTCGGCCAAAGCCATAAACACTGGCTGATTATCCTGTGGCAAGAGGGTGCGGAGGCAGCAGGGCTAATACAGCATGATAGCAACTGTCAATACATGATCAAATACAGAAAAAAAATCCTCACACATCCTACATTTAACCTCAATCAATCCTGCCCTGTTGGTGTGTTTCAGAAAGGCAAAGACACGTATTGATCAAAGAGCAAGATGGAATCTGCTCAAAGGCCTTCTACACCATGGAAGGATGGAAAGAAAGTGAGTCAGAGAGTTAAAACCAGTCATCTGAGAGACAATTTGACCAAATTAACTTGTTCATTCATTCGTTCTTTTTAAAGTGCCTATGCATAAATAACCAGCTTTACCACATTGGCTCACACTATCTGGAAGCAGTTACACAATGAGCTTTGAATTTCAGTGTGAGCTGCAATGAGCTCCACATTCAGCATCACTGTGTGAGAACTAAAAGGAACCAGACAAAACCAACATCCTTGAAAAAGAGCAAACAAGCAACCAGACAAACTTGTGATCAAGCTTCGATACGCAAAGAGAGAACAAAGACTGTATGTGGTGAGAGATTACTGCAAATTTCTATGTAGAGAAATAAAACACTTCCCCAATAAAAACCCTAATAGTTTCTACTCCATATGTCCTTTATAAACTGAGAACATGCGTCCTAAAAATGATCTGGAACCTCATGACAACTGAGGCAGTCAGTCCCTATCTTCACACTGTGATAGTTCATTACAGTGTTTGGCTCCTTTCCCAATAACATGGCACTTTCACCACAGGGACGTGATGCTACACTATTCGAAAGATGAATGACTTTGCGATAAGGGCTCTAATAATAAAAGCAGTGATATTACACCAAAGTTAACCCTGGATTTGTCAGATGGTGTTGAGACTTGGACAGTATCTAACTCAGTAAAAAACATAGTTTAGCACAAGCACATTCTTAACACAAATGTAAAAGACAACAATTTAATATTATCCGTGATATGTCATAAGCTGGAAACAAGACATTGTGAGATTGAGTTGCATATAAAGTTGCATATAAATATAAAATTGCATATAAAGTGCTCAGTGAAATCAAACATATAAAATGTTCGATTTCAAGCGCGCCTGCTGTGACAGCACACTGCCTTCACCTTCAGCTGTGATTGTCTGACATATTCCCTGAATCTCAACATCTTTTGTGAGGTAAAGGCAGCTTTGTTCAGTAAGTACAATACACAATAGCTCCCCGTCAAAGAAGTCTGAAATAGCTTGTACTTATCCTACTTGTCCACATGAAACACCAATCCTGGCAAAGCTTCATAAAACAGCTCTAACACACAGGATATGTAGTGCATGTATTTAGAATAATGTTACAAGGTGTGAAATTGGATTTGGCTCTGACAGAGCAAGGAGACAGTAAATACAGTATAAAAGCCGAGGCTGGCCTACACATACTGTTATGTTACATCTGTATGGGGCAGAGTAAACAAAAGACCAAACATCTGGGTTAAAACACTGGATTAGATGTTACAGGAGGAGAAGGTGGAGGAAAGCCGTCTGGTACTACCACCACAGGCTCTTCTCTTCTGTGGTGGTGGAACGAGTTACCAAACTCCATCCGATCCGCAGAGTCCCTCTTGATCTTTAAGAAAAAGCTAAAGACCCAGCTCTTTCACGAACACTTCTGCACCTGATGGACTGAAAAAAAAAGTCTGCTTCTGTGCCCTCTATGCATTGCCTCTGTGCACTGCCTGCTGCTACCTACATCCTATCAGACTTGAACTTAACTTTATGGCACATTGTTCTCTCTTGACTAGATCCTTGCTTCTGTTGTATTAACTCTCAGATGTCATTGTAACATTGTAATATTGTAAAAAGCTTAAATTATGATACAATTTCCTAAATACATCTTGAATCCAACTTCAAAAACACGCAGAGTGAAGGGTTTGTTTTCTAAGTGTTGGTTTAATATTTTATGATAAATAGAAATGATTCCAAGCAGCAGTCGTCCATTCTGTATCAACAGCTGGGAGCTTATTTAAAAAAAAGACTAATGAATGTGTTGATTAGCGCATAGTAATGACAGATGGAGTACTTAGAAGTTATGTAGTAGATGTTATGAAGTTAGTTAAGAATTGTCATCAGCAGCGAAAATGGGCATATGCATTATAATAGGAGATATTCATTCAAATAACACCTATTCATCAGGTCTGAAACACCCGTTGTTTTTGTTGTTTCTTGCCAGCTTGTATCTAACCAGTATCTTTTCCTCACTTTTATCCTTTCCATTAAGTGTGTCATCAATAAAAGCCAACACCATGCCATAATAAAGTCAGTTATTTATGTGCCATTATCATTCAATTGCAATAATTATCCAGGCACTAGATTTGATTATTAATGCCTTCAGATACAGAATTCTCCCTTTTCTCTCTCTCTCACCCACTCTCTTGCATTCAACTGTAATGACCATGAGGAAAATTGGCAGACATTAATGCATTCAGCCCATATCAAATCAGTTTCTCCACCACCCTAAGGGCTTAATAGGAAACAATAACTGAACTATGACAAGAATGCTAGCCAATTGCTCACATTTCTGGCTGGAGACAAATACAATGACATACCATTAATATAGTGACGTTAATATAGTTTCCTTTTGTGCTTTTCATTTGAATAAAATGAAAAAAAAAGAACAATGACATGTAAACAAGTAAACAAGCACATATTACCCCTAAACTGTTGTCTTATTTAACCTCGGTGTACTGTAGGTGTTGCAGAACTGAGGCAGAAACAGATTCTTTGTTTAACATATCTATTTCTCTCTCTCTCTCGCATCACTCTCTCTCTCTGTTTCAAACCAATAAGGATCCATCTCACCACACAGTTTGCGCCATAATTCATTTTCCATTACTTACAAGCACACCTGCGATGAAGGACAACTGTGTTGTGCAGGCTAATGCAATGCTCAGCCAAGCACACAGAGGCAGGGCAGCCACAGGACTTGGCCTATATATCATACTGCAGGATTTAGAAAGATTTAGCACTTAAAGACAAAGCTACCAGCTATTTCCAAATCCTGGAATCTTTTACAAATGATCAAGGCAAGATATGAATGTATAAATTTGATGCTTTACTTGTGTATTTGTAGTCCTGGCTAACTGCTGATTCTGCCTGTTATATAACATCCTTTCTTTTTCCGATAAATTGAGTCATTATCTAAGTTTCTCTTCCTGACAGTAAATAACATACTCTAAGTGGTAAGTGGCACTGCAAGTACTATTGACACAAGCAAGCCTTGACACCATCTAATATTTGCTGTGAAATTGATTTCACGGCAGTAACTACTGCTGAGAATACTTAAAAGTGAAACAGAGTGCTTCAGAAAAAAAGTAACTTGATTTTTTGAAATTTCGAAAAAAAACTCACGCCAGCTGCTCCTCCTTTCCATCAACAATATATATATATATATATATATATTTTTTTTCTTTCTTTGAAAATCACCTGCAATACCATTAGATGTGTTTCTTAATGTTTTCTTTAAATATCTTGGGTCTATGGGTTGGAAGTAAGTGTTTTCAATTTAACATGTTATACTCTGGTTTTTGTTTTTGTATCTGTAATCCATAAATAAATCATATCATATATCATAACTACACTATTAAGGCCTCTCAAAGCCAGCAGTTGCCACTATCGTCAGGTATGTGACCAACAGCAGGGAGAGCAGCGGCTCACCTCCTCCACAAACCTGCCATCAGTCATCAGTGACCGTTTTCTTTATTTCAGTTATATATATATATATCACTTTATAGTTTTTTCAGTTATAACTGAAATCAAGAAAATGGCCACTGATGACTGATGGCAGGTTTTCCTATGTGAATTAGCCTGTGGAGGAGGTGGAGATGAGCCGCTGTTCTCCCCGCTGTCTGAGACACTAAATGTGGCTTGGCTCGGGCCAGACAGCTGCTGGACAACTTTGACTTTCAGCGTTTACATATCTGCACCAGAGAGCACGTCAAGGTCAATGTCACGGAAGACGTTGTGAGAGATGTCAAACTAGGCAGGAAAATCCAAAAAAATCTGACATGCTAGACTTTTTGTCAGGGTGTCTTGGGGCGTCCCAGACGCCACATGACTGTTCTTCGATTATGTCACACTACAGGGCCCGTACGTCGCTCCTGACATTCATAATCAGGCCCAACGCTGGAAATTTGTCAGCGATGACAAAATCATGTCAACATCAGGCTGAATTTGTGTAGTGTGATCCAAGCATAATGCAAACACAAGCGGAAATAGCAATATTTGTATTAGTTGGAAGTACATACATACCCTCTTCAAAATCACTAAAAACCCTTCATTTTGATATACCTGCTAGTTTGTTTCCAATATACATTTAAATACATATTCAAATGCAGGTTTTGGCAAAATGCAATGGATTAATGGGCAATTCTCAATGATAAATGGTAAACTATATCTGCTCCTCTGAGTACCAAATAAAAATTGCAAATATGTTGGTCAAACCCACATGTGCTTGTACCCTACATTTGTGCTAGTGAATACCCTTGTGCCCAGTTTCAGGACATTAGAGGCTTCAGAGTTCAGAAAGTCGGTTTAAAGATAGAGCACAAATTGTGGCGAGACTGAGAACAATGCTCCCGGCCTAACCTAAAGTATTATCTCATAGGCAGCAAAAACCTTCTGACACTAACCTTTATTAAGAGCATGTTCAACAAAAGAACGCAAGTTCAGCAATTCTTTTCACTACCAGACCCACTACCATTTTGCTGAACTCGTTCTTTCAAAAGTGATTTACTTCCTGTCAGCTGTTCAACATTTATTCACTGCTCAAGGTCTTTTTTTGTGTTGGAAAACCTTCCATATCAAATGGACAAATCATACTTCATGGAAATGTGTAAAAGGAGAAATATTATAATCTATTTCATTTACTTTTGTGAGAATTGAGTTCAATGTTTCCATGGTTCAAGACACAACAAAAAGTGTGGTCTAACTTACTGTGTTGGCAGTGAACGCCGCTGAAGCCGGGTGGACATTTGCAGACGTAACCGATAAAGGTGTCGCCCCTGTAGGTCTCACTGATCTCGCATGTCCCTCTGTTGTGGCAAGGGTTTGGATGGCATGGACCTGCGAGGAAAAGGAAAAAACAAAAAACAAAAAAAAAACAGTGTTTGGTGCCACTTTTAAAAACATGAGACACTGACAATAGGACACAACTTTTACTTTCTCATTTACATTGTATAAAAGTACAAAATGCTCTAGGTAATAAATTCACTCTGGTGTTCTTCAGCGTGCACATGAATAAAATGAATACTCCCATGCCAGCAGTTACAAACACATCCTTACCCAGCCACTGGTTTAAAAAAACTAAAACAAAGGTGTACATTGGCTGCGCATTTGAAAAAAAAAGAAGTTTGAATTAATAAATTACATTGAGTTAGACCTTGTGAGACAGTGTGTAAGTAAAACTGTGTGACAGGCAAAGCTGAGGATGACAGGAGAGCGAGAAGCGGCTAGCTTTCAGTGACTGCTGCTGGTCTCTTTGGTCTGGAGGGCAGCCCAAGGCACCATCTAAAAGTCATTGAATATGTCCCCTACAGGAAGGCAAGACTTCATTCTCCCAGCGCTAAGTGGACTAGCTACAAGGTAGAGCAGTGTCAGCTATATATGCAGAAAAGTATGCACGCTAACACACACACACACACACACACACACACACACTCAAGAGCAGAGATTGCAGAGGAGAGTTGCTCAACCAGATTTTGGTGGCTGAACACTAAGTGGAATACCGTGAATATGAGACAGAAAAATTAATGATATCAATAAATCCAAAACACAATAGGCAATTAAGTAGGTTATTTGTTACAATAGAAACAAGTGTTTACTTTGAAATAAATAGAAATGTGAAGTGGACACTATAATACACAATTTATGAGTAACACTAGCAAAATTGCTTTTTTTTTTTGTTTTTCATCCCCTGATTTAGAAGGCCCATTATAAATAGTGTACTGTTTTTATATTCTACAGTGCAAAACTTTTTTTTTTCTCTAAGAGAGCTTTTGCTTGAGTGATTGCATAGACTCCTGCTGCACTGGGTATGAGGCACGGCCTCGCTGGATAATTAATAACTGACCTTCTGCCATTGGTACTACCACTTATTCTTTGAATAACAGAAGGTTGAGTACACAGTAACAGGACAGTACAAGACAGTTTTACAAAAGGCCCTGGATGCTATAAATCTTTGATCCTTTTTGGTTGATAACTTTACATCAGTCTAAATAAATAAATATTCAAAAATCATGCTTGTTTCTATTTTTAAAAATGTATGTAAGCTAAGGTACAGTGACATTCATTCTAACTCTCAAGGTGCCGCTGTGTGTACGGTGTAAGACATATCTATGATTATTGGTGGCTACCTAGTGTGTAATGGAAGATAAACTATACCATGCAGAGAAAAGTGTAGGAAGATGAAGTATGGGCAACTCTTTCAGGATGAATTGTTTTTAAAAAAAGACGGGCCTCTCTCAGTGCTCTTAGTACACAATGTGACCTCAACAGGAGTTAGTGCTGTAGTAAGTTCCCATTACCTTCAGCCATTTAATTAGAAACTTGTATAAATATAGGTATGTATAAATATGACTGTTGCACCCAGGCTTACTTTGCTAACCAAACTTGCCTTTAAATATTCCCCTTTAAATAATATAGACAGATTTTTTTTTTGTGTTTTTGTTACATAGCTTGAATCTTTTTGCTTTTATTTGTAAAAGAAGAGCCTCCAGTAATTTTGAATGCTGGCCCACTTTGTAAAAGTTTCCACATGTTGCTGTTCCACATCAAATAGATTACAACAGTTAAGCATTCCTATTGACAATCAAAGGGTGCTCAGGGTGTATGCTGTACGCTGTCCGGGGGTCAGTACAGTTCAGTACAGAAAAGGCCCTTATGCACCAAACACTAATTTGCCAGGGGATTCATATTTATACGCACTAAGCACATGCATTCTTGCTGTGTATGCAGAGTCCCATTCATCTTTGCCATTGTTTTCTCTTCAATGTTTGGGTGCAGAGAACACTGGGAAGCTTTGTAGCCGCTAGTGAATTCGTGCTTTGGGGATTTAGAAAACAAAAGAAAAAAATTCAATTAAAAAAAAGCAAAAGTAATGCTGGTAATGATTAATAACTCATTTGGAGTGCTTTCTATGTGTGTGTGTGTTGTTTTTTTAAATACATTCTCCTCTTAGTGCTTTGAATCAAAGTTGTTACGACCAAATGCATATGACACAGCAATATATTATGAAGACAGCAAATGCCAGTAGATTGGCTGAGGAGTGCTACTTCACACATGCAGGTATCAAAAACAGGTTCTCTTTGGATCCAAGGACATATCATCAGACCAAAAAAAGAGAGAGAGGTTAGACTTGTACTTTGCCTTGTGATCAATAAGTCATAAACAAACAAGACTAGGTCAAAACCTAGAATATGACTGGACCGTTTATGGTCAATATGCCGATTTGTTACAGGGATAGTCAGTGGTAGTGTCCATAATGTGAATTCCTGGATATTAAATGTTCATTTGCAATTTTCTTTAGTGGTCCCAGTAATATTTATTGTTAAAGTGTACAGAAGTAGCATATCACATGACATGGTTAAGCTACAGCCAGAAATACAGGACCCTGAAGAAGAAACCAAGACCCCAGGAATAGCTAAAAAGTCTTTTTGGGCCCAATAGCATAGACTGACATTGTGAAAGAGACGTCTGTAAATCAGTGGATACATTTTTTTGTGCGTCAATGACTCGTTTCACTATCAGAATTCGATCCATTTGGTCTGATCACGTTTCAAAAGTCTAGAAGAGCCACATGGTTCAATCATTTTACCCCCATTCCAGTTAGCCAGAGGGCTAAGCCCGGAAGTTAGCCGTCTCAGCCAGCGGAAGTCTCTAGTGAGCTTGCTCTATGGGTGCATTGGGCCATAGAGCGTGCGCAGTATGTTTTCATCCAGGCCCTGCCTCTGACGCTGTATCCAGTTGTCTTTACATCCGCGGTTGAAACGAGTAGGTGCTAATCCCATTTATTAAAGGCTTTTTAATTTTTGCAAAGCAGTGTGCCTTGGTATTCTTTGTTTATGATTTATTGATCACAAAGCAAAGTACGAGTCTAACCTCTCTCTCTTTTTTTGGTCTCACAGCAATATATTACTTTGCTGGCAGTGCCTGTAGCTTGGTGCCATATTACTGCCATCTAAAACCTCCCTCTAGGGCTAACCTGCAGCATGAGGCCAAATGTAAATGATGAGGCCTTGACGCAGGGTTATTGGTTTCATAACTCAAGGACCTGCCTAGCTGTCTCATCTTTTAAACATCAAGTTGTACAACTGCTCAGAGGCTGTCAAAACTTTGTAGATTGAGATTGTATGGAAAAAGTTTGGAAGTCTCCCCCATTGGACATAATGCAAACATGGCTAAAGCTAAGGGCATGTTGAACAAACAAGTGAAAGTCTAGTAGTTTATGTGATAACTAATGTGATAACGTCAGTCCCAAGCTGTTGACAGAAGAACCAGAAGAAGCAAAACCAAACTGCTTTTCCACGAGTCTTTGAGACTTCCAGTCTCTTGATAGAATTTTTATTCCAGTCTTTTTACAGTCATACCTTACGATTGACAGGTAAACTGTGCTTTGAAAGGTCTCTTATTTCATTTTAAGTGATAAGCAACAAGAAGAAGTCTCAAGGGTGAGACTATCATGCCCTCTTAAGTCAATCTGACAAATGAACAGCCGCGGGCAAAAAATCTGACAATGTCAAGTAAACGGGTGCGGCCTTGACTTGTACACTACATCATCTGCTCAACCATTTAAGACTAGCCGAACCCAGAGAATGTATAAGCTTAAAATGAAGTCAGTAAAGAAAATAAATAAATAAATAAACTCCACAAGCAGGCTTATTATTGTTCTCTCATTGGAATTAGTAGGCCTCTGGACATGAATTACAAACGAGGTAATCCTATCGAAGTCATGCCATTTCAAAGCTAGGACCTGTATCAGTAATAATGAGCGCAGTGGCTAATCAGTTGAACAGAGGAACGTATAATAGCTTCACAGAGGCCTTGCTCTCCGAGGGAGTGGGGGTGACAGGTTTCAGGGCTGTTTTGACGTGACGATCTATAGTCGAACCAAGGCGTACTGACAGCCTCCCTAATGGAGAGTGCATAAAGCAGAAAAAAAAGCAGGGAAGCAGGCAGAGGGGGGGGTAGGGAGAGAGAGAGTCAAAACGAATGTGTGAGAGAGATACCGAAAGAGTGCGCTCTGTGTGACAGCTACATTTGAGTAAGAAATGTGTTATTTTTTAGATATAAAAGGCTCCAAAATGCTAAAGAGCAATATTTCAAAAAGTGTGATTTGCTGATACTGTGACTAATGGAGGTGGATGTCAATTCAAAACTAAGAATACTTCAAGGTGAGGGAAGCACATATTTTTGCATCTAGTGTGTTGAAAAAAGCCCCCCAAAAAAATCAGCTGTAATAATAATGTGGGTGATCATGTGCCACATGACTGGATCAGGGGACATGTGGCACTCAGCATATTATATCATAAAATTAATCCACAGGGAGAGGATGCCAACTTGCCAATAGGAAAACACCATGAGGGACATTAACTAAGCCAGTCTGGACCTGACCTTCTGTCAAACATTACAATTTCAGAAAGGTAAAATTGTGTGAAACACAGCAGGTTGTTGTTGCGTTGCCGTTCTTTTGTCTTGCAACTTTATTTGTGCTTCTTTTTCCCTCTTTGTCCGTCTCTCTCAGCATGACTAGTAGTAGTAGACTAGACTACTACTAGACTAGTAGTCTCTCACTCTCTGTGTGTGCCAGTAAAAACAGTGTGCAGAATTTACACCTGCTTTTCCCAGAGGCAAAATTTCAGACACAGTGGCCAATCTACAGTGACCACTCAGGTGCTGAGGATATTTGTATACATTTCCATTTGCTCCTCCCACATTTTGAATCTCACAAACACACAAGCCTTTAAATGTAAATCGCATGAGACCAAACATGCAATTTTCAGCTGTGCCTGTTCATTTGACCAGCGCAAAACCCCAGATGCAATTTTGACTGTTTAGTGCCTAACAAAGGGCCATCAATTCTTAGTCTAAGAATGTAACCCACTGTCTTCAGTGGGTTGAGATTTACAAGACCCTTTAAAAACCTACTGGAAAAACAAACAACAAAAAAAAAGAATGTAAATCTGTGGTTGCTGGACTGAAAAGTCAGTTTCTTACAGCCTCAAGTTGACATTTACAAACACAGATATATTTTTAGACACAAGGCTTTCAACTAACAGCAGCACAATATTTCCCATTCATGGATTTCCATTTTGGGAAATAAATTGTTCTATTATGCTTTCATAAATTCACTAATTCACTGCACCAACTGACCATTTTCAGTAAAGCGTGAATGCAAAAAGGAATGACAGGCATGATGGAAGCGGCAGGGATGAATGGACACAGAGTTGCAGATCACAACGCTTCAGAGAGAAAACAAGCAACTTTTCCCCCAGAAAAGGCAAAGACGTGGACATTGTGTGTCATCTGAGAAGACCTCATCGGGCTGTCGGTCGATGCTCTCTTCACTTTGCATTTAAGTTGTGTGACGCGTGTCTGCTGCGTGATGCTTGTCCGGAGGAAACATTGGCAGCTTTCTTGTGTGAATGTCAGTTGCCGCTCCGCTGTACAAAGCCATCGCTCGCTCTGTGATTGATGTGACGCCGCGCTGTGTCCGGCACAAGCGCTCTGATTTCTTTTCTTGCTACAAAGAGAGTCCAATCAATCAGCTGTGAAAACCTGACCAATGGTTAAACAAAGGAAAGCATCCTTTGTTTCCTTGCAGATCAATCACAAAAGGCCTGACAATTTCAGGGTTAAAGCTACATAGAGTATGTGCTCCTACATCATAGCCGACAGCTGTCACAAACATTAACTTGTTCCAAATGTATGAGCAATACTAATTTTATTATACTGCACTTTATAACTTAGCCTCTTATAAATGATATAGTTTACAGAACAACATTTTACAATGTGTCATTGAAGCTGGGAGGCTTGAGATATTAAGACTCTCTTGACTTCATAAGAGGGATATAATTAAGTACCCGGCCTCTTGTTCACTCCGTTTTTCTATTAGAGAGTCTCAGAGAAAACATTCCTCTGTAAAAACATTGTGAATAATATATAACAGCTATTTCACTGACAATTAAAAGAAGGAAAAAAAAGAATTAAGCCTTGCCACTACTACCCCCAGTGTTTACTTGCTCCCAATATCATTTACATCATTGGGTGGGGTCATGAGTAGGTCACACAAAGCTTTACTGACTGACTGGATGTCTGTCTAAAGATTTCTGCTTATCCCAGTGAAGTGGGTCAGCTTGTGAAGCCAGATGATCATACACAGATACAGATACAGATACAGATACAGAGTGCCTTTCATTTGATACTCTTTACTAACAACAAACAAGCATCTGCACACAACTCGATCTTCCATTGACAGCTGCACCGAGCAACACTATCCTCTGCCCCCGCAAGAAAAACCGACATGGCTGAAATTCACTTCCAATTTCTGCCTCTTACTGAGTTAACACTGACAAGAAAGCCTGTCGACCACCTTGTTACACTTTTATAAAATTCTAAAAGAACATATTTCACGTGCCTCAAGTGTGTGAAATTTACATTGAGGCTCCTCAAGCTGTGAATGTGCACCCAGCCACATCACAGAGAAATCTGACATGGCCTAATTGTGTCAGATCTATTTTAACCCAGCCTCTTTTTATGTGATGGCTTCAGTGGTTCACAGGCTCATGGTCACTGCACCCAACCTTCACCTCGACTGATGAAAGTTGGCACCGTACCACCAATATTACATCAGTGCTCTCAGCATGAGGCGCCGTATGTTCAAGCTTTTAGTGAGCCCCTGGCCTCCTATTCTCCTGTGCCCTTGCCACTCTGCCATTTCAGTCCATCAGCATTTGACAATGTCGGACACATGCACTTAAGAGTTGAAACTAGTACGAATCGTGCAGAAACAAAATGGTTTGGAATATGTCAAAAAAAAATATCTAAATGGAGAGGTCACATTGGATATCAGCATCATTCTTGGAGGATCCAGAGAGTGGCATAAATGGAGGTTGTCTTGTCCGAGACTAAATGTCATGGAAATGTCAGAGTGGTGTCCCTGTCTCCCAAAGGTCTCTAAAGAAGGCATTTTCCCGATTCTAATGTTAGTGAGCGATGCCATATTGTATATGCTAAAAGCAATTAGCTTGTAAACATAATACGATTTCAAATAATCAGACACAGACTGGCTCCAACCTGTTCAATGGAGGTCTATTGTTCTGGGTTCTGCTTAGAGACTGCATGTTAGTTATCCACTTAACCATAAGGCTCAATTATGCTGCTGCTTGCGGTCTCAGTGGCATCCGCCAGTATTTTGAGACCACGGGGCTTGTGCTTTTAAAGGATTTATTTTGTTGGGGCACCTGCAGCATTGTGGGGAAGTTCATCTCAGAGAGTTTTTTTTGTTTTTTTTTTTGTTTTCCCCCCAGGTTACCCTGTCCCCGACCTTTTGCAATAAAATTACTGAGCAGGTATGCAGGATGCGCCCCTCATAGAGCTTCTTCAAGCTGCACACTGCATACATGCATACATGTGAGTCAACTCTAAGCATAAAATAAGATTTGCTTTAGCAATACAAGACTCTTTAGCCTATGAAACATTTAACTCACACAAAAATGCCACAACAAAGTAACTCTTAATTTCATTCTACTTCAAGCAGACAATTCAGCAGCTGAGATGTTTATTTTCCTTTTCATTGTAAACTTACAACGTTACCAGGAACAATAAATGAAGTCTAACTCTAAGCAAGTTAGTATATGTGATACGTGCATGAAGCATAAAAAATAGTGTATTGGAATATACAATCATGATTCATCAAAACACATCAAGCTAATAAAAATCTGTAAAATGGACAATGTCAAGTAGATTATAGCATAACTATTCTAGCACTCTCTCTTTTTCTCTTCAAAGTGAATTTTCCACTGCCGCTGAAAGCCTCTGAAGAGCTTCGAGCATGTGACAGTCTGAGAGGACAAATGTCTCACAGAGTTGACTTTGAAGAGGAACATTTTCTTCTTAATGTGGATATTTGAGCATTAGAGGCTCTTGATGCATAATGAAAGATTAATGCCCGTTAAAATCACTCCCTATTTATATGAGGCTGAAAATGAATTTCAATTTACTTTTACTGAGCAGATTTTTTTTGGGGAGTGATCAGACAACATTAAGAAAAGATACTGATTGAATACGTCGACATGCAAGATCACATTTAAAAATTAATCAAAACAATCAAAGTGGTAATAATGTAATATGCGACATTAAAGACTCACACTACTTCATTAAACACAACATAAAAGGTGAGGCATTTAGGCCTGGTGTATGCTCACTATATGAATTATTGTTCATCACCGTCACACACAGCTCAGCCATTATTACTTCTTTATGGTAGCAAAATTATAAAGTTACAGTAAGTCACCCGTGTCATTTGTGTTTTATTGTAATCAGGAATTTTCCATTTCTCACAATGTGAATAGATTTTCCTTGACACAAAGAAAGGATCCAAACTTAGTTCAAGTAGATAAAATGGAGCCAATTTCTTCATTTTATTATTCAATTGTGACAGACGACAAAATGAAATCCAATATTCTGTCATGTTTAGCACACTAAGCAGATTTTCCTCCCTCAACCTCAAACTTTCAATTTAAATGGTATAAACTGCTTGCGGTTTAGATGGTGGGCCAATGTTCATAGACTATACTAGAATACAATCATAGACAGAGGATACTTTTTTTTTGTACATGGATATACACACAGGACCTAAAGAAATACATGGCGAATGTGTTGAAGAATAGCCCACTTTACAGTATATGAGCCAAGACAAAGGGTGTGAAGATGTAGATTAAATATGTGAAGACTGTGAAAAAAAACAGCTGATATGCTAAATTCTTCAAACCTGTCATGAGTAATTTGGCCTTCCACATCAGCCTGTCCTATTTTCTCTCTGAGTCCGGTTCCAGGTCAGTGGTCGCAAGTCACACCTAATTCGGGTCGTTATCCGATAATTATTTCTTGTGCCGTTCGCTCTCATTGTCCCTGTTATCTGAAATGTGTAAAGCTTTGGAAATACTTTGGAAAAAAAAATTGTTTTTGCTGTTATTCTTGCAAACAGCAAACATATTATGTTTATATTATTTTTTATGCTATTTATATTTATGCTGAATTATTACAGTGTATACATTATAAACAGTTGGCAATCCATATATCCATGTTGTTGTGAGCATTTCAGGTCTATAGTATGTCTATTGTGTGACATTTATGCCACCAGATAATCAAATTTGAATCTGTATTTTGGAGAAAAAGTTGACATTTGAATGTTGACATTTGAATTTGCATTTTCAGTTGTTACTTATTGTGTGAAATTAAACTTTAATTGAAAAAGTTAGCATCGGTGTTCTGTTTGAGCAAATATTTATCGTGTGTTTATGTGTTTATGTGTACACATGCCTTTCTA
Source organism: Scomberomorus guttatus (assembly GCA_038419695.1). Classification (NCBI taxonomy): domain Eukaryota; kingdom Metazoa; phylum Chordata; class Actinopteri; order Scombriformes; family Scombridae; genus Scomberomorus; species Scomberomorus guttatus. The sequence goes on along the minus strand of CM076450.1, from coordinate 15,790,075 downwards.
TTTTTTTAATAAGACTTTGAGATTACACGGCGGTCAGCATTGCAACAACAAGCTGCTTTGATTTCTGGGTTATTATGTCTTATCTAAATAAATCATTCTTGTTTTTAACCCATTTGATCTCAAACAAACCAGCAGAGATTAATATTAATGAAAGAGGCACGGACAAAGACAATTAGATGCTGAGGATGCACTAGAAAGTCAGTTGCGGTACTTCCCCTGGATGTGAAGTGACATTTTAATTGCATCACTGATGAAGATAAATCAGGTTCTTGTTTACTGTTGTCCTCTGTGGTCTTGCCTTTGTAATAAAACTCTTGTTACATGAGTTCTTTCAATAATGAGAAGCCGGTACTTCTGAATACCAAATATGGTCTCTGTGGAACATCATTTTAAAAGGAAGTTTCTGTATGATAAATCACAAATCTTTACTTAAACCTGCAGGGCGGAACTTTTGTCTCCCTCCGGTAGTGAGAGTAATTACAAAAACACACTCAACACGTGCTTTAAGACATATGATGCCCGGCTGGTCTCACCCAGCCAGCAGCTCCTCACAGCTCCGAAAACGTCGGAGCAAATTTCCAAATAGGTGTTATTTGGATAAATTGTTAAAACCTAAAAATAAATCTGGTGATAGGCTTAAACTGCATTGTATGAACTCGTTTGGCAATGCTTGAATCTAACAAAAGCACTGCAAGTTTAACTACGGTACCTATTACTCGCCGCCACTAAGAGCAGCAAGAAAGACACTTAATACACTCCTTAGGGGGTGGATACACTGTACATTCAGACTGACGCTAATGGGTTACATTTAAGGCTGCAATGCATTGTGCTCTTGATAAATTAACAGTGAGGTTTTCAGATATTGAAATTGCTATACTCTGAAGTTAATGGATTATAAAGTTAACATCAGGGCACCCTAAGAATCATTTTACAAACAGCCCTGAGAAAATGAAGCTAAATACTAAGGTATTCAGAGCATTTCTGTGAAAAGTAATGAATCAAAGCAATCAAAGGACTGAATTAGACTCAAAACTCTGTGTCAGACAAAGAAGAGATATTTCTCATGAGTCACACTATTAGAGGAGGTTTAAATAGGACTTTCTTATGAACGGTATACTACAAAATGATATAATCACGGGTGCTGCTGACCAGGCATGATCAGTGAGTGGATACAGGGATTAGAGTCACTGGTAATGAAGGAAGGAAAGGACTTGGCCAAGATTTCTCTCTCTATCACACATGCACACACAATCGTGCACACACACGCACAAATGAATGGAAATCACGTTATCAAGCATAAAAATTTCCCACCTGCTGAAGTTGGTTCCTCACCATCTGCCGCTGTTGAGACACAGAAGAGAAAAAGAGGGAGGAGGGGAAGAAAGGAAATTCATATTAGCTTTATCACAACTATGTCACAGTATTCAGTGCTGCAGCTGCATGTAACAAACCTGATTCAACAATATTATTAATCGCACCACGCACTACCATATGGGTAGTAACATTTGGCATGAAATCCAAGGGACCATAAAGACAGACACACCTGCTACCTGTAGGGTACAAAACTCTACCACACACTGCTGCCCTGAAACGTAACCTGGCACTGTGTCAAAGCCCATCCTCCATTCATACGCAGAAACTATGCTATGCGCTGCTCGGTGGCCTTTGACTAATACGTGTTCATCATTCTGGACCAGTGTAGGATTAGCCCCCGTGGCATAAATACTTGCTTGCCGCATCCCTGGCTCCTAAGGTCCAGTCCAGCTCTGTGGCTGAGATTTGGCCTGTCTACCATCATTACAACAACCCTCTGTCTCCATCATCACTTGCCAAATTGCTCCAAATAAAATGTGCCAGAAATATGGACACAGTTGCAGAGGCAGAAGACCAAGGGTATCAGATGCATGAGATGACAAATTAGATTGCTGTTACTGTTGGGGGGTGATCAGCAATGTTTTACAGGATGAACCGTTTTCCTCATGAAATCTAAAAAATCTAAAATAAATAATCTTACTCTGTCTGGATGGATGGATGGATGGATGGATGGACAAACAGGGCTTTGATGTACTCAGATATGGTGCTCTAAAGACCAGATTAAGTATGCATGACTGTTATTTCGCAATAGCTAACGATACTGCCTACCAATGAGCATGCTAGCTTAATTAAAATATGATTCAATGTCATGTCCATGTTTTTATCCACAGCGTTGAATGCTAATTAGGTATTAACATATGGAGAGGGTTAAGGCCACATAGATCATGAGGCAGGCAGGGAGACAGTTATGGATGCTAGCATTTCATGCAGCTGCAAATGCATCCAAATCCATCTTAGAAAAATAATCAATTCTCATTTCTAATCATAACACAGACTTTTCTCCTCTTTACAAATCAAACATTAGTGCTCTGCCAGCCTGCATTCCCATGTGGTGTTTCTAGATGCGAAAATAAAAGTGCTTCACAAAGTGCTCTCGGTGGGTTTTAAAAACTTAATCTAATTTGATGTGGTACCTTATTTCTGGGGGTGGGGGTCTGTATTCAGTGTATCTAGTAAATGTCTAGCAAGACAAGCTGAGCTGACTGTTTTGACAATCTTAGGACACCCCTGGAATGTGTGATTTCATTTCAGACGGCAGCCGCAAATCGTTTCTCAGCAGCTGAAAACTGAAGGGGGCGAAATGATTCACTTAGACATCGTTCTGAATAACGGACAGAATTAAAGAGTGAACCGCAGCCTTTAACGCTGCTTTAAATGTGAGAGAAAGCTTGAATTGAAGTCACAAGGAGCCAAAGCCAAGCACTTTCCCAGCCTCTCATCTGTCTGGCTGCAGACGCTCCCCTTTGTATTTTCCCATGCACATGGGCCAATGTAATCCCAAAACCAAGCACATTCCACGCTTCACTTAGTGCGGTTTTCTTTCTGCCATTTCCTCTCCTGTCTTACCATAGGGGTCACATGAAAGCCCACAGACACATACAGTACTGTATATACTGTAGGGAATACACACAGTTACACACTCACAAACAAGAAAAAAAAACATGCCTCTAAGTACAGACAACTATTCACACCCACACATAAATACACATAGAGATAAAAGGGCTTTCTTTTTGTTTTTGTTTATCCAAGTGTTGAAGTGGTGAATCATAAGAGTGCATAAAATACTGAGTGTTAGTTGTACAATACACTGGGCCAGCAAAATGTATGTCTTCAATTGCAGATGTTCCCTAGATGAGTCAAAACAATCCATGCATCACATGACTTATTTCCCATGAAAGTGAACGTCAGTGACAATAGTAAAATGTATCCCCCATTTAATAAATAGGTTAGAAGATGAGTGTGTTTGCCTCCAGTGAAATAATGCAACAGGAAACTGTTGTAACTACTCAGTTAGTCACCAAACTTTATCTCACATATGAGCGTGACATGTAGTCTGCAAGCCAGAGGTGCCAGCGTGTCTTCACAAGACTTCACTCATAAAAACAACAGATTTGGCAGTTTGTTCGAAACACTTTAAAAGGACCTACACTTTCCTAACAAGCGGCCTTTTCTGGTTGTGAACGTACTTACTGTCCTCTCAGAGGTAGTTTGAGGTTGTTAAACTATCGCAAAACCTCTTACGGAGGAAGTTGGGATTAGTGGTTGGGTCAACAAAACATGTGGCTTTGACGCCGGAGAAAATGGTTAAACATCCCATCTCATACTAACAGTAAACACTGGCTTCTTTTAGCCATGACAATGATCTATCCCTAACTTTAACCAAGTAGTTTTAGTTGCCTAATCGTAATGAGACCTGAGCCACAGAGGAGGCCAGTTTTTGAAGTTGTCATACTGTTTGGGTCGTTTTTGGAAGACACTGACAAGCGACCAATTTTGTCATTACAATTTTAGCTGCAGTTGAAGTTGTGTTCCACAGTGGGTCCCCAGGTGTTCTGTTTTTATGTTGCAAGGTCCAGTTTTTTTTTTTAATCCAATTATTTTATTAAGTTAATTAGTCGAGCCTGGCAGAGAGGATGCACAGAGGGTGCTAATTAGTATATCAGTAAATGGCTTCAAAGAATGATTTTAAACATGAACTCTCACCCTGCTGTTAAAACCACTGCTAAAAATATTCTGGTGGATATAATGTGAATATTGGGTTACAAAGCCACATGGAATTAAAAAAAAAAGACTAGGAAAGTAGGAACATGGCGTTATGCCGGTAATTGTACACTCAGCAATAAATAGGGCATTTTAAAAATATTTTTTTTGTCCTGACGACATTATATACAACATGTTTGTGTCTTTTCTTTCTTTGAGCATTAAAATGTTTCTGTTCATAAAATCCTGCAAATCTAAGAGATCTTTCAATTTCCATACCCATAAAAGTTGTCATCAAAGCCAAACCAGTGTATCTCCTTCAGTAGTGGGGCTATAAACAGATCTATAATGAATCTTGAAACAAGCGTGATTTAACACTCGAGTGTGCTTGCATACTGTATCTGAAGAAATGCTGTGAGGAAAAGGAAGAAAAACAAAAAAAACAACAACAAAAAAAAAGCCAAACCCCCATGCACATATTTGTGTAGTATGCACCGGCCTTCATCATAATCCCTACGCCGTGAACAAACATAACATCAAACAACTTAACTTAATCTTCTTCATTATTTAGCAATACAACTATTCTGCTGTCTAACCAACAAGCTACAAATTAGTCTGGAAGCCATTAAATGTGTTACATGGGAGGACTATTAGAGGCGCGTGTGCATATTTTCTTGTGTTTTTCTAACATTATTTAACACCAGGTGCAGTGAGTGTACGGCAAAGTAATTCTTATGGTCCTAATGTTATTAAGATGGATAGGCAGATACAGTGGATCAAGAGACAGACAGATAAGGACATTACCTAACATATTGTTCCATTTTGTACCATAAATACTTGACACACGGGTACATCTTGAGACTGCACTAATAAATTTGTAAAACATGGAAGGTTCTGGAGATGACTTATTTAAATGGCCCCTCCTCCTTCCCAGGAGAAGGTCCTCTCTGTAGCGAGATAAGCCTCCATCCTGGGACATATTGGTTTAATCTGACTGACAGCCAGGAGGAAGTAATAACCATCCATAATCTAAATGGGAACCAGCCAGCCTGTCCAGCACGGGGCTGATATGACCTCAAGGTGTTTGGTGGAGATAGAGGGGCCGGCGCACAGGACGTACAAGTACAAAACACACCCACAGTGCACACACACGGTGTACTTAGTGAGGGAGGAGGATACTCATGCATATATTAAAACACATGTATTAAGGTGTTCACAAATATAGACATACTGTGGGTAATGTGACAGGTTGGGGTTGGGGCTGTGTCAAAGGTGTTCATGTAATCTCTTCTTTCATTCATACAGAAAAGTTGTGCCCACAAACTGTACAACATACAGTACCAACACATTTTATTTTTGTTGATGCACAATATATAAATATTTAGCACATTTTAAAATCAGATATACTGATGTTGAATAATTTGCTTTTCCCTCTCTAAGACTGACCTCGGGCCTCATTTACAAAATATATGTCTCAATATTTCTAAAAGAAATAATCAAATCTTTTATTAGTCAAAGCTGACTTGGCACAACCCTCTCTATAAAATATCCATAAATGATACATTCATACATTATCAATATATTTTTTTTTCTTGTGCATAAAACACAAGAATCATCTAGTTCCAATTTATATCAACAGTAACCATCAGTGAAGAGTAGGAGGTGCAAACAAGTCCTCAATAGCTGAGACTGACCTCAAGATCCAGCCATCATCTTATAGTTACTTTTAAAAGCAGAAGGGGCCAGGTAGATGGGTAAAGAATGGTTAGCAGTGAAATCTGGCTTACAGTAGAAAGACTTCCACTTAGTTAAATTATACTTTTTGTGTTTCTCCAGACAGTGTTTTCTTCTTGAGAGCAATAGTAAGAAAAAGATGAGAAATGTGTACTAAAAAGACTTTAAATTTTGAAAGACATCCTCCCGATGCCTCATATTATCTTAAGATAAATTTACATTTTTGCACAGAAGGAGGACTGTGAATGTCGGCCCCCATCATTTAAATTGAAAGTGCATTAACAGCCAGTATGAGCCGGAGGAATGATTGCAGCAAGCGAAACCCGTTTCAATGACCATATGGGCACCTGACCGTGGTTTTAAAACAGACTTGAAAAATTGTGAACCTGTCCTTTAAGGCAGGGCACAGATCATAGCCAGTAATGAGGTAATGTAATGTGTGTATGTGGCACATGGATTACACTGGTGGTAAAACAAAAAGCATAAATAAAAGGACACAATTTTTTTTTCATGATAGAAGCCGTGTGAAAGATTTTCAAACCAAAGTGTTTAATCTGGTCTGTGGTCGTGTTCGGTCTCTTCTCTTTTATGTGGCCGACTCAAATTTAACAAGCACTATCTAAATTTTTCACAGCTGTGTCTTAGCAAATAATGTAAGTGCAATACAGACAACATGTCTACTTTTCTCTCACTTGTTGAGATGACAAACATTTTAAACGATACTTGTTACCTGCCTTAGATGTTACTGTAGTCAGGGCAACGAGAAGAGAAGAAGTTAGCATGGTAAAGGTTTTATAACATTTCTGTGGATTGACATTGTGCTTGATGTGTTAAATGTTTCATTAAATAGAAAAACATCTTTAATTTTAAGATATAATTGTCCATTATGTGTAATGTGATGAGGTAAATACATTTGGATCGTTTTGAGTGGGACGAGGTTGCACAAAATATTTTTTTGTACCTTTTCAGTGTTGATTCTTTTGCATTAGTGTTTAACCATTTAACCCTGTAAGGCTTTCATAATAAAGATGAAAGTATTATTTTGATGTATCAACATTTGTCCAGGTCAGGGGTGACAACAATGATTGCAGTAATTGTAATTATGATAGCAGTCCATTACACAGTCGTGGGAGCCAGCGTCTGTCTGTTTCATAACAGTGTGTTTGATGGCGTTGACCTAGTGGATGGTTTTATAGATTTTATAGTGGGAGGTTTGAGGAGAAAACTAATTTGAATGTTTAATTACGAGAACAAGCTTTTTGATGACCAGTAGGTCATTTTAGACAAATAGATAACAACAATTGTAGATTATGTGGATGTTTACACAAAACATCCGAGTACAACGCAATTTAAAGCCGCCTCCATTCGTGTGTTTTTTTTATAATTGCTTCAGTTGGATGTTTGAGCTTTTCTGTGCAGAAAGATGTATGAGCAGAGTTTGATACTACAAGGCTGTTTTCACATTCATCTGCATGAGGGGAAAGTTTCTTTGTGCTCACCGAAAAGCCGAGTTTAAGGCGTGAACCTACGAGCACGATTTGTGACATCACAACTAGTTTGGAGCCAATCGTGGTCCAGTAAGCAACCTACACAAGTGTGATGTGGAAACTTGAAGCCTCCAGTCCACAAACACTGAGAATGGACTTCTCAGTGAAGTAGGAGACATCTTTTTGTCGAGCAGCATATTAGGGCTGGGCGATATGACCAAAATCTCATATACCAATATAGGTAATTTCATATCCCGATAACGATACCTATCCCCATATAGCACATTTTAATTCAATGAATAAATAGTTGGTCCACGGTGGAGAGTTGAATAAACTAAACTCGTAAACTCGTTATGTTACTGTAAGTGCAATAAAAGCTTTGTGAGTAAAAAGCCAAGAAGAGTAATTTATCAATGTAATCTGCACAAAAGATGGACAGACTCCAAATGATGAGAAATATTGCCTTAAAGAGTGTGATTTGCATCAGAAAGGAAATAAGCGACAGAGCATACTAGGAAACGATAGATGTTTTTCTCTCACCACACGATATATATATCACCATATCGCACAGTCCTATTACATATTCACAGGTCCTGGAATTTTTAATGAGGGAGAAGGAGAAGATGCAATTTTAAGAATTTCTAACTAGGTAACTGAACTCTACTCAAAGTAGAGTATTTTTTATACATCTTAAACATGTCTGGAAGGGATCTTTAAAACATTGACCATATATTATAACCAAGAACTGTCAATGTTAGTTGCAGGAAACTTCTCCGTGTTGATTATATTCCCAAACTTTAGTGATTATTTGGGATAAAACAATTGAAAACTCCAACAATATCTGGACAGCATTAAAATTGAGCTATAGCTGACATGAAGGCTCTGTAAAGCTCATCACTCTTACCTTCATGGCCAGTCGGCCCATGACAAAGTCAAAAACAATCCGGGTAATGGATTGTGTTCCCATTTAGCTATATAGCATCAAGAGTGACAGTCAGCTGTCACTGCTAATGCTGGCAGCCCAGACACCACTCACTGGGACTGACAAATCCTGTTTGTGTCTGTCAAGCGTCTCTTGTTGTGAATCTCAAGTAGTAAAACTTTTTGTTGCAGTTTTCATGTTTCTCCCCAGCATTTGGCAGCGGGTAGGAGATAAGAGCAAGATCGCTGTTTTTAATCAGGGTTTGAAAAAGAGAGAATCCATAAAATTAACAAAGAAACCAGTTTAATTTGCCACGGGACTGCATTTAATTACTGCACGAATCGAGTTGCGGTTTAAAAAGTTCTATGTGTTTTCAGCCATGATCAAGCAGTATAGTTATTATGTCAAGCAGCGACAGAGTAAGAATGACACAAGCTGTCACACACTAGCTGGAATGGTAAATCTAAGTAAGAGCTATCATTAATAGCAGTGCCCCAATTTCAATGAGCATTCAATCAGCATTTGCACTAATTATATTTTAATGTCACACACATATACGATCCGAATATTTGGAAGAGGAGACTGCATGTCTCAACACTTTTTCACAACATTTACAGAACTCAGTCCAGCTGGCAATAAACACTGTCAGAATTCATCTCATTTCACTTTGCTTTTTCTGAGAGAAATTAAAAAAAGCAAATAAGGATTTAGTCAGCCGCACTATGGCGCATATGGCAATCTGTGTACATGTGCTACATTACCACAACAGATATCACCTTTCCTTCTACCCCTCCCCTCCCCCACACACACACAATACGCTCACTTTCTAACCCCCAGCAGATGCTCATTGCACACCTATCTCCCACATAACATCACCCTTAGAAGTGTTTGTTCCATCATAGCAGTGCTTATTAACATTAAATCATCTATGGAGTGGGTGGATAACTGTGAAATGACTCACACACACACACACGCATGCACGCACAATACCAACAATAATTAGGGAGGCATTGTTGATGTTCTTCCAACTAATGACAAGGAAGTGCAGTAGCATACTTCTTTGTATCAAGTGGAGTGGTAAACACTATCTCTTTGTAAGTAAATAACCCATCCATCCTCATTTTACTTTTTTTGTCAGCAGAACGAGTGTAGGGTAAAGTCCTCCATTAACGAGTGGCTCTCTGACATGTGGTTTAGGAAGGGGAAAAAATAGACCACACTCCAGACTGAGATCAGGGATTTTTTTTTTTTCCTTGCAACTGATCTGTCTTCTAGGGCTGGCTTCTTTACATGCCATCTCAACCTCTTTTAAGTAAGTAATAACACATGAAAGTAGATACATTGTGAAAGAAACAGGGCTGCACATTATGAACGAAAAAGTAATGAAAAATATCTTATTGCATTTTTTCTGACAGATACTACAACTGTGGCATGCTTTACAATGTACAGCATTTTTGCTTTAGAGCAGCATTTCCTAATGCAGTTGTGAAAGCACTGCCAAAACAGTTTATTATGGGGATATATGCACTTCTCTATAAAACAGTAATGGATGATGGTGTTTCGCAATTCTAATATTACTTTATTAAATTTTAACATTGGCTATAGATGAATCAACCTAATAAAGTGCACCATATACTGGAGGAAATGGTAAATAATCCCAAATCATTGTAGTTTATGTAATGCTATGAACAGCAAAAATATTTATTTTCTCCTAAGCATGTGGTAAATAATGCAAACATGAAAAATGAGTCCCCTCTTTTCTGCAAATTGCTTTTGCCAACTGTAACATCTGAAACTATGTAAATATAACAGCTATCTCTACTGTTAACAGGCTTTCTGCTAGTTTCACAAATTGGATATTTGGCCAGGTGCTTGTGTTTTAAACTAACTATTGTGTCCTTTGTGATGTACATATTGTTCTGATCTGGCCTCAAACAAAGCAGTGAGTCATTTACTTTTGCCAAGTGTGCCTGAGCAAAATTAAAGAAACCATAAAACTGTTTAAAATCCATAATATCACAGACTGTATACTGTATGTGACTGCTTGCGGACGGGATGTTCAATTACCGGAGCATCAAATTGCTATTCCAAGCATAACATAAAGAAAAACTCATTGGCTCAGACCGTCTTGAGGAAAGTGTTTTTATAATGTGGTCAATACATACTGCAGACATATCCAAGGCCTGTTTCACACTGTGTTTTCGACACACAATCAATATGTTTTTAGAATCTGCTCTTAAGTGTCAGTGTGCAAAACCGAGTGTTAGCAAATAATATATGTTCCCAATCGCGTAACGGTCAGTATTGATCATACATACCCTATAAGATGCTACCTCAAGAATATACAATTGGACAAGATTGACATTTTTACTGACAACTGTCGATAGAATCCATTCCCTGATGCTAGTAATTGGTGATGTATGATTTGATAGATTGCCCAGGCAACTCGAGCATGCTGCATGCAATACAGTCTGATAACAAAACTATTCATTTACAGATTAATTATTGCTATTCTTCCAGAAATAATTCCAAACTGAATAATGGTTGTTGCGCTGTTTAATGAGCGACAGCCAGATGCCTTGGCAAGGGGGCTGACATGCATGGCAATTCAGCAAATGTTCCTTTTCAGCAGGGAAATGTTGTTTCTAAGGCAGGATTTTTTTTTTTTTTTGCATCTTGCTTGTTGCTCTGTGTCCTACTGTGCAGCAAAAATATTCTCATAACCCAGACATCTATGGTTTATAATAGATGTCATATAAATGTCTTAAACCTGACAACTCAGATGGGTAGGGTGGTGAGGGTTTGAATCTGTCAAGTTACACATCATCTCTTAGTGGTTTAGAGGGACAAAGAAGTCGCTACAACTCCCTGCTGTGAATGTATTGTGTTTCCTTGTGTACATAAACAGTATAAAGACCATCACTGTGTTTATTGCACAAAAGATTACTGTAAAAAGCTGTTATAGAAATCTAACAATACATGGGAAATGAACATGTGGAGAGATCAGAACCCTAGCTTCTCTAGTTTCACTTTTTGTAGCTTTTAAAGCTGCAAACAGACCATAAAACACACAACACTGTGAACATATACAGAGAAGGTGTGAGAGTTCAGGAAAGAATGTATATTTCTTTCATCTGTGTATTCAAATGAATAATGCAAGTACAGGTATTATAACTGCAACAATGCCAATAAAGAAGAACGTTAAGGACTGTATCTCTATAAGAGACATATTGGCACCATCTTAAAGGAACAGTTCATACCAAAATGAAAAGGATTTCATCATTACTCTGACCCTCATGTAGGTAAGTATTCAAGTCAAATTGTATTGAAGTGTGTATGACCAATAAACAAAAGCAAAGAAGCTCCCCGAGTGCTCCAGCAAGCTGTTTCCAGAAATATCTGGTAATTTTCTGTCCCCTTTTGGATTACAAAACCCTGTTTACTTCAGTTTTCTAAGATGGAGCCCTAGAGGTTAACTCATATTGTCTTTGAGAAGAGAGCTCTATACAGGATTTTCATTTTACTTCTTTACTTCTTGTTCTTTTAAGAAAAAAGAAAAAAAAACAGGGACACTTTCTATCTATCACCAGTAAACACATATGATATTACGAGGAGAATACCAAACAGTCAGACGTGCTCCAGCTTTCTAAATTGTGGCACAGAAAGCTGCTGTCATGGGCTTTGGATACACTTAACGCAAACACCTACCAGAGCTGCCATCTGTTTTAGAGGATTTAGTTCTTACTTCACTACTTGACACCTACAGTATGATGCACAATACTAGGGATAAAATGATTGTTATATTCAATTCCATTTCATCAATACTGACTGTAAAAAACAGTGCTGATACGGGTCAGGTAGCTTTTATGCACTTCTCAATGCTCTTGAAATTGTTTTGCAGATAAAACATAGGATGTTAACTTAAGGTATTTTGTAGTCCATAGATTCTGCAAAAGAAAGATGTGTTTAAAGGTCATCTTAAATGCTCTTTGCATATGCAACCCTGCTTTATATTCAACTGAAGGGTCTCTGAAGGGTGCAGAGATTTGGCTCATACATTCATACATACATTCTGCAGAGAGAAGACAAAGCAAAGGGAACCACAGCACTGTAAATCAGCATAACTGGCTTAAATACTACCAAAACAGCTGATTGTCTATTGAAAAGCTGGAAAACCATGTGCTTCTGAGATACAGCTTAGATTATAGTGTTATTATAATGCCTTTATACATGTATATTTATACTGTCATTATTCAAATCCAATCTTAAGAAAGTTTTTTTTTAACTTGAGAGAGAATTGCTGAAATAAAAGAAGACATCAATCCACACCAAGTGATCCTTTTTCTATTGTGTATCTTGTTGTCCACCAAATGACAAAGAATCAAAACTTGAAAGCGTAAACTGGATCTTTGTTTCCTTGCCAAGTGTGTATCTGAAGTGTAATTTGTTCACATCAAAGAATAGAAGAGAAAACCCAGACTCGTTCCACTGTATTCCACATTGTTAGTGTAGAGCGGGAGGAGGGGTGAAACTCTCACTCCTCCTAATTGGATGTAATAGCTAGAGGGAATAAGCTTGCTTTGGCCTCAGGTGGGGTGGGGGTGGGGGGGTGGGGGATGTTTAGAGAGGGCTATAAGTGCTAAACATCCATGGAAGAGTGGAAAGACAGACAGTGCGGTCGTAGTAAGCCAAACACGTACACAGCCTACTGTTCAGAATCAGCTCTACAAAGATGTGCACAAAAGAGAGAAAAAAATGAACACAAAAGAATGTAGACTGGAGTTAAAAGGCGCGAGTGAGGAGAGAGACAGAAGAGAGAGATTTGAAAAGCAGCACATCAAACAGATGAAGAGGTTATTGATAACAGAGAGCATACTGGCCGCTAAATCTGTGAAAGCTTTTGGGAGGACCCTGTCCAGAGAGACGAGATCTAGGTCTTCATTGCAGGGACATTTGAAGATGAGAGGAACCTTATATGCTCATGAAGTCTGTTAATTGCTGAGGGCAGTCCTTTAAACGTTCCCCCTCATTGAGTTAAACAGATTTCAACAGACAGTGGAAGTGAGGCTGAATGGGCTGATATTAGCATTTAAAGAGGGCCTAGCGGTGATTTCCTGATTTTAAAAAAGTCTAAGGGCCTGACTGGACCAGCATTTACAGTATCATAGCAAAATTTCAGCTTGAAGTCAGTTAAGTCGATCTGCATGGAGCTTTAGTGTTGAGAACAACTTTGGTGAACTCTGACATGTGAGTTTGAGCCATTTATCAAACCATCTCTGCAGTTCTGACCTTTGAGGGAATGGAAATCCGGAGAGTCCAAAATGGACGGTAGCTATCATATTAGCTGTGTGACACTGTCCAGTTATATATAACCTGGTATGTGGGAGAATATACTGCTCCATAAATGAGATGAGGCATGGTTTGAAATTTCCTTGAATTGGCTCTTTTGCCAGGACACAAAAATGGATTTCACTCGACCATTTTCTGGTGTCTCATTCTGACCAACACAGAATGAGATGACAAGTAAGTAAAACATATTTTAAAAAGAAAACCCTTTTTTTTGTTTTGTTTTGTTTTGTTTTAATGTATCTGTTTTTGGGCATGAATCAACCTTCTGTTTTAACTCCCATTACCAATCCCACCACCATACCATATGATGTAAGCTCCGGGCAAGCCAAACCAAAACCTTCAGCACTCATGGCACGGAATCAATACCCACAATCAGTATGGTGTGGTTGATCACTGTGAGTTTTTAGAGACTTCACCCAACTTATTCATCTCCTCAAAGGCTTGCACACATAAAGTCCTCTCTTTGGAGTCCTTGTCATAAAAACAACTTCTGTTGCCACAAAAACCACCAACCATAGCACTCAAAGGACTGTGGATCTTTCTTCCCAGCCAGAGGTATCCTACCCTCTTAGGTTTGAGTAAGCTCAAACCACTTTCTCTGAGAAATGCTTTTAATCGTTTAAGACCACCACCACTCCTTCTCTGACTTCAAACTGGGAATAAACTGAATTTACTTTTCAGAAAGTCTGTGCTGAGAATTATTCCCACAGGAGTCCTAAATTCCAGACAAGACCATCAAGGCTACAGTGCATGGTGTGGTGAAGACCTCAACTGTGCTCAGAGAAAGAAAGATCAGAGCAGCTTGAAGTGAGGGGTTAAATAAAAACAAAGCAAAAAGAAGCCCAGCGAGCGTCTTTCTTTTCTTTAGTATAAAGGTCTCCATCCTTGTTAGGAATAAGCTGGTTCCCAATTCTGCCTTCTATTGCTCTCATTACTGTACATCCTGCCTCAGCCAGCTCTAAGCCCTGCAGAGGTGCACAGAGGGCTTTCGTCTGAGGATAAGATCGATACCTCTCCTCATCATGGGCCAGGGGCAGCGATAATGCACTCAGCCCAGGGCCTGGAGGGTTGACAGGCTTTTGCGGCAACCTCGGACCAAGGACTCGAGTTTTCCTGAGGTGAAACGGTCAAAATGGAATCAAAATGTTCCAAAACTATGACGACATTTTAACTGGTCAAATTTAAAGATATTAAAACATACATCAAGAATTAGATTAGATCACAAAATCTGATAAAAAGTAGTAGTAGGCCATGCTATTATAGACCATTATAAATCTAACACTATCAGATGCACTAATATAGATATTACAGGGTTGATTTTTCACTGCCTGCATCAAACTCCTTCCATGACTGCCAAATAAATGTAAAAAATGGATTTGGCAACCTTTGAGACCCAGCCTCAAAGGGGCAAAGCCCAGGTGCTCCAACTCTGCAGCTCCAACTCAGTACACTAAGTATTTTGCTTTCATATAAAGCATCCTCCCATGACACTGCAGGCTCAATAAAATATACTATCTAAGTCTCTGAGCATAACATCAACTTGAGCTATAAGTTAGCTAACCTCTGACTGCCCTTAGCTGGTCTTACATTGTAAAGTGATTTATTTTATGTGATGGCCTTGGCAGGTAACTGATAAAACTGTTCAGAGGCAAGTTAACTGCTGGGGCAGTATCTATTTTATGTTTGCTATACCTATAGGCCCATGTAGAGAGTGATTAATGATGATTATGGAACTGCTTAAATTCTTACATGGTTCTGTATGTGTTGCACACTTACACAGTGTGACTGGAATACTTAATTGACAAATGTGTGTCCTCCGCAGCCTAATGAAGAAATAAAATATGGACATACAGTATATGCTGCAATGGGTCATATTAATGAATATAATTCATATCCACTCTATTCCAGGTTCTTGCTAACTACATATATCAACATTTTTCATAGAGTTGCCTTAAATTTCTTTGTTATTTTTATAATCATGACTAACATATACAATGACATTGATATATTTGCAAAAAGCTGAATATCAGCTGATATATCAGCCAGTCAGGGTCTGATTGTTATTATCGTAATTTTTTACATTCACTTGTACACATTTAGCAGTAACTATAACATGTGACTATCATGACCTACTGTATGTATATGTACATGCCAGTGCAAAACTGTCTAACAAATCACTGATTTTAAATGGCTCTTAAACGGTTTCTGCTGAAAATTTGACCAAATGTGTCTTTTAACCAGTTTATGATAGCATCTGTGCTTTATTCCACTGAGAAGCACTGCGTCTTGCACCATCCATCTAAAAATCTTTATGCCCTGTTAAAAATAAAGCTAGCTGATTTTCTGGGAAAACACACTGCTTAGGACTGAAGAGAGTGGTAATTATCAGATTCATTCAGCATCTCCTGTTGAGTGGGAGCTATGACTGACAGCTCCTTCCTCCTAACGTCCACTGGACAGCTGATGTTACAGCTTGAGGCTCAATTCAGGTTCGCAAACATGCCTCTCTCCCTTTTCTCTGCTCCCACCCCCTCGTCTCTCTCTGCACGCTCATTACAGATGCCCTAGTTTGCTCGTGAGCCAGGAGAGCCTTGCTAGCCTCATTACAAACTTGGACACCTCCCATCTTTTGTACCTTTTTTCCAGACAAGGTCTCCCACATTCATGCTTGTATCCCAGAAGTAGCATAAAAAGACTCATCAAACATGCATAAAGAAGTGGAGCTCACATCTGATCTGAATTTTCACAGTAACCGCTGAAGAGGAAGGTGTCTGTGATGGGAAGTGCCACTGCAGATTAACAGGCGCGGAAAGACAAATGGGCAAGGGGAAAATGCATTTCACTTGAAAACTGTGTCAGTAATTCTCAGGATTTATGCATATTCATCAGCACATGAAGGCATTTCTGTGACCCTGTTCGTTAAATGTTTACCTCATTAGCTCTCTTGTCATGATGTTTTCCATGTGGCATTTTGGATGAAAGGGAAATTATGCCACACAAATGCACTCTGTGACTGAGCAACCCTCTGATTAAAAATTCACAAAGAATGCACAAGTACAGAAGACTCAAATGTTTAGTCATTTTGCTGTATTTTGTGCGCGCATGTGTGTGTGAGAAACAGTGAGGCACAGAGATAGCTTCAAAGAACCAATTATAAGTTTGATAAATCCAGGAAAGAGATTTAATTGATTATTTCCAGATTTTTGTTTCTTGATCATTACATTAAAGCAGGAGAGTGTCAGTGTTCCAGAGATATAAGAATCATGTCGATGGGACATTGTGAGCCTTAAGCTGAAATTATACTTTCCGTGTCCACGAGTCCGCGAGGATCGGCTAAATTTCGTAAATGTCGGGAGTATAAATGAAGCTTTAGCTTTTATTTGGGGGATAATAATGCTATGCTGTAAATTTGGAACTACAGTTCCCATGATACTTTGGCAGATGTAAACATGAAGTATAATGTTGCTATAGATTCAGTGAGTTGTCTGCTGGCTGCAACTTGAACAACTTTCTTTGTTTTTTGCTTATATTTGTTTACATTTTGGCAAATTGGCACCATTTAAGCGTTAAACGTATTCCATATTGGCGACTTAGCAGTGCCTTCTTGCAATTTTCTTTGATTTCTGAGTGGGTTTATTTATATTTATTCACAACGGATGGACATCTGAGATAATGATATCCTCATGTAAGTCACTGAGGACTAGCTCAAATTGCGGCAATCGGGCTCGGGGGGGTTTTAAAGTACTTTCATCGTCTCCGTGAGCTGTGTGTGTCACAGCCACAGCTGCTGACGCAACTGTTGACTGTGTTGGTGCACTGGCCAAATCAGCGGGCCAAACAATAACTGAGAACACTGGCATCACTTGAAGTATCTTTGCTTCAGGGAGCGTGAAATAGTATCTTTGCTTCACTCTCCCTGTAAAAATGGAAAATTGTCGTTTTATCATTTCGGTTTTTGCTCCGATTAAACAAACATGTTAATTTTGTTCCCTTCAAACAGAATCAGCTGTTTCCCATTGTTTCCAAGGGAAACAAGGGGGAAAAACTAAGCTAACCAGCTGCTGTCTGTAGCTAATATTGAACGGACAGATATGAAAGAGGCATAGATCTTTTTTCACTATCGCTTATCTGGTTAAGGCCATACAGGCAATTTAAACTGAAAAATGTTACAGGGAAGCTGCTCACAATGTTGCTCCTCTACACTACAGTACAAGAAGAAGTGGTTACAAAATATCTTCTGATACTTGTTCCACTCATCCTTCACACCCGCTGGCCTAAGCTGTGCATTGTGTGCAGTGAAAAGGGCAGGCCCTGACAAATTGAATTTTTTCATCCTGTTTACCCCTTGGTCAGTGAATTTCATGTAACAGGGGTTGCTTATTCAAAGAGCCTCAGTGTTGAGCAAGACAAGGCTCAGTGTGCAGGAACTTTATCAATGATGTTGCACAGTCACGGGTGATTACTGCACATCAAAATATTATACTGTAGCTACTTTTCAGTGATTATTTTGTGTCACTTTAAAGAAGTTGAGTTGTAGAAGCAAAACTGAGCAGGAGACTGTGAATACTCTATGACAGACTTAGTATACATGCAGTATATTGGAAATTAATACTCTTCATCTTCTATATACTGCAGCACATGCTCCATAATCAAACACGCGTGTCCAATACACATTGCAGGTAAAACCTATCCAATAGGTGTATTCGTAACATCAAACTTCTTCGACCAGCAGCTGCAGCAGCCACCTAAAAACTCTGGTTTGATGTGTTATAATTATAAGTTCTGGAGTATGCGTGTGTGTGCAGGAGGGAGAAAGAAAGAGACAGGGTGAGATATCCCACTTCAGTGCACTGAACCTGGTTAAAAATACACTCTATGGTTTGAACTTCTGAACTTCTTCAGCAGCTAATTTAACTTGTCAGAAACCTCACAGCCTCGACATTAGAAACAAGATTTACCAGCGTAGTGTGTGCCGTGTACCTCGATGAGATTTTTTTGCTTATGTCTGCAGAGGAGCACACCTACTTCGAATAGCTGAGGCGGGTTAGAAAGATCACACTGGTAAATATTTCATACACCTCAAACAGTGGTGAATAATAGACCATACTGTCGAACTACCTGGATTAGAAACAAAAAAGAAGAACACTCCTCACCTTTTCTTATTGAATTTAAGTCATAAGAAGCTTTTTAGCAGGAAAAAAAAACTGCACCAGTGATTGTTCTGATAACTCTTTGTCTCTCATCTGGAATTAGTGAATTGTTGTCACTGCCCCAGACTCATAGGAAATTGACTGCACATGTGTTTCATTTTATTAGTGCTAGAGATGGCGTACGATTGCCCCTTCACCCCTAAAAAGATGAGTTTTTTATACTTTCACCGAACAATTACCAAAATGGTGCAACTTGTTGAAACCATTTGCCCTTTTCATAAGTGACAATGGGCTACGATTACACAGTGGACAAGATGCTCCTTTTTCAGTTTTCTAATGGGCTTTTCTTTGAAGTTTGAAGGTGAGGGGCTGCTGTTCACTGAACTTCACATTAAAGTGAATTTTCATCCTGGCTCTCATCGCTCCCTCCCTCTCACTCTCCCTCTCTGCTACTACACACCCCAAGGGTAATCTAAAACATCTGGACTGGAGATATTCCCACTTAGAAAAATTGCACAATAGAATACTTTATGCCATTACCTCAAATTGCCCTTCTGAAAAGTACTTGGCATTAGTCCAGTGGTTGTTCATATTGTAGTAGAAGAACAGGCTTTCAGTTGAAATTTGGCATGTCCAGATTGATAATATCACAACATATCACAAACATTTTTTTTAGCATTTCTTTTAATGGATACACTCCTTCTTGTTCTCAATCAATCACTCGCAAAAACACCCCCTTGTTGGCATTTAGCACAATTTAGTGTAAGAGCAGGTGGGCTGATATGATAAATAAAGGGATGCTGTTTAGTTTTTTGGCAAATGAGTGAATTATGGATGCACAGCCACACAGTGCAAAAGAGCCAGAATTGCTGCCTAGAATTTGTGTGCTGACATTTTTGGGTTACTTCTCCCAGCTTCGAGCACACAAACCCACACCACTGCGCACACACACACCGACAGCACACAGCATTCTCAGTATAGGTACTGACATACAGTAATCAAATATAAGTTCAAATGCTGTAAACTACAGAGATAATGAGATAAAATACACAAACAAATCATCAAACAAGCCCCGAAGCTAATACACAAGAAAGCAAGAAAGGGAAAAGAAAGAGATCAAGAGAAACACAGGTGGATAGAGAGACAATAGGAAAGACGGCACCTGTTTTGTGCTTCTTTTTGTTGTTGTTTGTTCTGCTGAGTGTTAAATGTTACAGTTACCTGTTTTAACCCTGGTGTGCTAACTGCTACATGAGGGGATTTAAGTTCGCCTCTAGAATAGGAATGTGTGGCCCACATCTCCTTAAGTAAGAACTTAAGCCACCTGCACCCATCTGATCTCAAATAAGTAGATTGACCTTATTGAAAATGCAGTGATGTTCCAGAGCCCGATGGAGAGACTTTATGAGACCAAGGCAAATCTCATCGCTTTAACTCCTCAATTTTATTTTGACAAAAGCAGGCTTAACTTCAGTCTGCAACAACTAAAGTATGCCCGTCCAATAAATACAAGCATAAAAGCTGCAAGCGTTGGAGTTCATTTGAAAAGTACCCAAAAATCTCCTATTACAAACTTAATATGAGACTGAATGCCCACACACCTGACAAGGCTATAAAACCGAAGGCATTACGCACATTTTGTTAGGAAAGAGTCTTTGAGATATGGAAAAAACAATATAAATTACAAGGACACACTCGCACACTAAACATAAAGGAGATTTAATATCCTCACAGAGAGCAGAGACATCGCAGATTTTTTTGTGTAAAGATAAAACATTCAAACATTTAAAGGTCTGTGTGTCATTTATGTGTCCGTTTGTTAGCTTTAAACTCTGAAGAAATGACATTTCAATTTTAATCTATCTGTCTTGAGGCTTTGGTCTCACAATAAAGCTGAAACAAGCTGAAACTCCTCACACTTCCCCCAGATTTACAGGCTGCCGCAGTTCCACGCTTAATCCAAAATAATTTATTCTGTTTATTGATCTGCTGTGTAAAGGTGGATTGATAATGAATGGCCGATGCTGTTCTGACACATCCCTGGCAAAGCGGGTGGGTCCAGAGCGCTCTGTAGCCACGCCCACTACAATACAAAAATTGTGTTTGGCTCACATAAGGAATGCAATGAAAGTCCACCCTGATAGTCAGTGAACTTTGTATTCCTGCATTCCAACTCCCCTCTGTACAGTACACGCGCACCGACACACCCACACACAAACAAACACGTACTAAAGCGATATCTTAGCATGCTGACTCCCTTCTCGTCTACAGCCAGGCCCTGTTGTTGGTGCCGACTTTAACTCGATGTGGGTTTTTTTTTTTGGTTGCAATTAACATAGCTATTTAGTTAATACTCAGCCTGTCAAAGTTGTACCCTTGCTTGTTAAATTATATTGAGAATGCAGTCAAATTGGCATGCACACAGCAGACACTTGGCCTTTCATAAAATTGCAAAGAATTGAGAGAGACAGACAAATAGATAGATAGCACACTTCTTTTCTCCTTTCTCTCTCATGCAAATGTCAGACTTTTCTCCATCAAATTGCAGTATTTTACTTTGATTCCCAAAAGGAATAATTGGGCTCCTGCAATGTAATTATACAGTATAAGTTAACAAGAACCAAAAATGATGAAAAGTGTGTTTTCTCATTTTCCTGTGCAAGCAAAAGAAGCAGAGTGAGGATAAGGAATGCAGCATTAAAAACAAGGCCAATCTGAAATGCTTTGGACTGTTCTTCTCAGATTGAAAGCTCTAATTGTGATTTAAAACATGTGCACCGTGTTTGATGATGCCAGGCTACAGTGAGGATGGCAGATAAGTTGGAACCATGCACCCACGTCATGGTCACTTATTGTATCGGTAAATTCTAATATACAACAATGTTAAAAAAAGTAATGAGGAGTTTAGAATAACTTCGGGGTGCATGCGCAAGCAGATGTAGGCTCATGTGAGTAAATGGAAATGTGCTATTCATCATCTATCAGCTGCACGCAGCACTAAGTCCAACCTGTTGAGAAACAGGATCATGGTTGGCTTTGACTTTGACTCTCTGGTACCAGGATGAATACCAAAGAATTCCTTCAACTTTTCCATGTATCGCAGCTGCAGTTTGTCTGGTTTAACAGTTGCACATTTCATTTTGTGTTATTGATTTTTATGTAACAGATCTAAATGGGTATTGCTTTTCTTTAATGCAGTTATCTTGAGACACCTGCTGCATATTACATGTTAAGCGTGATTTGTCTAAACAACAATTAAAGGCCGACTGCACCATAAAATTGCATTATTTTCTTTCATGTGCTCTGTGTGGATTGCTTACCTCATGTTATAATATTTTGTTAAAATATTTGTCAAGAAACTACTGAACCTGAGCCAGCTGTTACAGTAAAAGTATTTGAAACAAGACATGATATAATTTCATTATGTGCTATTTTTGCCAAACACACACACACACACACACACACACACACACACATGTGGGTCTGCCTGTGCTTCCAAAAGTTGAGTCATTAAACGTGACCCAGTGGGATTACTGAAAACCAGCATGTGGTCTTATGAATGCTCAAACTATGAAAGGGATGGGCTGCTGCATGTTCTTAACTGAAAAAAGTGAAGTACACTCAATATGAACTGACACTACAAATGAAGCATTCATATAATCTTTTTTCCTGTTCCTGGCATAGTCACGGTCTGAATTGTGACACTGGCATTAATAGGATGCTAAGAAGATCGCTGCTTAAGCCAGCCGTCATAATGTTATATGCTGCTTTTAGAAAACAATGGAGCTTTAACATGTCTGGGAAAATTCAGAATCAATGTTTCCAGAGTTTTATGAATAGAAACATCTGACATTGATTTAAGGATTAGAGAAAAACAGGCTTGTCTTCTGTGAAAATAGGCATTTTTTTTGTACTGCTGATCAGTCTTAGTCTTTTGTTTGTGTGATACTTTAGTTGAGTGAGAAACTTACATCTAGTCAGGAAAAAGAGTCAAGATCTGATACAAAGACATGACAAAACAACAGTGAGACAGTCAGTCATTCTGTTTCTGTCTGGAAGCTTATGTATGCATGTTTGTATGTATGGATGGATGGATGGATGAATGGATAGATGGATGAATGGATGAATGGATGGATGGATGGATGCTCCCCCAGCAGACTACAGCTAAGTACAGAGGACTGGCCACAACAGACCGGTAGAAGATTCCCAACATCTCGCTGCACATGTTGAAGGATCTTCTTATACACAGCCTCGGGGTTGGTCTTCCAGTTTAGTCTGTTGTTGACGTGGACACCCAGGTACTTGTAATCCACCGCGCCAACATCTTCTCCCGGAATACACAGGTGTTGTGTAGCCGTCCTCTTCCTTCTGAACTCGATCACCATCTCGCTGGTCTTAGCCACATTCGGAAGCAGATGAGTGTATATATGAGTGTATATGTGTATGAAATCATGTTCGATGAAACGACTTGTTTTACCACTGCGTTGCCCATCCTGATCTCAGGGCCATACTAAACTTCTTTAGTAAGCGCTCCCTCAGCGTGTGTCCTTGCAAACGCTATAACTGTCCCTCTAGTGCCCTCCTAATAAGTCAAGCTCGAAATGTAGACAGGACAACAAAGACCCGACTACAGCAGAGACAAATGGCACTATATCCATTAACTTGTCAGCACAGGAGACAAATTAACTCTCCTTCAAATATTAATGAGTTTAACGAACATCTCTACTGAATGAATAGCCCAATCAAATTCCGCAAACATGAAAAAATCTAAATACAGTGACAGTAGCCTTCTCCTGTTCCTACAACAACAGGAGAAGGCTTTGATTCACATGTTCTGATATACCACATCACATTTCCCTATGCGTGGGTTGTCGTCAAATTAGCTCCTTTGATTCCTTTAGTTATCATGGTTGCTGATCTGACAGAGGTCTGACCTCTCTCCACTGATTGAATACTGTGCCATTTAAAACCAGAATCAAGGGCACTGTAGAGGTAGGTTGCCAGTCGTTGTTATTAAAAGTCACCTGTACATCAACCATAACCTTCAGCAGCCACTAAATGTAATGAGCTTTTAGATCGCTATCATCTGCATCCATTTAAGCAGCCTGTCTTCCATTAATATGTACCCAACTGTTTTCAAACACAAGCTGCAGCACAGGGCCAACCAGTTGCCTTCAAATAATATAATTTAAAGTAAACCAAGGATAACTGAGCAATTAACTTAGTTGTGTATTTTCTCCAAGGGGAAGAAAGCAAATTATAAGTTTTTTTTTATAATCTGCTATTGCAGTAATTTGTTGACATTCATGATTTTTTATATGTCTGCACTGATCAACATCTAATAATGTTTGACAATTACAGCATATACTATAGTAAAATAATGCTACAAATGACACAATCACTGGCTTGACATAAAACTCCAGAGGAAAATATAAGTGAATTCATCTGTCTTAGGCGGATCCATGATATCCCAAGCAGTATTAAGTTTCATTCAACAGGCATTTCCTTCCCTCTTATTTCCAGCCAGGTCTATTGTTTATCCAAATGTACCAGATGTCATTCCTGCTAGCAAAGAAGTAGCCGTCTGTCAGTCTTTCCCCTCAAGTTTTCCCCCCCCACAAATCTGCAGTCTGTGAGCACAATGAGCAACTGATCAAGCCAACCTAAAACCACAATCACTCTAGGAATCACAACATGGATTGTGTTTAACAAATGTCTTCAACTGTGCAATGCAAGTTAAGCATTTGAGCGAAATGAGCAGTGGCCAACGGTATTAACTCTAATCATGATTCACCAATAGCAGACAATCACATCGCCTCTCCAGATGGCTGTCCATTTGCCTAAAAGGGCTCCAATTTTCGCAGTCATTATAACAAGTCTGAGAGTAAAATTAAGATGCATAAAAAACAAAACGGACTCTTTAAACGGGCACAAAAGCGTCTTGCATTTTGACACAGGGGGGCCCACGGGTGCAGTCATGTGCTTTATCCAGCCGGACAGGCAGCATCCCAAACAATGTGTGAGAGTCAGCACCAGTAACCAACCAAAGGAAGTGATGTATTGCATGCTCACTTGGAACAATGCAGTCTGTTTTACCTGAAGGCGAATGTCTCTACCCCATCAATTTGTTTCAGTGGACAGAGGCAGCCTGTGACATCCTCAATAGAGTGTTTGTTAGCAGCTGTCACTGAAGACACTTGCTACATTGAGCAACGAATAAAGATACGTAGAACATTAGCTGTATGCCAAAAGAAAATAATTCCTAATGATCCCGACAAAGTCTTTCTTTGTCTTTAGGACATGCAGCTTGAATGCTGTTGGATCCTTGGTGCTGTTTTCACTGATGAAGTTCTTTTGATGCTAAAATAGCAGCCAGAGTGATCATTACAACTATAAAGATGCTCATACTCAGATCAGTGTTAACACCCTCCATCCACCTCCAACTCCATCTCAAACCTGCCCCTGACTGTGAGTGAGATTACAGCTGTGCTCGAAACAGATGTACAAAAATCCCCTTACAATTCCACAAAATTAACAGGGATATGATTAATTGAGGGACGAGTTCAGGGTGTATTTTCAACTCGCTGAGCCTTGAAACAAGTCGACCCACGGCACCACGGCTCCCCGCTTTCCTCTGCATTCATTATACCAGCCTACCAGGGAGTATTATGTCTTGTAACGGCTGACTCTTGAGTTGACACGGCGAGGCTCAGGGAGCCTTATAAACTCTGCTTAAGGCACACTCCTGGTGAAGAGACTGAGGTCTGTCTGACATGTGTGACTCCTGAGGCGAGCGTGTTTCTAAATGAGTAGAAACAGAGAGGATGGCATGACCCACTTCCATAAGGGCTACACTGTTTCTTTATGCAAATCCCACAGGTACTGTTCTGCACTGTACATGGACACTATACAGAGGTCAAATATTCCTATCACCAGGAAAACAACTGAAGGGGCAAAGAGGGAGAGGATGTGTGAAATTATCTGGATGCTGATCCAGTGAGTCAGGTGAATAAGCTTTCCACTATCTCTACATAAGGCACTCTGACAATTTTGTGTTTGCCTCTGTGTTGACTTGCAATGCGCAATGGACCTTCTTGTGATGTCATCCTAGTCAATAATTGTACCGTGTTGCAACTAATACAGGGGGCTCTCTATCATATCGCCTCCCTGTGATAGCATCTGAGTCTGACACATAACGTGCAATCTTTCCATTTATCTTTCTTTCTTTTTTTTTCTTGTAATTCAGTTTGTTAAAGAAAGAAAAGTGACATCCTTCTGCTCTGTCTGATCGACAGGGGCCATGCCTGCACGCTTCTTTTTTTATCCTCTGGAAACATCAAAGACGAGCCAATAAAAATCAGCTTGCAAGGGCGCACAAGATACTGGAGCAGTGCACATTTCTACCTTAAATGTGCGTGCCTGATGCACGGACTGATATCACAGAGAGATTACGCACAGACGAAAATTCGAATAATCTGGACTCAAACAAGTGTCTTTTAAACACAACTAAACCAATTAACTAACGAGTCGTGCGTAGAGGCAGATTACAAGGGGCAGTTTTCTATTGCCAAACCGTGCAGTCCGTATTCCGCAAACAACACAGGCTAGACGCACGTTACATTTTACTCAGCTATTCGTGTGGGCTTCCTCCTTTTAACTAACCAATGCACTTAAGTCATCTTCAGTGTGGGAAAACGTCTCGCTATTGATCAGTCTGTGGTACTCTCACGCAAAGAGGCCATCCGTGCGAAGTGTTTTGACAACCGTGATGACAGGCAGTCACTTTTGCGCTCACCTTTCACATGCTGCGGGACAGCGGCGCTCAAGCACAGGACGATGGAAAGGAGTAGCGGTCCCATCCTCTCTCTCTCTCTCTCTCTCTCTTTCTCTTTCTCTTTCTTTTTCTCTCTCTCTGTCGGAATAAACAGGTCTGACTTCCAAGGTTATTACTGTGGAGATGTGGTAAAATCACGGAGCAATAGCCAAAAGTTCTCCCTCCGTACGCTCTGTGCTGGGCTGTGCAGGCTTGCCCGGGGAACTGCTGTATATGTCCTCTCAGGTAAAGTCCTCCTCTGTGATAAAGTCGGCAGACACAGTCGCCACCTGGATTTGTTTATTTATTTATTTGTTTATTTTCCGTGCAGGAACAAGTGGACTGTGCCTGCCGGGTCCCCCTCTGCTGCTGCTGCTGCCGCTGCTGCTGCCTTCCCCGCTCCTACCGCAGTGGTGCGATGTAGTGGAGAGAGCGACGTGTGCGCTCAGTGCTCCCGGACAACTGACGTCAAGCCTCCCCGGGTGAAGACAACCAGCGCTTCCGCTACGACCTCCAAAATAAAATGCGTGAATGCATTACTTTTGATTTCTTTAAAATGACACATTTGATTCCTATTAACACACAAAAAGAGCAATTTAAGGTTCGTGTGTTTTCATTGATACATATTATTTTATTTTCTTTCCCTATTGTCTTCTTCAGCACGTGGATCACAATGCTATGTGTGCAAAGCCTATCAAGTAAAATGCTGTTTCATGCCATTTCTTTTTCATTTATTAACATTTATAAAGCAATGGAGCCTGCACCCTAGCTACACTTAAAAAAAAAAGCAGTTTTGTTTTCAAAGTGAAAAATGAAAGGTCCAAAAACACCTACTTCCGGGCCGGTTGGTGTGACTTGATACAGCTTCCAGCTTGGTTCACCGGAGGATGTGCGCTTCACGGTCTGTCAAAGTAAAGCCGACTGGGGCGCTGTCTCGCCCATGGAGACAACTCTGCCTCCTCCTCCCTCCTCCCTCCTGCACAGCAACCCCTAAAAGCCTGCCGGGTTACGACTTTAAAATTGTGTATAATCAGCCTCTTCAGCCTTCCTCTAACCTCTCTTTCACTCCGCATGGTTCCCCTTTCAAGCCCCAGGAAGTTGGATTGCTCACTGATGAATTTAGCTCTTTCAAGTACCCCTTTTTCTCTGGAAAGACTCTGTCTTGTTGAGTGCTCAAGTCATGCCTTCAACAGCCATTCCTCATCCTCAAAGATTACTAAATTATGTGTCAATAAAAGGTTAGAAGGCTACAACGTGCTGCCTAACAAAAGTTACTTAGAAGTAACATTCATTTTCTTGTGAACTGTAGGACATTATAATTCCATTATAACATTCAATTTGTGATTCACTTTTATGGCCTGGACCTTGCTCTTCCAGTTGAAAAGTCACTTTTCTCACCAGTTTCCCAGTTTCATCCACCTATCTATTCAGATGCCAGTGACGGGACTTCGATGAAACTGCGACCTACTAAACTGCTGTAGGTTTCTCACTGAGCTGTGGCATTTTCATAATAAGATCATTTTGCACAAAGGTGGCTCCACGCTGTTTCGTCATGTGTCATGTGTGATATTTCAGCCACCACTGATTGGATTTTGATGATACTTGGGGTTAATCAATCTGACAATTTCACTTTGGCTATTTGAAATTTGCACTGATTAACCCACGGTGGGCATTATAATTGTGGATCAAATCAAGCTTTATATTATACTGTGATTTCTTGCATATTTATTGTCCTTAATAACCTGTTTAAAATGACATTTAATGATCGTCTCCTCTTGCAAGGAAACACAACCGTGGATTTGATTTTCTTGTCAGATGACATTTACTGTAGGTCAATAATTGGTCGTTAGGGCGATTGCATCATTTTTAGGGGACACCGTGCATCCTGCTGAAATATTTTATAACCGGGTTTTTATTTTTACACATTGCAGTGAGAGTTTTCCATAACTGAGGTAAGAACCGAGCAAGACCCAGACTTTTAAGCTGACGTCATCATCCAACACCATAGTTATCAGTCTGACCTTGAGGTGTTTCCATTCTCCTCATCATGAATCATGAAAGATATCAAGTGTCTTATGGTTTAATGTAGATAGAGACCTATAACTGTATGCACTTGGTCAAGACTAATAAATCAACCCCACTAGCCACAGTAAAGTCTGCTATCATCTTAATGAGACACCGCCCTCTATTCCTACAATCACTGCACCTCTCATTGTTTCAGGTTTCCGGGCTCTGCCTTCATAGCAGATCAGTCTTAGTGGGAAATGTGAACTCTTTAAACGTTATTATCAGTAAGGAGGATTATTAATGAGAAGAAAACAATAACTGTGCCTGAAAACTCGACATATGAATCCACTGACGATATCTTACGCTAATCCTGCGTATCAAGACATCAATTAAATTGTATTCTTTCATTTGGACTTGGATTAAAAATTCAGTCTTTAAATCACATATACTGTATAGTGTTTTTTTTTTCATTTGACACAGTCAGAAAACTGAAACAAAACTGCTCATTAGGCTTCTGTTTCTATGTGAGCCAAAGGGAAAAAAAAAAGAGAAAATAAATCAAACAGAGACATGATCAGAGAGGATTGGCCACCGGCACCAAAGCTTGCTGGTAAATCTGTACACTAAGTACAAGCCCCTTGACCCCCTTCCAGTCTCTGCTGCCAGCCTACACACAGAAACAGTCGCTACAACTGAATTTTGTAAATCCTCCACGCTATCTAAACCTCACCACAGCCAGTCCGTCTTCAAACTCAACTCGTCTCGTCTCTTTTGCCCTTGTCTTCCCTTGGCTTGTCGAGGGGCTGAGCTCAGACCAGTGAATCCTCTTCAGCTCCCATCCATCCTCATTTAGGCCATGGGGACCCATTTAGGATGAGCAACGGGCTGGAAAACACAGTGACCTTCTCATATTTGACTCATTTACTGCTGTTTTTATTTCAGCCACTAAAAAAACTGGCGCCATGTTTTTATTTCTAGCAAAACTCACAGACTTGGAAGGGAAGAGCCCACTCATTCTGTTCCAGTAATAATCCACACCTTCAAGGGCGCAAAGATGTTATCCTTTCATCCAAACGGACAGCAGGGCTAAGCACCTATAGTACAGGACGCAGAAATAATCTCAAATTGAAACTTAATGGGTGAAGAATCTATGAATTCAGACTGAGCATGCACTATTGGCATGAGACTTTATTATCTATCACGCCCTCAGCATTTTCATAACCACAATTTTAATGAGGTTAACCTCTTTAAAACAGTGGATAAGGGGATAACCACTTTTTTCTTCTTGCCTGTCTGTGTTTCTATCAGTATCCTCCCTCTCCTCGCTCCTTCTTTCTGTCTCTCACAGGGGGGAGAAGAGGTTTTTCATATCCACCCGCTCCACTCTCTCATCTCCCATGTCTCCAGGTTCTCGTGCTCTCCTTCCCAATCAGACTGCTCTAGTCGTGTTCAAGGCCTCCCTCTTTTTCTCTCTCTCTCTCTCTCTCTCTCTCTCTCTGCGCTCGCCACAAAGACGGTCTAACAAAGGCCTAAGGCAGAGAAAGAGAGAGCGAGAGACAGTAAAGGGAGAAGAGTTGGTAGTGGTTTGAAGGGCGGTGGTGGCGGGGGGGCACAGAGCCGGATGGAAACAGGGAGATAGTAAAGGAGATGGATGAAGAAAGTGGGAGAGATGGAGAGAGCGAGGGGCAGATTGAGACAGTAAGGGAGGCAAGCAACACTAAATTAGATGCTCTTGGAGAAAAGACAATGAATTAATTCCAAAGAGAATATTGCATTGTATCTTCTTTTCCCTTCCTCTCTCAGCGTTGGGACACAGAAAGGAGTTATGTTCCCCCAGCAGGCCTCTCTATTTCTCTCTTCCCTCTTCTGTTAGTCCCAGGCCGTTGATCTCACTGGCATCAGCTCATGTTTTCCCTCTCTTTGTCTGCTTATTATTATACACTTTCTGCAGCAAATACACGGAGTGCTAACATTACAAATGCACTGGCAATGAGATTTTGATTGAGCTATGATGTGATGTTCAATATAACTACTTTAAGCATTTTGGCCATTTTGTCACCAGCCAAATTGCACAAAAGCTATAATAACACTGGGTGTTTCATTTCAGAATAATACAAACTGCTTTCATGATATTGCATTCATATTGAACATATTCCTATTTTTTCTACTTTTACAATGTCGTTCATCTTTTTTTTTTTTTTGTTTTCCAGAGAGTGAACGAACCATGATACACTGCCTCACAAGGAACATTTTCCGTAACTGGCCCCCACTGTGCGACCATGATAGCGATGATCTGCCACTGTGCACACCATCCCATCTGTTTCCACGAGTAATACGTCCAAGGCAACAATCTGGTGGTTCCCTGAAACACTGGCCTGAGCCGCCACATCCAGAAAACCTGTCTTTCTTATTTAAACTACGGTTGGAAATCATAATATTTGGTTGGGGTTTGCTGAGTAGTCAGCTATGCTCCGCTGACGTTCCACTCCGCAGCGCTTTTGTCAGTTTGTGCTGAATGCATAATGGTGATACATATCATGTTCTACTGAATAAATGACATGAGCATTCACACTATTCAAAATGTCCCTTCTTATAGCATATTACCATTATTTAATTAGTCAGGTTGTGTGCAAGTAATCCTATTCATACATCTGCATCGACGGCATACTTTCATTCTTTCTTAGTCTTCAACAGTAGAATAACTGTCAGAGTCTATAAATGAAAGGAAAAATCATTGTAATAGCTGAAGATACCAATAATCACTAAACTTAGGAAATCAAATAAATGTTTCACACAATCAATTTAATATTCTTTGTCAAGCTCAGCAAGGCTCTTTTGAACTTAACTCAACAAATTCCTCAAATAAAGAGGACTTAACAGGGTGACTGAATTTCTTGTTGTGCTTTATACAGCATTTAATTACTGACAGCTTTGTTCATTCAGATTTTCAGGATTCACTTGTGATTATAGTTTGTTTAAAGGTATCCCTTAAATCTCGGCACATTTCGATTTTGCTCATGTTACCTAACTGCAGCCTGCAAATCAAAGACATATAGTTTTCACTTCGGGATTGAGCAAATATTTTCTTTACCAGCTGAGGCTTTGGAGGAACAATTTATAGACATGGCACTCAACTGAGGACTTAAGTTCAAAGCCTGCATAAGCACACACTGCAATCATACAACTGCAACTATTGTTACAGCATACTTTCATACAAAACAGGCGATAGTGAGCAACACATTCTCCACACCGTGATGCCAGATATCAATAAAGACAAACGGCTTGGAAGGACTATATTTCTTGTGAAACGATCAATATGCTATTCACCTGTGCGAGACAACCAGGATTTATAATGTAACAATGTGAGATATGAGGAAGTCCTGCCGTCCTCCTCCTCAACCACCTTGATTGAGCTCCATCTGCAAATGTCATTAACGGTTAGAACCGTCAAAAGGCCAACTAAAAACTAAAAGGTATGGTGTAGCCAAGAGGAGTCTTTACTGATTAAAGGAGTAACCTTGTTTTGTAAGGATGTTGAGTGAATTACAACTTGTTTGGTAGATTTGATTAGCGTTTCAATAAATCAACTGTTCCATTACTGGCAGGTTGATCAAATTAGCTACAGTATACTGATGTATTTGGCACGGCTTTGCTCCGAATCTTTTCATTTGTAGACACAGGAGACAGGTATAAATGTAGGCTCTTGGAGCAACGATAAGTGATAAACATTGTATACTCAAGCAATGTGCTAATTTGATATAAATGGTCTTTTTACCGAGTTCGTAAATGGTCTTATGTCCTTTTGTTTACATGGCAGGAAACAGGAAGACAAATTTAGGTATTCCAGATGAATAGCCTGTTTGACAAGAGTGATTGAAGTCATTGTTTTTTCAGTGTCAGCAGTGATGATAAATCTTGTTTGAAGTTTGCTTTTCAGCAATAAGAAGTAGCAGTTGGCCTGTGTTTGCCCTCTGCAGTAACCTCAGTCTAGACAAACCTCTTAAAATCTATTCAGCCAAGACCATAAAAATATGTGGAGAAAACTTGAGACCCAAAGAAAACCGTGCTTTGATTTGGAATTTCCTAACGTAAGAGTATACCTAGAGGTTTTCTGTAAGGACACAGACACATGGGTCTCTTTGAAGGAGGAGAGCCTATGCAGTAGAATCAATCAAGGGAATCATTGGTCTGTACCACAATTGCCTGAAAATAAATTGTATCAGTGGTAATGTGTGAGGGATAATAGTAAGGGGTTTCAGGTAAGGAGACACCATGCTTCAGTGAGCCGTTTATAAAACCACTTATTGAGGCTACTTAAGACCTCAGTTTCAGTGGAACCATAGAAAGTATTTACTGACACCCAGAGGGTCTCACATATTATCCAGCTGCACACAAAAGGCATTTGGGAATCGCATGAATGAGTATTTGTGTGTTTATTCCTTAAGTGTGTGTCTGTGTATTATTTGCTTATGACAGTGTGTGTTTGTGTTTTGTCACATAGACGAGAAAACATTCTGTTTCATGGCAGTCGCTCTACAGTACTACAGGAATCAAGTACTACACAGGATGCCTAAAGTCCCTATTTCACCAACCTGGTTACCTTTCTAAAAAGTCTTTTTTTTGTGGTTACAATATACTCACATAGTGTGCATGCAAATACATGCACACTATGTCAGTATATTGTTATCAGATTGATTGTTCCCACCAAACCAAATTGTTATTAGTAATTATTTGCTTTGGCTTCTATGTTTATGATCAAACCCACATCCTATCATTGAAGGACACTTATTAACACTATATTGCATTTAACAGCAATAATCAACAAGAAAATGTTAGCGAAAAGGCTTCAAACTCGGGGATAACGTTAGCTGGTTAGTTAGACAGCAACATTGATTATTTAACATTAAGTAAAGAAAGCTCACAAACATGTAGCTGCTGTTTTTGTTTATACTATTTAGCTCCGTACTCTTTGTAAAAAAAAAACTCCTTATGTCCATCCCATTTTGTAGAATGCATTGCAGTGCTGCAAATTTGTTTTGACAAAAACAAGAATTTAGCTTCTAACAATAGCAAAGGACAACAAGCTAATACTAATGTTAAGTACTTGCGGGTTATAGTTAAAACCACTGATGCTAATGTCACTTTAAATAGACTTTTGAAGCTCTAATTTACAAATTAATTCAAGTCATGCTGTTTTATGGTGTGAGCATGAGATTGGTTATTCATACCTTATACTGTGGTTAACACAAATTTACATCCATTCTTCATGACTTCCACAGCTGGAAGTAACAGAGAGGGAGGACTGTGTGTAGCAGGCAGAGTTAACTATAAATTGAAAAGAAATTCAACTGTATTATTATGACTAATTAAAAACACTTGTAGTGAAAATAGAATTTACCAAGTTCTAAAGCCATCCAATCTCAAATAATTAAGGGGGCACATGCCTCAAGTTGAATAGGCACGACATCTCTGAGTGTAATGTTTTTTTGAATTTTCTTATGCACCGGTGGGATTGAAATACACAAAAAGCTGCATGTCTAATAGCGATTGCAAAAAAAAGATTTTTATGGTATTTGCACATTAACTCTAGAA
Organism: Scomberomorus guttatus; assembly: GCA_038419695.1. NCBI lineage: Eukaryota > Metazoa > Chordata > Actinopteri > Scombriformes > Scombridae > Scomberomorus > Scomberomorus guttatus. The sequence goes on along the minus strand of CM076450.1, from coordinate 15,755,947 downwards.
ATGGACAACAAAGTTCATAGTCTCTTACTTTTTAATTGCACACATCCCTTCAGACATTAACCCAGTAATCAAACCTCACCTGGGGCAGCTGTGGTTCAGGAGGTGGAGCGAGTCGGCCATCAATCAGAAGGTCCGTGGCTCGATCCCCGGCTCCTCCAACCCGCATGTTGAAGTGTCCTCGGGCAAGATGCTGAACCTCAAATTGTGTGTGAGTGTGTGTGAATGGTTGAACATTATGACTTTGGATAGAAAATGCTGTATTGCTCCTAACGAGCAGTTTGGCACCTTGCATGGCAGCCTTCAGTCTATGAATGTGTGTATGAATGTTGGCATGTATTGTAGAGTACTTTGAGTGGTCAATGAGGGTTTAGATTACCTGGGTTAGGATTGTGTGGAGTTTATGGATTTCCAATTACATTTTAAACCTTTGACTCAGAGTATGATTAAATGTTTCTGTGGCTGTGAGCACTCCTAAGTGCCTAGACATAAGTTTCCAAGGCCTAGGCACGATGATGATGATACATCGTAAGCCAAGGCAACACGCAGTCACTCTGTGGGTGGAAAAGGAGGAGATGAAAGAGAGAAACAAGAGGTGACACTTTACATCAAGCTTCCATTTATAGAAAGTAAACAACAGTGTTCGTGGTGCTTACTTACTCACATGTGTGAAAACTTTTTTTTTTCCTACCTTGAATTATTGAGCAACTTGAGGAAAGTGTTAACAAAATGTAATGACAGCATATGTCACAAATTACTGAATGTCAGTTCCACTGTTATTTTTTTAATTGCGTTGTTCAATTATTTGTGGAATGATGCTCAGTTCTAACGAACTTAAGTGTTTGACAACTTAGTGACTAATGTAGACTGTAAACTATGTTACTGAATGACTACGTGAGGAGTTTTAGGCCAATAACCTACAAAGGAAGTTGTGATGACAAGTGTCTTGTAAAATAAAACAGTCAGGAAAAAGGAAGAAGGAGAAAACCATCCAAGGTTATTTTCTGTTTTAACGTGCATCCCAAACCAAGGGCCTCATTTATAATGGAAACAAGCATCTGGGTATGTTCGACAATCCAATGCCCTTGTATTAGTAAGCTACAGAGACATTCCTTTAACTGGTATTGATAGAGAACAGAGCCCTAGAGACCAGCATCCACGAAAAGCTGCCTTTTTTATGGTAGGTAATCAACCAGAGCAGAGCTGATTTTTTGTATTTACTTTTCAATTTACTTTGTTGGCCAAAAAGAAACAGAAAAAAGAGAAAAGAAAAAAAACACTTTTAGCTGAAAGCAATGAAAAATGCAGTTCTCTGACATTATGCACTCAGCAGGTATATTCATAGAGACAGTGGGGAGGTAGATGTTAAATATTAATCCCAGCATCAGCATTGACTGCCTTGGCAAAAACTATTAAATGATCGATAAGTTAAGCTGAGCCAGGATGGCCACTGACATGACAGTTCCATTGGTGCCTGGGTTGTGATCAATATATCGACACTGGTTGCAGATAATGTCCCCTTTTCTCCATGGATTCTTCCACCATCACATAGTCTGAGGCTGAGCACTGTAATATGATAGCTGTCAAGGAATGTTTGTGTCCATCTCTCACAGCCAGGCATTTAACACTAATGTTTATGCACCTCCACTGGAATATGTAAATAATTCAGGCTGTGCCTGTGTTTGGCAAAGAGAAACTCTCTGCTCGGCAAAGGAGGATTTTCAATTTTCTCATCCCCCTTTTTACAAAGCAGTACACTTGACATTTTTCAGTTCCAATTCAAGAGCCATCTTTGAGCAGCGTAAGCCTTCTAAAATTTGTTTCTTTTTTCCCCCTCAGAGATCTGGAACACAGCTGTGGGAACTGAGGAGAGCTGCAGGGTAATTATCACACTGCTGCTGGAAGTGAAGCTGGTGATACAAAATCCGCTTTTCCTCATCGATAAGGAGATTTTAGCCTTTCATGAGAATTCTGAAAATGCCAAGTTACAATGCAAGGACTAATATTTATAATGGATATAGGTAAAGTTCAGTGCTGTAGTGAAATGTAACAAATTGGAGATAAACTGCCCTCATATACAGTATATTCTGACAATGTCTTACAGGAAAATAATCATTTTCTCACTTTCATGGCTAATTAAAAGTTTAAATTATACATTATATTATATTATACACTGCTGATTGCATTATATTGTTAAATACCAGCAAACATGACTAAAAAACATCAAATACATGACAAATTACAAACTGCACCATTTTGAGTTAATGAAAGTATGACTTTAATTTAAAAAGCTTGACCTCACTGTGAAAAGATATTCGCTTGTAAAATCATATGAAAAAGTTCTTAACATTTATGACTGAGACTCAACAAAACCTGCACTCAGACATGTCCTACAAAGATATTAATGCGGCTGCTGCATTGATTTAAAACAGGGGCTTTGAATTGCTATCTTTATCCAGGCTCTGAATGATCATTTTGCAAAGCCACACACGTTAACTACTTTGAATCAAATCTGGTCCGTCAGTATAGCAGAACCTGAGCGGGTAAAAGGTCTCTCCTGAGTCCCCACTACCTCCACCCACGTTTGTCTCCATAGAAACCATGAATCTCAGGGGACGTGTATGAAATAAACAGACAAACAAATGCATATCTGCAATTTAGTTCTGCATCTTTACCACAGTTAATTACACACACTTGTGGTTTACAGTATTTCTCCATATGGTTGATATTTACACTCATTTACATATTATATATGAAAAATTGTCACCAGTTAGAAAGGTGTGAACACGGTTACACACATCCACATGCTCATGCAAAACACACACACAGACACACATATTCCAGCAGTGAATCTTTTTAAATGTCAGTTCTAGGTCAACAAATGATCAGCAGCACAAATAATGTGCTTTGATCTGAATTTTATGCCAGTAGTTTGACAAAAGAATGTCTTTCAAACCGTGCCCCAGATAATAAACTCTACATTATAAACTTTGAATGGCTCAGTGAAAAGGGACATCCACAGAGCATAAAAACAAAAACCTGACAAAGAAACAAAGTCAAATTTAATGGATTATTGCCAGTACTGTTTCACAATTTAAGTCCAAACATATGGTTTACATTCAATTCCAACACAACATTTTCGACAATATTTTATAAAAAGGAAGGAAGGAAGGAAGGAAATGAGTTGAGAATATTTTGAACTCTGCTCACGTTTTTCATGAAATAGGCCATAATCAACTATCCAATCACAGGTTTTGGGTGAAGAGTGCACAAATGTCCAAGAGTGTCCAAGAGTCCATCTCAAGTTTCATTGTTTAAAGATCTGAGAGCCTTGTTGCCTGGATCCTGCTGAACACAGGAATCTCATTCTAAGTTTAGCTGAATTCCAGCTAGAATTCAAACGGTGCTCTCGGCTCTTAAAACTAATTGGACCTGATGATGCCTTTTGGACCACAACAGCAGGCCAAAGATGAGATTAGATTGTTGATTTGACTTCTTTCAGCATAAAAAAAAACAAGAGCACCAGAATCAGATAAAAATAATCAGTTCCACTCCTCCCCAAACTGCAAAAATGTCACTGTGTGTTTGTGTACAAACTCCCACTAGAAACTATTTAGTGTGGCACATCTGGCTTGGTCATGCCTTCATTGTGCAGTGTTTGCAGGTGGGAAGCTAGTGAGGGATCACATCAGTTTGTTCAGTTTGATAAGCATTAAAAAATGTATGGGTGTGTAATTTTACAGAGCTATATTGAATTTTACTATATTATATATATTATATTTTATTTTATTCCACTTTATGTCTTTGCTGGGTTTTCTTTCTTGAGGGCATACTGGAGAAAAAGATAACCTCATTAATCACATGTTCAGTTGAACTAGAACAAAACCAAAGGGAAGATAACAAAAACATAATGGAGTATATAGATGCACTCATGTATGTTAAAGTACTGTATGGGGACTAGTACAATGAGAACCACTGACCTGAGACAAACCCTAGTTTGCATGCAGCAGAACTATGCAGGATTCACGTGTTTGGATCCCTTTCTTGTTTTTTCATGTGTTGGCTGTGCTCATGAACACGAGACTTTGGGGAGTTGAACGGAGGTGTTTGTTTGTGTCAGATGTGGTGCTGATGAGTGTGCTGAGTGTGAGTGTGTTTAAGTGCATGAAGAAACACTTTTATGATAATGAGAGAAAGAAACATGTAGTATTGGCATAGTAACATAAAACCAACAGTGTATGTGGTTGAAAATGAGAGTTCTTATTTCCTGTAGATTACATGAAATAAGTTTTGATTCTGATGCACTGCTGTTTGCACGCAAAGGAAGCCACACTGAGGATTATTTGTAAAAAAGTTATTTTCATTGTGAGCTTTTATAATTGGAATCAAAATTTAGGAACAAAAGTGTTAATGGGATAAAAGGCAGTTTTGTTGACAGCATTTTGGATTGCACAGTAATACTTTGAGTACATCAGAGACTCAGAGATGAGTGTACTGCTGTCTAAATCCCCAAAGCGTTTTTTTTTTTTAACTGTTTACCTGCCACTTCTCCTCTCCTTTAAATGCTTAGCGTTAGCTAAAATCAAGGACATTTTTCAAGACTAGCCAATGGGTATTATTCTAACTTGTGAAATCCTAACATCCCATGTTGATTTCTGTCTGTCTGACTGAACTGACTGTTCTGTCTTCCCAGCCTCCCCCTCAAACACAGCGCTCACATACGTACAGTGCACATCTAATACTGAAGAAAACTGAGCTCTTTCTTTCCTTTCCTGTCAGTGTGTCTGTCATGGTCTCTTGTTTAAGTTTTTCTCTCTTTTTTTCCCCAAGAACTGTTACCCAGGAGAGATGTCCCCGCGTACGTTGTAGGTCAGACCTAACACGAACATGTAGCACTTCAAAAAAGACAGAGCTGTGTCATATCCTCCACCTACCAGACCACAGGGTCACAAAGGAATTCAATGTAATCTATAAAACTACTTGGGTCAGAAGAGGAAGTTCATATGTGGTGAAAATGAATGGATGCCTTGAAAGAGAGTGTCTACAGTTCACTCTCTCTCTCTCTTTTGTTTGACTGATGTTTTCCCTACGGCATTGGGAGGAAAGGATGAATAATGAATTGGTCTTTCTGTTTAGGTTATTCCCACCTGGAATATCATGTGGTTTTCAAGAACTGTGTCAAAATAACTGCAATAGTATTGTAAAATACTCTAAAATGTTCTTGTATGTCATTTATAAAAATCTTTATATTAATGACCACTTTACAATTCATGTTACATCCAAGAAGTGGTTTCATTTCATGACAATTACACTATACAAGGGAAGCAGTAGAGACTTCAAGGCAGGTGGAAATAATTTAAATGATGTTATGTCTTCAGACCAGAGTTCTTTTTGTGGCTGGAAATCCAACAAGAAGAACAAAAATGAAATGACTACCGATGCCCTGCCCAACTAGTGAAAATGCTCTTTCTTGAATGATGCCTTCTCAGTACATTAAGACTAGACAGAAACTCATTTGACAAACAAAGATTGGACACTTCAACATTGTCTTGCCCAGATTATGTTTTGCCACACATGACCAATAAATAGGAAACAATTAAAATGTTATGAAAGTTTTCTGAACATTACACACATTCAAAAATTCAAAGGTTCAAAGCAAGTTTAACCATAAGATCCAACATATTTGAAACCACCAAAACCTATGCCCAGATATTACTTTTGTCAGCCAAAGAAAGGCACAAATTCACATATGTTAGGAAGTGAGAGAAACTTTTTTAGTGCATGCGTTATGCTAGCAGCTTTCATTGAAATGAATGAGCAGAAATGTTTGAGTGCCTCATTCATTATATAATACATTCATGTGTCTACTTCAGTCCAAATCCACCATTGGAGCTGACAGCAAAGTCTGCATAACGCTTCAAGGAGGTTTGTCAAGGGAATGAAGTGGCACTCAGTCATGAGAGCCACTTCAAACCCTGGAAACTGGTGTTTTCCTGCCTACTTCATCCTCAGTATGGGTGGCTCATTTCCAGGGAGTCTGCATGCATAATGTCACATCACCACTGAGAACGGTGGAATATCCAACCCCCATTTGGTAAGTCACCAGCATAGGTACCCATGGTGCCTGTTGTTTTTCCACCTGAGAACAAGCTGTTGAAGGGGAAAACCCAGACATCTACATTTCTAGACAATTTTGAAAAGTGGCCAGGCAATCCAGAGGCTGGAAACAGGCTAGTTTAGTACCTCTTATCAATTTTTAGTTCTGTCAGTATTAATGCACTGTGCAAAAAGTTTTTTTAATTGCATTTTTATCTCGCCAGGTACCAGTTATGCCTTTTGGGGCTTTGTGGCAATAGCAGTACATGCATCAGGGGGACTTTCTTGGCCTAAATTAAGACTCTCAGACAGAACTTAGTCTCATGCTGTGAGCATGTTGGGGGCACTAGACAGCCTGAGAGGAAGTGCTGCCTTAGAGGCTTAAAGCTGAGCATGAGACTCCCTTTGGCAGTACACGCCAGATTAGCAAAGACAGTTGCTATGAACCTAACTTGAATGTAAACAATGCAATGGCATAAGAAACATGAACTTTTGGGTAGTGGCTTTCAGTTCTAAACTTTCAAAACTAACAAAAATAACTTGTGACATCAAACATGAGAGTAAAACTTCACATCTATCAACTGGGTAGTGGAAAAGACTAAATTTATGCCTCCATTTAAGGATAGTGAAGGGATTTATCATTTATTTTTGGTTAATACCTTTGTATTTTATGTTAGTAGCAAGCAAGTAGTAATCATTTCAGTTATTCAAGGTCATCTAATGACTGACACCAACACCAACATTGAATACATTGAATCAGAAATATAGGACTCCACAAAAAAGAAAAAAAGAAATCAACATTGTGCTCTAAAATGTGCAGTAATCTCGGAAACCAGTGATGGTCCATGATATCTGAGAGGCAGTGGGTGCTCCAGCCATACATGAGGTTTTATCTCTACAGGCAGAATATTTTTGTTGCTCCAGGATACTGTTGCAGTATCCTGCCTTTGCATACATCAGTGGGGGTTGTTGATGAACACTAGAGGGAACAGCATGTGTCTCTGAAGGCAATGCAATTCCTGCTCTGCAGAAATTCTAAATGGTTACATGCAGAATAATTCACTTTGGAAGCATTTGTAATCCTGATTCTGCTGCAATCACGAAGGCTGAACACATACTAAAGTGACTTGACAGCTTGGTTTAGCTCTGTGTTGGGGTTTGGGGGATTATTTGAAATGCTCTGTGGGTGTTAGGCTGCCTATACATTATTACAGAAGAGTCAATTTGTGCCGGCTTGAGCTGTTGTTATCCTATGGAGTGAGAGATATCGTTGACTACAGACACTGCCCTGAAAGTTCAAATGATAAAAATTTTAACCCTATTTGCCCCTGATCTTTAAATGCATGTCCAGTTAGGCTATTGTAGGACTGTCTAAAGGTAATAAGATCTGCCTACAAGCACCTCTAAAGTTCAGAATTAAATGTTATATCTTGTTTGTTTAATCCAATTAACATAAGGTCAGTTAGCTTATTTTAGCAAAAAGACAGGAAACAGGGGCATCCAACTAGCCTGGCTCTGTCCAAAGGTAATAAAATCTGCCTACCAGCACCTCTAAAGTTCACAAATGAAATGTTAAATCTCATTTGTTTAATCTGTTCAACATAAGGCAAAATCCAGTTAGCTTAGCTTAGCACAAAGACTGAAAACAGGGAATCAGCTAGCCTGGCTCTGTCCAAAGGTAATAAAATCTGCCAACTCTAAAGTTGAAATTGTATATCTTGTTTGTTTTATCTGTTAAAAATAATTGTGTTCAGCTAGAGCTGCTGGTCAGTCCTCAGCTATATTTCTGCTAGATCTGTCAGCTTCCTTTGATATGGTTAACCACCAAATCCTCCTCTCAACACTCACTGAGCTTTAGACCAATTGCACTGTTGCTGGACACCTTTTTACTGTGCAATGCAATTCCCATATCTCTGAATGCTATGTTTTGTCTTTGTTCTATGTTTTCACTCCCTGCTCACAGCTTGTCACTCTGGGGACAGGATGTGAACAACCCAGCAAACTGGTGGTGGGTGCTGGGAGAATTGTTGTGATGTGTGCAATGTTCTTGCACGCGTGTGTGACTCTTGTGTGTTTGCTGTTTACATCTGTGAAATGTAGGGTGAGACAAACCGTGAAAAAAATGTGTGTGTATGTGTTTGTTACTATGTTTGTGTGTCTGATGTACACAAGTGTGTTTTTCTGTCTGTTAATTACAATGTGTGTACAGTATATGGGTGCCCATGACTGCGTGCGCAGAGGTTATTATAGATGCTATTGGCTTTTCTGTGTAAGTATATTGCCTTTGCACAAGCTCCAGAGTTAAATGTATTAACTGTTTATTCTTAATAGAAATTCTTTTCAGGACATTTTGCAGTAGAGTCAAAACAGTATTCAGTGAGTGTGATTAGTTGAAAAGAAAATTAATCTGCAAAAATTCCAAATATTATGTTTCCAGCTCGTCAAATGTGAAGATGTGCTGTTTTGACATTTGAAGATGTCATGTTGCCTCTTTGGGAAATTATGATGGACATTTTTTTACAATTTTTTAAAAATATTTTAGAGACCAAATGATTAATCAATTAACCTGGAAAATAATAATCAGATTAATTGATAATGAAAATATCATTAGTTGCAGTCCTACCTTGGAGTGTATTATTGTTACCATGAACTTTAACCTGTGATTAGGTCTGTTTTACCAGTGAGAGTAACTGGTATTGCAAAAAGCAGAACTATTGACCACAGACAACTGATGTTAGGTATAACAGTTAAACCTGTAAACCCATAGAGGTCAGTTGAGCAATGCTTTTCCTCCACAGGAGATTTAGTGTGGAGTTGTGCTTAAAGAGCCTTGCAAACTTGACACTCTGAACCTTAAGACCTCAGGATGGATGGATCTCAACAGCAAGTGGCCCCTGCTGCTGGGTATTTTATCACAGTCCATTTAATATTTCCGTTGAGACTGGGCTATGTGAGTATTTTATATCCTATCACCACTGCTGCACTACTGCAAACCACTATAGCATTTTTTTTGTTCCTTTTTCTCCATGATATACAGCACTGAATGTCAGGCATAGGAAAAATGACAGTTCAAAACTGTCCTTATAGAGGAAAAAATGGCATGCATGCTACTTGTCTAGCAAACTATGTTTTTTTTTCCTTTTTAGTGTTGATGTTATCATTTCCCTATACCACAAAATGAAAACTAACATTGCTGCTTGCAAACGTATCACTATGTCCCTCACTAACACCAGTGTACTGTATAATCCAGCACATCAGACTAAGCCAAAGTGCTGAGTCCAAGAAACCTGCTTTCTGCGCTGACTCCCTTTGCCTTTTCTGCTTACTCTTACACTTTATCTGCATGCAATATTTACCCAAGACATGGGCCTTCACTGCACAGACAAGAAGATGCTGGCCTCTGGTTTCTGATTTCTCCATTTCCAGTTGGATCTGTGCTTGATTAATATTGCTCACCCGTTGAAAAAACCTATCCATAAAGTTGTCTTTAATGATAAATGGGAGCTGTGTAAACAGGAGATGTGGGATATGTAAATGACTTTGTCTTTGGTGTGCTGCTTGGTCCCCTGTCAGATATCACATGGGAAGATTCTCCATGTCTTGGATACAGAAGAGAGGGAGGTTTATATGAAAGGGGTTCCTGGGGGTTTGTGCTCATGCAAGCATGTTACAGTGGGAATTAGCTCTTCAACTGATGCAGGGAGTTGTTCTTTCAAAGGGGACTGCAAAATGAACCCAATATACGATACTCAGATATGACTGAATCATTCATCTCTTACATTTTGAGCAGCAAGCTCTTTTATTTGTGTGGCATGATTGGCTTTGGGATCTCTTTTTTATGGCTTTAGCATTTACGCAGATTGGGTAGTTCTTGAAGTAGTTCTGAATGAATGATCATAATAAGTAAATTTAGGATTCCTTTAGATTAATACCAAATGGTACCTGGAGATATCAAAGGCTGAGTGGCTGCCAGTGGAGTTAAAAACATGTCACAGTGAAATAAATAACTTTTTCAACTTGTTAGGAAATTCTCTGCATCATAATATGTTTTATGATACCAGTCATACTGCGTATTTCTCCTGTTTATATGCATTTCCTTTTTTTTTTTTACTTTCCCTCTCCCATCAAAGAAATTCTGCATCTTCAGACAAAATAAACAGACTCGTAATAATGTGTGCTTATCCTGTTTCAAAAACAAATATATTGGATTGCAGAACAAAGACAGTATTATATACTGTATATATTATATATATATATCCTTGAGGCCTCAATTTTGTGTGTTTTTGTCTCAGCTGTAGTTATCTCCAATATCATTGTCAAGCACGCCCATTTTATTAATAACATACCTTTGCTGACCCTGATCAAACCCAAAGAGAAACAGCGTCTAAAAACGTTCAGTGCATCCAACATGACTCCCGGGACCCAGCGTCCATCCTGTATCACACAGCTCTCTCCCCACTGAGATCGTTTACAGTCACCACAGGAACTGTGGGAAAAGATACGGACATACCTATTCCTAAAGGGACATTTACGGGAACTCACAGCCTACCGCAGCCCGGGCACATTCCTCAGGATATGAGAGTAAATTTATCTGCTGTCGTCAGTGTTGAAACCAAGTAAAGACTTGAGCTAACTGTGAGGTGTCATACAGTCAAGATGAAAAGAGTCCAGATGGGGAAATGAACTGAGTTCATAACTGACAGATACCCCGGAGGAAAAAAAAACATGCTTGGCAATGTTTTATTATTTATGCATGGTAGGTGTAAATGTACTTTGCAATGTAAACTATAATTGATACTTGTATTTTGTGAGCAAAGGAATGTTTATATGTATGTTAGACTTTTAATATTTAGGTTGCAGCACTGTCCAAACTATGTGAATTATATAAATAAAGAAAGAAAGGGAATAAGATAGTGATACCAACACAGTTGTCAAAAGTACTGAAATAATTTGGCACCGAAAGTAATTGAGTGAGTTTGGCTTTGTTGAAATAAGCTCTCCGTGTGGGCAGGAAGACTGTGTTGAAGACAGTCACACATCATTTCCAAGAGGCCATCCTGTCAAAGGGCCTGTATTTATTTCTCGGTGTTAGAGCTGTGTAATAGTTAGTGGGGTCCAGAGAAACATAAACCACTAAACCTTTGAAAGTTCCTCTCTCCTTCGCTGATGAAGCTGTGTACTTGTCTCCCTCTTTTTTTAAGATCTGAACAGATTTATCATGACCATCTCACAGGGTCACTTCCAAACTGCCACCAGTAAATCAAGTTAAACTTTATCTCCTTGCTCACCACCCGCTGTAAGGACAGCAAGAAAAAAAAAAAAAAACCTCAATACGTAGCTATTAGCAGAGTCTGACCGTAGAAACACTTCAGTTCTGTGGAAAATGGAAGATATCTATGATGTGAGAATGTTTGCTTATTTATGATATATTTCATTTTGCTCCTCTGGCTTAACATGCCAAAGGGTTTTTGCTTTGGCCATGCCTGAGCCCACAGGGATGTCTGTCAGTCAGTGAGTAATATTGGAGAACCAAACAGGCTGTTCACTTACTATCTACTGAGGAAAAGATAAGGCAAATGTTGGTGCACACACTCATATATACAGTACATACATACACTGCACTACATACAACACTTGCGCGCACACACACACACACACACAGTTTCCCATTTTGTTGACTGCAGAGGATTCTATGCTAAATATAGGATGCAGTATTGCAGCTATGTGCATAATGCAGGAACATTTTCCACTTTATACTGCATTAAGGCCTATACGTCAGCCAAGCTTTCCTTCAAAACAGATCTAACAAAGGCATTATTTAATTTTTCTGTCCCACTTTGCTGTCTATTTTTCAGTGAAAGGTATGCATATGAAAACCAAACATCCTCCACAGACATCTTTATTATTCCATGTTAGAAATAATGAATTCAGTGTTAACTTCAAGGCTGAAATTTGATCAAAAAAGACTTGAATATGAAAAATAAGATGAAAAAATCATCTGTATGGCAATTGTTTCCTGTCACTGGGACCACACGATAAAAAGAAAAGAGAAAAGCAGGCTTCCGTGAATGCTGAAAGATGGCAGTGTTTTATGTAACAATGCAATTACATGCTTCACAGGTACAGGACAATTTTCAATTTAAATCTGTACAAGATGGGCATATTTGCATTTAAAATTGAGTCACAAATAACTTCAGATAAATGACAAAAATCTCATTACATACACTGCACAACTCCTGGCATGCACATTTGTACTGCTGTGTCTTGAAAGTATTTTTGCACAAAATTTAGAAGAAGAAAATCAAGTCACCATTGGTTTGGTACTCTGCCATGGCCAGGGACATTGGCAGAGAAGAAACAAACACTACATGATTGAATTGATCATTGGCTCAAGCAGCAGTGTGAGAGAAAAGCTCTTATCATGTCTAAACAGATTTCCAATACTTCACTACCTAATACAGCATTAGAGTGCCGGGCCAACATTTCATTGTTTTGTCAGTGCGACGTACATTATATTGCAGAGAATGAATTCGACACAATAGACTACAGCTCCTCAGCCAGACTGACTCAACTGTAATTAAGTGAATAATGATGTGATACATTTTTGTGCATACAGTGATCATTAAAGAGAATTTTTTTAAAAAAAAGTGCTTATTAGCTCCAAATACAGGCAGAAATATGCAGATATATATTTATCAAGAGGAAGCTACATTTGTGTAAAAAAAAAAACCTAAACCACAAAGTATCAACCACAACGTTTTTAAAGTAAATTAATTATTATGCTCACAAATAAAGTAGAAAATAAGATTATGTTAGTCATTTGATATTGGTTAAAGAGGTTTACTTTTTAGTATTACCATATAAGTAAAAAAGCAAAAGGCACCATGCTATTTTAATTGAGTTTATTTATACTTGATTTGCAACTGACAAAGCTAAACAAAAATAATAACAAAACAAAAAACAGTGTGCCGTGTTTTTAGACTTCCACATGCTTGCCTGTTAAGTATGAGACTGATCATATGACCATGAATCATCATCCCGCGCTGAAGGCTTCCTTCCACTCAGAAGTGCCATTAATATTGCATGCTGCACTTTTACAGCAGCCTATTTGTCATGTGTCACGGAACTGCAGTCACTCCCACATTTATAATATTTGTAATGCCAGAGACGCACTAAACCAGAGAAAGCTGGCCTACACTGCTGTAAAATTACAACTAGTTACATGTTGACAGGATAATGACCGTTCATTCTCATCTGGCTGTCCTTTTTTTTTGCTTTGCATACAGTGAGATTAGCGACGTATATGATGATGTATATGATCATGCTGTTAGGAATGTTTTGATGGCTGGACCAGAAGCTTAACTAATATGGATTTACACCTACAGGACAGCAACGTAATGCAGTTACAACAGAATATTTAAGGTTCATGAGTATTTCCCACAACTAAAGTTTACACAAATAATACCAAATTACACATTATATCACAATACAGTCACACGACTAATAACATCACAGTATAAAATATACAATGCCATGTGATTTCTGTAATCATCGCAAAAATGTCTTTGCCAACTAAAAGTATACCTCAACAGTGACTGTATCTTTGAAAAAAACAAATATAACACCAAGACCACCACTGTTTATGCTATCAGAGTTGAAAAAATGAAAGGGGCTCTTTGTGACAGTTGTAAATACTGGGCCCTGTACTGTTAAGATAATACATGTTTCCTCTCACACACCTTAGTATTGGATTGACTTCCATAGTTATGCTGATGACATATATGATTTTATAATGCATTGATGCAACAGTAATGAATTGATGGTGGGGTTTTATAAATCTGGTGTGCAGAAATATACTGTATGTAATCGCGACCAGTTACAGTAGTTTTTTGTATTTACAAGCAACATTGTTTTTCTAGAAATATGCTACTTTTTTGTACTGGTTAAAGTGAAACTTAAAGATAAACATATGCTATAATATATCATTAAAGGCAATGAATTCATTTATTCAAAAAGTTTTTCTTACAAGCTCAAGAGAATCTTAAGAAACTTTATTTTAAAGTCTATGCTTTCCTCATACCCTCTTCCCCACCTATACCACAGAGGTTCAAATGAGTATCATTAGATTTTATGGCACGATCATAAACCAAACAGACAATGAACATAAATGTGACACACGCAGAGTCCCTAGCACTACTTTTGGCACCTGGGCCTGTTTATTGCAGAACACCTGAAATACTTTAAAATGGAAATTGAATTTACTCCCCTGGAGATTTTTGATGAAAGGATCTTAGCTGGAAATCGAAGTGCTTATCAAATAGATGGTGAGAAATTTGGGATGACCTCATGGATTCCCATGGCTCAATACTGGGCTGGAAATAAGATATGATGTTAGATGGGCAGATAGGCATGGGGACAGGGAGCTGCAGTGACAGAGGTAGGAAGAAAAGCTATTATTGTGGGAAAAAAAGTAATGAGCAAGAGGCAAATGTACTCTCACTTAGATGAAAACAGAAAGTGAGAGAAAAAAGTGAAAGAGAGAAGATTCCTAATTCTTGTATTGTTGTAAGTTACACACAAACATACTGGCAACAAAGAAGAAATGTATTTAATGAAAGCTATGCACAGTGAGGTTCTGCTACATATTCTATATCAATTAAATTCAGACCCTCTACAGCAGATGTAACCATATACTTAACAGAATATCTTGTGCTTTGACATACATGGCCAGTGCAGTATATCCAAAGTTCTATTGGATTTCTGAAAAAAAAAAAAAAAATGAACATCATGCAGAATGCATGAATTATTTATACAATCTTAACTCAATACATCATAATGAAATAGTAGTTTTCTGGGACACAGTGCAGAATAAAGTTTGTTGAGTAATTCCCCCAGTAGGGCTGAGCGATGTGACCAAAAAAAAAAAACAACCAAAAAAATAAAATCTAAATTTTCCTGTAAAATGAAGGAAAACAAAAACATTGATTTTTTTTTTGTGCAGAAACATCTGCACACAATTCATCTGCTCCTGCTGTTTGTGTTTCGACCAGATACCAGCCTGATATCTGCAGACTGATGGATAAGTAGCATGAGCTAACCGGCAGGTACTGCCACACTGAACTAAGTGAATCTGCACACTGATCCATCGGCTTCTTTCACTTCACCTCTCAACAACAAGAGATATCACCTTGTCACAAAACACAAAATTAAAATATTTAAGAAATTGATATTACTGATGTCTAATAACTAATTACTGATATCTCAAATATAAAAGTAAATGATACAGCCCAGTATCCTTGTATTATGTCCATATTGGATGATTCCACACCAATTTACATCCAGTGCAAGTGCAGGAAGTCCAGTAATGTGCTGTAGTGAGGTGAAAAGTAAGGACATGAGGGGTTGGGGTCTTCCCAGGTTCATTTGATCCACTGTTGATGGAACAAGGCTTGCTGATAATGCAAAGCAATTAACTTCAAGAAATTAATGGTTTAGAAATTTGAGGGTACGATTTAGTAATTTGAAGGCAAGATGTTAAGTGATTAGAACCTTCAAGGAGCCCAATGCAACCAATAAAAAACACATTGTCAAGATTACCCAATTTTCTATGCTGTGCTCAAACTCTTAAATTTACGCCAAAGACATTTACATTGTGCATTGATTTCCTGAGTCAGAAATGAGAGAATTGGAAAGTCAACAATCTTTAATTCCATTAAGAGAGTCGAGAAGTAGTGGTCTAGAGGCAATGCTCTGTGGCTTCAACAGAAAAGGGTAGATTGACATTGTTGTCAAAAAAGAAATCTATAGCATAATTTCCTGTGTGTTCCGGCATGCATCTATTTCTTCAAGGGCAACACCAAAGGTAGCAACAAAACGCAAAATGATTGTGAGCGATCATTTTGCCACTCCATCATCTCTAATACCTTTTCAGAATTGCCCACAATTCATCTGACATTATTCTGCTTGTTGATGAGATCCTGTAACATCTCTGTCATGCTTCAAATCACAGGGTGAAAAGGGACATTGTCATCCGGGAAAACACCATTCCCATCAAGATATAAATTCATCATGGAGCGAAAACATTATATCCTACCATAGTGCAGACCCACCAGAGGCCTTTACTTATGGGGAAACATTTGTGCTTCCATTATCTTGACTTTCCTTGCACATACCAAAGCAAGATAATAGAATGAGATTATAAAGAAAATGAAGCCAGAAACCTCATGTTAAATACCCAACATAGAGGTTCTACTTTTGTTCATAAGTGAATTAAGTAAGGCAGATTCACAATACAAGGGACATAAATATTTTTTTAAAAACTGTTACGTTAAAGTAAAGTAAGTATTGGCAGATACACATAAGAAGTTATGGTCAATTCAAAGTTAATATTAAACTAATACGTTTCACTTTATATATCATATTGATTTGATATTCTCAGAGGAAACCAAAGCTGAATTGGACTGAAATTCCTATACTGTGGTAGAGAACTTACCTCATTATATAGCTACAGTACATTTATATTGCATCTTTTCTCCTTTATTCTTAAAGTGAGAATGTCAATATTCTAATGAGTCACACAAACAGTCTAAACACACACACATACACACACACACACATAGTAGGCCTAGAGAAATAAAAGGCTCTAGACTTTCTCCATAAACAATATTATCCTGTCCTTGAGCAGAGGCATTATTCCATTGAAAGCATGCACTTTATATGTAAATGCCAGAAGTGATGATTATGTTATTCTAATCAAAATAGCCCTTTAATATTTTATAAGTTGTGGGTGGAAGGCAGAAAACAAACTGCAGCTGTAGCACTCAACGTCATGCCCTAAAGCCTGCGGTAACTTCTAACTCCTGCCTCTGTTTGCTGCAGAAGGTGTAGAGAATGCTATAAGCCATTTTTGATGTGACTTTTTTTGGCTCTAGATAAGTGACTGTTACACTCTCCTAAATTAGCATGTTTATTGCTTGCTGTTGCCCTGCCATGCATGTTTGCATATCAAGCTCTCAGTCCATAAGCCCTCCTTCTGTTTGGTTTGAAGTTGTGGGAGTGTTAGGCACACGTTAAGTGGAACTATCCTTGCTCTCAGAGTGACAATTGTTCTGCTGAAATGCTAAGCCTCACACTGATCTTCTCACACATTGCCTGTGCTCTCTTGGCCTAATTACAACACTTTTAGAACGTTAAAGAAGGGCTGTGATGATAATCAAAAAATGT
This sequence comes from Scomberomorus guttatus, assembly GCA_038419695.1. Taxonomy (NCBI): domain Eukaryota; kingdom Metazoa; phylum Chordata; class Actinopteri; order Scombriformes; family Scombridae; genus Scomberomorus; species Scomberomorus guttatus. The sequence continues at coordinate 15,738,631 of CM076450.1, read as the reverse complement.
GTTAATCAAAAAATTCAAACCTGCAGCGACTGTTTTTTTTGGCCACTTGGGGACAGTGTAACAAGCTGTAAAGACATTGACATGGTATTTATCACCTTGTGAAGCCATTATGGCAAACGTGTTGGTAAACAGTTTTCTATTTACTCATGAAGTACTCACAGAGCAACATTAGCATTTATTTGGAGTCATGTTTCCAGTGTTAACTCTCCTTTTAGCTCTGGTTTGGACTTCACCAACTCCTGAGAGAAATATCCGGCAATTTTATCTGCTAAATGCTTCACTATGTTCATCAGCTAGTTTCTAACTTTTTCTGTCTGCTGGGCATCAACAGGGTTGATGGAAGCTGTGAAAGTGATGATCCAAATGGTAAAGTTGCAGAATGTGAAACCAAAACAGCTGAAATATGCTAAAACACAGCATAGAGCAAATGCAAAATTGGGCTCGTCACTATGAGCAACACCTTTCAAAGTACATAGTCATTTGATCCATCCATGGCAAATCTTGGCTAGCAGACGTCATAGAAATTTACAAATCAACATAAAATACAATAAGAAACATACAGAACCACCACAAGAAAGGTCATAGCATTTTAAAGGTAGTATTAACATGTACTATTATAATATTGTGTTGTGAACTAGGGCTCCTAGCATCAAGTTTAGTCACTAGATACTGTATGTCACTCCCTCTTTAATGCAGATAACATGTATGCATCACACGCACAGGTAATCACTGAGATTGTGTCATCATTTATATTTTCTCTCAAAACAAGAAACACAGCATCTTGAAAGCTCATTAATGACATCACAGCTTCACCACACAGATTGAGATTTTGACCTGCGTTGACCTGCATTTTACCCACTCCTCATTCTCCATGTACTGTGCTCTGCTGCAGTGCTTCTCCTCTGTATGAACGTTGGAATATGAGACTGAGGGGGAGTTAAAGATGCTGCCGGGTCCCCCAGGTATAAGAAATTAGGTCACATTGTACAGAGAAATGAGAGATTTCTGTGTACAATATACTGTAGTAATTTATGCAGGTTTTCAGGGTCTCTCTCCCCACAGACTTGGGTGTTCTATCTGAAGATCTTTTTTTCCCATCCCCACATGCCTAAAACAAATCAGTCATTGAGTTTATTTTTGGCATAACTGTGATACAGTTAATTAGAACAGAGGAACAATGCTTTCTCACAGCTACTGTATGAAACATGTTTTTGTCTTGAGGCCTAAGTTCCTGAGACAATGCTACATTATACATGAGGCCGATAGTGCATCAGATGTCACACTGTCAGAAATAATGACAATCACACACTAACACTCTTTTTCACTCTATTTTTTAGTATTATTATTTTGTTTTTTCAGATAGTATAGCTACAAACCATACAGTCACACACTGACAATACAAAAGCACTTACTGTACATTGCAGGCGTCTCAAAAATAAATTAGCAGACAATAGAATAAATTAAGATGTAACAATTAAAATACAAATGTAACCATTAAGAGTAAGTAAAACAAAAATGAGAGATAGGTTAGCTTTAACCATAATAGAATGGTCTTTTACAACACTAGTCAGTGATCATTCAATCATGTGAGATGGGAGATTCTCCATATAGTTGATAAAAGGTTGCCATATTTTATAGAAAAAAATGTATCTTGTTCCTTAGTGAGTAGGATATCTTTTCCCGAGGTATGCAACTGTTCACTTCTGAGGGCCACAATCCAACTGGCAATGGGACATCTGACTTCCATTTCATTGCAATACATTTTTTGGCAATGGCCAATAGGATTTCTGTAAGCTTGATGGAATGACTATGTGTAAGATTAGAATTTTGAGAGGTTGCCCAAAAGGCACATCTTGGGATCCATTGGGAAAGTAACTCCATGAATTGTGGATAAAACATCACAGATCCCCTGCCAAAAACCTAGTTTACTACACTGCCAAGTGGAATGAAAGAAAGTGCCCTCTACTTGACCACATCTAAAACAAAGGGATGCGAGAATGGGGTTAAACCCATCTATCTTGGAAGGTACATGTGTGTACAAGTGAGATACATCTGATGTAAAAAAATGAACTGAATTAACCTATATGTTGAATTTAGTGTACATGTATCATCATTGCTACATAAGTCTCTCCACAGTTCTGGATCAATCTCCATACCTAAATCCTTCTCCTACCTAAGTCTACATCTTTCTGGTTCAGGGATTGACAGAAAAGGTACTGTAACAGGCCTTCATAAGAAGATTAGAGATGGTTTTAACCATGAAAAAGAAGTTCAATGGGTGACATCTTGGGTTAACCCAGGTAGTTGATATTTCTGCTTTAATTGCTGGAAGGAAATAAAAATTCCATCCACATAACAATGTTATAAGCGAGTGGCCAGGATTCAAAATTGCTATTCTGATACAAGATAGGGATAAGCCTATTTCCCCATGAGGGAGTCTTAGGAGACAGAAAATCATCTCACCTGAACATCTTATGTATTTTGAGCCAAGTTTGGACTGAGGGAACAATGAAAGGGTTATAGATAATAGTTCTGATTGACTTTCCACCAATTTATATAAAACATCAAACTGAATGATCTCATTCATTTCTAGCCTCTCAATGTTCAGCCATGAGGTTGGGGGTTCCCATCAAACAGTTAAGCTGAAAATCTAGATTGTACGGCCAAATAATACAGTCTAAAATTAGAAAGTTTTAACCCTTCTTTTGCGTAATCTCGGGTAAATTTGCCTTAAGTGACCTTTGGGGATTTACCTTGCCAGACAAACCATCTGGTCAGCTTGTCCAGTGAAGAAAAAATGCAAAGGGGACATGAATTGGAAGCAATTGAATCATATACAAAAATTAAGGCTAAACGTTCATTTTTATAACATTAATTCGGCCTAGTAGGGGAGGGAGGTTCATCCACTTATTCAAACTCAACAGGTTGAGCCTATATAAGTTCTTTAGATCCTTATCCACCAATATACCCAGGTATTTAAGCCTGCTGGGTGACCACTTGAAGGGAAACTTGTTTTGAATAGTGTCATAGTTAAATTCTAACAGGGGTAGTATTTCACTTTTGTCAAGATTAATTATATAACCAGAGAAGGAACTGTGCAAGTTCAACATATCTACTAAATAGGAGAGGGAGCTTTCAACGTTTGTTAAAAAAAGAACATCATTGGCAAAATGATATTTTGTGTGTAAAAGGTCCGATTTCAAAATTGCACATATTAGAATCTACTCTGATAGCCTCAGCCAGAGGTTTTATGGCAAGTGCAAAGAGGACAGGACTAAGTGGGCATCCCTGTCTGTTGCCCCGAAAGATGTGGAAATAGTCCGAAGTAATCCCATTAACCGCAATCCTAGCTTAAGGGGACTTATACAATGATTTTATTAAATCGACAAATTGATTATCAAAACCAAATGTCTCTAAAGAGATAAGGCCATTCTAGCTGGTCAAAAGCATTTTTGGCATCGAGGGAGAGTGCAATGCTTGGTATGTTATTTTTCTGAAGAAGATGGATAATATTAAAAAAAAACATCTTAGGTTATTAGAGGAAAGCATATTAATTATAAACCCAGTTTGGTCAGAATTGACAAGACAGGGAAGAAATGTCTCCAACCTCTTGGAAATCATTTTGGTTACTAGTTTATAATCAGTATTCAAAAGGGAAATTAGCCAATAGGAGGCATACTTTAGTGGGTCTTACCCCTGAGAGAATAATTCGGGAAATGGTTTTTTCTTCCCTAGCTAATTTGAGGACTTCCATTAAGAATAGCATTAGAGATCCTTAAATTCCTTATGAAATTTGGGGGGGAAACCATCTTCCCCAGGAGATTTATTCGAAGGCAACAATTTAATAGCTTCAGTTAATTCAGATATTGAAAATGGTTTGCTTGTGAATTTTCTGTCTTCGTCAGATAAACATGGAAGATTAATTGAAGAAAGAAAAGAATCTATTGCTGACATGTCACCACTTGGCTGAGCAGTATACAAGTCACTATAATATTTCTTAAAAGCATCATTAATTTTAGTGGAGTTATTAGAGATTCTGCCAGTGGTTACTTCAATTCCATTAACTGCCCTCTTATTTTCTTCTGTTTTTAACTGCCATGCCAGCACTTTACTAGCTTTTTCTCCAATTTCTTGGTATCTTTGTCTAGACCTCTGTTTGGTATGTATTCAAGTTATTATATGTATACATACATATTTTTTTTTCTTTACTTGGTGATATGTTTGTTCAAGCACTTGAATTTCAGACCCAAGAGAATCAAGCTCAGCACAATATTTCTTTTTCATTCCTTTTGTGTAAGAGATAATTTGCCCCCTTAAGTAGGCCTTGAGTGCATCCCAGAAAATAAAGCTATTAGGGGCAGGGTGTCTATTTGTTAGTGTAAAAAAATTAATCTGTTGTCTAATAAAAGTGCAAAAGTCTGGTTGCTTGAGGAGCATAGGATTAGGCCTCCATTTATAGGATGCTTTTACGTTATTAGGCATGGAAATAGACAAAACCAAGGAGGAGTGATTGCTCAATAAACGAGCAAGGTATTGAGCGTCCAACATTCTATGGCACAGATGGGTGGATAACAAGAAGTTATCTATATGCGTGTAGGTGCCATGAGGGTAAAAAGAATAGTCCCTGTCTCCTGGGTGTAACCACCTCCAAACATCTGTCAAATTGAAGTCATGAAAGTCACTTCATGAAATAAATTGTTAATTTAACTGCCTTGGTAACAGAAAGTGGTTTATCAGAGGATCTATCAAGAACTGTGTCTAGAGAAAAAAATGAAATCTACTCCAATTAGAAGCACACCAGGCGCTTGTGCAATATGGAGGAAAATATTTTGAGTAAATGCAGGGTCATCGAGGTTGGGAGCATAGAAGTTCAATAGTGACCAATATTCAGAGTACATATGTCCCTGAACAAACACAAATCTGCCCATGGGGTCATGTGTCTTCTTAGTAACGATGAAAGGGATGTTCCTAGTTATAAGGATTGCGGTTTCTCTTGCTTTGGTATTAAAGGAGGAAGCAAACATCTGACCAACCCACTCTCTCTTAAGTGTATTATGTTCATTATCTGAAAGGTATGTTTCTTGTAAGTGCACAATATCTGCATTGAGTTTCTTCAATGTTTCTTTATAGACTGTAAAAAAAAAAGTTTAAAAATTTCAAAAAAGTAAAATGTTCCATTACAAGACCCTTTTCCTTTTGTTTGGGCTATTTAAGCCCTTTGTGTTGAGTTGAGTTAATCTTCTCTATTGCACCATAAATAATCTATGATTGACATATACTCCATGGTGTGATGACACCACATAGAATAATACATATAAACATTTACCCATAAGTTTGTCTCCCCAACTGAGGCAAGCTGTAAGATACCATTATGACAGTACATCTTCCGATTATGCAACCTCACAGTTAACCTACTCACAGAGGTTCCTGTTTTTCTTTATGTTATGCACATCTTATTAATGCTTTATCTGAAACTGTAGCAGAGGAGAACGAGCAACTGAACAGGGGTAGCCTATTTGAGTGGCCTACACTAAATTGTATAATATCCTAAGGGAGTGGATCACTGAAAATATAAACAGTAAGAACAACAACAAACCCACGTACAATAAAATAGCTCGACTGATAGCAATACTATAGTTTTGAAGGACCAAAAACACAAAGAAAGAAAAAGAAAAAAACCTAAACAATGGGGGTGTCGAAAAACATTGTTTGTGCGTGTGTATGTTTACCTTACGAGGCAGCTGGATTCCAGAGAAACCATCTTGTCAGGCTTCAAATTATGCACTTGTGTCGGAACCACCGGTGGTTCAGACCAATCAACGTCCTATGTGGATTCTCGCATAATCTTGTGATCTTGCGAATGCAGCTGCCTCGCAAGGTAAGACGGTGATAGACAGATGGTTCATCCAGTTACCTGCCAAGTATTTTTTGAAAGTGCCTGCCCTTTTCCAAACAGTTGCCAAGGACGACTTCTCAGATGGTTCTGTATAACAAACCATCTGGCATGTCAGGTTATGTGTATGTAGCCATTACAGTAAGATAAACAATCATACAAGGGCTTCACTGGCTCAGACTAAGTTGTAAGAAAGTGCATCATAGCGGGTATTAAAAGCGTATTCTTGCTATATCATTTGTGCAAAGGGCCTGATATAAAACAGAATCATACAGTAAAATAAATACATGTGATCATAGATGATTATACTGAGGTATTAGCTGTACACCTGTTACTATAGGCCAATGGCAGTCTGATAACCTGAGCTTAGTTGTGAAAGAAAACAAAAACTTCCTATTGATGTGTCTATTGATGACTCCAATGAATTTGTTTCAGGTAGAACCGACTGAACATGGCAACGACAAGCAACGACAATGTTATTCTACCTTTTCCTAACCTACCTTGTGCATTAATCTACATAGATCATTAGGAATAGAGGAAAAAGGTTCATGGTATTTGTGCAAGCCCAATTGTGCCACATAGAATCAGGGATATTGCAAACCCAAAGTTCAAACAACAGAAATACATTGGAATTATAGCCTGCAGATGGAGTGGAAGCACCTAGGTGTAGGCAATAGTGTCCATATCAGCTGAACCCAAGACTGGAAAGAAAAAACACCAGTAGAAATCACCAGTGTAGCAGGGAATCCTTTTGGCGAACAGGCTACATGGAAAATAGCCCCATCAAACTAACAATAATACTGCTTTAGTAGCAGTCTATTTAAACTGTTCAGTGTAGAATGCCTTGGCTTCTTCAGGTGTGTTGAAAGTTAAGATTTCTCCATCTTTGAGTGTAACCTCATTAAATGCGACACATTTTTTTAGACAAGGCTGCACTGAAGTCAGGGTAAAGTCTCATGATGTTGTCCCGGTAGCGGAGTTCGTATTGTTTAGCCCAGTGCAGAGCACGTTCTTTGTCTTGGTACTGATGAAAACTATGATGGTTCTGGGAGCAGCTCCTCCTTTGGGCTTGGGAAGGAGAGAGCGGTGGGCCCTCTCAAGTTCCAGGGGCTTGTCAAACACTTCTGGGCCCATGATTTGCATCAGCATTCTAGAAGCAAATTGAACAGGGACTTGTCCAGTCTGACTACCTTCGAGCACATTTATTATTCGCAGCTTGGCTTGCCTTTTTCTAAATCGTCCATTCGGTCCATGAAGTTTGCATTGTCAGTTTCCGGTTTACGAATGACTGCCTCTGCCTTGGTGAGTTTTTCAAAGTTTTCTCCTGCAGTGCTTTCAACTGTGGTGAGGCGTCTCTGGAATGAGTTGATTTGGCAAATTCTTGTAAACGTAGCTGCTGGCTGTGACAAACCAGTCCCTCCTCTCTACCAGTGGTACCTGCAGGCAGGCAGTGAATCACATCAGCAGCGGAGGAGGACAGGGGACAGGAGGAAAGACTGCCTGCACAGAGAACAGCTGTGCACACGCCCCTTGAATCAGGTTGTGGTGACAAATGGGTTGAAATTGTCGTGTGTGGATTGTGTGTGTAGATTGTGATGATTGTGGCAACTTGGGTAATGTCAGACAAACATACAAAACTTATGGATCCGTGTTTATGATGATTATTCATAATAAAGGTTGAGGGTCATGCAAATTATGGGAGTTTCCTGGGAGAAACAACAAAACAGTAGCACAGCGGGAGAAAATACGGGAGAAACCCGGGAAAAATGGATGTTGGCAGTTCTGTGGAGTGTATCCACTGATGCCTGCAGAAGTGTGATAGAATTCTGAATTAAGGTTGACAAGGTCCTCCTTGAGACTAAAGCGCTGTTTGGCCAAGTCCGCGACCAGCTTGTCCATGGAGAGGTCATCGCTGTTATCCTCAACCAGCTCCAGCTTGGCACTGTTGTTAGCAGCCACCATTGCAGCTAGCTTGCTGCTGACGGCCCTTGTGGATGGTGGTGGCTGTACGGTCGTGTGTTTTTGTTTGGAGTTGCTCATTTCCTTTTCAATGTTGCACTTAAGCTGTAAGACTTTTTACTTACTGTAGCTGAGGGGGTTTATCGATGTGAAAAAGTAGTTATCAATGTGAAACAGGAGAGCCCTCTACCTTGTTTCTCTCTCCTACGCTGCCATAACTGGAAGTCTTTTTTTTTTCTCATTTTAACAGAAAATTTTCTGAATGTGCTCATGTGAAGCAGAGGAAAAACACTTTCTCAACACTGGAGCAAACCAGGTTCTCTGCCTGCATTAGAGTAGCCAGAAATTGTATGATAGGTGGGCACAAAAAATGAGGTGGGACCTATTCCTCCCAGGCTTTTGGGTTCTCTTAGGTACATTATTTTTGCAAAAATAGGCAACTAAATATGTTTTAAATTACAGGTGTTTAATTAAGTAACTTTACAGGCATCAATGCAAACAAACACACACAAAAAAAAATGATTGCCCCTCATAGAGGGCATGGCAACATAGTCTGGCACTTACGTTAACTGTGCGCACACACACACAGACATCAGTCATACAGAGCTGCAGCAGCCTTAATCATATCAATCAATTAATCATACATACACAGCCACAAAACACAAGCAGCAGAAAAATCACTGAGCCGACGGGACACAACAGTATAACCGCCTGGCACAGCGGCCAAGTAAGCACACAGTCACACACCTGCAGAAGCAGCAACAACCACTCATTACATGTTGACAGAAAAAAAAACATTAAATAAAATCTGTCCCCATATGCCCAGCAGTAAACTAAAACAGGCACCACAGCGGGGCCAGAGAATGAAAATATCTCACCCGTGATGATTATCAGTCAGCACTGAAATTATTTCACTGTAGTTCAATGATTTAGTCAGTTCTGTTTCATTGAAAGTGTGGGGAGACTGTATTGATCATATTGATGCCCTGCAGTCGTTTTTTATCTGATTGACAGAGTGATATCACTGTACAGTGTCACCGGGACATAACTTTATGTGCAGTACTTTGCCGATGGAAAGTCCACAGCTGGTGAAAAGTGTGCTGACAGCTTGTTTAGGGCTGATTTAGGATCCACGTTTGTCTTCTTACTGTTTGGCAGTGAAAACAGTGCAGTATTATGACAACTATGATATTTGAAGTTGGCAAATTGTGACAAATTTAAACAAATTGCTTCATATTGTTGTTATTTTATATTATATGCCGGTCTGCTCTGTGTACTGATACCTCTTTCAGACAACAGATGCATGTATAATGTGGGTCTACTCAACGACTCAAGAATTATCATGAAGTGGTAAACAAGACACAAACACAACGTAATGAAATACAGATGTTTCATTTTCAGTAGTCACATAATCTAAAAAAAAAAAGTTTTTTAAAAATCTGAGCCCTGTGATTGGGTGGCACTGATCACACCTGGGAAGCTGGTAAAGGTTGGTTATGGCTGGGCAACTGGCCCTCCCTAATTGGGAGAAAAAGGAAAGAAAATGCAACAAACACAAAAATTGTTGTTTCAAGCACATTTACACTAGCTTAAATTGGCTATAGATGTACAAATTTGTCTATAACAACAAAAAAATCCAGCTAAAAAGAACAGCTACCTTAGAATAAGAAGCCTGTGAAATACACACCATGCAACTGAGAGAAAAACTAATAAGACTTGAGCTAACTCCTGATTAAAAAAGTTTTTATTTGTCCTAGTTTCCACAGTGTGGCATGCAAATATGTTCACTGCGAATAAAATGGCAGCATTTTGTGTGCTTGCTGTATAAAGAGAAAACATCAGGTGTCCCTGTCTCTGGGGAGTGTTTTATAAAGAAACTGTGAAAAATACCAGTGACTTCCTCTGAAACCCTGGGTTTGCAACAACAGCTTTGTTTGATGACATTTTTCACAAATTACATACTAAGATTGACACACTTACTTAACACTTCATATTTAGCCTGACTGTGAAATCTGATGTCGAGTAAAAAAAATAGATCTTTGAGCTTTTCATTAAACTGACTGGCAGGTTATAAGCAACCAATTAAAACGGCCTCACTTGTGAAGCTGAATTTTCGATGGAAGCAACAGATTTTGAAAAAATGGTTTTAGCCTCGAGAAAACTAGGGAGAAGACTGTAATGAAGGTTGATTGTTTGTTATCAGATCACCACAGTGTACACTCTCAGTCCAGACACCCTGTGTTTTTCTTTTTTTCATCGTAAAGAGAATGACACAAAACTACTCTGGAGCTACCACATATTATTTTTAAATAAAAAGACTTACTGGGTGATCCAGGTACGCTTTGATACAATATTGATTTTTTTTTGGGTGACTTCAGTCATGATGGGGAGAAAGTAATGAAAGATAAAAGACATAAAATTGGCAAACAGCCATGGAATATTAAAAAATATGTTTTTCTTATTAAGTACTGTAATTCATTGATCCATGGCCTAATTTTTCAACATCACCGAAATCTGTGAAGTATTTTTTGAGACATTTGAGAAAGACAGACTAACAGGAAAAGGCAAAAACATAACCTTCATGGCAGAGGTTATGTTAATTTCTATGGATTTTATTCCTAATGGCATCCGAGGTACTCACAGTAACAAGAAGATTGTGAAGGCATATAGAATTACCACATTAGAAAAATAAAGCTCAGCCTCCCTGTCTGCGAGGTCTGGGACATTCTGAAAATGGAAAAGAAAGTCAAACGGTCAAATAGCCAAACAGAACCAATTTCAAGTTTCATAATGGACTTCCTCGATAGTTTTGGTCGCTTTGCTGGCTCATGATCACACAACAAAGAACTGCCATATTGATGCTATTGTTTTATGTCTCCTGCATGCGGTCAAAGCAACTTTGTACTCTAATCCTGTCAGGAGCTTGTTGACCCATAATGACAGTTACAGCAGCTCGTAACTCACATCAGAGCACTTCAGTGATGAATGCTGTCTGCCCTTGTATGAACCCTGATGTAGATTCCCTCAGTGCTCTAACTGGGGTGGTGTTGAGTGCTGCAGAACTATGCATTTCAAGCACCTCTAAGTCAGCTATAGAATACAAACTCAATGGGGGAACGGCGTAGGGAAAAAAAAAAAGCATCAACATATTGCTGACTGTGCTAAAAAGAATGCCATCAACTGTGAAGCTGTCTGGTGTGGCTTATACTCACAAATACACACATACACACACACATTTATGCACCACTCATTAAGGCAAGTTATTGTTAATGCTTGTTCAGGCTAGTGTGGTCATATTTATTTGAAACTGTTATGTAACAAGGCAGTCGAAATGCATAACAGGGATGAATCCTACATACAAGTCAGTAACTGTCACATAAGGAAATGTAGTAGTCTACCATGGCATGTTTTCTAGACTGGGCTTTGGCTGCATTGTTAAAAATGTAAATATGAACTCAGTTAATAAGATTCATTATGAGATTTTGCAAATGCTGCTGACACTTTTTAAATGGGTATTCAGTTTTTGGTTCACTTCTTACAGTGTCGCTTTGGATTCTAAAGAAAGTCCTTCTGTATAGTCGTCTCCCCATTGTTGAATGAGGCCTGATCTCTTTTTGGTTGAAATTCTTAACAGCGGTTTATCATCCCAGAGTGCCTCCTTCCACTCTGACTCTCTCCCTCCTCACTGAGATGAGCGAAGTGGCTTAGATTTGTTGACAGGGAGCGATTCCTCAGTGCAGCTTTACAGATGCAGGGACAGCTCAAAGAGGCTTATGCACATTTGAGGTAACAAAAGTACTTTTAAAGGGGGACAGAAGGCCTGTGATCTGAACCTGCGTTGATATCAGCATGAATACCTCAGAGGTAATCTCAATCAAGTTTTTTTTTCTGCACAAAACACACTTTTTTTTTTAACACATGGCTCAACTCTCACGGACTTATTACTGTCCCTATGATATCCAGTTTCAGATCATCAGAGTGTGCAACAAGCGCAGCATGATGCAAGTTGGATAGTGCTTGCCCTGGAACCACAGTGACTATTAAACCTGAAACATAATCCAGCTGCAGATTACATGATAAAACTGAGATTGATGACACATTAGTTATGTATGAGCTAGTGTTTGTTTGTTACATCAGGATTGTCTGACTCACACACCCCTCCCCCCTCGTACATACCCTTTTGGAGGACTTACTTACCGTAGATGTACTACTACTACACCATTACTCAATCCCCTCAGGCAAAACGTGTGTTCCAGGCCACCAGGCCCCGAAATTGCTCATGATCTTTCACCAAAGAAAAGAAAAAAAAAAAAAAAAGAAAGAAGAAAATCCACAACTGGATGACTTATTTCCAGAGCTTCAGTACATGATGAATTGTTATTTTTGTGCCTGTTTGAATTAGCAGCAGCTTTTTAGCAAGTCTTTTTTTCTGTATATTTTAATAAAGGTAAAATAATCTAATCTGATGATCCAGCAAAAATGTTACAGGGATGAATGCTTGATGTAATTTCTCATGAGTGTGGAATAGCTGTATTTCTTTTAAACAAAACCTCAAAGGTGAAAACATACATGACCTTTTTAGCGTTTAGTGTGGAATCCTCGGGGGATGAAGAAAGGACCTTTTTCCAGTTAATTTATTACTGGAATAATTCCTGCAGGTTTTATGGAACTCTTGTAAATCATCTTTTAGATTCTGGTGATGGATGGGTTTGGGGGGCCCTCAGTTAAAACTATGGTGCTTTGGGAGTTGTTGTATGTTATGAAATGTGATTTTAAGCAATTCATGTGAGAAATGGCCCATAGCTCATAATCCTTCCCCTCTCCCCAGCACATTACAAGATCACATTTTTCTGAGAATGCATGGAGACAGGAGACAAAAGAAGATCTCTGAGAGGGTGACTCTATATGTTGAATGTACCCAAATATCTTGTTTTGCTGGTTATTTGGAGGACTGTGTACTTCGTTTCTATTATCTGTGCTCATTAGTGTGACAGAACTCTGTTGGAAGATTTCTCATCTTTAAGCTCTCAGGTGAACGATCCTTTTTAAGCATAAAAACTTAATTAACTCCACAATAAAATGTGTAATTGGCAAACTTCTCTCGATGCAATTAAAAGTGTGAGGTTTGCAGAAACCTTCATTTCAGAACTTCAGTAATTGGTAAAGAAAAGATTGGCTTTTGAATGAACTGAGCTAAAATGAATTATGCTGTACATATACACACAAATGTGGCTATAGAGGAATCCTTGTAAGAGATTGTCCTTGACGTTATTATAGAGCGACAAAGTCTGCGTAGGGAAGAGGTCGGGGTGGATGGATGATTCAGTATCATGATTCCAACTGTGAGTCAACATAGGGTGTTTTAAACAATGACCACGATCTAGTAGTAGTAGTAGTAGTAGTAATTTTAACTCAAACCTCAGAGTTTCCCTTTAACGTTATCTTAACAAAGTACTTTTCACCTAAACCCTGATCTTTCCTAAATGTAATTCAACCCAACCAGACCTTAACTGCAGTGTTGTCACATAAACTACATTTATTTTCCAACAGCGAGTTTTAATGGTTTTGGGAGGCAGACAAATGATGCGACCAGCCAACAATTACTTCTATGTGTTGTTCTGAAGGGCATGAGCAACATCGTCGTTTAATTTGGAGGACTTTTTGGTATTTAATGAAATCTAACTTTGGTATATTCACTTTTTCACACAATTAGGCCTACCGTGTCTCTTTCTCCCAAGATATCATCTACACTAAATGAGAGATTGTGACTATAAATTATTATTGTTAGTTAAGAGTTCATATACAGACATTATACAGAAAGGTGTTTATATATATATAGTAGATTAATCTGTTGGTTGATTTATGTGTTATACTTTCTACACATAACATTAGCCAGCATTCATTTTCAGATATAACTTGGTACCATATGCTTATCAATCAACAAATGTGTAGTCCATGATTAAATCCAATCATAAAAACATAAAAGACTGTTATTCTTTCATTTATGAATAGGAGATTATCAGACAGATAGCATGAAGATGAAATGAACATGAAATGAAATCCAGTCAGATTTAATAGGTTCATGGATTTTGAAGTTGTTTTTTTTTTTTTTGTTAAAAGTTAAAATCTGCCATTTTTTAAAAATTGTGTTGGAGCAGCTGATAACAGCACCACAGTTAACTTGGTTTTGTTGATTTGCATGTGAACAAATGCGTAGCTTGACGTCAGTGAAAACTGGGCTGAATTGGGCTGTAAAGTTTCCATTTTTTTAGAAACCTCCAGTAGTTTACATCCAAGGTGCTATTACTTCCTTCAAAGTGAATTGGTTAAGTCATATTTGTGGTACCAGAATACATCCATTGATAATATGCTTGGCTTTCAAGTGTTACGTGATAATTGTTGCTAGGCAACTAACAACAAAATGGACGCCGCCATGTTTCTTTTTTTAATCTGTATTTCATTGCTTAGGAATGGGAAAAGTACCAACAGCAAAATAACTAGCTAACACATTAAGACAGTAGAAAACAAAAGTAACTTCAATTAACTACGGTAAACATCATTTGAAGAGAAGGAAGACACTTCAGTATAGCTACACACAAACTAACCAATTGCAGTTTTAAAATGTAGTAGCTCATCGAAGTTACTTTTGTTTTCCACTGTCGTAATGTGCTAGCTAGCTACTTTTGCTGTTGGTACTTTTCCCATGACTGTGAGGAGAAGGGCTGAAGCTGGAGCGCAGGAGATCTGTGCAAGCAACAATATATCTGAATGCAATCTTATAGTTGGAGCAGAAGCAGAGCAAATCTAAGTGCAAGCAGGGGCTATCTGAGAGCGAGGGCAGGGTTTGAGGGAAAGTATTACAAAATCTGGACGTGAAATCAATAAATCATGCTCTCAAATTGAAAGGCCACGCTCTTGAATAAAGATAGGAAAAAAGCCCCATAGTTGGTGAGCCAGGGGAGTGCGTGACTCACTTTCCAAGATCAGATTTTCAAAACTGATCAAGGATTCAAAGCGACACCAATCTGGTTACAAGAACACTTCTCTTAACAGTCATTTTATTAAACATACAGAAAGTCATCTAAATGGTTCTTTGGTCCAGTATACAGCAGTTGAGTCGTGAAGGGTTGTTCAAATGACTTACAGTAAGTGGCCATTTTTTGACAGGAAATGCACATTTAATAAATATGTTTCCATGTGCGAGTTGGCAGGAATCAAATCTCCAGGAATTATTTTTAAGCGTGCTGTATTATTTTAAGTGTATCTGTATTGTAAAATGTTTGTCAGTTTATCATTATCTGTGATGTTAGCTGATACTGTAACAACAAAAATATTTGGGGTCATTTTCCATTGCAAGTGACTGTAAAGTGTCTGTATTTAACAATTGCCCTGATTTAATAACTGCTATGCTTGTCCATGGTGGTTTGCAAGGTACAGCCTGAATGACTGAAGTAAAACATAACGTCAAATTACAAATCTCTCTCTATATACTGTATACACTATATACAATTAATGACTTTAAAGTTCCAGAAGTCTCACACAAGATTATCTGAATTTACTTAATATCTGTATTTCATGGAAGGTGCAAACATTTGTTGTTTTTTCCCTCCAAATGTAGTGGTTATATAATTAGCACAGAATGGGGGGAAAAAAGCCATAATCAGTGTAACATTACAGCAGGTTATTAATAATTTCTTTGCCTTTTACATGTTTGTATTTGTAGCTTTTGGATAGGCTATATAGTGAGTGTTGCATATTTTCTTCCAGCAATTATAGTATCGTACTTATTGGCAGAATAAAAAAGTTCACAATCTGGAAAGAAAATCAACAAGAGTCTCATTCTATCATATACTCCACTTCAGTAGCAACTATTTCTATGCAATCTGGCAATACTTTTTCAGACGGACAGATAGTGAATAATAACTCCACAAAATAGAGGGGAAAATGAAATTCCTATTAGCTCTAATTACTTCTCCCATTTATCCTTGGGTATGACATGAAGATTAATGAAGCTCTCCACTATTTTAAGCAAGGTTATTTAAATGAGTGATTTTACTCTCCTCATATCACTGCATTAATCTTAACACAAGACAAGTATGTTTCACTTTTTTATAATTCTGCATTTTTTTTAATTTAAATTCAAGATCCCTCTTAGTATTCTGTAAAGAGCATCCATATGAAAGTGACTTGGACTGAAATGGCAGTAAATTGTCTGTTGGTGTTGGGTAAAATCCAAACGTCGATTCCGAAATTTAAATTAACATAATAGATTTGGCCCCTGCTCTTGTGATCAGAAGCCTTTTGAATCAGCCTTTTGGGTTGTCCAAGCTCATGTCATGATAGACAGCCAGCTGCAAAAAAATATGCACAATAAAGCAATGTAAAACTAAATAAAAGAAATTAAATATATGCACTATACATTATGTAAAATGTACTAATACAGTTCCAGTTTACAGTGTGTGCAGTAACTGAAGCCAGTTGACTACAATAGGAAAAATGTATTAGTACCTCAAATGAGTTGTTCTTAACTTAGAGTACTGAATGGAAAAAGGCTTAAAGGCACGCCGCACTAAACTAACTTAAGAGGGAGCAAACACATTAGTGAAAGTCCATTAGTACAAATTCTCCTCCTGTTTATTCTCACTTTCTCTCGCTCCTTCTCTACTATCTCTATCAGTCTTTTTCTCTGTCTCTCTTCTCACTACCTCTGACCTTAATGTGCTTCTCTTCATCTATGCCTCCTTGATGGGAACATTCACAAAGAGAACAATCTTTGTGTTGTATGTGGTAATGGAGCAGAGTCGAGTGGAGCAGAGATGGCAGGGGAGAGTGCCAACTGTGCCCTCCTACACGATAATATTGTCATGTTAGATTACCCATCAGCCTGTTGGCACTGCCCTGCATCTCCTTGAACCCACAACCCTGCTGAAGAGCAGCCAACTGCTAATGGTGTTTATCTACAGAGAGCTGTTGTCTGCATACAGTGAGCAGTGTGATATCACACTCACTGCTGCCTATTAAAGCTCTCATTTTGAAGTACGCTGGCCAGTGTGCTTTATTGTGATCTATCCAGTGAGTCACCTTGTTCACTGACTGTCATCTTTATATCAAACACTGCCACAAATGCCTGTGCTGGAGCAGTGTTGGTGGTTCAGAGTCTTGCTCAAGAGTACTTAGCACAGACATGTGTACTGTATGTGTAACACCAGCCATCCCCGGGTTGCAACTCAGAGCTGGAATATGTGCAGTACATGCCTTAGTGGGTATTAAACCAGCATTTTATCTAAGCCATTCTGCAAAAAAAAAAAAAAAAAGATTAAAAAACATTATTCTCATATTCAGAGCATTGCCATAAAATGACAGCATGGTGCATTGTGGATATTTTCTGCCCTTTAATTCTAATTAACCTCTAATTTTCAATGTGCTATTAGACTACCAACTAACAAAATAAGTCATGGAGTTGCACAAGCTGAGGATAAAAACTCCCAGACTACAATGGTGCCAGCATGGCGCCTTTATCTCTTTCAGGGAAGATGTGTACTGTTTATACAACTTAAGGTGAATCTGAGCCATGATGAATGGAACAAGGGTTATTTTACACTGCTTTCTCTCCTTAAATTACAAGACAAACCTCAGGGACAGTCTACTATGAAATTTGCCTGACATCTCTGTGCAGATTTCCCTCACACTGCATAAATGCTGTGTTTGCTCTGCTTTACTCTTTGCTGGTATAAATTATTTTGCATATGCTAACTCGATATATTCCTGTATTTACTTCATAAAACATTTCTATTATTAGGCAACAGCTTGAAACCTTTTCTTTTTTAAAATCCACGTGCAACTTGCAATATCTCGGACCACTGTGCTGCAACATTTTCAAAACTGTAATAATTAACTAGGGCACTAAATCATCTGTTCAATACATAAATTAATTTTTGGCTGTGAGCGGGAATGCATCATTCACAGGGGTATCATATTTCCCATTGTTCTGCATTTATCTTATGACTCATCATGATAAGTATCATGATCTGAGTATTAGATTGCCTGAAGATAGGAAAACACATCCTATAAGTATATCCACTGGCACATTCAGAGCTGGTAACAGTTGCAGCCTGCCAGGAATGTATGTGTATATGTAATGTAAACTGTATGTTACTCAGTCAATACATTTTTATGACAAGTGGTTACGGCACAAATCAAGTCTTTTTGTAAGATGCATATTTGTAACACTGGACTGTGTTACGTTCTAACTAGCCACATGCTAAATGGCTGCGTGCCCTTCTGTGTGCACCAAGCTACCTGTGGATGACCACAGCATATGAGTTTAATGCCGTACAGTAAAGCTGGTGCAATAAACATACATAGTTAGTTTTTCCTGAACACTAACAGCTGGAGATGGCATCAGTGAAACAGTGTTCCAGAGGGACAGATGGATTGTGGCTTCCAAAGAACAAAGCACATTTAGGACAAACAGATTATGGGGTTTAGTGTAATCTGCACATAATGCATTTTACTCCCTTCTTTATTTCCTCCGTAATCCGCTACAATCCCATTTAATTTCATTGGCCTACAGATTATTCTGTCTTCAGAAATTTAATTATCTGGCACTAATGTAGTAGAATACGTTACATGTACTCAATAAACTGTATTACTGCATTTCCTCTCATATTAATAAAGCTACAGTATACACAACTTTGCAACTTTGGCAGACATTTCAGGGAATTTCAAAGTGAAAGAAACAAACACTGCAAAGTCACCATCTGTTCATCTCATTTTGAGAAGAAAACAGAGAACTTTTCAAATCTATATTCAGACAGAACTGTACAAATTAATTTCATCAGGCGTCCAGTCAGACAAGATCATTAACCATGGCAGATCTTTGATTTACTGCCATGGTAAATGGCAGTAAATCTGAGTGCCGCACTGTGACTTTGCTTCACAAAGACACTCAGAGTGTCTTTGCCTCACTCTGAGTGCTTCACAAAGACTTGTGCCCTTTATCGCTTCATCTTCCTTTGATGAAGTCCAGCCCACTACCCTGTAAAAGTGACAATGTTATTGTTTTATTTCCTCTACTCCATATGTCTAATATCCGCTGCTCAACTCTTTTCTATTTTTTCTGATGAATGCTTTGGCCAGGGCAGAGAAATAAAAGAAAAGTTGTGTTTTTTTTTTTCAATCAAAAAGAAAGATGCTATCAGACGGTGAGGGTTTGTGGATATGTTTTTTTTTTTTTTTAAGTTTATAGGTCTTGAATTTAAATATCTGAACTAATCAAATTTATAACATTTAGTGCATTTTACTTCAATGTTTTCACTTTTCAAACCAAATCATTAAGTAGGGCTAACAGCAGAGGTAAAAACTGTCAAGAGAGTTCATCAGGACCGTGACACTTTAATGGTTTATATATTATTTATGTGAGTAATCCTACATTATCTTTGAGCTACAACTTATTGATTCTGAGGGAGAACATATATTTGAATTAATAACTTGTTTGGTTTTTTGAGACGGCAATATTTCATTTCTCCTGAAAGGAAGATGGTTACACAGAATAACAGGTTTCATTTGATAAAGTTGTCAAATGCACTAAATCAATGTAAAAAAAATGAAAAGGAGAGATGCAGGTTAATGAGCTGTATATCCTCAATCTGATTAACATTATTAATTGCACAAATTAAAGAGGGAAAAATAATTAAGTTGTAGTCCAATACTGTATTATTATTATTATTATTTGTAATCTGTTGTTTTCAGCAGGGAGGATAGGCTTTTAATCTAAAGCAAGCCAAATGCTAATCTAATTTCTATTGCCTTTCTAACAAGACGGTGACATATTACTCTCGGTACTTAAGATAGCTTGCCATTGAAATTATTCCTGATCATTATACTAACAATTTACTATCCTCATCTTAATGCACCATTATCTAGTGTAATTCATAATGAATTAGTGAGTTGTTATTCTGCTAGACACAATGCTTTTCCATAGTGGCAACTGCCTAAGCAAATAACTGAGTGACACTTAATCATTAATCCTTTAGAAAACCATATGTGACAATTAAACAGTGAAAATAGTTAATGATGTTATTTTTGACCTTATTTTTACTCCATTAAAAGTCCGGGCCATTTATCAATTCCAAATTATGCTATTACCACAAAACAGATCTTGGAAATGTCACCACTGCATCTATTCATTTCTCAGGTGTGAAGTGATTCATATTTCATTAAACAAATACGTAAAGAGTGCCTATCCCTCTAAAAATAAATTATCCTGACCTTCATAAAAATGAGATTTTAAATGCAAATCACCTCTGCAGTGGAGGCAAAACTTCATCAATATCTTAGGCATGAATACCAATGATAAATGTGTCTGCCTGGAATCAATAAGTCTCTGTAGATAGCCTGTATATACAGCATATCATTTACTATTTCCATAACACTACTATAAAGTTAATTATTGAAATAAATAAAAACAATACTGTATATATATATTACATATTATATATAAACGTTTTGTAACCTAATTGTATCAAAGTGTGAGAAAACCAGAGCTTAATATGCATAAACTATCATTTATCTATAAAAATGTACTGACTGTTACTTCACAAACATCCAGTACCACACACTAAAAGGCATACTCCAATAATCTCCTGTCTATAGTAGATGGGGCAAATCACATCGAAGACTATTGACTTATGACATTTGTGCTTCTTCGAGGCTTGGCCACACAATATCATCTAGCTTCCAACAGATCCCCAAACTCCATCACTGCTCATAGTGGCATTTTCAAGTCTTTGCGACAACAACTGTTACAGCTTATCGCAGACACAGGGATAACCAGAGGAGGAGACTGGCTGGTTCATCACAGGCCACTAGGGCACCATCTGAATGTACCAGCGTCCTGCTGGGTAATCAGTCCCCCCATATAAATTCTCAAAAACACACACACGCACACACACAACATCTTCTGAGAGACAAGGGGAGAGAGAAGCTATCACTCACAGGACAACTGCTGAGTACCCTTTTACAAAGCAATAAAATACAGAGCAGCTACTTGACCAAATCATTTAGACATGGAGACACAGTGGACATGACGACTTGACAATGAGCGACAGTGCTTTCATTTTTTTTTTTTTTTTTTTCTGTGCAAGTGCTCGTGAGAGCATCCCTGCTGACAGTTGTTTTTGTTATGGAGTTGCTAAGGTATATATAAACCTCAGCAACTGTGTCTTACTCCGCTGGGTTTTTGGTGTGTTGACAGATAAATGATACAGTTCTACTGATGTGGTTATAATGGCAATGTCTCCCTTAATGCAGTGCTCTGGTAATTCAACTTCTGTTCGATCTCTGCTCACCTTAAACTTGTAATGGAAAAAGTTTTCACTCTGTTGACAAGCACTAACGCACACACACACACACACAACAACAACAGCTTGAGTTCCTTTTCAATAAATCCCCTTTCAGACATGCACCCCTTTACGTTAATCTGATGGCAATGTAACCGGTCTGTCATACGTCTGAATAAGTTCCCTGGTCACTTTAACTTAAAAGTTACAATTGCAATCTTACTAGGTCAGATTTCCGTATCACTTCCAACACAGCGCAAGTCTGACTTGGGAATGCTGTCAGATTCACATAAAGGCTGCAGCAGCAGCACAGGGTAAAATATGCAGAGAGAGATAAATACACATCCTTTTTCACTCTCTAACATCATTGTTATAAATTTAAAATCTAAATCATCTCTTATGTACAAAACAGTTTAATAAACTAGAAAACACTGTGAAAAAGCCAGTGGAGAGGAGATCGATTTTTCATATCAGTTGTTTGCTTTTGATTGATGTTAAAAGATGAAATTGATGTGAAAATATATCAGTAGATTCACTGTGAAGAGTGGTAGCGAGCATCCCTCCTGCTCATGATGCAGCCTGTGAACAAATGAAAAAACTCTTCTACCCTTCTTCAGCCATGTCCCACATTTTTAACTCAGCGCGCTCTCTCTCTCTCTGTCCTGTCTTAATAAAGCTGTAACGAACATTAACATAAAAGACACCTTTGTCTGAATGACAAAGAGCCCTCCCTTTAACAGCTTGATGAAGCCAACAATGCTACCTATTCCATGTCTGAAAAGGGGAAAAAAAATTCGACTTTTCTTAAAGCAATCAGCAAGACAAGTGACCTTAAAGCATTGTGATTTTCTTTGCCCAGAAATTTGCCTTTCAGGTTGTTATTTTGTATTAGTTTTTTTTTAGGCTGCATACAAATCATTCACCCTTGTTCATTTCAATCTTTCTCAACCAATGCCGCCTCTTGTTTTTTTTTTTAACACAGGGCTGTTTTTTGGGGGTCTCAACACCCAGTAACTCCAACCACATCTCTAACCATGACTTTAATCTAATCTATCCCAATGACCTTCATTAAATATTACATTTTATTTGTTTTTTAAACTTTTGTTTAAGCATCTATGACCATATTTTAAACAGAACAAGATTTGATTATTGGATTGACTTGGGAATGGTACAAGGCAGGAGGAACATAATTCCTGTCCTTCTTTTCAGCCTTGTTTGCTTAAACTTTATGCGATCAGGCTCATAGCAGAAAACCAAACCGGCAACGCCTTACTGGCAGGCCTCTCTGCACTGCCTGTTGGCACTTACGTCCTATCGAACTCGAACTTAGCTTTATGGCACCTTCTCGCATTGTTCTCTCCTGACTAGATCCTTGCTTGTGTTTTATCAACTCTCAGATGTACATTGCTTTGGATAAAAGTGTGCTAAATGAAACTGTAAATTGTAAATTGTAACTGTATGCCCTAGGTTCCAAGCCAGCCTAGGTCCTTTGTTTCCCTTTATCTTCCTCTATCTCTATTCATTTCTTGTTATTTAATCAGGTATTCATCAGTCAGTCAATAAATAAATAAATAAATAGGTCAGTACAACCTATTTATTTACTGTAACAGTATAATTCAGCAGGCCATTTGACAAACACCAATCTGATTCTGGTATGCTCATACACTAATATCAAACTGACCTGAACATATCGACCTGAATATATTTGTTTCTTGTGAATATGAGGGGTTTTATCACCAGAATTTCAGTGCGCCATTCAGCCGTTACTAAAGCTTCGATCTCCTCTTGACAGTAGACTTCAGTGTCTTACACTGTCTACTCAGGCTGAGTAGGTGTTATGTGGTTGGATTCCCTCCAACCAATTACGCCAGTCACTTGAATGAGCGGGGTGAATAGTGACAACCTGTAATTATCATTCTGAGTATTTTCTGAGGAGATTAATTCTTTCTGCACCAATGTGTCTAATCAAGATGGACTCTGCCTGTGCTGACAAATCAGTGGGGAAGAGATAGAGAAGAGAGGCATTTGAACACAGGCCAGCAAACCCCTACAACGCCCACCAGGGACTCTCATTCAACACGCATTATTCTGAAGTTTTTACACCCCTTACTCCTTCATTACAGTCCCTTCACATTTCCTGAGTTAAATGCAGTTTCCATCCATCAACTAGCTGGACGAAAAAGCCTCATCTAGTCTATTTAAAAATCTGGCGGATGTCAGTAAAAAATCTTTTTATTGCTGCCAAAGAAAAGTTCCTGCAGCGTGCCTGTATCAGTAATATACATGCAATAACAGTTGTAAGTGAAATAGCAGGTCTAAATGAAGAGTAGATAACAAATATAAATATAGCTGCAAGCAGCGATTCCGGTGGTTCAAGCCAACACAGACCATTAGAAGTTGAAAGCTTCAACAGCTTAATTAAAAATATGCACCAAGTTTGGTGATGTTTGGACAAACCGTCATTGATTTATGACCAAATTTGTGCCAGGCCCAGGCACGTGTTTGGAACTGGTGGCACCGCCTATTGAAAATAGTTTTACACACAACTTTTGATAAGCTTGGACCAATAATGATCCACAGAAAATTTGGTAGCAATCGGACCTATGGTTTAGGAGGAGATGTCAAAAATGTGTTTTTCAAAAAAATTCAAAATGGTGGAAAATCTATCAAGGCGCAAATGGACATGGCTTATATGGATAGATTCATCTGGACCCACAGAATCCTAATCTGATGCACCAGATGGTTTGTTACACACAACCATCTGAGAAGTTGTCCTTGGAAACTGTTTGGAAATGGGGAGGCACTTTCAGAAAAATACCTGGCAGGTGATTAACTTGAAACCTGGTAAGATGGATTCCCACGTGATCTCGTGATGTCGTGATCTCACAAATCCAGCTGCCTCACAAGGTAAACAGAATCCAGGAAAAAAAGAATTTTGTTTGTAAGACTTGCGGTTTCAGAAGTTATAAGCCACAACGTAAACTTCATTGTTATAGTGCCACCATCTGGCCAATTTGGGGTCATATTTCTTGGGCGGCACTTGCACACAATTTCCAATCAATGGGCAAAATCTCATGTCTCTCGCATTTACCATCTCATGGGAATTCGCACAAACATTTCTGAAGAAAATAAATAAATAATAATAAACCAGCACAAAAACAATGGGGTTTCAGCCCATTCGGGCTTGAACCCCTAATAATATTAATATAGTAACTAAGTGCCTTAGGCCAATACTGTGATTCCCTCCAAAATTGAAGTGCATAATATCCTTTATCTGAATTAAATAATAAAACAAAGGTTGATTTTACAAATAAAAAAAAAAAAAAAAGAAATAAATAAAATTTAAAAAAAGCTTTTTATAATCACCAAGTCTGCATTGTGAAACTCAGTGATGCCTGGTAGAAACAATACAAATAAATGATACCTTTATTTGAGTAGCAACAATCAATATCTGTGCTACATTACTGAGCAAACTCCAGCTGCTAAAGCAATAAGGTATGGTCGAAAGCTCCAGAACAAGCAGTGGATCTATAGTTTAGATGGTTTTGTTAACAACATTTGTCTTTTGTATATGGGGTTAGACTAATAATTGGAAAAAAAACAAAAGTTTCTAAGGCTAGTGTTCTCATTATCACTGCGCCTAATTTCATTTAGATTCATTTATTTCATTTTTCACTTAGAAGCAAAATCATTTGATTTATCTCCTCAATTAAGGGTTAATTTCATAATTTTCTAATGGAATTCAGCCCCAGGACTTAAGGCGATTTGTTTTCATTTGACATTTTTATCATAAATGCACAAAGAAATTTGCTTCGCTGTGTGTGTTTATGTATGTGTGCACTGGCATGGAGATATCTTCAAACTGCACCTGATAAAAGGTTAATTTAGGTTAGCCATAGTATTGGTGGTCAAGCTGAGATAGTGAATATATTTAATCTACTTTCTTATTATTTTTATACTATTCACTTTGTTTTCACCTTTATTCAGTTTTGTGTTTAATTATTCATGAATAGTGCATAATTTATTATACACTTGTTTATGCATGAGTTGATGCCCAGGGGTGTAGATGTTTTGTTTTTCTTTCCTTTGGTGAATGTTTGAGACACACTGTAGATTGGAGACTTTGGCTGTAAAATGCTCAATGCAGCTGCTTTAAGTTTAAGTCTGCCCCTGCTAGCCAGAGGAGGACTGATCAGAATTCTGAAAGTCTTCTTCTCTAACCCTGAACACTAAGAAACAAAGAAAAGGAAAACATACTGTGGTTTTGTCTTTCTTAAATATTCACACTCACTGATTAAAAACATTGTTGTCATAGCACTGCTGCAGACAAAGATGTGTTTAACTCAAATCTAAAGGCTACACTAAGAACAACACAGTAACATCAATTTGTGGTTCAACATACAACGTTTAAAACAAATGTATTTTAATTGAAATCTCGACGAAGTGAACATAATGGAATACTCATCCCCACAGGTCTGGGCAAGCTAAATTAAGTGTGAAAAGATGACCTCAGCCCCCCCCCCCCGGGAAATCAGATATTGATCTAACAGTACTACATTCTTTGACCTTTGACCTTGATAGAGCAGGTGTGGACTTCATGGCTGTGTGGACTATGATCTAACTTGCAATATAACACACGGGACTGTCGATAAAACCAAAAGCAGAGTGAGTTTGAACAGCAGGGAGTTGCCTTCAGCTGTGAAAACTTAGCATCAGGGGTCAATGTCATTATGGTACAGTACATTACAGCACTCATCACCGCTGGAACCAATAAGAATCATTTGGCCTTTGTTTAGATAGCTGAGGGAAATAGCAGGCTGTAAAACTGTTGGTGATATTTCCTTCCTTAACCAAATGCATGATGGACCGACCATAAAAATAGGGAAATTTTCCGTTTTTTTAGAAAGTCCATTTAAGTACCTATATGATTTGAAATATTCAAAGCCATTCCATTAGCCGAAATTCTGGCCGCCACATGGGTGGGCCAGTGGACCATCAAAAAAATCTGTTTTTACTGGCCCTGTTTGTCTCTTTATTGGCCCTGTGCTGTGCTGCACGTCTTTCCCAGTACACCCCTGACTACAGGGTGGATTACAATGAAATTTTGTTACAGTGACTTTGGTGATCCTCTGACTAGTGCCACCATGAGGTTGACATTTTTGTGTATTGGTAAAATACAGTATTTTGACAGTTAATGGATGAATTGCCATGAAATTTGGTACAGATACTGTATCTACGGTGCCTAGAGGATGAATTTTAATGACAGTGGTGATAGTTTCTATGTCTAGTATAGCGCCACCAGCAGGTCAAACATTTAACTTGCAAAATATCATCTACTGGATGGACAGGATCAAAATTTTGTGCAAATGTCCATGGTGCCCAGAGGATGAAGCCTAATGACTGTGGTGATCCCCTGACTTGTACCACCACCATCAGGTTGGTACAGGTGATTTTCTGTCTGACATGATTGAACAATTACAACTTGCCCAATTGAAACAACTTTCTCTCATACATGGCCAAGATGACTGTTTTTGTTTCCGGTTTGCAACCTCTACTTCTTCCACTCTGTTTATTACAGCCATACGTAACGTAGTCTATAACGCCAACTTCTTAAGAAACTATGCTTTGTGTAGCCTAGTTTATTCACATTTTCTTTTTTTTTTTTCTTTTTTTGCGACATTTCAAAAGCTCGCTTAAAATTCACTTCACAGCCACCAGGACAAACATACTTTTTAGTGTGTTTAGTAGGCGAGTGTGTTTGAGCTGTTGGACAGACAACATTGTAAAAAGTGGCTGCTTAGTACCGTCAAAAAAAAACAGCCCAGTGCTTGATTTTCTCCTGAATCCAAAGAGAGTTGACAGTGAAGGATCTGGTAGAGAACTGGCAGTGCAATCATTTCATCATTTCATCATCATTTTCATTTCATTGATCGTTTTCTTGAAGAGAAAATAAAATTTGTTGTGCTGCCTCACTACTTAGATGAAACATTTATTACTATTGGAATTGATTCTGAACATACCAATGTTACCCAAAAGCTACTGAGAAATGTAATTCAAAACACTGCCCATAATGTACAGTTTACATGGACAAATGCATGACAAGGCAGCAAAACACATGTTGGATATTGTCTGTTGAAACACTGCTTTATAATTTGCCATGTTGCAAACCAGATGTTGCATTTCTTCCCCCTTGGAGGAACTTGGATTTAGTAACACCTCCTGAACACTGTTGAAATGTAGGTTCAGAAACTTGAGAAGGCTAATGGCTAGTTAATAGTCTTCAAGTTTAGTTTTCCCTCTTTATGGAGAATTATTTTTATGATTGATGGGCCCAGAGTTCCCTCTCAGAGTTAGTCTATTGTTCTCTTCTCTCTTCACTTTTAATATTAAACATTATGAGAAAGCACAGTGTTGTGCTCTTGTGTCACTTCATGGCAAACTAAATATTGGGATTCTGTCAACAATGAATGTGTGTTGTACACCATCTAATCTGAACTGACTCAGTTTTGAGTATGTATTGCTACTCAATAAATGAGTGGAGAAACATAAATAATACAGATGTTTCCACACAGGTGCACTGCATGGCACAATTAAGCAATTAATATCCAATCATGCTCTGTGGTGTGTATAAAACTGCTGAGTAGGCTCAGTTGATTCTGATTCTGTATCAAGATGGCAATTATGTGAAATTCAGTAAAGATCTTTTAAAAAGCGAAAAGATCATATGACTTTGAAAGAGGGTTCATTGTTGGGGCACAGATGGGAGGAGCTTCAGTCACAAAGACTGCTCAGCTGGCCGGTGTTTTAATAGGAACAGTGACTAAAGTGACATCTGCATTTAGATCTATGGCAAAGAAGTCAGTAAATAAGGCTTGAGATTGTGGTCGACAGTGCACATTTGATGTCTGTGATGCTCGTGCATTAGTGCGATATGTAAGGAAAAACAGGAGAGCAACTCTTCCTCAGGTGACTGAGAATGTCGATGCAGGACTTGATCAGACTGTGTCAGCAAGAACAGTCCACCAACAATTACATACAGAGGGACATTATAGTAGGGTGACAGTGCATAAACCCCTCATTACAAAGATGAGGCACATTTGAGACTTCAGTGTTGCAAAAACCATAGACACCAGCCTACAGAGATGTGGAAAAAAGTGATATGGTCAGATGAGTCATCCTTCATCATATTCTCAACAAGTGGACGAGTGCATGTGTGGCGTACACCAAGAGAACGGCCCAACACTTCATGTTGTTTTTTCTTTGAATTTGTCACTCGTCTATTTCTTTATACCAGACTGGCTGTGGTAGGCAGTCAAGTGTAGTGCACTTCAATTCACTGAAGAACAGGTTCACAATTTGTCTTCCATCAGGGGCACTGATGTCCATTCTGGGGCATTCTGATGTCCAGTCTACAAGAAAATGCAATAACTTTTAATCCTTGTAGCAAACTTCAAACACTAAAATAATGTGGTGCTGCAGCTCTGAATAAATACGGTTTCAAACATCTATGCCACCCTATGTTTATCAATATGGAAACGTGTGAAAATAACCTGCACAGACAGCAACTATGAAAAGAGATTAGTGCCTGGAGGGACTGTCTTTAAACAGCAGCAATATGAACTTGTCAGGCTTGTATTGAGTTACTCAATTTAAAATGAGAGATATGCTGAATGAACAAATCTGAATCAGTGAAGCACAAATTAAAATTTGTGCAATTGTTTTATTTATTTATTAATTGAACTTTTAGTTGCGTTGTAATTTTGACTATATTTCCCCAATACAATTTCACTTCTTATGTCTGCAGGTTTCTGACCAACTAGGAGGGAATTATTCCCTGGAGGTTGACTGAAAGGCACATCCATTGTCTCCATGGAGGCTGATAGAGGGCAATAATAAATCATGGAGACAAAGCAATGTTGACGAAAGAGAGCAGCAGACAACAGGTGTAAGAAAGCAGGTGTGTGCAGCACACATATGCAGCGGTATACTGTATGTGTGTGTTTGTTACGATGTCGGTTTGCTATTGATGGAAATGCAACACCTACCGAAACCTTCCAATGTTTATGGTTTTTTTGTGCTGCAAGAAACTGTGTTACTACCTGGGGGCTACTTTAGAGTTTAGAGTGTTCTTTTACTTAACCAAGATTATAAGATTTTTTTATACACTTGAAACTTTTGTATTCATCCATCCATCCATCCTTTACTTACTCGTTTCTGTTCAGGTCACAGGAATCCGGAGCGTGCACCCAGCATGCTATAGGTGAGATGCAGGGCAAAACCCTGTAGCAGTTGTCAGTGTATCACGGAGCTTACACAGACGAACACAATCACAGCTAGGGGCAATTTGCAGTTCCTAGTTTACCTGACCTTCACACCGTTGGGCCGTGGGAACATGTCGGGATCTGGAGGAAACTGCTGTGAACAGAGGGAGAAGACGCAAACTCCACACAGAAAAGGCCAGGGCCAAGATCCCAATGACCTTGTTGTTGTGAGGAGACTGCGCTAACCACAGAGCCACTGTTCAAGCAAGCATGTTTTTGAATACAGTCCAAATATATCAGATCCCTATAAGTCGTGTATCCTACAGTGTATGTATCAATGAAGGAGAAAGTTGACTCAGTTGTGTAGACTCCTTTGTGGTTTGCTAACATCAGTCTGCTCTACAGTAGATTATTTTATGGCTCATTTCAATCATTGGGTTTGTTGGAGCAGAAAATCCTTCTGAGGTTTTGTTTGTGCAACAGACAATCTGTACTCAATACTGTTTGTACTATATGTCTTATAGTCTCTAGCTGTAGAGGAATGAAAAGAAATCTTTAGAAACACTTATCTGAATTGTTACTATAAAATACTGTTTAGACAAACTCCCTGTTCATCATCTTTCTCAATGCACACACACACACAGGTATTCAGCTGCACTGAATATTTTTTAAAAAATGTGCCAAAATAAAGAATGTTGGAAAAAATGCTGGCAGGAGTCAATTCATCATGGAAATAGTAAGGATAGGGGAAGAATCCATCTCTGTTCAGCGGTATTTGTAAAAGTGCCATGCCGGTGAAGTAGCAAAAAGCAGTGATCGATCTGCTCAGGGCTGTCGAGGCACGCTGCTATGGCAGGCTATACAATTCAAAAGCCTGGCCAAGATAGACACCACCTATCCAGCTGCCCTGCGCTATCCAGTCAATCTGTACCAATCAGAGGAAATTGCATGCTGTCCAATTGTACAGCTGCGCTGTCGAGTCGGGTTGCAGCACCATTCAGGTGGGTCACGTGCGCCACAGATAGCTGTAGAGGGAGTAACGAGAAGTAACCTCTTGCTGTCTTCTCATGCGAGCACAGGGTCGAATCTCGTCTGGAACACAATTCTGATGGTGTTTTATACAGCTACTATGCACCATCTTATAGTAAATATGTAAATATTTACTCCTGTAGTCACTGATTTATTTTAATTTTCCATCATCACTGCGTTCCTTGTAAATATAATTTTGATAACAGTAACAATAGAAAGAAATTAATGAAAAATTTGTCCAAATTACTTTTTTAGATCATTTCCAATGACTGAAAAAACTTTGATGACTGAAAATGACATTGCACTAAGAAATAAGCACAAGCTCATATTTACTTGACAAGCAGCATCAGGTCAATTGATCCAGATCTCCTGATGATGTCACAGAGTTATAGATGTATCCATTCACTGTGATCACAGAGAACCTTTCGGTCCCGATCAGGCTGGTGACTGTAAAGAAAATATGCACAACCTGGTGAGATTACTGGAACTCATCAGTACAGATCAGCTGTGGTAAAAGCACGATGCTAAACTGAAACTATGTACTCACCCAGTGTGCTATCCTCATCATCACCATCAGACCTGGAGGATTAGAGGCCTGAGTGAAAGCCACTGCTGAGGGTCAGAGGTGATGATGAGAAGGCTGAGCAGGTATCTGGTGTTTCTGTAGAAAACTTAACTGCATTAATTCATTAATTAATTAATTAATTTGAAAGCATCTTACAGTCTCCTGCCTGTATGAAAAATGACAAAGAGGTGGGGAGGTGGAGTGCTCCGCTGTGTTATTAACATCATGTCTCCAGCAGTGGAGAGCAGCCTCTCTGCTGCACTGTTAGCTCCGGGGAAAGTCATCGCTGTCCAAGATGCTAAGTGGCTGCAGGGTTGTTGAGGTGAGACAGACTGAGCACAGAGTTATTTTCTTCAGTTGGTTTAAGTTGTTTTAATGCTGCAGTGTGTGTTGGTCAGCTGGTCTCGTTTGTTACTGCTGGAGTTTGCTGCTCCGCTAACATCAGTCTTTGAGTGACAGTGTAGAAAGTTCACAATATACTTGATATGTTCATCTCACAAAGGTAATTATTTACTCATTAAATCAAAAAATCTTTGCAGCTGCTGCATTTTTTGAAGGTAAACTGCAAGATAACTCTAGCGTGTGTGTGCTGTAGACTGTCTGGGTGCTACACTGCCCTCACAGTTAAGTTCCACCTTTTTTGTTCTGTCAACATCAAATGGCAGAATTTTCAACAAAGACAGCGGCCAATAATACAAAGGTGGCCCGTCTTTGAGTTAGATAGGCAGGGAAGATCCTGGTTATGAATATGACCTCTTAGATGGAGGAGAGAGAACAACATCTCTTACTGTTCATCCGGTGCCACAGCAGAGGAACAGCTGAAGGCCAGCAGATGAATATCAGCTCAAACAAAGAAAAGTCTTGCGAGTTTTATTCACCACAAACATAAAAAGACACAAATATCTCATATTTTGGCTAAAGTTTTCAGCGAAGTTAGTTATAAACTTTGAATCGCTGCTTCTGCTTCTTCACTTCTTCAGTCAACAAGCTGAAATACAGACAGCGCCACTCTGCCATTGCAACCCACGTTGTGGTCAGAGGGGGGATTACATTCGTAGTGATAAGAGCTACCATTAAGCTCTACTATTCCTGCAGCACTGCCCAGTTGGGTCGCACGCTACATCCAACCAGACAGTGCTGTGCTGCCAAGTTGGGTCGCATGCAATATTGAATTGGGGACCTTGGCACCATTTGTCATCTGTGTCTCCCTACCCAGCTGGATAGGTGGTGTTTTGTTTGGTTAGGCTTTTGAATTGTTTGGCCTCCCATACGCCGCAGCAGGCAGCTCTGGGGCATCAGTCATCGCTTTGGTCTCAGCTCAGGGTCCTGCACTCTGCTGGCAAGCCTGCCCTCTGTCCAACAACACGAGATTGCACTATTTGAAATATTAAGCAGGAGCAGGTGGAAAGAGCAGAGTCAGGGTTTCACCTTTGTGCAAGTCAAATACACTGAATGTTATGGACCTTTGCCATGGAGGCTATCTGACATCAAGTGTGATGCTGAGTGGAGAACTTCTCCTGTAGCTTTTAGTTCAGTAGAGCATAATGTGTGGCTTAAGTTCTTACTGTACCCGCTACAGTATATGAGGAACCAACAACACTGTATGAGTTTGAAGTTGCTAAATTTAAGATCAACACTTTTCTCAATCTCTACAATTGAATAAAATCATAAATACATTAACTTTTCTCAAGCTCACATTAGTTTGTACGTCCACAAATGTCTGTGGCTGTACACACACATGTGTGATTTTGTGTGTCATGCGCACATGTATGTGCATGCTAAACCTGACAGATCTATCAGGTGCAACCCTTGAGCTATGACGCCTTTCTCTACCCACACGCTCCCAGCTGCATTATAATTCTGACGCTTCAGGAGCTCCAATCTACTGATAAGGCAAAGCTCATAATCCATAAAGGAGCTTGCAGGGCCAATAGTTCTGTTTACCAATCATGGATCAGCCTTTGGCAAATTAAACTTTTTATTTTAAACTTCTATCAATCCTATATATATATATATATATATATATATATATATATATGTGCGTATTTAAACAAAGAGATATAATTTAGAAATCTGTCCTTTTGATCTCTGCTTTGAACATACATACATACAATATACATGTAAATGTATCATAACACCCATGATAATGATATCACATACGGTTAAGCAGCAAATCCTGTCAATGCAACAATTTAGATATATTCACATAAAAAGTCTGCTTACTAGATTCAGAATTTACTGGTTCTCTTCACTCTTCACTAGCACAACTATACTGTTAAGAATAAAAGGGGAGAAGTTCAATGTGGTGGAAGTTTAGTAGCTCAGGGGACATACAGCCTCAACAACCGATAGAAGATGAAGCTTCCAAAGTGTAAGAATACACAAAGGAGAGATGGGGTGTCTGCAGTAATCTGCAAAAGAAAACTTTAGTTTGGAATGAGCAAACTGTTCTGAACTGAATGCATCTTCAGATAGTAAATAAAGGACATGTACTATCATTATCGCCCAAGATTCACACAGTTTAAATTATCCAATTTGCAGAACATGTAAAGTAGCTGCAATATTTTTGATGACCTATAGCATAAAGAGGGCTTTTGATCAATGCCTCTTCCCTCATACTGAGAATCTTTACTATCAAAATCCACTCTACTGTGTTTTGCAGAACAGTTAATCAGAAAAGCCAACAAAACCCAATTTTCTAACCACAAAAAGCAGCAGATTTTGTTTCATAAAGAGAAAGAAAGGAGACTGACAAGAATGATGGGCTGTGAATAAGGAATTGTAATGCTGACAATTATATTGCATCATTACACCGGATTCTTGTGCACTTAAAGAGTTGTTTTCTATCTAGGTTTTATTTTTCAAAATGTTGCCATCATGATTGTCTTTAAAATTTTGTCATTTATTTTTCTGTGAGGCTTTATTATTCCAACCTGGTCTCTTCAATCTGTGTACAAATAACACGACTTTACACTTTCAAATTGCATGCAGTGCATACACCAAAGTCCAATTTTGCGTGCAGGTGATACGCCAATCCTTCCCATTAACTCCTGTGGTAATCTGATCTCAAAGATCATGGTTTGGGTTAAAATAGTAGAATGCAGTAAAAATGTCCTGACGTCATGGTAAAAATGTCCCATTTAACGGCACTAAAATGCACGACGTGACAGTCAAAATGCCCGATAAATATGTCCCGACGTCACGGTGAAGAATGTCAGGTTGGTGGTCTCAAACAGTACTCTCCTGCAACTTCTGCAGCAAACTATCAAGCCATCCACCCAATCCCCCTCCTCCTAATAAGCCAAAACTACGTCATGTCATCTGAAATGCGTCACTTCCCCTGTCACTCAAACATAATGGCATGAAATGACACGCAAAATGACAAGAAATTGGCGTGTTATTCATACGCTATTTGGTGAGACCAGGCTGATTATTTTTGCTGCTGCTCTACAGTTAACAGTATACAGTATGATTATCAGCATTTGTTAGATTTCAGACTACTCATTGGCTCACTGCGGTGTGAAATGTAGAGCTTGTATAAAAAACCTTTGGGTCCCACTTCAAATAACCACCAGGAAGATGACATGAGGAGTTTGGATTCATGGAAAACTGGTAAGAGGCTTTTTTTATTTTATTTTTTATATTTCAACATTGTCCCTAAAGGATATTAAACCTGCAGTGCAGAACTTCTACATATAAATGAATGTCCATTACATTCAAGTTCTTGCCAAACGAGTTCACACAATGCTGATTAAGCCTATCGCAGCCAGATAAATCTCTTTGTATTTCACAGTATACAGAGTTTTTAAATCTCATGTCGGAGCGACATTGCTGGGCTGGCCGTTTGGCTGTTAATTGTGCGGCTCTTCTAGACTTTCCAAATGTTATCGGACTGAATGGATCAAATTCTGATAATGAAGCAAGTCATTTCACAGGAGTTGTGGAGTTTTACAGCTGCAACAGTAGGTTATGGTCAGTGGTGTACTGGCCACTGGGTATACTGGGACAAATCCCAGTGGGCTGGTGGACCATCAAAAAATACGTTTTGGGCTGGTGGACCATCAAACCCTATCTGTTTTTACCAGCCCTCTTTGTGTGCCTGTCATTCGGGGTGCGCATTAGAGCGCGCTGCATGCCTGTGCCAGGCAATCACATCTGAGCTTTGATTTAATCTCACTGCCAGAAGGGCGAGACAAAAGTCCTGCACTCAGGCTTCTACTGTAAAATGTACTGAAGAATCCAAAGGAAGAATTATCATTCTGAGGGATGGACCCCTTTCAGTGTTAATTATTGATGTGTTAACATGTAAGCAGTATGTTAATCTTTTAGGTGGCCCAGGAGGTTCTTTGTACAACATGTTCATGTTCTGTTTGGTAGATTCAACATAATGCCTTGTACCGACTTTGTTGTAAGCTTTGACTGCTAAATCAAAGAAATTACCAACTACAGACATCAGAAAAAAGTAGTAGAGTAAGCACCACCACATCTTAAAATGTGGTGGTGAATAAAGTCTCAAAACATGGAAATACTGCAGTGCACCAAAATGACAAATACTAGTGTACATGTGTAAAGATTTCATTGCACCTCAGATCAGCTGTTGGGAGTTAACTTTGACTTTTAAAAGCAGCACACCCTGCAAACCTGAGGTACTGTAGGCAAGGCTCCTAACTGGAAAAGTTGATGTAATATTAACAATAAGAATATTGATTGTGGTGATGGCAAAGAGCAGGAAAACAAGGGTCATGTAATAAAATAGCAGAAGATAATCCTTTAAATGCACAATATGTAATTTCTGCTGCTAGGGGTCTCTCAATCGTCTGGTAGGGGCTGCTAGCCGAGCTGCTGCTAATGTTTGCTCAGCTTGTTTCTCTGATAACTTAAGATCCAGACATTCAGCATGTTTTTACCGGGAGCCAAAGTATCCGCAGAGGTCTCCTCCTCTCCAAAACAAATACGGTAAAACACTAAATAAAGCAGTTTCACGTAAAAAAATCTGTATTTCTCCGGCACTGTTAGGTGGACACAGAACGTCCGGGAGGGGCTGCTAGCTGAGCTGTTGCTCGTTTGCTCAGCTTGTTTCTCTGATAACTTAGATCCAGACGTTCGATGACTAAAATCCTTCATCCGGTTAAAAGATATAGTTAAAAACGAGCAAGATCTAAACAGTTTATTGTTTACAGTTTACAGTTTACAGTTTATATGGCTTAAAACTGAATAAAAGTCAATCTATGACAGTTTCTGGCGGACAACCACAACGCTGATGTATTATCTTGTATGTGTATACTCTTTGGTAGAGGTGGTATGACGCCATTGACAGGCGACCAAATGAAACAGACCGTTACCTTGATTAAAATTATGGATTTTTCTGGGTTTGAAAATTGGAAACATTTGGGATAATATAAGTACACAACTGAACAAAATATATAACATAGGTCTAGTAGTTTTTACACATTTTAATGTGGAATAGTTACATATTATTGCTTTAATGCCCCTTTAAGAATTTGCAGAAAAATAATAAAGGACAGATATAGCTACAAAATCTGATATCTGCAACAAAACTGGTTTTGCGGCTCCTCAATATCAACAGTCTTAGACCATGACAACAGACTCAGAAGTATTTAGTATGATTGCTGAACATATCAGCTGTGAGCTGTCACAGCTGTTCTCACACTGAATAAGCCCTGTCTGTTGGTGAAGCTTTGGGTAGAATGTACCAGCCAATTTCTCCAGGACCAATACCCAGTGTACTGCGTGAACAAGCATTTCAGCTCTGACCTGGCCCAACAGCAAATCTCAACACGTGGATATACTGGCCCATCAGTGCGCTGCTCCACTGTCGGGGCAAATTATAGCTCTTGGAGGCTATGACATGGAAAAATAGCTTGACAAATTGTTCCCAGGTCACCCCAAGGGAGTGAGAGGGATGAGACAGACTATGAGGAGATCTCTGGCAATATGGGCCTGCTTGCAGAGGAGACAGATAGGATGTTTCTATTTCTGGCTCTCCTTTGTCTTGTTGTTTGTACGCTTGACGATAATTTTCAGTTGTTGTGTTACTTCTAACAGATTTATCAGGTGAAAGAACAGAGTAGGCACAGTAAATTATCCTCTCAAGGGCTGCTGTTAGGAAAATCTACCTATAAGATAATTGGGATTATTTCACTGTCACAAGCCTAAAGATATTTGTCTTTTTATGTGATGTCCTTTTGTTATTGAGGTATTATAGATAAATCCCCGCCAGATTTATGGATGTAAATGAAACAGTGACACTGTGACACTCAACAAAATAATGACTCTGCCGTCCACACTGAGGAACTTTAAATCCAGACAATGTTGCTCCTCTTGCATTCATTTAAATTCTGCTCCCCTGCAGCATTTGTGTACAATCTGTTCTCTACAAGCATAACCTTTACAAAAAAAAAATCCCTTGGCAAAGGTTGTGAATTATTCATTCTTATCTCAGAAAAATAGCTGCGCACTAACATTTTAACAAGATTTGCTACGCACTCACGTTTTCAAAACTAAAGATTATTATATGTCAGAAAACTTCTTTCTTCTTTTTTGACACATTTCTCAGAGAGGATAATTAGATTTACCTTCCCTTTAATCATTTTGTATGAATGTGTATTATCTTAAATCTGTGACAAATCCCATTCAATAATAAACTATTATTCAGTTTCATCCAATGTTAGCTATTATCTTGGACAATAAACTGTGTAAGAATTACAGCCTCAATATTGTTGGGTAAATTAAGGTAACGAGGATTGTGGCTGTTTGCATTAATACTGTGCATGGATGCACAAATACATATATATAATGTGACCAAACTTACATTTTTCACTACTTGCAAATAATTGCCCTGCATACTATAATTCTATATATTCTGGTTCTTCTGTTCTTGTGTTTAT
The DNA here is from genome assembly GCA_038419695.1 of Scomberomorus guttatus. NCBI lineage: Eukaryota > Metazoa > Chordata > Actinopteri > Scombriformes > Scombridae > Scomberomorus > Scomberomorus guttatus. The sequence continues at coordinate 15,700,676 of CM076450.1, read as the reverse complement.
CAACTTATTTGTTGCTGCTGTGTGAAATTTCACATCCCAATGAATAGGCCAAATTAATGCGAATATGAAAGCAGAGAAGCAAGAGAAAGACTTCAAAGGGAACTTGTGTTCTTGTAGTCCCACAGCCTATACTGTTAAGTGTTTATATGCTGGTAACTGAACAACTCTTACTGTGCGAGAGAGCTGTAAGCTTGAAGTCATATGAACTGACATATAACTTATTGATTGGTTATGTTGTGCCATCCTGTGTCTTCAAAGCTACTGTACTGTACTGGACCCACATGGGAAATAATCAGATTCTTGAAACTGAAAGCAAGTTATTCAACACTTTACTGAGCTTATTTATCTTCTCTGATGGTCACAAAGTGTTCACAGAGTTATAATTCACTGTGAGCATCGCTATTTGAAACTGCTAATGGACGTGAGTATACACAGTATATCCTAGCGTATATAAATATGCACGGCCAGATAGGAATAGGACAATAAAGAGGCGTTTTGTACCATAATATTATGGTGATAGTTACTGTGTGTTTGCTACGTTTCACTCACTTTTTATTGGTTGAACGGCTAAAAAAGACACTGGTTTAACACCTTTTCACTTTCTAACACGAATATGCATTACATGTTTACCAAATGAGGTGTAATTATAGGCTACACATCACTACATTGAGATTGAGAAATCATTTTACAGTTTACAATCAGCAGATTTGACAGTAGTTTAAATCCTGTGGTCGGTTTCACTGGTGCCCTTCTTTTCAGGCAGTCTCGGCACAGTTGTTAGATCTGTATTCAAGTTTTATTGACAGCTAAATGAACCAATGTAAATGGGCAAATACACCAGAGTTTGATTTAACTCAACCAAACAAGTTAGGTGAAAGCGCAGTCACTACTTCTCAACCTGGTTGTTAGGGTGGACCGGGGGGGGGGGGTCACAAAAATATTGCGGTGTTTTTACATTTATCCAATATGTCACATTTCCTCTGTGCATGCTTTTAGGGTTGGCAGTGCACCGTGCTACTGACAAGATAGGTCTGGTTGTTTGCTTTGACCTGAGGTCGTGTGATTCATTACATCTAGATTTTTATTTTCCTTCTGTTCCTGTCTCATTTCTCTGTTGCTATGTTTTCTCTGCAAAGTCCTTTGCGACTTGCCTGCAATAAAAGGCTATACTATTATGTATTTCAGGGGTCACTTGTTTAAAAAGACTGAGAACTACTGCTTTGGATTACCTCTTAACATCTGTAACTGTTTATTCAATTGACAATCTTGCATTTAAACTGTATGAGTCTAAATAACTGTAATCTAACCACAGCTCCTGTACCGCCTCCACTGTTTATCTCAGCTATATGACCCAATTTATCTTGAAAATATTCTGAAAATATTCTTCACACTTTATATATCAAGCATCAACCCCCATCTCTCAACACCCTCCTACTACCTGTCTGGGATTCATGACTCCTATGCCGGTGGTTTTTACTCAGAGACTACAGATCCCTAAAATTCCAGTCACTCCCCTGACTCACCCAGCAAGCCCACTTCACTCGTCAGCTCACTCCAGATGGCTTGAAAGGGGGCCTGCCTTGCTCTAGGGACCCCCACACCAGCTGGAGTTACATGGAGCCAGCGGGGAAGCTTCGCCTCTCAGTTGCTTTGTTGGTGAAGCGGCAGGCTGGCTGCCCCCCATCTCAGCATTAGTCATAGTTCCTATAGAGAAGACGCTGCAAGGTAAGGTGCCTTGACTGACGTCTGACTTCAAGCTTGTGAAACACTGCACTCTGATGTATATGCATGTGTGTGGTCTCTCTGTCTTTCTCTCTGTGGTAGATTTAGCTTTTAACTCTTTCGAGCAAAACTCAAAGCAGGCTTTGAATATAATTTGGCACTGAGGGATTTTGAGGACTTTGAGAGGTTTTAAATTACAAACATGCACTATGTAAACTGACGGATGGGACAGCGGTGCAGTTGCTTTACTGCAGATAATCTTATTTATTTTAGAGTGTCCCTTTGTGGGTGGTGCAAAGGTGTCAATAGGGACTAAATGAAAATCCTAACAACCATTATAATTGCACAGTGAAGGAATAGTAAAACTTCCCCTCTCTCTCTGCCTCTTTCAGGAAACCGGCAGTGACAGCAGTGAGTGAGAGAATGAACTCACAGAGAGCGGGAGGCAGAGGCTTAATCCTCGATAAGATCTTAATGACATTGTACTGCAGAGATACTTTGTCTCCCATGACCCCAGTATACACAAGTGCTAATCACCCAACTAATGATCTTTGTTCTGCGGAAATAACAACTCTTGGCTTATGTTGTTTCATACACAAACAAAAAAATAAGCATAATTATTAAATACGGTGCCACATGTGCCATTGCGTTATTTGTGGGGCATTGTTGTGATGATAGGTTTTTATTGAAGAGCAATTTACAGTGGCCATTTGAATTCCAGGGAGGGCCTATTAGCTAAACTCACATCTGGAGAATATTCGCGGCATCCACTGGCACGCATCTACCCGATATAGAATAACTTGTCCCACTGTGTCTATCCCCCTGAATCAAAGAACGGATGGCATGCCGTGCTGAGAAATTTACTCATTATCTTTCACATCAGCGAAGCAGAAAACTCCATTTATTTATTTAAGAAAAATCCCACTCAAATCACCCATGCAATTTTTGTCTGTGAATTTCCTATTAAAACCTCTGGAAGGATTCAATAGGGTGAAAAACACTGGCTGTTGATGCAATCAGCAGGTAATACAGGGGCTAATTTTTCATTCAGAGACCAGAATTTTGCAAATAAATAAGTCATGTATTTTGGAGTGCTTCAGTTTTTGTTTTTTTATTCACGTAATCTTTCTTCTCTGGCTGTTTTTTTTCTTTTTCACACAATACTCAAACGAGTTACCGGCTTACCAAATGAAAACTAAATAATGGCGTTAAAACCTACATAAACCTTTAACTGTTTGCCCCTCTGGCGAGACGTCATCAGCACCACTCCAGTGACTGTAGTTTGAAAATCTACTTAAAATCTATTAAAAATGGATAGACGTCAATGCAGGGGATGCTGTTTAATTTTGTAATCATACATCTCATTTTTGTGAACTAATTATGCCTGATTGCTGTTAAGCATACTGAGAAATGTGAGGGGAAGGGCAGAGGGTGGGTGATGGAGCAGATCCCTGGGGCAGGTGAAGTAGGAGTCTGATTTCTGAGCCCCTATGAAGATGCTACAATTAAAATGTTCTGTGTGCTTCTTAGAGACAATGCAATAGTGTTGATTGTTGTTATATTTACAGTAAGTAACAACTTTGCTGTACAATAACTGAAATTTACATAATGCAAAGCAAAGAAAAAATGTTAAAATCTAAAAGCTGGCATTTATGTCTCTAAAAAGGAAAAGAAAAAAGTTGATTCTACAGAATCATAGTTTGGTTCTTTTCATCAACTTTGCCTCTCCCCCACTCCATTTTCTTCTTTCTGTGTCAGAATAATGATGAATTATCTGTGCACCGCTTCGCTTTAGTAGGTGTAAACTCTGCTATCTTATCTGCTCATAGGCTATTTGAAACTTGTAGGTTACGTATGCATCCAAATAAATCATTTCTTATCGAGGTGTATTACACAATGGGCCCTTGTGATCTTAGTTTAAAGGGTCCTCTCAGAACAGTTTCACCTTCTTGCTCAATGCAAAAGAAAAAGATTAGAAATGCGGAAGCTTTGCAATGTGGATGATGCCATACTATAAGCAGTAAAAATTGCTGTTTTAGTGTTGTTTTCTACAAAAAAAAAAAAAAAAAAAAACGACTTTGAAAGTCACAAAAATACACATCAGACAGACTCTGAACTTTAAAGCCCCCATAATCCTTTTTTAAGACTGTTGCCATTGGCTGTATTATCTGGCCAGTTTTGATACAGAGATGACAGGAGAAAGAGGAGCCATGAGGGCTGGAAGTTGCGTCCCTGTGAAAAACGTTTGCCACAGGTGCCACAGGAGACTGTGAATGTTCCCACGGTTACGAGTTTTTCTATTGAGCGCTCAGCAGCATATTACACCAGCTTAACATAAAGCTGCCAGTATACTTAATCTGAAGTGCTTTCAGATGTCAGAATTGAAGAGGCTGCATCCGACAATTTCTGTAACTTCCCAAAAGGAGACAATCAGATATTCATACTCACTCCATACAGTGACTGGCTAGGTACAGTATGTGGAGATGAGAAAACAGGTTTGAACTTCTCTCTCATAGCTCTCTTTTTTGCGTTCTTTATGCAACTATTTCTGTCACTTTTGATGTCTACAAACGAGTGCAACACTATGAATGCCCTCCAGGAGAGACTGTCTGAAAAACCTGTGCTGTTATCGCCCTTTTTAAACAACTATTGCACCCATACACACTATTGCATTCAGACATGGTTGGACAACATGTCGTACTACTTCTTACAACATGTCGTACTACATGGCCCACATTAGTTTGACTGTAAGTTTGAGTGTAAAGTCAACACCGTCTGCTCCGTTATAACTAGCTAGTTTCACACTAAACACGTCATGTTGTTCAGCTAAAACATTATTACATAAGTACAATTTAATGAAGCAGACCATAATTAAAACATTGTGGCAGAGACTGACGTTTCATCTAATGCAAGAGAAAAAAAGAAACGATCCTGTGCCAACTAACCAACATACGATAAAATGCACATTTATCTGTTACCTCATTAATAATCCACCGGTCATTTATTGATCGCCTCTGTTGTACTTTAATGTTTTAGTCACTTAGATGAGGATGGCTGTATCACACATAAATATGGTCATAAATAATGACAACATTAAAGTTTCCATCCTGGTGTAAAGGATTCTGCTCCTTTCTGTTACAAGAAACCAAGAGGTGACAGCTGCCATCTCAAGTAAATGCAGCATAAAATCAAGCTTGTACCCTCATCTAATCCAAGTCACAGAATGAAGAGGGATGTAATCTCCTGCTGCAAATATAGACAAAAATGTCCTCTGGCTCCTCTATCATTAGTCTCTCCCATTGTTCTAACCCTTCTTCAATTTTACAAAGTTATAGTGTAACTCTGGCTGCTGGACTGATCCAGGCTGATTTGCCCCCCCCCCCTTTATAAATCCAGAAGCCAGTGTAAATGATATCCACATAAGGCCAGCTGCCCTGCAGGTTCCCTAGGCTATGTGCAACCCATTAAACTGTAACTAAAGGTAACAATCATCAGAATAAAAACACTTTATTGTGGCTGTCACTATTCTCATAAAACATTTATTTAGTTGGCAAAGAAGAAAATCAGTGGAAATCAGCTTCTTCACATTTCTGAAGACGGTTTTGAACTCTTTTCAATAACCCCATAAGCTCTCCTAACTAATCACTCTAAGCACTAATCTGTCAGCATTTTAAGTTAATACATCTCACTTCTTTAGAGCTTTATTGCCAACAAAGTTCAAAGTTGATGACTTGATGTGTCTGTCTCATTAAGTGATGTGTATTTACTTTTTTTTTTTTTTTTTACTTTAAGGCCAAGCTCCTTATCCTTGAGGGAACTTTGTTGAATTACCACCTGCATCCATCATCTGGTGTTAAGCTCCTCATTCTCCCGCTCGCCTCCTTTGTGGACTCCCTCACGTTGACCTTCCTCTTGGCATGGCAGGTAAAATGCTGCTAGAGCTTAAATCAAGCCCCTCCTGAGCAGACTATTCCAGTGCCCCCTGAGGTAGAGCCTGTTAGAGATGTAATTAATCAGTTTGCAGATTCTCCTCACAGCACCTCCACATCAGAGTGAAGCAGATTCTAAACAGCTCTAAGTAAGTGATGAAGACCATCAAAAGAAACACAGCGAAGGAAGCAGATATTTGTTATTCAAAAGCCTGTATTCAGCATTTTCTGAGAAGAGAGACTTGATGTACGTTCAGAGGAAAGGGCTAAATCAAGAAATGAACACTATCAAACAAGGAAGCTGCAAGATCACAATCAAAAGCAATTCTGTCACTGTCACAGGATGATTTATGACAGAATTAACAAGGCAGAGAGAGAGAGAGAGAGAGACAAAAGACAGACAAAGAAGTGTATTGTGTATTTGAGTGAGACAAAGCTAGACGGAAAGAGTGAGACAAAGAGACAAAAAGAGGGAAGGGGGGGGGGGGGGATTTGCTGTAAAACGTCTGATTTAATACTTCTGATATTGCAGCACTGACAGAATCCACGACAGCCTCACCTGCTTTCATTTTGTCATGTCATTGTAATTTCATTTCCCGCAGTCTCAAAAGACCAAGGGACATTTCAACTTTCTTTAATATGACAGATGTCCAATAATTTCGCATTTAATCTCTGCCCTGCGGGTGCAAAGTATGTGAGGCAGCAAATTGATGCCACTGTATTCAGTGAGATGGTGGATTGCTGGTGATTCTGAAATTGGATACTTACTCATCCAAATTCACTGTCCTCATTAGAATGTCAGAAAGAAGTTGGGGGAAGGCTCCATTTTTTTTCCTTTTTTCGACTCTTTACTGAAAGTTGAATAAAGCACAGGAAACTTTGCACCAAGGACAGCAAAATGTGACAGGGAGAGAAATGTTCAGCACCAATCCAGAGTATTCACAGAGTATCAGTACACATAATAAAAACAGTTATATTATACACAGTTCATAGCAGCAGAAGATAGTATTAATTAACTATGTATCTGGTGCTTTAACCGGTGTAGCCTAAATTTAGCACATCTTATTTTTCACAAGCCGCTTAATCATCAATCATGCAATCAGACTCATGATAGATGCCCTGATACTTTCATTGTAGTATAACATGTTCATTCATTATGTTGTTATTTTGTGGTCTATGGTGGTTGGAAGGTGTTTGATTGTATATCTGTATATGTAGGCAGGTCAGTGAGGCAGGTCTGAGGATGCTTGATACACCTGTTGGTAATAAGTTGATTGGTGTAAAGTTAAATTGGACCCAACCATGAAACTGAGGGATTATTACACACTGAAGAAGGCCTAGCCGAAACGCCCGTGCTCAAGTTTGATGAAGAAAAATAAATAAAAGGAACAATCTAACTGATTTGGGTGTGTGAATCCTTCTGTGCTAAGCACTATTTAAAGGTGCAGTGTGTAGAATTTAATGGCATCTAGCGGAACAGACTTGGCAGAAATGGAATATAATATATTTATAAGTTTGAAATCACCTGAAAATAAGAAACGTTGTGTTTTCGTTACCTTAGAATGAGCCCTTTATATCTACAGAGGGAGCAGGTCCTCTTCCACAGAGCCTGTCATGTTGCACTGTCATGTTTCTACAGTAGCCCAGAACAGACAAAACAAACACTGGCTCTAGAGAGGACCTTTCACATTTTTTCACTTGGAAGGGGAGTGGAGGGGGATGGGGTATTCAGTTTGTATGCATCTGCATTTTTAATCCAAATAGCCTACTGGAGGTCCAGGTTCAAAATCATTCAATTAAAAAACTTAAATTATTGATATATGAATGAAAGTTTTAAGTCTAAGAATTCAACTCCTGAAATTAACGTGACGTGTTTGCCTAGAGAAAAGACGTGTCACACTGTTGGAGTTGTCAGGACTACAAAAAAACACTTGTACAGGTGTATTATTGAGTGGAGTTTCCCCCAATACCGATCAGTTCTTTCATGTGCTGCCTGCGGGCCGTCAGACTGTTAAGTACACGACTATGCTATGTACACAGTAAGTGGGTATTCATGCGACACATCTTTGGAAAGCTAAGATTCTTGCGATTCGATTGATGCCAACCATTTCAAGATACAATCACAACAGCAGGTACAATCAACGCCTCTGTCAGACCTCCAATTAAAAAACAATTACAAATTTCATGCTACTCACCTATTAAGCCTCATATTAATCCACTGATCGATAAAACTCAGACAAAAACTGTCTTGTTACATTGGCAAAGGTCCAGTCGATCCAATCCAGTAAAATATTTAGTCCAAAACACATTATTACATTAGATGTCCTAATCTTCAACGTATTCTCTGTCATAACTCGAGTTAGCATGTTAATATTAGCCACATCTTGCTATCAAGATGGTGGCTGCACTCTGCACTTGTTTTGACTCCCTTTATATGCATAAAGTTTAGTTTCAGGAAGGGAACAAAGCACTATGTGTTTATGCTTCAGTTACTCTGAAGCAGGGGTTATTTGGTGTCTCTAAATGGCCTTTTTTTTGGAGAGGCCTAGAAATACCCTTAAAAAAACATGTAAAATATTCATTTTCTGTGGTATTGTTATTAAAGTTGAACTTGGACAAGGTAAGGCTTCATGCTGTGGTCCCATTGTGTTTCCCAGCTAATAAGTCCCAGGTAGAGGTCATCTGCAGGCATCTGTTTGCAAAAAAATATTCAGGTGGAAAAAAAAAACTACTTCTTTGTGTTCAAGCTTCTATTACTCAATGCCAGTAGCACTTACAGTGATCCTGACTGTTGGGGGGAAAAAAAAAACATCAGAGTGTTACCTTTTAAAAGAGACCGAAACCTTGCACGTACTCCATATAGTTTAAGAACAGCTTTCAATTTACTTTAGGTATGCCTTGGATATGCGTTTTAGGCTAATTTTACAGGAATTTAAAGTATTGTTAATAGATTTTTAATTACGAGAGCTGAATATTGCTACTTTTATAATGTCTAAAAATATATAGCCTTTGGTTGTATCAATTTCATTTGATTCTACTTGTCTTGTGTGTGTGTGTGTGTAGCTAGACGAGAAGGTGATTGAGAGAATAAGAAATTATATTGGCCTGATAGAATCTCTCCCTGCTTTATGTTCAATAACAGTCACATTCACTTTCTGCCTTCTTCCCTCTGTTGTAAATTAGTATTCTCAGCGGATCTGCAATACAGGGGTGAAATTATAATCATGTAGCTTCAATTAAAAGCACGCCGCTTTGGGAACCACCTTTTAACAGTAATATCTCAACCCAGTAGGCTAATGTCTGCACCTTAAGACTCCCGGTAACAGCTGCGGTATTGCAGCTTTTTAAAATGAACAACACATCAGGTGTATTATACAATTAGGATCGTCAGTGTTTTGCAACATATAGAGCTGATTTCAAAATGGTGGTTTGAGCGACAGCATAAAATCATTGGAATTTTGATTTTGTTGTGTTTTGCTCTCAGTGTGCCTGCCAGGTAAGATATGTGCATGTTTTAATGATTTATTGACATAAAGGTTCATTTCTTCTTTGCAACACTGCCCAATTGAATCTTTCTTTTTCATTTTCCAGCTGTTGTATATTGTTTGTTCTTTCTGGAGAGCTTCAAGCCTCAAGTTGACCTGCCTCAAAATGCTAGACAGAGCTAATCAAAGGCTGATTTTTAAATTGTTTTTTGATTGATGTTTACCATCATCACCCCATGCTATATATGATAACTCTGTACTAGACACATTGTTAAAGTGGTGCAATACAAATGGGAGAACACGTTAGGCAGAAGCCCAAGACTGAGGCATGATTTATTGGGTACAAGTACAATGCACTGTAAACCAAAGGAGAGGGAACTTTTTAATGGATTCTCTGTGAAAGACAAACAACTGGGAGTGTTCTTGTTCATCTTATTGAATGGATTTGGGGCCTCTGGCATCCGCCAGGTGAGCTGTCAGAACTTTAACAAGCTTAGTGGTTTACAACGGTTTCCCCGGATCTTCTACTTTCATTTTCTCTATTTTCTGCCCCTCTTTTTGGCAATAAATGACTAATATCCTATTGTCAGATTTATTCAGTCCCTTAGTTGGCTGCCTGGCTACATAAAGCCTCTGTCAATCTAAATGTGCTGGCACAGACGGAGAAACAGCAGTCAGTATAAAGCAGCATCAGTGCAGCCGAGGAAAATCAATAGCACTTTATTTGTGGTGGATGTGAAATATGAGATTAATGAAAAATGTCCTATTTCTGAAAAGGTTACATTTTCTTCTGATGCATGCTTGACCACTCACTGATTGTATTCCCATATATTCCAATTTGGTAGAGCGAAGAGAAAAAAAAAACAAGACAAGCCAGTTGTTGCCTTAGTACTGCAAAGTATACACAATTTTACTAAAAGTGATCTGTTATATTAATATGTTTAATACATCCTGACAATGCATCCATAAAATCTTATTTTTAAGCTTTCTGGTACTACTTGTGTGTTCTAAATACTTACTGGGCAAATCTTTCGCTCTGTGTCAGAGAAGTGATGAGAAAAATACACATCACTACAAGACTTCTCATCACTTCTCCCCGGGGTAACAAAAAGGGCAACAGTGGGGTGAAAAAAATAGATTTTCTCTGTTAAAAAAAATGACTTTCTGTAGCACAAGACACACAAGGATTTCTTTCAGATATAAAATAAAGCTTTTCTGAAACAGCACAATGTGATGACATAAATCCTGTGGATGCGCTGGCAGATGTTTTGAAAAAGTCAGATAATTAAATTAGATTAGATTCAATGATTTAGAAGTAAATATTGATACCAGTGCCATAAACAAATAGTGGATAAATACATAGAAAAATGAAAACAGGAGTTGTTAATGACAGGTTTCTGATGGCATGAAGCCAGTAAGCTGTTGTTTCTGGCTTGCTGAGCTGAGCCAGTGTTTGACACTAAAAGGTCCCAGTCCCAGCATTCATCACTTCATGAGCCTGATATTTCCTCCTTTCTGCTCTGCTGAAGCTCCAGTCACCTCTCTGCTGTGCTTTTTCCACCAATCAGATTGGACGTAAATAGAATATATTCAAGGATCTGACAATTCTGAGCTGTGTGATGTGGAAATGCCAGCTACTTTGAGTTGCAAAATAAAAAATAAAAAGGCCAGCTATTTTGTCATGCAACCAACAGATTTCAGTGGAAATGATTAATCAAACATGTGCTGTTTGCAGTGGTGGTTTATTTTTCAAAGCACCCACAATTACAGCAAACACATTGTTGATGCCACTGACAAGAGAGCTGGCAGTATCGAGCATGTGTGCTGGAAAAGTGGCTAGCCAACTAACCCTTATCACATTCCAGAGATATGGTGGCAATTTATTTCCACTCCTCAGTGCTGCTGTTGACATTTAATCAATAAGATCAGATTTTAATGTTGGTATTTGATCTTTTAAAATCACTGAATACAGTAATCTCACGTATCCCTCCAGAACCTATAGCAACCGTTCTATATTATATATATTCTGACAGTCACACTGTTCCCCATTAAAATGGAACTATACTGTAGAAAACAATGCATTCTGGGCAATTATGGGCAGCTTGCTGTTTCCCATAAAATACTACAATATGCAGTACTGTGAATAGTGTTGCATTCTGGGGGTGTTAGAATCAACAGCAGAGAGTCCCCGCGAATACAGAACGCTACCGTATTTCTAGAAGAGACGCTGAACACGAAGTCGTGAAGCAAACTCTGGACTTTCTTTCGAGGATTATCCATCTAAATCCTGCACTTTATGAGCAAATCATACGGTAAGTTGAAATGCATTTTATCCATCTGGTTTGCTTACTATCGTCATCTTTAAACAAACTGCGACTGACCAGTAACGTAGTTAAGCTAGCTTGCATCGCTCTCGTGCGGTCCTCTTAACTTGCCATGCTGTGACTGGAGAGTACAGCAGTAACGTTAACTTTTTTATTATTATTTTGTAGGTAAGGCTGATTTCTGAATAGTTGAAATGAGTTAGTCATATTGGTTTTTGTTTGTTCGGTCGGTTTGCAGCCAGAAGCATAATTGCGCTTATAGTTTGGGAGTCTGTCCTCTCTTTTCTGTGTATTTTCACCTGAATGGGTAACACTAGTTGTAGCTAATGTTGAAAGACTAATTTTAGAGAGTAGAGCAAGCTAAAACAAACTTTTGAATCGTAAGTTTCACAAATATTAAAAGTGACACCAACATCACGACCGACAATTTCTCCAGCAAGCGAGCTTGGTGGAACTCTGCTACCAGTTGGGTAACGGTACAGTTTGTTTGGTGTTAAAGTTAAATTAATGTTAGCATTAGTGGATATAATGGTAATTCACAGACTGTCCTCTCCCAGGGTGAGGATGCTGAGGTGGCACTCCAGGTTGTCCAGCTGCTGATGGCCCACTTCACAGAGACCACAGATGGGCTCATCCTTCTTGCAGACGTTTCTCATCTTTTTTTCCCCATTTATATTGCATTGAATTGTTGCCATCATAAAAATCATCTCATGCAACTAATATTCTCACTGCAGTTTTGTTGGCCGTGCCCGACAGTTTGTCTGCCACAGTGGCTGATGTCGAGAGGACCCTCACCCAACCCCGGACTCCTCGTCTAATGCTGCTCAGTATGCATTCAGTCAGTTAATTTACTGTATATTGCATATCAGATGAGCTTTTCAGGTTATCTGTATTCCAGCAAAGCATGAATGTTCTGCCAAGTAGAGATGTTTAGAGAAGTTAATATGCCTTTTGAAATGACTCTAATTTCACATTTTAGGTGGAACAGAGCATGTGACTGTTGGTCGCTGAATGATCAGCCTTGAGGGTCACATGTGCAGGCATCCAACCAGCCTTTGTGACGGGGCTTGCTGCTCTGTATTCAGTATATGTTTCTCTCTCTCTCTACCTCTCTCTCTCTCTCTTTTTCACATTCATCATGCGCATCTTAAACCCTGACTTCATGACCACTTCATACAGTAGCAGACTTTATTTCTATTCAACCTCTAATCTCAGACTACTGTGTTTTTCAGGCGCTTCATCGGAATAAACCCAGAAAGAGGGACGAAGGCCAGCCGGGGCAAGATTGTCCTCTAAGAGGACAGGGAGCGTTGTTAAGAAGAAGTCTGTTACAGTCTATCCCCATGTCTCCACTCTTCTGAAGGACGTCATAGACTTTGAGTCAGTGAGAGCTCTCTACTCAGGCACTTCACATCAACACAGCCATGGTTATTCACCATTTTTTGTCTTAAATTATGCACGTGTAATCATATTTTTGCCCTCCTGCCCACTAAATATGCTATATTCCAATTTAAAAGGTTGGGTTTCCTGCTGGAGAACACTGCAGAAAAATGACTATGTAAAAAAAAAAAAAAAAAAAAAAAGGGGGGGGGGGGGGGGGACATGTTCACTTGTCCCAGGGCAGGAGTACTCTTATAGGATATGATCAGTTCTCTCCTTATGTTTTAGGAGGCCTGTTTAAGTTCATTTAGAAAAGCTTGCTTTGAAACATTGAGTTAAGCTAAAACTGTTGTCAGAATTTGTGCAGTGTATTTCACTCTTTTGATTAGTTATGGCACACATTTACTTCATATATGTCAGTTCTTGGTTTCTCCACGCAATGAAATTGCAGGGCTCCCACCGTCTGTCCCTCACACGCAATATCTCCGACACCAGTGTTCAAATTTTGCCAGTGTTTGAAAGGATGATGCATCTTGCCAATGCGTTGTGAAATGCATCGTATTATAGCAATTTGTCTGATGGAGGCACTCTAATTTTGCCTAAAGCACCACTCATGTCTGACTGGCTAGATTTTCCACCATTTAGATTAAAAAAAAGCAACCAAACAAAAAGAGGCACCACAAATCTTTTTTTCATATTTTTCAGTTTGTGTGAAAGTGGAAGTCTTTATTTGTAGATTATTATGTTTATGGGATTGATGTTCTTTTTCAATCCCACTGACAAATTATGCATTTTGTATTGAAAATTCAGCGATACTCACAGTGGCGAGATGCATCAATTCCTCCGAGTTTATTAAAAAGTTGATTAGTGTTATCACGTCTGATGAATGAATGGATAACTGCCATGTTCTGTTATGCATAACTGACATTTCCAACTGTAATGGAAAAAAACAGCTTGTATCAACAAATTAAGTGTTTCAGTTGCTGCTGCCTTTTTTAAATAAATTATGGGTTACATAATTGATCTTATATTTTCTGTCTCTTCTCTTTCATAGAATGTTTTTATTGCTGTATTTTAGTTAACTAAATCATTCAGCAGGTATATGTTTTATAGAATATCACATTCAAATTGCTAATCAACATGGTAATTGGCTGTCATCAATACTGCCAGTAATATGCTCTATTTACAGAAATGACTACATGATACTGTATTTGAGATTATAGTACAATTTCATTGTTAATGTAAAAAAAAACAATACTGTACTGGCTACCCTGCTGCCACTAGTATATTGTGAATTCAATAAAATACAACACTGCTGTTTTTTAGTACATGGTATTATAACAGTAATAAACTGTTTACAAGCAAACTGTAGTAAAAACGGTAACGTACTGGCAAATACAGCAATGTACTGTAATTCAGTACACGGTATTATTACAGTAACATACTTTAAAGTAGATTACAGTTGGGGAACTGTAAAATTAACAGTAAACTGTTAATCTACATGACAATTGTTTACAGTGTGGCTCTCACTGCCACAGAGACAGACGCTGTTTTCTGGGAGGCAGTGCGCCAAAGAGCCGGTAGGGAGGACTGACCGGGTCACAGCGACTCTTCCTCGTATAAATTCAGTTTTGTTTCTTTTTTTCCACGTTTAACGACTGTTTGTTGTCTCTTATAACACTGCTGTGTGGGTTGAAGTGTGGGATGTTTTCTCTTGTATTTTGAAAGCCTAGAGTTATCCAGTGAAGGATCTGTTTTGTTGTCATACTCTGAATGTTGACTAAGGAAGCAGACCAAGAGAAATATTTTGGATCACATATTCCTTAAAAAAAGTTACTTTCTCTTCTTTTAGGTAGACTCAGATGCATTTCTCATTGAACGTTTTGATTGTTTGGCATCATTACATTTATTAAATTCACCTAATGTACACCTAAGTAAAAATAAATAGGAAGTTATTGTAGGCTATCATTTGCTAAGCTGACACGCCAGATGGTTTGTTACACAGAACCATCTGAGAAGTCATCCTTAAAAACTGTTTGGAAAAGGGCAGAAACTTTAAAAAATACCGTCCCTGCTCTCCTTTGAAAGAGAACTGACTGAATTGTTGGTCTATAATGAAATGATTTCGGTGTTCAACACCAATAATCCCCGTCATCTCCTGCTGTAATCATCAAAAGTAAGCTAATTTACAATTTCGGACTGTAGTAGCCTATTCCAACTTTATATATTGGAATTTATTGGGTATAGTTTTTGTTGGGTGTACAATTGGATTTTATGCTGATGTTGCTGCATCTGCCATCTGTGTGCGTGTGTGTTGGGCCGGGCGCCACACTCTTAGCCCCCTCAGTTGTATTTTTTGCCCCCTCTGTTTAAGCTTTATGTATCTATAGAAAAATAGCAAAGATTGGCTGAGACACATGTGACTTCACCAAACCACTGATGGTTCAAACACAAGCACATAACTTGAAGCCTGACAGGATGGATTCTTGCGTGATCTCATGATGTCGTGATCTCATGAATCCAGCTGCCTCACAAGTTCAATTATTTGCTGACTTTGAGATTTTACTTTTTGTAACTGCTTGTACAATTTCTAGTGACTTTTGCAGTTATAATAAAGTTTCTTCCAAAGGAAAAAAATATGCTGTGTGCATGTGAGGAGAATAGGATAAACTGTGAAGTTATACTATCATTATATCATTATTATCATTATCATGTGTCATACTGTAGAAACTGATCAGTGCCTCATCACATAAATAACTGTCATCTTGAGGGAAGGTGGGGTTACAAGAGAGTGTAGGTTTATAGTGATAAAAAGAAAAAAGCAACATGCAACATATTTGGTACCAAATTAGTTGTGTTTTATTAAAAATGAAAACAACTTGTGATTGTCAATTTCTTTCTATTTTTGAGATAGCGCTGTTGGTTTGGATTGAGTAGGAAAATGCTCATTTAAGTAAGGATTCACAGTGAACTGCAGCAACACTGCAGCAGGTCTAGAGGGTTATATCAGACCATTAAAACCCACTGTGCAACCTTCAGTGCCTCGTGTATTTAGTTATTAAACAGCAGCTGGCTGTTCACCACTCAAGGTCTTTTCTGTTATGGCTCTAAAACTAAAAAAAAAAAAAATACTACAAAACTGCTCCCTTTGTCCACTCTTTCAAGCCTTAGCTAAAAAAAACAAACACTTTTGCCTCTATAATCCTTTTTTGTTTGTTTTGTTATAAATGAGCTTTTTTTTCTTTCTTGCAGTTCTATGTTAAGCGTAATTTTCCATATTTGACTTTTGACTGAAAAGAGTTCTTCCAATTACAACAGGGGCCATTTTATTATGTGGCATTTTCACCATCAACCAACCAATATTTATTATTGCATTATCACAGTGTGCTAATATGCTTTGCCTGTTGAGCTAAGAGCAATGAAAAGAACAACCCATTGTGACAGTTGAACCCTGCTTCCACAATGTACCGAATGAATTTACAAGGAAATTTGGGGTTAGTCATTATTATCCTCCATCTGTGACTCCATGTGTTGTTAGTCTAACAGGCTAAATCACAAATGCTGCTCAGTTGCTCTGTCTCATCCCTCCCTTCGCCTACTGCTTGCAGATGCAATGCTGTATGGCAGGAGCCTTCAGAGCCAAGAAGTCAACCTCAGAGAACGCCAGCATTCACTGAAGCATCATTACTGCTTTAAGTGTCACAGAAAGGTCTTTCATATTCTGCAGAGCTGTGCCTATTTGTTTCCTTTTACACGCTGTCACGTTGCTAAATGGCCTCCTCAGTTCAAAACAGGCCAAACTTCTCACATCGGTCGCTTGCTGTTGGTAGTTTACAACATTGTCCAGCTGTTATTCTTCTCTTCACCCCTGTGAGAGTGACAAGTCACTCAGGAACCTCATCACACACACTGACCATAACACACATCATGTTATCCATGAGTCAAGACTGTGAGGGTCCACAGTGATCAGGAAATACTGTATGTCTACTTTTATTTCCTTTGCGCACAAGTGATGCCTTTACAAAGACTTATGTCAGCCTACTGCTGAGGTTACTTCAGTTCAGAGCTGAGATTTATTATATCTAGATAAGCAAATAGTCAGAACTAGCTTTAAATAGCTATCGATGTGCTATTTTGTGAAGGGGCTAACCTTTTATTTACATTTGGATTTCAAACTGTACATTTGTCTTCTCACTGGCAAATACAACCAATAAAAAATACATAGGAATAACTTTTTTTTAAAAAACCTTATTGAATAAAGTCAGTTCTTTTCTGAACTACTTTTTCATGATATATGGGGAGAGAGAGGAGATAAAAAAAATCCTGACTTCAACACCATAACCTCACTGTTTTATTTTGAGTCCATTATTAAAGTTCTAGCAGGCTCTGCCATTATGTAGTTCAGGAAAAGCTGCACTTAAATTGTGCTTTTGATTGACTGTATAGACCCTGCTCTAAAAGAAAGAGTGGTTAGAAAATCCACATATGAAGAGGGCCTGTACAGAAGCCCAACACTGTGATCACTCAATTACAAGTTGTTCAGTTTAACCACTGCCCTGTGTTTTGTCATCACTAAAAGCTCTTCTAGGACCTGCAAGCTGACGTTAGATGAGCAAAATACCGAGAATAAACACAAGTTTTCAGCTATTAGACTTTCACTGTGTGACAATGCTTCATTCACAAACAGACAACTTTAACCTCGAAAGGTAAAGTCAGAAGAAAAACAGAAGTATCACTGCCAGGCTCACTCGGATTGTTCCTCTGAATAGTGTTTTTTTGTTTCTTTTTTCTTTGAAAAGGGTAATGGAAAAACTTCTGACTCTTATTGTGTAACAAGACCTGTTTAAGATACTGGCACTTTGTTGCTTAAAGTTATTACAGGCACATTAGGTGACAGAGTAATTGCTCTACTAAAATAGCCTGTGGGTAAGCAAGGTAACACACAATTGCAAAAGGGTTCAGCAAATTGACATTTTTATGTATTGGACATGATTGTGTAGGTGTGTGACTATTTCAGTGTTTGTGTCTATGTAGGCATGCACTTTATCTACAATTGTATGTTTACTTATTTTGTCAGCATGTTATGTCCTCTGACATCTGAGACATATAGTTAGGATTGTCAGAATTGTATCCCGGGGCAAAGACCATTTTTCTCAGTCACTGTTCACTGCAGATAGCATATTAAGCAGTATAACGCACTAAAGCTTATGTCTAATCTCATTTTATTCATGCTACTACTGTAAAAATTCAGTCAAGCTCAGATGCGTTGAAGAAATGGAAACTTGCTTTATTTATTACGTCCTTAAATATTCATTGTGTTTACAACTTTTTCAAGAGTTCAATGGATGATGGTCTGCTGGCTTTGAGACGTTTAATCATCGTTACAGTCAAGGTTCAAGTATAAAGTTGAAATAAAAACCCAGATATGAGGATTTAAAGGCAATAGGAATTGTTCATGGTATTACCACTCAAAATGTTTCACTAGTTCAGCATTAGATGTCTGTACTGACGTCTACACTAGAAGTGCATACTGAAGAAATGCACTCATATACTAACCAGCATGTTCAGTATGACATAGGGTATAGAGGTATTGATATTAAGAATCAATTCCAGAAAGCCTTTTTGACAATAAATGTGGCTATTAAACAAGTGTTTGCCGATACATTACAAGCCGCCATGTCTCAAAATCTGTAACAATACTAGTCTTTAGCCAAGCTAGTAGGTCATGGGACGGCCAATGGAAAGGTGCTGTCAGCCTCGAAGTGTGAGTTTGCATGTTCTTCCTGGGATTACGTTGCTTTTCTCTTGGAGCTTTAGGTGAATTGGTGACTGTAACATGTCAGTAGATGTGAACGTTTTTGTTTGTCTATATGTGTTATCCCTGTGATAGACTGGTGACCTGTCTAGCGTGTTCCCCCTCTGGCACATCTCACACATCCACCCCCATGACCCTGTACAAGATACATACATGAATGGATGGGATTCTGCCATTAACTTCAGTGTCCTGTTGGTGACATTAGGTGAAAAATTAAGGGTCAAAAGTCAGTAGAATTTATCCTTTGTGGTCCATAAAGGCCTGCAACAAGTTTCACAGCAAGTCACTCTGGACTGACCTGTTGGACCAACAGACCAACACGAGGATAGCATGGATAGAAATAGTGCAATATGTGGGTATTGATTGTTAAGCAACACTGTATACTAAATAACTGGGCTTTACAATGCTGTACCATCTGAAAACCATCGGGTGCCCTGTCTCCCTCCAAACGTGGAGCCAATTTGGGATTGCATGCAGGTCACACCACATGAAGGTCTGAGATAAATTTAAATTGGACTAGCTCAGTAAACTGGGACTGGGTAGGCATTGTATGTTAATGACATGGCACCCCCAGTGCCTGCACTGTATAGAGGAAAGAGGTTACCTCCAACAAGTATGATGCCATCTGCCACCCTGGCTTTGAGAAATCAGAAGACACATTGGTTTCTTAGTTGGAAAATACAAAGCATCACCCATTATGAAAAAAATGAAATTAAAGACAGATAGATGACCCTTTACTTCTTTTTTTTTTTACTTGATACACAACATGACTCACTTAACTCAATGAGCTCATTTGGCTTTATTTTGAGACGTGGAAAGCCATTTTTCCCACTGATTCAGATTCTGAAAAACAACACACTAAAGCAAATCTGATGACTTTATCACAACACTAAGTGCCCAGTAAAGCATCACTGCACTGAAAATGAAATTGTGATGAACTATAATCACATGCACAGATTAGGTTGGTAATATGGTACAAGCCTAAAAAACAGTGCTTAAAGACATGTAGGACAAAAAGGAGAACTGTAAAATGAGACAAAAGATAGAAAATTTGTTCGGTCTCTTACTGCTGTACAGTCGTAGAACCTGCAAATGTCACGTGTAAAAATAAACATACATGTGGATTACATAAGACAGTATGTTTTGTGTATAACTGTTCTGGTCAATTTGTGGCCTTTTTTATTTACATCATTTACAATTAAACTTATTTAATGGTAATACATGTTTTTTACTAGGTATTTACAATATAGGGTGATTATTGGTAAAAAAAATAATATATAT
Source organism: Scomberomorus guttatus (assembly GCA_038419695.1). Classification (NCBI taxonomy): domain Eukaryota; kingdom Metazoa; phylum Chordata; class Actinopteri; order Scombriformes; family Scombridae; genus Scomberomorus; species Scomberomorus guttatus. The sequence continues at coordinate 15,680,740 of CM076450.1, read as the reverse complement.
ATATATAACTGCGATGTAGTTTGTGCTATGAAATAACCAAATATTGATCTAAAACTACATTCTGTCATTTTTGATATGAAGTAATAGTAAGCAAAGGTGAAATTTTCTTTTTGATAAGGAGCTGTGGGATGGCACAGACAATACGCAGAATAATAAGTTATATAGTTTTGAGATGATGATGTGCCTGACTATATACAGTATATAAACATATTATAGGTATAAACTTGTGCAACTCTCTAAGACAGTTGGTGTATGTATGTCTTTGAGTGTTTATGTTTATTGAAGGAGGATGTGTGCATTAGTTTGTGTGTATTTCTGGGGATATATATCACTTAGTACCATTTAAGTTACAATTTAATTAACTTGTCAAAGTTAAGGATTCCCCTTATTTTCTTGTGTTATATCCATAATCTTCAACCTTCTTTTATTTCATCTTTGTAGCTAAAATACACACTGGGTATGCTGACAGATTGCACCTTTTCTCATTACGAATTTAAAAAGCCTGGAGGCCAAAGCAAACGTAACCAGTGTTTAACATTCTATTGCTGGGAGTTAGCTTTGTAAATAAGGCAAGGTGCAGGAGAAGCAAAACGTGTGTTTACAAGAGCAATTATCAGCTCAGAACCTGTCTATGTCCCTGGAGCTTGGTATACTTCTCAGCAAAAACTTCAAAAACAAGGAAAAAGCATGAAAGTTGGAAGTACAAAAATTGCATAAGATACTATAAACTTTTAATGTTTGCAAAAAAACCATTTTGATCTTTGACGTAGTAGTGTAGAATAGTTAAAATCAGATTTTATGATTTCTCCTACAACTGAAGATCTTGTTTTACTTCCCTTTGCAATGTTGTGAGTAACAATGTTTAAATGGTTGTGTGTTAAAATCCTCACCAGCTCATGATACAGATGTTTTACACAGGTGTTTTCACTCACTGACTGCTTAGACATTTTCTTGAGACTGCGTGGGCATGTACAAACCATGTTTGACTGACATCTTTCTAACTCTCCTGTTAGTTTCGCTGCATTTGTTATGTCTGGACAGCTTACATCTTTATAATTCCTTCAATTATACAGACTTCAGCCTTAAAAGAGATGTATTTTTATTCTGTCTGATCAGACAGAAAAACTGAACACACCTGTGTGGGTGTGCCTTTAACAAGACTAAAATACTTTCTATTGATGTGATGGTGAGTTTCTAAAGCTAAAGAGGAGACTGATGAATATAATTAACATGTTTTTTCTTGTACTGTTTAATGTACTGTGTAGTGAGGTGTGATGTCACCTGTTGGTTTGCACTGGAGCCAGGACCTTCCGAATAAGGAGTGCAGGTTGTTGCCTTTCACGCTCTGGAAACACGCTCCGCTACCTCGGACCGAAGCGAACGCTAGCTTACTGGGTAATCAAGTAAAATTGAACATATGGAAATATCACAACAATAGTCCGACACAGTGCAAGTCCCAGAACTGGGGAGAGCAGCAGGTGAGCAAACTGTCAATCATCAACGCCCACACAGCAGACATCAAAGCTACTATAAGTGTTCAAATCTTATTAAGGGAGCAATCATTTCCAAAATGAGGGCCAGAATTTAGCGATTGAGGCCATAATGACTTGTTTCTGGAGAGAAGTTGATGATTTTTGATGATGTCAAATGGAGCCAGGGATTTTTTGGAGCCAGCATCTAGTGGCTGTCGGTGGCATTGCACTTTAAGGTACTTCTGCATTGACTTCACTAACATATTTCAGCCAGGACCACTTCAGTCAAAAGAAAACTTTCACTGCCATTTGCAGTACTTTAGTTATATTTAGTGGTATGGCTCTGTTCTGGGAGAGCAGCAGCAAAGACATTTCTGTTTAGAAAACTCAGTACTTAAATACTATTTATTAGGTAAGTGAGCAAGTAGTAACGTGTTTTAATAACTACAGTCAACGTTTAAAATGCCATAGTGTGTTATAACTAATAAACACAGTGTTGATATTAACATAGCATATGTATTTTTTTATTTTATCACTGATGTTCATCTACAGGATACAGGTTGGATTTTTTTTTGTACGTACACTAGATGTATACAGATTTACAATTGTTTTTTTAAAACATAGGTTCAGAGTATGAAAATACAGAATGCACAAAATTCATCAATGATCACTAATGACACAATTCTGTCTGTACACAACCTTGTATCAAGGGACACAAGAGCTATTGTTTCATGTTTACCATCCAGCGATCGGCACCACACTGATTAGATGGTAGCACATTGTGTGTGTCCCTTTACGCTGGCGTCAGTGGCAGGCAATAACAGAGATTGATAGCCAAGTTAGGACGGCCATTTGGGGCCTTGATCTACAGCATTGGATCTCAGGGGATGAAGCCATCCCACCTACACTCAGCTGCCCAGGGCCAGTGGTCACAGTAATCGAGAGGAGATGTATTTATAAAGTGCCCTGCTCAGCAACCCCAGTCATTCCAGTAAATCTGAGGGGGAGCTGAAAGGGAAAATGTCACAACCCAAGGACACTACAAGGAGCTGCCCCTGCCATTGCCAGCAGGTAATTGGGGTGTCAGCGTGTCCCAGAATGCATTTCCTGCTACGTATCGCACCTTTTGGCTGTAGCACCTTCCTGCCAGTATAGTGAAAAAGACACAGTGAGGGAAGAAAGGAGATAGACAAAAGAAGAGAGAAGAGCAAAAAGAAGGTGATAGGAGCTATAATGTTTGCTTTGTCATTAGCATATGAGATATATGATAGTTGACATTACATACATACACAACCATTATGTATGTTATGCATTTCTGGTAATGCATCCAATATCACATTATTAGGCTAATTATGAGTGATTAAAAACATGTGAAAGTGAGTTTTTGCATGTAAATGTTTGTTAAAGTGGCCTCTTTAAGGGTGACTGAGTTCAAGTATTTCTGGGGGTTTTACCTCACTAAATGTCAGTTATTTATCACATCTGTCCTGCAGCACTTGCTCTTTTTACTTGCTTGGCCTATTGCTGGGCTTAAGCAGCACAACACAAATCTTGCATAGAGGTATTGATTGGGGCTTATGACAAAATCTATATGAAATACATTGAGGTATTAAAAGGAGAGCAGGGGGAAAAGAATTAAATGACCTGATGTAGGCTGAGAGAGTAAAGGAATCTTTGGGATGCAGCTGCCTTACTGGTTGCCATGCGGTTTAGATGTGTCCCGAGTGCTTTCCCACCACAAAGACAGACACTGTGACACATCATATAATATGCTGGAAAAAATAATTTTGACTTAATAAAGCTGTGCATTGATTGCAAATTGTGAATATGCTCCATGAAATTAAAGGCCAAGATAAAATAGCATTTGCAGTAATTGTTCAAAAGATGCTACGATGAACTGATGTAGCACTAGCACCAGAGCAAATCCACTGGGAAACACTAATGTGTTGTAGATGTTACACAGATGTCCTTTCAATTAACTAATTAGAAGGAAGGGGAAATGATAATGATGCATGCCTGCATGTGCTTAAAACATCCATGTCTCTTCATCCCTGGCCCAAATGCAAGGCTGCCGCTTTTAACTTGCATGGCTGATGGAGATCAAACAGACACTGATGTGTAAATGAGGACAAGAATCCACCATGTAGATGTGAGAGGGAGAGAGTTGACTGTTGGTACTGCACAATATGAAGGCTGTGTTACCATCCCACCAACTGCAGTATGGGGATAGCATTTCAAACGCCAGATTTTCTTCCTCAGGGAGCAGGACAGTTTAAAGCCAAATTTATTTCATATTCAGAAAACAAATCCCCTTTTCATCCCCCTCATCGAGCATCAATTTAGATTCAATTTTGAAGATCATTTCTCAAGCATAGCTGTTTTGAAATGTCTATCAATCTAATCTGATGTACAGTAAAGTCACACAAGGTATAGAATAAAGGGTATATGAAAAACACCGAACTTCGTAATGTAGCCCGACTATTCCTAGTCTAATCGGGGAAGGGCCCTGAGTATGTTATAGCAATAACTCTCTTTAAATGTAAACAATATACCCCAAGTTAAATTCAGATTACCACTGGTTTAAATTCACATCAAACGTAAAGAGGTCACACACACACACACACACACACACACACACACACACACACACACACACACACACACACACACACACACACACACACACACACACACACACACACACACACACACACACACACACACACACACACACACACACACACACACACACACACACACACACACACACACACACACACAAAAGCCGGCAGGTTTTAAAATAAAATAAAACCCCAGTTACAGGCCTGATTCGATGTTTGGGAACGGAGAGGCCCAAAACTAGTTGGCCGCTTCACCCAGAAGAGCAACAAAATAAAATGTGGTACCTTCATGAAGTCTTGATATCCAATCAGCAGTTTATACCAGTCTCTGGTCTCAGGGCAGGAACAGGATGACACACTGAAGTCCACAGATTGGCGGGATCAGTCCGTGCAGTGAAAAGTCTCTCTGAGCTTTGACCCAGTAGCTCATAGCACTAGCTGGTAAATCTTCAGGGTTTCCGTGTTGAAAACGATGAACTGAAGCCTATAGCATTAGCTGGGTTAGCTACACAGCGGCTACGAGTCCATTCACTGTGCTAATGAACGCTAACACATCACATGTGTGTTAGTTATATTAGCTATGACTCCATTAACTGAGCTAATGAATGCTAACACACCACATGTGTGTTAGTTACATTAGCTATGAGTCCATTCACTGTGCTAATGAATGCTAACAACTCACTCGTTCAGCTAATGAGCTAATAAACAACAAAGTGAACAACTGTACAACAAACTTCCGAGTAGAAATATCTCCAGCTGCCTCCAGAAGATATGTAGACTGAGTATCCTGATACAGACTGTCTGGTAGATAATCTGAGACGCCAGCTACATGTTAGTTTGTAAACACAGCGCGTACACCACCGCTCAGTCCTTCACTCACTCTCTTTTTTTCTCTCGCGCATTAATCTCTCACACGCGCACCTCTGTGGTCCCGCCCACTTCAACCAATGAATGATCAGTATTAAATTTACTCAGGATTAACACTTCATCTTAATACCATCAACTCTTATTTTAAGACAAAATATTAATACAATATTTATATGTATTTATGAACGGTATATTTGAACGGAAACTTATTTATTCCACTGAACATTTTAATCTTTTAGGAAATAGCTTTTAGTTTTTTTAACCATATTTTTGATGTATCTTTTAACCTTAATTAACTTTCCTTTAACATAAACTTTGTTATGATGTATGGTATTTTTAACCTAGTCCCAACGGGCTGTCTGTACTTCTACGCACATGTGCAGTAAGGGAGAATGAAGGTTATGATATTGTAACCCTAGTTCTATAAGCACAGGTGGAGCCCTCAACTGGACTATATGTGTAATACTCCCCTCCAATCACACGCACACAATCCAGAAACTACTTCAGTGGACGGCATAGGAGCAGCAGGGTCCATAGGTAGAGGGCTCCACCTGTGCTTATAGAACTAGGGTTACAATATTGTAACCTGCATTCTATCTTACACAGGCTCCACCCTCTACTGGACGCTATGGGGTACAGTAGGTGGCCCAACCTAGCCCAGTTAATATGAACGTGAACTAGGTGTAACCCACCTGCCTGTAGGCTTGGGAGATGCACTCACAAAGCCAACTAGCTAGGCGCTTCTTGGATAGGGCTTTACTGGACTCCCTCTCCATAGCACTTTTGTGTCTATTATGCAGTCATACAGAATAGGTGTGCAACCAAAAAATAGATCTGAGAGCAAAACTATCGACACTGCAATCAAAAATCAAATCAAAGTTTTATTGCAAGTAAAATAAATTTGTGATTAAAACGTGAGTGTATTTTTTTAACCCATTACAACACCACAGATCGTTAAACAAAAGCAATCTACATGCACCAGTTCAAACATACATAATATTCTTACTATTACTAAGACGGAAGTTATGTGTAAACATACCTGCACATTGATTTTCTGTCTTCTCTGCTCCCGCTGGCTTCTCCATGGACTTCCAAACTTCCTTTCTCGTTTACTAACTATGGATATTGTCAAGCTGTCACTCCAACCAAGACTGGCCAATAGAGACGTGTCGTACATCTTTCACTGTAGATCCCACCCACAAGATTCAGCTCAACAGCAAACAAAACTTTTGGATTCTCAAACAAAACTTTTGGATTTGCAAACAAAAGTTTTTGAGTCACATTTTAATCACAAATTAATTTTACTTGCAATAAAACATTTTTTGATTGCAGTGTCAATAGTTTTGCTCTCAAATCAATTTTTTTGATTGCAAACCTATTCTGTTTGATTGCACAATAAAGACACAAAAGTACCTCCATATGCATTTAACATAATATGCCAATACACGTACTGGACACAACAGATGCAATCTTGCCTCCATGACATCCCCATGGGGTGCAGGACGAAATGCCTCTAGCTGAATAGTTCTCGACCTAAATGAAGAGGAGAACCGCTGTGGTCACCACGAAGCAGCAGATAGCTGGGTTGAACCGACAGGGCACATAGTTCACTCAGTCTCTTAGCTGAGGTCAGTGCAAGCAGCAGAGATGTCTTGAATGACAGTGCCTTCAGAGAGGAGCGCTTCAGAGGCTCATAGGAACCTCGAGCACCAGCTGTAAATCCCACTGGGGGGCAGAGATACGCATCACTGGGTGTTGTCTCCTAATTCCCTGTAAGAAACTTTTCATGAGGGGATAGGCGAAGACAGGTCTGTCGCCAAAGCCCTCATGGAAATTTTCATGCTGCATACACTTTAACAGTGGCATGAGACAGCCCCTTTTCCATCAGATACTGTAAAAAGGAGAGAACATCTCCCACTGCACATGACAGGGGGTCCAATGTCCTTTCCCTGCACCAGTGTTGGAATCTCAACCACTTTGCTTTGTAGCAAGCAATGGTGGATCGTGCTCTCACCACCCGGATGGTCTGCAGACAGTCTAGCCCACATCAGCCTGTCCCTCTCAGGAGCCAAACCTGGAGAGGTTGGCCCACCGTGGACAGCATGCCTATCAAGCCTGCCTCCTGGGACAGGACCTCCCAAACTTGAGGGATGGACCAGGGCTGGGCCAACAGCCACTCTTGTCTCACTCTCTTCATCAGAGGAGGAATGATATGAAGAGGAGGAAAGGCATAAAGCATCCTCCTTGGCCATGGTGCATGTGCAAACACGTCCACCCCCAGGGATGGATTGTCTTGCGGCGTCAGGGAGAACCAGAGCGGGCAGTGGGCGAACAGGTCCATTTCCACTCTCTCGAATCAGCATCATCTGTGAACACTGCTATGTAGGAGGTCTGTCGACCCAGTGGTGTCCCCGTTGACAGATACTGTGGGGACCCCCAATAACACAGGTCCTCCTGCACTGATGGGGGAACACCATGTGGTGTGTGTGCCTCTTGGGATCCAAGCGCAGGCTGGTGAACCACTGTTGCAGGCGCCCCAGTGGAACCAATGGATGGCCCGCCGCCATGAGCCCCAACACAGACAGTCAAAGCTGTCACTGCTGCTCCCTGCCAAGGTCTGAGAACTGCCTGCTGCAGGGTCTGTCTTCCGACAGAACGACTCGCAGACTAACTTAGTCGAGCACAACTCCCCGATACTCCACCTGTTGGTGTGGCTGGGGGACACTCTTCTTCCACTTGATGGTGAAGCCAAACCGAGTTAGGTGCAGCACTAACTTGGCTGTATGGAAAATGGCCATTTTCAAGTAAAAGAAGACCCTCATACCCCAATCATGCAGTGGCTGCAGCGCCATGTCCACACACTTGCTGAATGTGCAGGGAGCCAGGTAGTAGCCAAATGGTAGCCTGTTGTACTTGTAGGCTATCCCTTGAAAGGCAAAACGCAGGAGCTTCCTGTGTTTCTGCGCCACCTCGACATGAAAATATGCATCAGATTTATCTCCTTGATGCCCAAGAACGGAGAAGGAACGCGGCAGAACTGGAGTGAATAACCCAGTCGCAGTGTTTTGTCCATCCACTCCAATAATGCGCAGCTGTGAGCCATTCCTCATAAAACTGTGTCAGAGGGCCGACAGACAACTGAGGGGTAGCAGCCAGGAAGCTGTGATGTTCCGATCTGGCCCTCTCCACAGCCAAACCTTTTATAAAAAGAAGATTGGCCCATGGGGCCTGGTATCGAAAGGGCTGAGCTGACGGAGTGGTCTGTGAACACATCACCGTCGGCTGCTCTCAACACAGCGTTTGATGTTGTGTCAGTGCGTCCGTTCCCCCCCGTATCTCCCATGGAAATAACCGGAGGGGGGCGGAGCAGATGTGATGTCTCCTCTCCTCAGTCCACGTGCGGGCCTGGGGCATTACTCTCTAGTTATCTAGAGGAGATAATGCCGCCAGCCATGCTATCGTTAGCCCGAGAGATGAGCTGTGTATGCCGGTCCCATGAAGAGTAGTGGCGAAAACAGCAGGAGACAGTGCTGACACTAAGTAGACATGATGCATCCTCTCCCCTGGTCAATGTGTGGGTGTGAGGCATTATTCCTCAGTGAAGATGTAACGCTGCTTGCCACCTCACCGTTTCCCAGGGAGACAAGCCGTGCTGGCTGGTCCGATAGATACCAGTACCAATGAGCACAGCGAGACACAGATCTGCTTCTGTGTGTCGCTATGTCGGGCGGGATGTGTTTCTTTTTCACAACATCGCGCCTAACATAGTTCTCATGAATGAGCTCAGTGTTAAGCTCTTTTTGGTTAGCACAGCCTGCAGCTGAATGAGGCCACCCACTGTCTGCTTCCCTAGCAGAGGGAAGAGAGGCAGGGGCACCAGCTGCGTGAATGCTTTCTTCATTACGCAGTCTCTGTGACCAGCTGGATGAAGCAGGCTGGGCTGCTGGCCGGAGAGGTGGAAGAGGGGAGGGTGGAGGATTTTGCTCTTTGGTGGAAAATGTCATCTATTTTTAATAAAACATTTTCAACACACATTGAACACAGCGAACATGAACATGAACAATGGTGGGAGGGGGCGGTGAACTCCACTGGTACATCGGGGGGGGGCCTGTTGAACATAGCCCTCGCCAATGTGATGCTCCCTCCCGCTGACAGTCATTTCGGCACTGCAGACTTTCTCCATGCATAGGCCAGCTTTTGCGGGGATCTGTTGGAGTTTTTTGCCCCGGCTTGGGCCACTCAGTGGGCACGGGTGGGCTGGTGCTGCAGTGTCTCCGTTGAGGTGGTCTGGGAGGTGGCTGGCAGTGCTCTGCCCTGCCTGCGTGCTCTCGTCCTCGCCATGGAGTTGCGGTGATGCACTTCGTCTCCTCTCTGGCTAAAATTTGCAAGACAGAAGAAATCAGGTTTTTTATCGGGCCAAGGGTTGCACCCAGAAAATCAGCCTGGTCCGCTGTGGGGGGGATGAAAATAACACTTTTCAGATAATGTGTGTGTGTGTTCTATCAATTCCAGGTGCTATTTTGTACAAATGTGGAGCGAGTTCGGTATAATTTGACTTTGAAGGGAAGTTGTGCATTGTTACTTTTGTCCCTGCAAGTCAGGATGAAAGTAACACTCGGGTCTGTCAAAAGTAACACAATGGTATAAACTTGAATTGTTCATATTATTCTTGTTTTTATTAAAAATGTCTGACAATGTCCTTGTTAATATGTAACTGCAAACATATTATGTCTTTTATCTTAATAAAAATTTTAGAACATAGGGTCTAACAATCAATTGGATTTTTTTTTCAGGCCTATGTAGATCAGCCCATTGACAGATTACATTTCCTTAAATTCCTGCTTCGAATCATATTGAGTGATTTACAGTTAAATATATTATATATTATAATTATAGCGAAAGGAACACTCGTTGTTATTGTAGAGGGACAAAAAGAACACCTGTTACAATCGTCCCAACAATGACTCCTGACAGTTAAACCTGACTTGCTTCTATAGTGAAAAACTTAAAACTTCAGGATGTGTTTAAGCACTAAATAATCTGTCAAAAGATCATGACTATGACACGTGAAACAATAAATACAACTTGACATTCAAAAAGTTTTCCGCTTGAGTTCATTTACGATTAGGTATGACATATCCACGCGATTTTTCGCAGTTCTGGTAAGTGTTGTATACTGTACGTGCTGACAGTTTTTATCCTGTGTTACTTTCTACCAGTACTCCCCCAGGTGCAGGTTAGCAACTGGACCTTGTGTTAGCAACAGCAGTTGGTTGAAAGTTTTTATTGTAATCTCCAGCCATCCACCGATTTTGTTGGTAAGTCTGAATTATTTTAACAACATAATTTATTGGTGCATTAACAACAACAGCACTTTTATATGATCAGTCATATACTTGTTACTTGTCATGTTAGATTTGAACAGCCTGTTGTCGCTAGCTTAACTCTCATACTATTAAATGATGTTCCCTTGCTGGTGTTTGTCTTGTGAGAATTCAAATCTGACAGAGAGGCAGCAAAATATGAAACGTTACCCTAAGTTGTTTGAATGGTGCTGTGTTTAACTTCTTTTAGCTTTATCTAATTTTGTTATACAGTCACCGAGCACTTCATTAGGAACAGCTGTGCAATCTAATGCAATCCAACACAACAGCTCTCCCATTAATTCTACTTTTACGAAGTTTATACATTTTCAGTGTTTGTTGACATTGTCAAAAAGGTGATACTTCTACTTTATGTTTATTATTGAAGTTGTAGTGGGTGGTGGTGACTCATAAAGGAGTACTTGGTAAGTTGCATTATAGAGTATGAGCCATAGCCCAACCAGACATTTTTGATGAGAATCATAACAACACAGATATGTATTGAATGGGATATTTTACAATGAAAATTAACTTGTTTGTGTTTTCTGGCGGACAATCTACGTTATCACATATATATCATTTTTTCTGAAGTAGCAAACATCATTGTGTAGCTTCCCTGCTCACACTTGCAGGGAGGTGTGCTCTACTGCACGATAAGTCTTGAATAACTATAGGTGTGCTGAAATGTCAGCATGTGGAAGTAGGTTTGTGCTGCTGTCAAAGTGCCTCTTTGCAAATTTTTCTGCACTCCTGTTTCTTACTAGTATATCAGCTGCACTTTTTCAGGCAGGGTCTAGTAAGGTCTGTTACTACTTGTGCCCATTATATTGTATGGGTTGTGGTCAATAAGTTGATTCATTGGATTATTCAATTGACCAGTTGAAGTAATTGGCAACTATTTTGATAATATTGTTTATAAGTAATTTACAAGCAGAAATACCAAACGTTACTTGTTTACAGCTTCTCCAATGTTAAAATTAGCTCATTTTCTGTTTTTATATCATTGTAAATTCAACATCTTTGGGTTTTGGATTGTTGTCTTCAAATGTTGTTTTGTCCAAATGTCTCACTGGGCTTTGGGAAATTCTTATGGACACTTTTTACAATAGTCTGACAATTTATAGACATTTGAAAGATCAATTCATATTGAAAATGACAGCTGCACTCATATAAACATTTTTTAATTAATACTTTGTTTTTCTTCCATTTTGAGGATATTGATCATCCTGGTGCAGGGAGAGAAATGGAGGAAATGGTCTTCAGAATCTGTCATTCAAGCAGAGCCGACAGATCCCCTGAGGATGTTGGCATCATAATTCAGAAGGTGGAGGTGGTAAACAGTCTTAGAGATGTGGCAAATGGGTGTGCAGTCCTGCTTGGCCTGATCTACAGCCTCAACTTGAGCTACCCCAAAAATTAAAAATTTGTTGATGGAGTTGGATGGCAACAGCCTTTTCACAAAGGTGTGGGGTCCTCAAAAACAGACTATATGAATAATCTCACCTGCAATCGATGAGACTGTGAACCTTGGGTTAGGTTCAGTGAACAATTGTGAACTGAGTATCTTTGGACTCTTCGTTGGACCAAAAAAGAAATTTCAACAGTTGTGACATTTGTTTCCAGTGTCGAGCATTTACTGATATTCTGTCACAGCAAACTTTGGACTACTTTTTAGACAAAAGAAGACTATTGAATATTGAATATTGATGGATTTTTATCTTATTTTATCAGCCAAAACTGCCAAATATTTGCTGTTTGTAATTTGTTAGTGCTTGCTGCTGCCTGTTTTCATATCACTGCAAACAGAGAGCATTTTGGACTGCTGGCTCGACAAAAAAGATTGGACAAGAATGGTGTTTCTCATTTGTTATCAGCATTTGCTGATATTTCTGTTATGTCACTGCAAACTGAGTATTTTGCATTTTTGACTGCTGGCTAGACAAAAATTATTTGAAGACAGAACATGAATCAATTCTGACCATTTAAATCATCTGAGCCCTAAGCACTAAAAATTTGCAGTTTCTAATTTGTTAGTATTTGTTGATATTTCTGTTATGTCACTGTAAACTGAGCATTTGTGCATTTTGGACTGCTGGCTCTTGATAAATGATCTTTAAACACAAAATATGGATCTTTTTTTTATGATTTTTGGTAACTTGTTACTCAATGCAGTTGCTTGATTTCATATCACTGTAAACTGAGCACATGTGCGTTGTGGACTGCTGGATTGACTGAAAAAACAATCTTCTAGTTTTTCAATTGTGAACATTGGCTGATGTTTAAATGCACAAAAATGGCAATTTGATCACATTGGGCTCTAGTAATTCTTGACTTATCATCCTGACACTGTTAAATAAAGGATCATGTAGTGCTCAGTCATGTTTAATACAATCAACAAAATCCTACAACGTTAATACGACTCAGCTGTGTTAGGTAAATTTAACATAACTAAATTTAGTAAATCAAACCTAAATGTCTAAATGTATGTAGTAATGATAAATCCTTTATTCTTTTCTCATTTATTCAATGTAGTCATGTGGGACCTGTTTACATGACTAAATTAAGTAAATGTAACATTTTATTTCTTAGAGTGCAGAGTATTGTGACTGTACAGGCACTGCTGAGGCACAGATTCAAACAAGGATTTGACATTTTTCGTCGTGTATTCGCAAGCATACAGGAGGAAGTAAAAAGCCCAAAGTGGTGTAAGGCACATGCCAGGAGGACATATGCAGCAGGGGCAAAACACAGGGAGTTAAATAATTTTAAGCTTGTTTTAAATACTGAGGGTACTTCTACTCGTATAGGCAAATGGTCCAGTCAGAGAAAGAAAATCTTGTTTCCAAGTTACTGCTTTTAAATATATTCAAGGAAATGGCCTAAGTGTGCTTTTGGGTAATTTGGTTTATGCGAATCAGTACCTGAGGAGTCTTTATTTTTCTGTAATTGCTCATATCCCCTGAAGACAGACTTAGTGGTGCATCGTAAAGCAAAGCACAATCCTTAGTGATAAGCAATATGATATGCATATACATAGCAAAAGCTGTGAGATATTCCCACCCAATTAGCATTACTTTATATTCACAGCATTCCTGCTGCTTTCTGTAATGCAAGTCTGAATAAAACCAGCAGAATGATCCAGTTATTGTATGACTGTACAGAATTTGACATGTTGCACGTTGGCTCCATGTTTGCTACTCAGTAGAAAAATAAACAGATGACTCGATGACAAGTCAATCAGTATCTCAGGCATACTCAGGTTTGCAAACAAAATGAGATTTATTTAGTGCCAGATGTTCATCAGGTTGTAGCGAGGCTTTGGTGTTTGTTAATTTGTGAACTGGTTATGTAATTATTTTGCATTTCACCTGCATCCATTTAAATGAGGTTAGAAAAAAAACTATGAATATGGAAGGCATTTAAAACCACGGTATCATTAGAAAACAGAAATGATCAGCTGAATTACATTATCCTAGACTGAGATGGCATGACTTCATCTACTGAAGATGCCTTTTATTCCATAATTCAAAAGCTTTTGTATTCCCTGTAGGTTCTATTACAAAATACTGTAGTTGAACCTTGCCAGCAACATACCACAACAGGAAAAGCCACTGAATGTCCATGGTTGTTGAAAAGCCAGAAATTACAGAATGCTCTTATAGCCACTGGATCCATCAAGAGGTCATAACCTTTTATATTTGCAGGTTTTCAGCTCAAGATCGAGCCTTACAGCCACAGTATAGTTTCCAAACACCATGCTGTCTACCCTGACTTCTGTGTTGCTCTTGACACTCAAACACTGTAACGTCCTCTAATAGTTGCAGAGATTGCCTTTTGTCTTCCTGAGCCCATGCTCTGCTCATCTAGTGCTGACTGGTGCCATGTTACATCTCACAATTTGGAAACTCACAATGAAATCAGAAAACTCATATTTCCCGGGGACCTCACTGTCTGGTATGCATATGAAAAATGATATTGCTTGATTTGACTTCAATAATGAATTCAGGTGAGAAGTTTAGAAATAAGATAAAGTATCTCATCCAGAGCTTGAAGTTGTAATTACTTTTTTTCACTCAAAATGACACACCCCTCTGGCTCCAGGCCGTTATTACTGTAGTCAAGACTACAATCCTGCTGAAATTGAACTCAGATATATGCCATTGCACATGTCCCCAGTGTGAACTTGATACAGTAGAGTTATTATAGCTGGTGGGGTTAAATTCATGGTCAGTTGGCCAAGGAATATCCATCACGATTCACCTGGCTGAAATAACTGTTAAGGCTGAGAGGGTGGGATATCTATGTTAGCAAGAGCACTTGTCAAATGGGCTCTGTGTGATTGTTTTAAGTAGTAGACCGAATGGCTTGATGGGAATAAGTCTCATTTGTGGCGCTCTGTCAAGCACGCGGAGCAGGAGATACCCAACCGTCCTTCCATTTCTCTCTCGGATCATTAAATTCTCCTTTGGTCATGGTAAGAGTGGTTTATTGCTCCCCAGGCCCTCACTTTCTACTTAGGCTTCCTCAGATTGGCAAATAGACAAGTCACATCATTGGGTGAAGTAGCATGCTGTTCGACATCGATTTTAACTATGTACTGTAGCACAGCATTTGATAGAGAAATGAAAAAATATATGGAAAATATCACCCTTATTTTGATAATAAAGGAGCACTTCATGTTTATATACATGCATTTCTGTCTTTCAGCTTTATTAGCCGTAATGAAGTGTGGAGACAAAGAGTGTGACACTGTGGAACCAGCAGATATGTAGCCTTGTGTACTGGTAATGGCAAATGAAAGTTTTACATATTTTTTATGCTTGCTTCATTTTGTTCATTATGGATTGCTGCGTTTCTAAATGGTTACACTGTATGTGGGTTCCATCACTATGTATACAATGCAAGATAAACATATACCTGTATGAAAGGAGAGCATTACTGAGGGCAAATTGAGAGGAAATGGAGCTGAAAAACTACTAGCAAGACTTTCTGCTATTCACCTCTAAAAGCTTTTATCCTTCAAAACCTTCAACAAGGACCCAAACTCCAACCTGTAATTGCAGACTTGAAAATGATTTCCTGCACCGGCTGTACCACTGGAATCATGCAAAATGGAGCCACAAAGAGGTCCTTGGTGAAATGATTTGTGACACTGATGGAAGATAAAGAGACTGAGAACACTATAGTATACCTCCTAACAAAGATGGTCAAATTAGCATGTGAGGAGGCAGGAGGTGCTCGCAGGAAGCTGCAGTAGTTTCTACAACTCTCTTCAAATATATAGATCAATATCTGGTTGTGTTATTAAATGTATACTATGGTGGCATTTTACATTACAATGCTTTTATTATCAGTATTGTAGTATTGCAGAATTGTGTTGTTTGCCTTCACAAGTAATGGAAGTGCTTGGAACTTTTTCTTTAGATAGGTAATTAAGTTCTGCATATATATATGACTTCTGGCTACACATCAATTATTAATTTGCATCTTGATTTGTATTTTAGGCAGAGATTATCTGAACACTGCGTGTTTACAGTATACTGTAGTTATGTGTACAAATAAGTATTATTTCTACTAGTCATTATGTATCATACATGAATTAATTTACATTTTTTCATGTCGCTAAAGTGACCATTATTCAGTTTATTGGATAATTATTTGGGGGAGCACAGATTCAGGATGGGTGATTAGGGGAGTATGTTGTTCATTTTTGTTAAATTAGTCACTCCATGTACAGTTACAGTGCTGTTAGTTTCACACAGAAACTGAAGTTTTCCACAATATTATTTGATTTTTTAACTTTAAAGTAATCTGAGCTTGTCATATAACAAGAGAAATACACCTGGATGGAACACATTATGGGCACACAACCTTAATATTTAATTTTCCAGCAGCAGCTCCATCTTGGAGTGACCTTTCAGAAAAGACACAGTGTCATACGTTAGTGCCTGACTGCTGTAATGACCTCTCTCTCTTTCCCTTCCCTGTTTCTTTGATGTACAGGACACAGTGGACACGCATAGACACAATACACAAACACATAATTTAGATGCGTTGTAGGAGAATTAAAAAACGGTTAAGTATGCACCTTTGATGAGTGCAGTTTTTTCTTGATTCCCCCATTCCTCTGTGAGGATCAAGGGGAGAAGCTGTGTGTCCTGCATCATTTGCATTTATATAGCACACATCCATAGAGCCTCCTCTGAGAGCACTATGAGGTGTTTAGTATGTGATGTATGTATGCGGGGCAGGGAGTGTGTTTGGTGAGTGTTGAGTGAATATATTATGTGTGTCCCTGTGTGTGCTGGTGTGTGTTAAATTAAAGAATGGCAAAGTCAGAGACTACATTGGGTTCGGCAGTACACAAGGAAGCAGTGGATCTATTACCAGAAGATTTTCCTTTGCCGGGTCTGTGGATGGAGCGGGGAGAAGTGATTCATACCAAACTCTCAAGTCACCCACCCAACTTAATTTACATAAATTTCTTTGTGAAAAAGATGACAACTCTCTGCTCTTAGTTGAAGCGGCTGAGTTGTAAAAACGAGTCAATTGCCCTTGAGGTGCAATGTTAGTAAATTTGGACCTCAGTGGTACGCTTTACAACCGTTTCATACTATAAATGTCCATAACGAATAAGCTGGCAGGAGACTACTGTTGCCTTGACAGTGGGATCAGAGAATATTTGGAGAGAAATAGAGAGAGAGTATTACACAACACAGGACTGCAGTCTTTTTGTAATGTACCTAAATTAAAACAGGATACTCATTAAGATTAGGATTGTGGTGACACCAAAACTCAATTAAGATATCATACCGTATGTAAATGTAGACAATGAAGGTGTCGTTGTTATGTTAGGTTTTTTTGTACACTAAGCAAATGAGAGGGAAAGGAATCTGCCAACTGTAAGACGAAGAATTTCCGAGAAAATTTCACAACGTGCCTCCACATTTACGGATAAATATTGAGTTCTGACAGTTACTCCTAAACACTGGCTGTCCTTTTAAAAACACTGCTCTCATTCCCTCTGACGTATGATGTTGTCTCACAGGAAAACTCACAAACAGACAACCACAGGGCTAAAAAGCTTGAATACAGGAGTGTAAAATCCAACTCCACAGCTTTTCTGGAAGCTGTCAAAAATTCAGCTTCTCCATATGACAAATTCTGCAGTGCCTCAAGGGGGCTAAAATAAAACCGGGCTGGTGAGCATTATGCCGCTGTCTCTCTCTCTCTCTCTCTCTTTCTCTCTCTCTCTCCTTCAGGGTTTTCTTTCTGCCAGGGATGAATATGTGAAAAGAGAGTGTTATACTGGGCTGCAGGTGCTGAATTGAGGTATTAGTTTCTTAACCAAGGCTGAGCCTCGTGTAAACGCTTGAAATCCACACAGCTCCTCGTCACTCTCCCTGTATACTCTTTCCACTTCTCAGCACAGTTTTCCCTTTCCTTACCTTTCCTGATCTTTCAAATCATCTCTAGTCTTTCAAGCCATCCATCCTCTTTTAGACTGAGCATGTACCACTTTTAAACCTCTCAGTCATTTCTTTACATTGTGCTTTTCTTTCTTATTGGCAATATGTTTGCCTTTCCATTGTGCTGAAATATATTTTTTTCATGGAACGTGGACAAACCTAGTGATTGGTGGTGATAACACCCACATTTTAACCACAACTCTCCAAAGGTACAATTCTTCAAAAAAAAAAAAAAAAAATACAAAGGAACCCCCTTTAACATACCTAAGAGGTATGCATTTCCACTAAAAATGGTTTAAACTTGGCAATGTCATAAATATGTATTTGTTTTCCAGTCATTTCAAATATTTGTGTGTATGTGAATAAATGGATAAGGACAGTTACACAGCAGTTTGAATCTGTCTATGCAACTGTCTGAAAACCCACTTAGCAATTTAAATGGGATCAGAGGAGCTTAGATGGGGCAGTTCCCCAAAACACTTTGTGCAGTCAAACTGATAACTGTAAATATTTCAAATCCTCCATACATGTGATAACACCTTCTCTTTTCACAGTGCAGTGTGTTGAGATACAAGAAACTAAACTAATATGATTCAGGTCTTATAACTAGATTTTGACAAAGGGTCCCTCTTCAAGACCAGGACATGGAGAATGCAGGACGTGTCATAGTTGATACTGTACTTTAGTGGTGCAAATTTCTGCTAACGAATTTGCGATTAATCGAATTATGCAGACCCAAATAATCGGGAGTAAACATAGGCCACTGGGAAGTTGACTGCTTTGCCTGGTTGGTAATCCACCCTTGCACCAGAGAGCATTGACAAGTTTATTAAGTCAAAATGACCAACTCAGCACACAAATTGATCACAGTTCTTTCAAAACCTTTAAGAGACATCTATCAAAAATGTTTTTTGTTACGCATTGATTAAAGTACACCTGAGGACTTGTCTTCAGTGTCTACTTCTGCAGGGTTTTCAGCTGCATCTCATTTAGATACAAAAACAAAATTATTATCTGATTGATTGTTTTTTTTTTCAGAAATGAAAAAAGAAAAAAAATGTTGGAGAAAATAAACAGTTAAAACATTTTGGGGAGGGGAGGAGGGATAATGAGTGGGCAATTTTAGTTGAAATAATAGACATATCCAGACTTTTGTTTTCCTATATGACAACGAAATTCTAGCATGTCTGATGACTGATAATCATCTGGGATTGTTCACTAATTGCCTCATTATGTTTTGTACTTTGTTCTGTACTGTGTTGGGTTTCTATACTCCAGCGTTCTTCATATTCTCAGTTTTTTTTTTCTCCATATTGACAAAAAGATCTTCTCCCAGAGGCTCTGTTGTTCTTGTGTGAGCAATATGAGCATGAAATGCAAAATGTTACTCTCATTGTTTTCAAAATATAAAAACAGTCGACCTTGTCTAACATATTTCAGCTCCTGTTTCTTTTCTTAAATATGTAATTATTCTCTTTCTTCACCGAGGATAAGCGACATTGTCCTTAAGCTGGGTTTCATTTTTGTGTTGTCTGAGCACTTTTCACTCAATCAACGCTTTTTCCTGAGGTGTATTCAATAATTTATTCAAATTTGGTTTGGACCACTGGGTGATGCCACAAAAGGCAATGCCATGTAAAAAGAAAAGAATAGAAGAATAAGAAGCAGAGTGGGATGAATACAGTTGTTATTGCAGATTTATGTGCTGTTTTGTTGCGATGTGGCAACGTCCCAATAGATGGCATTGTTAATAGTCACAGTCTCTAAAGGTTTACGAGCATAGCTTTAGGTTGCTCTTCAAGTGTTTTCCACCTGCATAGTGACTGAGTGTCCGCTGAGCTCTTTGCTTTTGAGCGAGTTTGATTTGAAAGTATTTCGGGAGTTGTTTTAAAAAGTAAAGAATAAAGTATAGAAAACAGAATCTGTTGCAGAGGTATGTCTATCACCTTACCTTTTTAACCAAGTACAGGTGTCCAGGTGTATCAGCAACTACACAAAGGTAGTAAAAAACTGATTACTTTAAGCCTGCATAATGAAACATACAAGCAATGACTGGCCTGGTGAAGACTGTATTACTGTGTTACATAAATAAAATATAAACAGAATCACGCTACGACATGTGGAATTAAAACATGTATCAATTATAAATGAAATTAGTTTTGCAGGAGGGGAAAATATATATGAAAGTACAAACAGATAAATATTTTTAGACACTAACTTAATTGTGAATCATTTTTTGTGCTTTTTTCTGAAGACCTTCCACCAAACTAGACTCCATGCAGCTGACAGAAAGTGGTAAAAGACTGGTTTGACTTCCTCGACTATATCAACCTTTTATCACACTCCTTTAAACCCACAGAAATACCACCAAACCCCCTTACCGAAAAAGATTGATTGCAAGCAAGGCTCATTCTCTTAGCTACTCTCTAACCCTCAAACTAAGTTGCTGATTACTTCCTCATGTAGGTCCTATGACACTGGCCTAACGTCCCTCTCATCTCTTTCAACACTCAGCCCTAAAACTTCAGCCTCTTGCCACGATCGATCTAACTCCTATACTCAAGGAACTTGACCTCGACCAATGTGACTTTAGGAATAACTCCTTCTTTGTCCATCCTCCAAGAGGATTGCCTGGTCCTTACTGGCTTTGCTTTATCATGTACCGCCCATCATTTGCTGTCAATTAATGTGGGAGCAACCCTGGACCTTCTTCCCATTTATGTCGTTTAATGGCAGCTTGCATTCAGTTTAATGTTGCATTACTGATGCTCTCTACTGTTCATATTTTTAGCTAAGGGAGAAAGGGGGGAGGCAAGGGTGAAGAGAAATGGTAACAAACACGAGGAAGCGAGGCTCCCCCATAATTTAGGGGTTAAGATGCCGACCATGAACTGGAATGTCTGTGGTTCAAGTCAGGGACCTCTGTTGCATCTCTCTCTACCTTGTTCTTATCATCTCTTTACTGGTATCATCGAATAAAGACATAAAATACCCCCCCAAAAAAGGAGTACTGTAAAAAATGGAATAATGTTTGAATCTCTAGTTTGGTTACCACCTTGACTTTAATCTCACAAAGTGTTAGCTTGTTAGCTCTTTCAAAAGAAATGTAGCCTTCCAAGTATTCAGTAACACATGCACCCTTATGTCAACATTGTTAATGATCTAATAATGTAATGATACCCAGAATAAAGCAATATTAATGCATTTTTTTAGACATTTTTCAGACATTTTTAGACATTATTTCAATATGTAAGCACTATTTGTCTGATTCTTATCTTTATGCTATTCTCTGCTTGCGTGAAGAGCCAGTGTCCCCCTGGGGCTCATTAAAGCTTCAGCTAAAATTGTCAGGGCACAGTGGCTCTGACCTTCTATATATTGGTTGTTTTTCATGTAGTTTAAGTGATCAGGATTCTAGAAATTTGAACTCATTCTGCTCTTTCACTAACAGTGAGTCAGAATAGATCATCAGCGAAATATCTTTAAAATCTTTACACGTTAGAGCTAAAGTAACACAGGTATATTAGAAACATCAAATAGATTTACATACTTTTCTTTTCCATTACCCTCCTCAACTATTCCCTCAATCGAAAACATGATGCTATACTAACTCAAATACAAAGATAGTGCTACACAATAATAAATATTCTAGAAAAACATGGATAACTGGTGCAGGTGCTTTCAAATATGTATGACTGAAGAAAGGAGAAAAGAGAAGCCAGCAATCCACACAGGGTTTTCTGACAGTTTTTCAAAGTGAAAATCCCAAAGTTTTATTCCGAATGCAACAAAAAGTGATTGATGGAAGAAGCTCCACTGAGAGCACCTGAATGGTGCACTGTAGATGACCTTTTTTGTGTCATAAGAGCAAATTAAATATTTAATCCCCCTTTCTTTTAGTTTAAATGAGCTAGAATGTCAGGTAGAATATCAGATAACCCTTTATAATAACTTCACTTCACTAATTAATAAAGGATGTGGTACCCTTAAAGTAAGGTTAAATATTATGTAATCAAAGGTTATCTCTTTTATTTGCGTGCATAAGTTAGCTGCTTTAAAATTTGCGACTGCAGCTGAGAGTGACCCCTAATCTTATTTGTCCTCCGCAGAAGGAAATCAAACTCCAGCAGAATACCCACAGACATATACACATACGGTACCAGCCAAAAGTTTGGACACGCCAGCTGCGGTTACATGCACACTTTTTTTTCAGTCTGATTGAAATCATTCCGATTGAACTGTTTACATGGGATGTGATCTAATACGGTCTGGTGTTAACATGCACCAACGCATAATTTGTTCAACGCTTCTGTCTATCCCGGCTTTATTCAATTTTTCGTGGACCTTTTTGAATAGGTCGTTATTTCTTATTATTGTTATCGTCTAGGTGTCCAATAATGTTCAGTTTTTTAAGGGTTTGTATCAAAAACAAACTCTCTGCAGAGGTCCAGTTCAGCTTGGAAGCCGCCATTTTTTGGAAGTGGAGAAACATAAGTCCTAATGCATTTACGTCAAATTTCAATCGGTTTGAGCCTGTTTATTTCTGATTGAGGTGTTTATATGGAGCATTTTTATTCTGTTTGTTTTTACTTTGGCTTTGCTTTAGAGCACTAGTTTAAACCTTGAGTGGCACAATGTGTCATTTATTAAATTGAATGCATTTTAAACTCTGATCAACACCCAATCAATTATCTATTGTGTACATCCCTTTAAAGGAGCCAACTGTCACATTTGACTGTCTGTGATCACTTCTTTCTGTATACTGTATCTTTTTAGACTGTACTGTAGATGTGTGGGTAATTAAGTGAATTCTTGAGTTGCTCTCCAAGTGTTCATTTTGTTCTTACAATTATGCAGGTCAACACTTACACTGTGCAAACTTTCAGAGCTCAAGTCCAATGTTGTTTTGTAACAAAACTGTAGCCACCTTCCAGTGAACAATTAAAAAATTGTCAAACAACTTGTGCAAGTAAATTATAGTTTTACAAAGCAATGCAGGAGTAACAAAAGACTCCCAGCAGCAGAAAGAAGCACAGCTGGGTATTCTCAGTCTGATCCACACCTGGCCTTCCCTTCATTTTTACCAGGAGTCTGACTGGTATGATAATCACACATCACTTTCGGAGATGAACTGCTTTCAGTGAAGCTGGAAGATTTGATTGTGGTGATGAGGGCATAAGAGGAAGGCATTAGAGGCACCATGATTCGGAAGGAGATGAAAATGTGTCTGCAAACAACATGTAGAAGACATACTGCATTACGTAATGGTAAAGTCTTCCTGTAGCCTCAAAAGTATACACAGTCTTGCAAGCATTATAAATTCAGATCAAACACGTTGAGAATGACAAAATTAACATGGTTTCTTTGTATAATGACTTCCATTAGAGAATGCATTATAAAAGACAAGCCATGATAAGCTTTTATTTATCACCGCCATTGGTAAAATGAATGTTAAATATGGGGACCTGGGGATTATTTATAATGCAGAGTTGCAATCATTTTCTTTATAAGCCCTGTGGGATAAAAAGCAGTTGAGCAAACATGTCATCTGATCTCTTTTAAATGAAAGCCCCATCAAAACACTGGAGGCTAAACCCTGTTGCTTAACACCTCAGTGATGTTTCAAAGCCTCTCCTCTTCATATCCCCAAACTGTTTTTTGTAAATTGCAAATTGCATCACATTCCCTTGAAGTAATTCACTTAATTAAAGCAAATTTCATAAAGTCTGTCCTCTTTACTCTTTTTTTTCCTGTAATACTGATTCCTGTTGATTAATTGCCTTTTTGCTTTAGATTAAAGGTTGAGCCGAATTGGGCAGCTTAGGTATGCAAAATTCCCCAAGCACACCAGCAGATAATGGTGTTTAATTGAATGATAGTACACCAAAGAGGCAGCAAAGTGATGGATAAGAAAATGGAAATGGCATATGAAATGAGGCATATATGTGACTGGTTTATTTATTTATCTCTGCCCAGACTGGATGTGTTATGAATGACAGCGTGCTTACTCAGGTGGAAGGATATTCATGCATGGGAGGTAGGGAGAGAGAGACAGAGACAGACAGCAAAAGAGGGAGAGATAGAAAAAGAGTGAGGGGATGAATAATTGATGATACAAACTTTTCCAAAAGGGTAATCAAAATTCAGTAAATTGGAGAATAGAGCCTCCATCTATACAGGTGAAAACAACATTTCAGCCATTATAAAGTGAATTTTGATCAATCCTTTAATATAGTTGTTGTGAACCCTGACATCTTTGTTTAACATAGCATGAGTCAATATGCAATACAAATCTACAAAATGAATAATTCAGTAATTCAATAAACAGAAACAGAGAAGGCAAAACAAAAGGTGCATAAGATCAATTTAAAGAATTTGGACATCTGACAAAACCAAAGACTTTTTCCTTCTGCAAAATATTTATAGCTTATCAGAGGGATCTGATGCACGCTGTTAAAATCACAATAATTATATATGAAGTCTATTCATTACGCCTAAAAAATGATCATGAAATATAATGAATTGTGTTGGCAGTTACAGTGAAATTGCTAACCCATCACTTTTTTATGACCCTGTAAGATTCACAAGAATTAAACCCAGAACACCTGACACAGCAAAAGGTCACAAGTTCACAGCCTCTCCATCCAGCAAAAGAAGC
Organism: Scomberomorus guttatus; assembly: GCA_038419695.1. Classification (NCBI taxonomy): domain Eukaryota; kingdom Metazoa; phylum Chordata; class Actinopteri; order Scombriformes; family Scombridae; genus Scomberomorus; species Scomberomorus guttatus. The sequence goes on along the minus strand of CM076450.1, from coordinate 15,656,290 downwards.
TACAGTGCTGATGTCCGCTGTCTTTAGAGCAGTTTGTGTATTTCATCTCAGCTCGACTTTAAGTACTCAGCCTTGCACTTCCACACCAGCCAGAAACAGAAAAATCCATATATTGTCCAGTATTCCCCACAGGGACCTGCATTTAAAAGTATTAGTTCAATTACTCCATTACTCTTAAAGAGAAAATAGATTTTTCTGGATATAAACACATTTAAGCACTGATTTCTTGTAAACCTATACGTCTAACACTTCATACCCATGAGACTGCAATGCCCACGCCCAAGGTTACAGCGGACACTGAAAAGTAATTAAGATAAAGTTAATAGAATGCAGTTATAGTTCAATAAGCCAGAGTTTAATTGAAATGACTGGGCCTGACTTTGACTTCTGATGTTGAAAATAAAACATAAAAACAGTAATTGAATTTCACTTTCAGCTCTGCAAAAGGATCAAGCAGTCAGTGGAACATGCTTTGTGGGAATGCAATACATGCAAAAACATCCACAAAAAGCAGAGCAAAGAAAACAAAATCACAAAAGAATGTTACTTTTTTATGCTGGATTTGTCTAATTGTTCAAAATTTGAGACAAATATCTCCAAATTCAAGGCATACCTGATAGTTTGTGCAGGAACAGACTTCATGTGACATGACTAGTTTCTTGCCGGGTTACTGGAAACAATGGCGTGAATACAATTGATGTGACAGCTATGGGATCTAATCTGGAATTGGGATCATGCTTGACCTGATAAGTGGAGCTGCTTCTGATGGTGAGAAAAATTTCATGCTCACAGAACATAACGTTAAAGCGCGTTGACCTTTTAGCAAATTGGCATGAACCTCAGCGGTAAACAAGTCAATAAAAGCAAGTGCTGGGCCATACTGAAGTGTAAGGGATAGAGAAAAATATGAATACATTTACAAAAGTTTTATACAATACACTTTTATCAGGTTAATGTGTGTTACCTTTTAAAAAAACACATTTCACTTGGTTAAATTTAAACTGTGTGCTTTCATTTAAATGATTTCAGTGGTGTCTGTGTATGTGTGTGTCTGTTTACAGCTCAAACAGCATGGAATCCATTTGTTTGCCCTGGTTTCCCCAAGGATTAATTGTGTGCTTCATGTTGACAGGTTTAACACCTCAATGTGAATATGTCACCATACAAAGACCCAACGCAAATACAAGAATGGTAGCAGTAATGCAGAGCTAATGGGACACAAGTAATGGTATTTATTTATACCTTTTCTTCACAGACTTCAAAATATCTTGTGAGTTTTTATTCAATATATACATTTTATTTTCCAGTAAGGAAAGTTTGAAAGATTTTATATATGGAACTGTGGTTGATTAAGCCTCCTTTGTTATACAGTATATATGACACAAGCTGTTGCCAAGAAATGCAGATAATTGTTTTTTTCCCCAGTGCTTGTTTTGTGTTTGGAAGCGCATTTGTTTACTGAGACATTTGAGCCAATTCTAAAATTACAATTAATTTCTGCTTTCAGTATGTTCACACAAAAAGTGTTTATCAAATGAACATTTGAGCTGTGAATTGATCCATCACTGTTTCAGAAATACTGTACGACAAAGTAGAGCTCTTCTGACAGACAGTACGTTAGTGTAAATGTGCCCTCCATAAACTGTTTGGCCAGCAAGCGTGTGCATACAGTACCCAGGGAGCATTTTGGCAGGGCTTGAAAAGAATGGTTGAGACAGGCAGAGAGCACTAAGCTGCCTCCCAGTGCTCCCGCCCTTGATGCTGTGTGGAGTGAAGAGCACAGAAGAGCACACAGTCACCCAGGGCAGGAAGTGGAGGCAGGAAAAATGCGGGTTACATGCTTCATTAAGCAATATACAACTTAGGGCCCCTGACACTTGGCTGCCAGGTGAATTAGTTGTGGATGACAGGAGAGGGAGGAAGTAGGTGAAGAACACGTGGAGGATTTGTGGAAAGATGTGCCTCTTTGATTAATTTCTGGTGACAACAAAGTAATCTCATGCTGGTGGTGTGATACAAACAATGTGAGAACACTTTGTAAAATAGCTAGGCAAGTAAATGAGGCTGCAGATGGGTTTCTTCATTTTAATCTTTAGCAGGAGAAAAAGAAAGTGGTGTGAAGGAAAGGAGGGAGGATTTTTTTCACTCCATTTCTTCTCTTTCTTATGTGATGTATTCATTATACTCTGACAGACATTCGTCACAATCGGCATTAGCTGACACTACAATTGACTCTGGTCAATAGACCGAAAATTAATTGACAACTATTTTGATAAGCGATTAATTGTTCAGGTCATTTATCAAGAAAAAATTCCAAACATTAATTTGTTTGTTAATTTGTGTTCACTTTTCAGATGTCTTCATTTATTTCCATTGACAGTTTTTATTAATGTGGTTTTAAGAAAAGTCAGTTTTTCAACTGAGATTATGAGTTTAAAAATAAACTTGATTTGCACACTGAGGTGGCAAACATGACACAAAACTGCAGCCCTTCTACAAGTTTTAACTACATTTAACTATGTGGAACAGTTTACCCCTAAGTTTACCCATTCACAGCCACTTCTAAACCCTGTAAGACCCAACTTTTTACATCTGTTATTTAACTTTCACAATTATTATCTAGGCTAGATGATGGCTTTTATTATATTTTGTGTGTTGCACTTATTATTTTAAATATCTATGTAGGGGAACGAACGCAGGAGCGTGGGAGGAAGTTTGGTTCTTTCAGGAATGTTATGGTGCTTTAGTCTAACAGTCTATCGATTATCAGGGTGTGTGTGCTCTTGTGATAGAGCACACACGACCTCTGACCTCAAGGCATAAAAGATGTCATGAACAGAACTAAAAACCAGCCTCTCCCACCTCCCACGAAAGGAAATGGACAGTTTGGAATTAACGGTTTTGTCTTCTTCCAGATACAGGCAGACTGCACCAACCAGAGTCGCCTCCTAACCTCAGATAAACCAAAGTCTCCACGGTCATAAATTTGGGATAAGCCACATTCCTTTCTGAGTGTCTCTCTCTCTCTCTCTCTCTTCCTATCTTTTTATTCACAATGAGTGTCGAGGATAGTCAGAAATGCCTACTAAATGTGTAAATATATGTATCTTGACTTGTCTAACCATTGTTAAACTTTATTGACTAAACTAAATTAAAGTTTGCCTGTGAATCTACATGCTACCACATTGCCACCTTGTGACAATTTCTGTAACTTTCTATAGTATTGTATTGATTTATTTGATAGTGTAAAGCCCCTTTCACACACGGAGTCTATCCCTGAAATATTCAGGAACATTTCTTGCATGGGGTCATGTGTGAATGGGAGCAGGGATCGATATTCAGGGAAATCTGTACCGCCAATATCCCACCTCAAGACCTAGTAACATTTCATGGGAAAATGCCAGTACGTCTGTGTTGTGAATGAAAGCAGTAACATTGCACGGAAAGGCACATAAAGGGTTACGTCCATCTGACAAAAGACAATTTCACATGGAGCAAGCAAACCAATAACAACAATCTGCTGATGATGTATTTGAATTTGCAACTTGTTTATGGTTCCCTTGCCAATGGTTTTGTGAGTGATTTAATAACTAGGCAATACAAGTTCCTTTGTTTGCAAACAAGATCCTTTTTTAAATACAAGAACATTGGCGCCAGACAAAAATAGCTCCTCACCTGCCATGTTCCTGAAAATAATAAGAGACAAATCAAGACAAAACAAATCTCAGTCCAAGCTGAAGTCAAAACTGAAGGTCTGAAAGGTCATCCAAGTAATTTACTGGGAACTATGTGTGAAAGAGGCTTAAGTTTATTATTTAGCTATGGTTTGATTGCTAGGATCATGTAGACCTTGGATGTGTTTCGCTGCCACATAATTCTTAGCTACAGATTGGAAAATGAAGGTTTATGGATTTTATTATGTATTTATTTGGTTAATCAACATTTCTATTTCTAAGTGTTTTCCCACTGGTTTTCATGATATGTAAACATCGGAAATGAGTGAGTATCCAATTGCAAGCGCATAGCCTTCAAATATTCTCCTTAGATAGGATAGGAATGAAATTATCTCCTTTGCATTTGAAGGCCAGTTTTTCTCTTCACACAAAGAAATTAACTAGTAATGGATGCGTTCCCTCCAAAAGAGTGCCAAGGATCCCCTTTCTTCCAAAATACGGCCACTAGACTATAAAAGGTTTTACAACTTTGTCTCAGCTGCTGTTTCCTCTGTTTTCTCTCGGCCTTGCTAGGCATTATGGCCCGTTCATTGCATTTCAGGTGTTGTCTTTTTCACTTTTGCTGAGAGCTGAACGCTCCAGAAAACTCTCAACTAAGAAGAAAGACTGCAAAGATGCCGAAAGCCACAAGCCAAGTATCCGTTTAGCCATTGCATGCCATTTGTCATTTGAATATCTATTATTTTGTAATCTCCTATTTCTATCGTGTAGTTAAACTTTTTTATGTGCTATTGCAAATTGTTTTTTTCTGTAGGCGTACAAGCCTCAATTGTAGTTGCTTCCTCCCAGTCTGCAAAGACTGTCTTCACAACTTTTCCAAGGACCCTTTTTGTTAGTTAGGGCTCAAGCTCAAGACCGACAGCACACAACTCTACTGTGTGTTTACCTCAGCTAGTCTGAGACTATTCAATGTTGGATTCACTCTCCTAAAGATGCGCTGAAACCAGAGTACTTCACTGAAGCTACAACAATTCTCATCTGGCTGTCACCACGGCAACCTGAAGATCATCACCAAGTCTGCCTCGCTGTGCTCTGCACTCTCGCTAGATTCGAAATTATTTTTTAAATTGGCTTTAGTTAGAACTATTTGCCCCTTCATTGCGCTTTGACTCATTTTTGATAACCCTCAATTTCATTCATTCATTCATTCTGTCTGCATTAACTTTAACAATAAATTTAATTTCCCCATTCATTCATTAGTTCATTCATTCATTCATTCTATTTGTATGTATGTGTATATAAGTAGTTGTTCCTTATTCATCGCTATCCCTTGGTAGTTCAATAATTATCTTGATTTATCGCCAAGTCGTTCGTATTCCTTTACAACAGAGTTGGAGATATTCGAGAGTTCAAGATATAAGACTGATTAATTTAATTAAATTATTTCTCTTCAATTTAAGAGTGGTGCCACTTATAATTTTACGAGTGCAAAATATGAATTTCCAAGTGTAGTAGTAATATCCCTACATCTATTTTTTTAATTTCTCTGTAAAGCATTTTGTCCAACATTTGTTGTTTTTATGTGCTCTATAAATAAATTCACTTTATACCTCTCTACTTGTAGTGCACTCTTGAAATTATGCAACACAGTGACTCTGCTGCCGGAATTTATCAAGGAGCTTCATTTTTACTTTGTGTTTAATTTATTGACCCTTTTTAAAAGTCCACCTATACACGTGCTCTTCAAATAAAGTAAAGTAAATTTCACACTCCAAAACTAATTTCTGAACAACAGGAATGAAGCAGTGGGATTAAAAGTGACTCGGGGTCTCTCTATTTTGAGTCTCACTGGGGACATTTGCGCTGTAGATATTTTTCTCTGTGCTGGTGTTGACTTGACTTTGTACAGCTAGCCTAAAATACACCCATGAGCTGACAGATGTTAGCAGATAGCAGTGGGGGATATCTATAATTCCCTGTCTGTCGCTAAGTGTGATTGAAGACCGTGCTATAGCATAGTCCACGAAGGCCTTCTTTAAAAAACATATTTTGGTAGATACTGTGAGAAGTTACTTTTCTGTCTTATTTCACTGCAGTTTATAATAATACAACGGAAGTTTGAAATGTTCACAAATGTAAATTGCAGAAACATAAGTGCACACTTAAACAATATTAACATTGGTGGGGTACAAATCTCTAAGTATTTGGGTAAGAGATGTTGATTTTGAAGGCTTACAGCATAAATCAGGTGTTGATGTTCCATATTTCTCAGTCAAAGGCATGTCTGCACACACACTAACACACAAGTATGCCAACCCGGTATCACACTAAGGCGTGTAATACACCCGCCGGTCCAACGTGTCAGTGTCATGGTGAGAAATGGGTGTCCTGGGGCTGGGTAAGGCCAGTGAGCATCTTGGCATGGGGAGTGCTGGCCAGCTCTGAATACGAGAGTTTTGCTAGAGTGATCCATCTTTATATAATATACACTTATTTTGACCTTGGTGTGGATACATAGATAAGTCCGAGAAGGGCTACTGAGAAGTTATGGAGAAAAATACAACCATCCCTCTGCTCCTTCTATTCATAAATTTCTCACAGTGCGGGAAGAGGGGCATGAATTATTTACCCCTTCAGACAAGGCCAGTGATAGAGGGAAAAGGGGGGAAGGAAGGAAGAGAGCAAAAGAGAGAGATAGAGAAAGAGAGAGGTTTATTGATTATTGCCAAGGGTCAATTAGTATTATCATGACAGAGCCAGGATGGGACAACACGTTGATGATGATACTTGCTTCAGTGATGTTCTTCATATATTGAAATATAGAAAGAAATAATGTAGATTTTTTTAGTATATAAATTAGTGCACACAGGTAGAATTTTCTTATTTGAATGCTTCTATTTATCAATACATTCATTTCCTCAAAATTCTGCACAAATTACATACGAGCATTCTGCAGGTTGTTGATTTCCCCCCGTGTCAGATTTTAGCCACAGTGCTTTTTCCTGAGGTCTTGAATCATGTTATTTTTCCCCTGCTGTAAATTTAAAAAGCCTTGAGGAGGTTAATTGGATTGTATTCACGAGCATCAAATTAGTTTTTTTATATTCCACTTCACCCAACTTATCATATTTCACTATTTATCAAGTGTGAAAGTCATTCAGACACAGGCTCTGAACTAATATTGGCAATTAAGTGTTTACAATTGTTAATTAAGCACATGATTAAATTTCAAGTGACTTGTTGTGAACGGAAGGGCAATACAAAATGTTCCACCCAAGTGAACCTAGAACCTACTAGTTTGCATAATAAGATACAACTATAAGTTGTCTGTGATTCTGGGTGTGTCTCAGTTTTTAGGGCTGTAAGACAAATTCAGAGCTTTAAATTTGGTTGTTTGTCAGAAGATTCAAATTTAAAATCATGAGTTCAGACTTGCTCCAGTCATATATTCTAGCAACCAATCCTGCTGACTTTCCAAATTGGTGTCAACCTACACCTGTTGGCACTGCTTAAATACATTTAGTGGGTTGTGCTCCACCTCGTTGCTTTTGATTAAGGTCCTTAGGTTAAGAAAATGTCATTTGCACCCCACAAAGTGGCTCGTGGGGCACCATTTCAACAATTAATTCTCACTGTGCTTTTGACAGTGACAAAACACCCACCGACCAGACTAATAACTCCAAGCCCATTTGGAATGGAAATATGCTCTCTCCTCATCTGTTAGAGAGAAAAATTACTCCATGTTGGGGTACCGTTTCTTTTCTCCCTTTTTTTTTTCTTCCCCATGGAGCAAGGTCTTTGAAAAATTGGGTTATGCAACAAAATCAATAATTCTCTGGGAAACCTTGGTTTTTCAGATGGCTCACGAGACCAGACCTGGCCTGTAGTAGGTGGCTCTAAGAAGGAGGTTCAGCAAAGATGTGGTAAATATGACATCACCTAGAGTAACTGCAGGTAATTCACCTATAAGGCTGCCTGCCACCTCAACTGTTGATTGATTTTTCTCATCCTCCCCTTGGACACCATTAATTTTGTCTGGAAAAGTGAGATGACTACAGTCACTGGAAACAATGACATGACGTAGCTGCACAAAGCGGCGCTGTATCTGACTGTATATCAAGCAGTGTGAAAATGGGTTGAAATAATGTGCCTGTTTTGAATGGTTATAAGAGATGTTATCCTGCTTCTCCTGGCTATTTCTCCAATTTCCCTTCTCTGTCTACATTTCATCATATTACCAACCCAGACTTTTTATTGCTACTTTCTATGCACCATATATACATATATGGTGACAAGGCAGTGACATTTTTATTGCCAGATGTAGATATGTCAAATGCAAATAAACCTGGCTGATATTTCAGTATTCATCCTGCTTTTGCCATCTACTGGCTCTTTTAACTCTTCTTCTAGTAACACACCGAACTCACTGACACTTAATCACTCTCATACCATCACAACATGTCAAGCAGATATGTTTAGAGGATCCAAATCACACCTGAGTTACTGTGCATAAACTCCAGTAAAATCAATCCAAAATATCTTTTTTTTCTATTGCTAGAGATCTTCGCTCACACAGAGACCCTGATGTCAGACTGCGCTGCTCTTTAAGTAGAAAGCAATAAAAAGAGAGAGTTTAGGGAGAAAGCAAAGTAAGGCAACAACCCTCTTTCATTTCCTACATTGATTTAGGGTTCTTAAGTATATAGTTTGTGATGAATCTAGAGCTGTAACAATTAGTTGATTAAAAAAATTGCCAATTATTTTGACGATCAATTAATCATTTTGAGTCATTTTTAAGAAAAAAATGTCAAACTTCTCTGGTTCCAGCATCTTAAATGTAAATATTGTATGTTTTATTAGGCTTCTATGATAGTAAACTGGATATCTTTGGGTTGCATCTCGGACTTTGGGAAACACTGATCGACATTTGTCACTATTTTCTGACATTCTATAGACCAAACAACTAATTGATTAAACGAGAGAATAATTGACTGTCGATAATCAATAATGAAAATAATCGTTAGTTGCAGCCCTAGATGAATCCTTTGTTTGTTTCCACCTCAAATGCCAGTCCTTAAGATTAAAGGAAAAAATCTGTCTCGTTTGCATACCGTGAAAAGAGTTACTAAAGATACTGTACATACCAAAATTGTGACACTGCGAGCAGCAACAGGTCAGTAACTGTATGTAACAGCGTGAAAATAGAATCTATTTTGTTGTTCTGTCTAAAAGGGTAATTTACCTTTCACTGGACACACAATCACACCTTTTGATTTATTTCCCTTCTATTGTAATGGCTCTCTTTTGTAATTCATCTTCATGCTCTTTGCTCACAACCCCCTTCCAGACGCAAAATCACCTTGCTCACCTCTCTTGTATTGCACTAAATTCAAATGCCAATCCCGGGACATTCCTAACCGGCTTCCGCAGTAACAAAATGCCACTATATATTCTGCCCCACTCTCTTCTGTCCTGTCCTGCTCTGATCCTCTTGACTGTTGACCCCCTCACCACCACCCACATATCTCTCTCATTGCCAGGAATCCTGAGGAGAGTAGATTTTTCTTTTCTCGCAGGCACTCTTCTGTCCCTGGACCTGTTATTCCCTCTCCTGCCTGCGGCCTTGCTAACAGATTGCCAATAAGCTCGGTGGCAGGCCCCACCAACGTGTCGCCCCCTCCGTCCCCCCTGTAATGGCCTCTCTCTGGGGAGGGAGCTCCTGCCTGTCACTGATCCGACTACCCTTATAACCCTCTCCCATCCTCCTTCCCTCCTCCTCTTTTCCCTTTCCTGTCACACCATCCACCTCCTGCCTTCAGGTCGTTCCATCACAGGTTGCAGGTGTGTGTCTCGCTAGCATACATGCACGGCCATGTGCATGCTCGATTGCACACATGGACGAACAGACAATCACATACACAGAAAATACAAAAGGTACAACACAAAATCTGTATACATGCACTCACATATGCTAAAGTATTTATGTCTTCCACTTTCTATCTCTTCTATCAACATCCACCATTTTTTTTCATTTTTTGTTCTTCTCACTCATATGTCTGATTGATTATCTGCCCAGCAGCCATGCAGGATGACGTGGGAGGGATAACTATGTGGAGACGATGTACAAGGACGTCCTACAGTGGCTCAATGTTTCAGAACAAAACCAAGAGGGAAAGTTTATTCACTTGGCTAGAAATTGTCTCCCACTGTTTATTTGCCTATCCCTCTGTGTTGGATTCAACAATTACTGGATTTGGCGACTCCTTGTGGAAGAATTAAAAAAAAAAAAAAACACTGTGACACAGCAATGTACGCTACTGATATCCCCTCAACCAATCCGACCCATGATAAATACAAATGAATGAGCTGAAAGTAACACCTATAATAGCACTTTTCATTGGAATTGTCTCATTTTTCCAGAAACAAAAGCGTATGCCAACAGAATAAGTCCTATAATCTAGAGCTGCAACACTGAGTCAATTAGCGATCAACAGGAAATTAATCTGCTACTATTTTGATAATCGAATAATTGTTTTAGTCACTTTTTAAGCAAAAATGGAAAAAAATCACTGGTTGCAGTTATGTCAAATATGAAAAAGTAAGACTTGCCATTTCTCATTGTAAATCTTATAAATTACTCAAAATTGTCAAAACAAGCTTTCAAACCAGGTATATCTTGTATATTCACAAATGCAGAACAGGTTTTCCTTTTTTTAATCAATTATTATATGTAAAGCTTTTCTACTTTGAAAAGATTTTACTATAACCTGCACTTTATTTGACACAATCTCCTATGAAATATAATATTAACTATTGTTATAAAGGCAGTTCATCTAGCTGTTATCTCCCATTTCCCCAAATCCTGTTATTGATTGTACAAATGGCCATGGGAGCTCCAAGATGTGTGATATGACTAAAATGTGCCTTCAGTGTCCTGTAACCTTTCGCGTGTATCTGCCTCTCACTTGCTCTGTCAATGATGATTTAATGTTTCAGATTACCCTTTTTTTCCAGAATGCCCCACAGTGTCAGGGACAAGCCCTCGCTGGAGAGCAAATGGGCCACGCTTTTGTGTGGAAATGTTGTGTGTGTGTGTGTGTGTGTGAGAGAGAGAGAGACAGAGAGAGACAAAGAGAGAGAGAGAGAGAGCACAAATCGATTTTCTTAGTTTGACAAACTCATGGTGCTGGACTTCAGTGGATGAAATGACATTTAGGAGGAGAGTTCTTCTATTTTCTTTACTGTTCAGTGTTTCAATTAAGTGAATTGTGTTCCTTGCAGTGATGTCCTGTTCACAGGGGCATGATGAAAAACAGTAACTGGTGGCAGCTGTGCATTGGATTAGACCCATTCTCTGATTAAATAAATGAATTTCTTGGGCTTGTGCTGTCACCAACTCCACAACAAATAAACATCAAACTGCTGGGATTTCTCTCCATTGCATCAATGATGCCGCCTAGCTTCTGACAGCTACAACAGTATCAAAGGGCAAGCGTTCACTTATGTTCCGGCAGCAAATCCATTATTTCCTTCATGTGTGTTGCGTGTTGTTTGTTGTGCGCGAGCGGTTGCACGTGTGTGTATGTAGGTGCACATATATATTCATGACTGTACATTTCTAAGTCAATCAAAAGGTGTTGGCCTACTTCCGAAGTATATGACTAATTCAATGTGCATAACGAGCAAAGGGAAAGCAATGAAAAGTTTTCAGTGAACAGCATGTCAAAGAGGAAATGTGGAAAAAGAAATATCACACCTGGTTATCATTTTATTCTCTTAGGTGTTTTTCTCTCAGTTCCTCACAGTCAGCCTTCACTTGGATAAATCTGCCTCTCATTCCTTTTCTGCTTGTCTCAAGCTCCCACTCATAGCCTATTTTTTCACCATTTGTTTTTCCCCATCCCTCTGTTCTTCCCCCTAGTCTCTCTTATACCTGGTGCAATTAAGCAGAAACACCTTTCTGATAGCTGTCATTTCCTTCATACGTGAGGAACAGATCCACTCCTCTGACAAAATGAAATATTCACAGTGGAAACATCCTATTCCTATGCTAGCTTGAAAACCATGCAGGGTTTTTACTACTGTATATTGGTGTCTGTGGGGGAAGGAGAGATGTATATTCATTTTTCCAAAAGCACCCAAAGATGCATACACAAATATCTACCCATCAGTCTTAGGTTCAGAAAGTTGCAAGTGTATAGATGCCATAGATGTAGAAATCCCTCAGGTTCCTCAGTTTTGTGTTTGAAGATCTGACGGTTTAATTCAATCCCATGAACTAACCATGGAGATGATAGGTGAAAAGTCAGGGCTTTACCTCAACACACTGCTGAATGTCAATACCACGCTGAGCAAGGCTAACATACAGATGACATTTTTGTATAGGAATTTCTTGAAGAAAATAAACCTGATGTTTTTTCAGGTGTACCACCCTATCCTAATCTTCCTGTGGGCCAAAAAATAATACAATACCTACATTAATCAGACCGTGTTTATCTTGGATGGAACAGCTGGCCACATATGGCTTTTGCATATGTAGTATATAGTGTATTTTCTTTTCTGTTCTGACCTCATGAGCTTCATTTCCACAATTTGGATATGAAATAATAGAAATTGCGTTGTCTATGGTCCCCAAGATCACAAGGGATGGAAAAGAGAAATGTTTTTCTGCTGTTCACTGCTATTTACCTCAGAGATGACAGGGGGTAAAATCACTATTGCTTCTTATCATCTGGATAATGGAAAACCAACAGGGAGCTCAACGTCATAATGGAGCTGTTACTGGAGATCTTGTCGAAAGCCAAAATGATTTGGATTTTTCCCTTAATGAATACCAAAAAATTGCCTCCGTTATTACTCTACACTCTGATCTCTTTGAAAAAGCCTTCATCACTATATGTATTTTTTCCTGCATCCACAGGCTTTCAATATTGAATACAAACACATCACATAGGATTCGGGCTGCATTAATAAATCTGACAGTTATATTTTCAAATAGTAAATTAGTCATTAAATGCACAAAATGTCAATAAATTGTGAAAAAATGTCTTTCACAAAATGTAATGCAAATTTTAACAAAATTTCCTGAAAATTAGCAAAACAATGAATGCACATTTCCATCCAATAACGTTATGCAAATATTAGGAGAATATTTAGGAGAATATTAGGAGTTGGTTCATTAAGATAAACAGCTGGTGGTGCTAATTTTTTAGTCGGGTGCCATTAAACCTTTGCAGAAGAAGAGGGCACAACAAGATGACGTAATTAAAAGAGCACTAGTCAAAATGGTGAAAAACAATATATCATATCAATTTTTTGTATCTTCTTTTCCAGCAGACATTTAAGTCACATGCTTCATGTAAATCATGTTTTATTTGCTAAGTCTGTTTCCATTTTATTTTGCTTTTATCGCTCAGTTCAAGTGTAAAAACTTTTTTGCGACATTTTCAAGAGTTTTCAAGTGTAGGAGCCAAATGCATTGTCTAATTTATCTAAACTCTAGTGAAGTGATATTTTCTTCTCTGTCACTAAAGGCAAGACATAACATGATTGTGAAAGTAGAGAGAATTTTGATCTCAGCCAGCATTTCAGTGACATTGACATTGCATAATAGTTGCCATATTGACACCTAATTTCAGTGTTTAAACAAAATAGTGTTCTATCTATTCTCAGACCTCCTCTCTCCCTGCTGCCACCTCCACCCCCTGAGGCACCTGCATTCCTTCTCATCTTTCTTTATTCCAGATTAAAGCTTCAACCACCAAGGTCTTCATGACCTCAGGAGAGCTGGCAGGATCAGACGGCTCCTGCTTTGCTTGCATTTTAGCCGCAGTAGCTCGGGTGTCTTATCTGTTTCATTTTTATTGAATGGATTCAGGTTTCTTCATCCCCCTGGGCTCCCGGGGGCATGCCCACTTGCTGGTGTTAGTGAAGTTTTTATGCTGACTGAATGAACATGTAAGATCCCTTACAGTGCCGGGGATGACATGTAGACCCCTCACTAGTGCGCTTTTAAAAAACATATACCTGCAAGAAGCACAAAAGTACAAAATTTGCCACAGGCCCTTTGGTCCTCTGAGTGACAGAAGACAACGATGTGGTGAGATAGAGAATTGCTGCAGGCAATAGTATAACGTTACAGCAACTTCCCAGATCCCAGGACAGACTCCCTCAGGTCCCACACAATCTCCCTGGTGCAACTGCCCTCCATTTACAAGAACATCTCATGCAAATAGTTTCACAACCTCAATTATAGTGCTGGATGTGTGAGAACCAGAAGTGATTTCCAAGTGGCACTTCACCTAGAACTGTGCTTGCATGGAAAAAAAATATGAACTGTTATATGTGTAATGGTGTGTTTAGACCAAATGCGAAGCGAACTTTTTGCACGGCGCAATTACATACAAAGTCAATGCAAAGACGCGAATAGGCACAAATTCACGCTGGGCTACGCAAATTGATGCGAATATGCATCCGTGCGAGTTGAAAATGTTTCAACTTGAGCGAAAAATTCACACATATTGTGGCACTTTATGAATATACTTCATGAACGTACAGGGAAGAGAGGGAGAAAGGAGAGAGACTGGAGGGAAATAACAGAAAGAACCTGAGTTCCTGGTTCTGAGTTCAGTCAGATGCTGAACTGAACACAAACACACAGACAAACCCCCTCAGACATGGTCAGTGCTTTCCATTGCTAGCTAGCTTACAGCTAATGTACAGTAATGTGTTTTGGCTGTTTGGGGCAAATAAACACAAATGATCCCGCGCAAAATATTTGCTTTGGTTGGGTCTGAACAAAGCATAAGTCTGTCTCATACACAGGCCTGTAACTGCTTTACATCTGGTGGACTTACAGTAACAATCAAGCCTTTTAACTGACTTGCATGATTGGATCCTTTAAATTTTTCATTAGGCCTGAAACACTTCCTTCTCCTCTTGCTCTTGCCAGCTTCTTGACTAAATCATTACATAATGAGACAGCGTATGATCCAGTGCACAAGGTGAGGTACTTTGCTCTGGAGCCATTTCCTCCTGGAAGATATTGATGCAGAACCTTTGCTTCACATTAACCTCAACCTTTATCCTTACATTGCAATGTTAATGGTGAGATAAAGTAAAGACATAAATGAGTTATAGTATTCCATAAACAGGGAACTTCTGTTCTTCATACACTGGACCATACGGTGGAGTTTTGAGTCATATTGTAAATGTAAGGTTTAAGGGTAGAGGTGTATTTGCTGTTTGTGCAAGAATGTTCAGGATTGTGCATATAGGTCTACCAAGTATTTCGAAACTCTCCTCCTGCCCCCAAAGTTCAGTGCAGTAACCATTTCCGTCAAGTCACCTCTCTTAGGGTACACCGCAGACATCATTATACCCAGCACCATCTCTAATGGTCTAACTACCACAATTAAAATGTCTTGCCAACGATTAAGCTGTGCAGGAGTTTGCTGACGCTCGCAGCACTCCGCTTTAATTAATCAACACAGACATGACTAAATGGGCCATGATACTGTTCCCAAATAGGGGTACAAACAAATCTACAGTACAAAAGTCCCACAGCTGCTGACCTAATCTGATCTGGCAGATCAAAGAGAAGAAAATGGGAGGCAAAGTGAATAATCACATTGCCTTTCAACATGACACCCAGACAATGTAGGTGAGAACACACACACATGGAAAATATGGTAATATAATGGTAGTCCATGACAGCAACATGTACTAAGCACCAGGATGTACTTCAAATGGTAAGTACTGGTACTGCTACTTCCATTTACACACTTTGACACACCCACGCACATCATAGACACCTTCATATTTTCTGACGATTAACTGTGGTTTATCTGTAAATATCTAGTTGCTGACACTGGGTCATCTTAGATTTAGAATTGCAAACTGTAGTTTACTGGGGAACCACAAAAATACTGATAGCAGCACTGCACGGTATTTTGCTCTGGCTCACTGCACAGCCACAGTTTACTGGCAGGCCTCTTTGAGGGCTTCTAGCTTAAACAGCACCACTCTGCTGACCCCTCAACTAATGATGCACCACTTAATGTTTGGATGTCTGGTACAGTGCATCGTGGCAGTGCATAAATGCCCAATTGACTATCTCTTAACGATTACTAATTATCCCAAAGGAAGCAATTAAACTGGAAAAAAATAGGTGCAAGGGCCTATCTCAACCAGAGTGGGTAATTACCATATTTAATATTTTCCCCAATATCAGATACAGTTGGCAGCACAACCCTAAAGGCAGACTGGAGCATTACTCTCACAATAAAACATCACAATGCTGAGGCTATCTATTATGTACTGTGCTATCATTTCCTGGAACAAGCTTAGTCAGACACATTCGAGGATACAAGGAAAACAGCTGGATTTTCTCCCTATTGCTTCCATTAAGAACATGTATATTGTGCCTTATTTTAGTAATTCGTCTCAGCATTGCCCAATTAGAGAGGAGGCAACTATATGGAAGGAGCTTTGATGAGTTCCAAGAAACCCTCCTGGGATAACTCCCTCTACACCTCTGAATCTCAGACAATTGTTCTTTTTCCTCTTCTTCTTCTCTGAATTAAAGTAATGTTCTGATTAATTTGGCCTATTAAAAGATTTTATGAGGTTTAGGCATGCTTACGAACATTATAGGAGCAAGATGCTTTTCAATCAACCAGCTGCCCTTTGCAATGTTCAAAGCAAAACTGCGGTGCCTGCGCACGCATAAATTGAACTGGAGACAAGTTGAATGGTTTCACATGCAAATAGCAGTGTTTATACTGTGTGAAGCAACTGTACGTTTTCCACGAAACCTGGAGAAAACCGCACACTATTCTGCCGGCCAGGTTTACAGATATGATGAAACCATGTTGCCGTACCTGACAAATCAGGCTCAAAGAGGAGGACGAGATGAGCGGAGACTTAAAGGTCACAAGTGATGGATGTCAGATTGGAGAGAGATGAATTTTTCCAGCCCAACCCTTTTTGTTTTTCCACTGTTTGCACATGCATGGCAGGCACTTTTCATCAAATGGTGACTCTCAAATACCATGTACCCTCCACTCACCATGAGGGCATCTACAGGACAGTGGCAACATATTACAATGAAGAACACAGTGATTTGTTACAGTACAGTACACCATGTAATTAGATTAGTGTTATTCACTAAACAAGATAAAGACAGCCATGAAGAGGACAACGTGAAGTCTAGATTGCATACCTCGTACAAGGTCGGCATGCAACCTGCAAAGTGCAGTGTTGACAATGGATGCAGTTCCATTTTAATTAGTTAAATTGATTGCTACTTCCTTAATTATTTGGATTCCTCAGAGGTAAAACACACAAGCACGCGCACACACACACACACAGTGATTCTTTTGAAAGTGCTGGACTGGAATGGAGTTGTCAGATTCTGAATTGTGACTTGTTTCAAGGCAATCAAGCTACATGACCACATACAACCACATCGCACAGCCACAATATCCTCAGGGGTCATCTCTCACTTCTTTCCTTCTTCTTCTCACTTCTTTCTGACACAGAGAGCAACAATGTGACAATTCCCCAATGTACACACTTAAGAACATGTGTGTATGTGTGTGCACAGAGCAGCTTTTCAATTTAAAACTTTACCCACTTCAATGGAGCATGTCAGGTGTAAATGTTCTGCAGCTGAATTAACACTAATGCATTAATTTTATTTTATGTTTGACATGTTGGCAGCTTCAGAGGATTGCATAAATCTAGCACAATGATTCCCCTCACGTGCAGAATGTGGTCTGAAGATACAAATTCCTGTATATTACTGTTACCTGGAAACAAAATCTACGCCACGTACAAACAATAATTGCAGCTTGAAACCTGGAAAGGTCCTATTGGTTTTGCAGTAATTTTCCTGAGTTTTAAAATGAATTAAATCTATTTAATAAAAGAAATAGGATTTCTCATATTTGCCAGTTGTCCTTATATTATATGCAGTATTAAAAATGTGTCTTAGTGTCTTAGCCTTGTTCTTTAAACAATACAAATCAATAAAAAACAAAAAATCACATTGAAGATTCCTTTTTACTAGTGGCAACTTGTCAGCATGAGTGCAGAACCAGTACCAGATTGCTGCCCAGCCACAGCTTACATTAAATATTAAATTCTTGAAGGCTTCTCCTTGATGTACTGTGGCATAGATTGTATCTCATTTGTACATCGCTTTAGACAAAAGCGCCTGCCAAATGAATAAATGTAAATGTAAATTCAATCAAAATAGAGACTTTATTAGATGAAGTGAATTCAGACCCTGTCTAACAAGGATTTGTCAGACATATCACAAGATGAGATGTGAGCATTCAGCAGCCTTTAAATTTGTTTTAGCTCCACAATTCAGGCAAGAACGAACATTAGGAAAGATGTTGCTTTGCGCTGCATGTGTGTGCTGGGAAAAATCTGCCTGCAAATAAAAATAGAGTTGGGACTTTTTTTTTTTTTAGACTAAAACGACCTCAGACTAAAACCAACTGTGTTTGTCACTCACTTACAAAAAACACTGCAAACTCCTACTAGAAACCTTGACTTGACTTAATCAGCAAAGCTGCTGACTAATGATGGCAGACCACACTGATGATATGACTGGCCGAGAGGATTTACTTCCACCTTGATGTGGCCCAATAATAATCACAATTGTGAGCAAGTATTGTACTTGTTCAATAATGGGTTCTAAATCTATCACATACTTAAGGTATGCAAAATGAAACTAATGGACGGGGTTAAAGGAAATGTTGGTAGAATTACTAATGTGAAGAAGTCAAGAGAGAGAGGTCCTCTAACAAAGGCACAAAGTGTGACATGCATCACTGATGGTATGACTATACTAGCAAGGCTAATCTTAGATTTGAAATACTCTCACACACTATTTCTTTTTTTTCCAAACTTCAGGATGACATTCAAAAACAGATTGATGTTAAAATGCATATATGATTTGAACTGGTCTCTCATCTATTTTCTCAACACTTAAAGAGGCTGTATTCTAACCTATGCAGAAATGAAGGACATATCAGTAGCAAAACATAATGTACCACACAAACCTTACTGGCAGGTATGCAGTGACCCTCATCAAGTTATTTGTTAAAGCTAATTTCAAGTATGAAAATCTTACAAATAACCACAAAACCTCTACACAGCCAGTAAACAATCACAAACCTCACATTGCTCAAAGCCCCAGCAGGCTCTGTCCATGGTGCTGAGTTTATGTGGACAGCACGCAACGACAAACTTCAGTAACCCTGACTACAACACAACACAAACAGCAACCTTTAGGCAAACAAAGTTCATTACATGTTAGACCAATATGACAACATCAAGAGTTGCCCAGAATTGCACAGCAGCCACAGTGGGCCGTTTTGCCAGCAGGAAAGCCACACAGCAAGAAAAAAAGGGAGCCTCACCAGTAACTGAAGACCATCATCCAAGAGTTCAATAATCACATCATATAATTTCCCACCTGCTAACTTCAGATCTTCAACCAATGCATCCAATACACTTCTGTCCCATTTGTGAATCCATTTTCTTTTTTCTACACGGATTCTAGGACTAGTTTTGGTGTATCAGTTTCCATTTTCAGTCAGTAATTTTGCTCTGTTGTTTTTCTACAAAAAACAAAAAACTGCGAGCTGAGCTGTCATACAAAAAACATGGTAGTTAGCTAGCAGATATCACTAGCAAAATTATAAAATTTGCTAACTAGCTAACTCTCCCAGTTGCTTCTTTTGAATGACATTGCTAACTTTCTGTGGTCTTACAGGTGAGAAAGCACAGTATGGTAGCTTCACTTCAAAGTTTCTTTTCCCATGTCTTCACCAGTTACAGTTTCGCAATGGAATAAAGTTTCTAATCAAGGGATATTACTATAGCCTATGCCAACTTCACCTGTCTACACTTCGGTAGACTTAAACATTAGCAAGAATGAAAAAAAATATTATTATATACTATATATTAGAGTATAATTAATTAAATAGTGAAGGTGCTTTTCTATTGGCTTCTTGGCTTCCCGCTGATAAGCTGAGTTTGAAGGTTCATTATTGACCTTGGGAATTGTAGTTTCCTTAGGGAATCCTTCAGAGCTTTCCAGCCACATCTCCTGGTCTTCCATCCACTGACGTAGTAGGAGATGTGGTTAAAATCTCCTGAAAATTACCAATAAGTGGACCTTTTGTTAAGATTTTTTCTTAATTAAACAGCTGAGTAATTGTTATGGTGTGGACTACTTTACATTATCTTTATCATTACTAATCTAGCTGTACCAATATTTGTTGTATAGTTGCCTAATTTGTTGTAGCATCTACAGTAATTGCAGCTGTAAAGGTAGCACTATAGTAAAGGAATCAGTATTACCTGAAGCGCTAAAAGCAATTGCTGTCTCCCACTGTAACCTAAAAAAACTCAAAATCATACTGGGCCAAACCAAAGCCATAAAAACCTAAATAAATGATGAAAATGCCATGTTAACCCCTTGAGGTGTCACATTTATGAAAAGTTTTTTTCATTCTCCTATAATCCAGCTGCTGAGGGAGAGACACACACACGAGGAGAGCTTGTGGATGTGAATATAGCAGCCACAGTAGAGCACAAAAAGGAAGAACTAACTTATTCAAAGTAATAGCAATTCCCAGTAGTTTCATCTTCCAGTACCTTAACTCAGACTTTAAAGTCACACAGAGAGAGAAACTAGTTTCAGAGGTTCCAAGATTTCATTTAGGTCATTTCATGGAAAGGGTTTAGAGATCACAAAGGCTTTCCTGTCTAATCATGGCTGAACTTTAGGGAGTATCTGCGGAATATTCTGGACTGTAAATTACAGTGTGTGGCCACCACATTTATGTGTTAAATCATGCATGAAGAAGAGGGAAGATGTCCTTATATTATCCTTATATTTAGGGACCTTCATTTAACACATAACACAAAAAAGGCTTAACATGAGAAGTCTGAGATGTGGCTCTGCTAGAGGATTGGGTAAAAGGAAACGTTATGAGTATGCAGACAACATGCATATATTAACTATGGAGTTAATGGTCCCTGCATAATTAAAATTGTCCAATAATTCTGTGTGGATTTATTATTTTCTGTTTACATTTCACTTTGTTTTATGCAGTGCAGAAAACATAGCTCTTTCTGAATCATTAATGCATTTTACATAGTTTAATACTAACAACAACAAAAAAAGAAACAAACCCAAATTTTCGTTAATCCTGATATCTGGAGAAACGCATGGTGCTGAATTGGTCTTCTCCTATTGTTGCTCTAAATATGTTTATGTATTTACTTAATACATACAAACATATAGTGTTAAGTTTGAAGAATGTAGTATAATTATAGTTATAGTTACATAAAACTGAATTTTCACATCAAAGTAAGAGTAACGCTTGACATGGAAAGGCCACAATAAATAGAGCTGAGCCATGTAATCGCCTGCTCAATACTTGAATTAAACCTGATCTTGCACGTAATTGTCCTTTGTCAGCAGATTGTTTCCAGTGTACAGATGCTGATGAATTGTGGGAAGCATTCTTTACTTCTACTTGGACAGAATGACAATTATTTGATATTTAGTAAAATTATATTGCATCAGTCACCCACACCAACCCATGGGGCAGCTTTGTACTATAACAAAGGAGGTTGAACATATGCTGTTAATAAAAATTTGAAAGTCGTGTGTTGACTGATTAAACAAGACTGTCCTCCCAAGAAAAATGTCAGAATATGTTGCTTTAGCAACATATGTTTGCCATCAAGTGACAAAGCCCTCTAGCAGCCACAGTAATTATGAAAAAGAAGGAAATCAGTGGACATTATTATATAGCGACAAAGTCTGCAGAGTGCCTGTATGTGTACTTGGAGAGATAAAACTAAGTGAAGCCATGTTCAAGGGAACAAACATAAAATTGGTTAGAAACTTGATTGTCTATGGAGGAAAATTCTCTGTGTCCTCAGGGGTACACTTTTGTAATTCTGGTTTGATTTGAGGATATATTTCATGTCAGCCTGTAATACCAGCCTGAGCCATATTGAGGGCTACAGTCAGATGAATGAAGCCAAAGATGCTTGTATCCATTGTAAGATTTTGCATGGGCCAAAGTATATTTGTATTCCTATATCTTCTTTAATGGTAGTTGGACAAATCAAAGGTTATGGTATTGTAACCCTATAAGGACAGACGGAGCCCTCTACTGGACTCTGTGGGTAATGCTCTCCTCCAATCACGCACACGTAATCACCCACTGATATATGCATGTATGTAGCTTGCCAATCAGGACACGCCTACCGATTACATGTGTCTCACACAGTATAAAAGGCAGCTCTTGCTGCCACTGTCTCATCCAGAAACCACTTCACTGCATGGTGTAGGAGCAGCGGGGGACATAAGTAAAGGGCTCCGCCTGTGCTTATAGAACTAGGGTTACAATATTGTAACCTTCATTTAATCGCACAAAGGCTCCGCCCTCTACTGGACTAGATGAATGTTTGCCCTGCTGCGACATGGCCTCAATAATCACCCCACTGAACAAGGCTGTAGATGCTGCCACACCACATGTGGAATTTCCCCTAAGATCACAGTGGGAGGGGGGGTCCTTATCCGCCAACCTGTAAGCTTGGGAGATGCACTCACAAAGCCAACTAGGTAGGCACTTCTTGGATAGGGCTTTACAGGGGACTTTCAATAGCACACAAACAGCTGTTCAATGTGCCAAAAGGGGGCCATGTGTTCAACATAACATGCCAATGCACGTACGAGTCATAAGAGGTGCAGTTTTGCCTCCCTGGTGTCCCCATGGGGTAGAGGACAAAATGCCTCTATCTGAATAGTTCTCAATTTAAATGAGCTCCTTATGTTCTTAGAGACAAAGAAGGCATTTGGTCTGAGAGTAGCACCACTGTGGTCACCACGAAGCAGCAAACAACACAGTTCACTAACTCTCTTAGCTGACGTCAGCGCAAGCAGCAAAGCTGTCTTGAATGACAATGACTTCAGAGAGGAGTGCTCCAGAGGCTCATAGGGATCACTCACTAGGGCCTCGAGCACCACCAGCAGTTCCCACTGGGGGGGCGGAGACACGCATCACCGGCCGTTGTCTCCTAACCCCCTGTAAGAAACATTTCATGAGGAGGGCGAAGACAGGTCTGTCACCAAAACCTTCATGATAGGAGGAAACAGCTGCTGCATACACTTTAACAGTGACATGAGACAGTCCCTTTCCCCCCAGATATTGTAGAAAGGAAAGAACCTCTCCCACTGCACGTCAGGGGGTCCAGTCTCCTTTCCTCGCACCAGTGTTGGAATCCCAACCACTTTGCCTTTTAGCAAGCAATGGTGTATCCTGCTCTCGCCACCTGGATGGTCTGCACCACCTGTGCCAGGGCCATCAGGGCTATCAGGATGACCGACAGACACTCTTGTCTTACTCACTCCAGCGGGGGAATGAGACAAAGAGGGGGAAAGGTGTAAAGCAGCTTCCTTGGCCATGGTGCGTGTGCAAACACGTCCACCCCCAAGGCTGGATTGTCTTGCAGCATCAGGGAAAACTAGAGTGGGCAGTGGGTGTTGTTTTGACTGGTGAACAGGTCCACTTCCGCTGCACCACCTTGAGGTGTAGCACCCCCTCACCTGGCAGAGGGCCACCTCTTGACATGACATCAGCGCTCCTGTTCTCCAGACCTGGAATATGGAGGGCTCTCAGAGTCAGGAGGTGTTCTGAGGCCCACACCAACAGGTTCTCTGCTATCTTCAACAGGGCAGTTGACCGGCACCCCACCCTGCCTGTTGATGTAGGCAACCGTGGTGCAGTTGTTTGTTCTCACCAACATGTGTCACCCCTGAATCAGAGTCAGTCTGAGGACTGCCTGCTGCAGGGCCAGCTGTCTGGGTTCCGAGAGAACAGCCAGCAGCCTGACTAAGTCGAGCATGACTCCCAGATACTGCGCCTGCTGGCGTGGCTGGGGGGCACTCTTCTTCCAGTTGATGGCAAAAACCTAATCGGGTTAGGTGCAGCACCAACCTGGCTGTGTGGAAAATGGCCCATCCTCTATACCTGGCCGTGACAATGAGGTCATCTAAGTAGAAGACCCTCACGCCCTGGTAACACAGCAGTTGCAGTGCGAGGCCGCATTTCATGCCGGGCTGTAAAATCCTTCACAGAGCCGGCTGACCAGTTTTGGCGGGATGGGGGGACAAAAGGAGCCCAACACTCTCCACTGCCATGGCCATGACCTTTGGGAAATCCTGGTGAATTGAAGTCAGTGTCAGATTTCCGAAGGTCAGCAATGTTGCAGACACAGATGAGATGTTGTTGTCATTGTCCATTGGTGAAACCACTCGGGGAGTCTCAGCCGAGGGGTCCAGTGGCGGCGGCAGAGGGCCGGATGAAGCAGTGAACTCATCTTCGGTGCAGATATCAATCTTGAGCTCTGGTTCACTCTCATCGCAGCGAAGTGACATGTCACACAGGCAAAAATGGTCCCACCATTGTCAGCATTGAACCGGAGGGAGTGCCCAGGCAGTGCATGCAGGGCGGCGGCTGCATCATGCTCTGTGTGATGCTTCCACCGCTTCTCTGCGTGGTCCCACCCGAGGCACTCGAAGCAGGGTAGATGCCCGGCGGTGGCAATGAGACCGGGGCACGCAGGCAGGAACGAGGAGGAAAGAGTCCACTAAAGGGCGGAGCCTGTATGAGATAGAACTGCAGGTTGTTTACCACAGAAGGTTTGTGTGTTTCTGTGATGACTAAGCCTGCATGACAAAGGGTGGATGTGGAAGGTGGATTCTTGAGGTGGCAGTTGTTGAAACCACTAAAAGAACAGCTGTTCTGCCAGGTGCAGTTGAATGATGAATATTTTTGGATCCTTATGTGTGGTTCCTGAACATGTGCAACAAATGAAGAAAGACATTAATGAACTTCTTCCTGGCAAGATTGTAGTCTATCAATTGCACTTTTGCATACATTTTTTCTTGAGTTGTTCTTTCCAAAGAGTAGAATCATTATATTCGGGCTGTGTTTCAAGACAAGACGATGAGCTGAGCTACAACACCGCAGAAAAATACGTGTTCCCACAAGAGAAAAACTAAATGAACTTTACAGTAGCCTGGATATGCCAATCGAGGGAATGAGTGTGAAAAAAATGCTGCTTTTCTTGAGCATCAGCTGTTGATGCTGGAAAATAGGACAGTGCATACTGTGTTGGGCTTTGCTGCTTCTTGTGTGGGGATTTAGAATAATAGGGCCAACAATATGCTGCAAGTGTACAACCTTTACCCCCAGGCCCCAGCAAAGTGTTGTATGATCTTGGCTATGATGGGCAGACTGATACATGGATTGGGGATTTGTTACTTGCATCAAACATGCAATAGCAAGCTGGAGCTTCATGTCCAGTATTTTAAGCAGGGATCTAAAAAGAAAAGTACATGTAGACTACTCTACACAAGATGTCATGATACTTCTTGCCAACGTAGTTTGAAAAATCCTGCTAGCATGTACTTAAGGATTGCAACACAAAATGATTTCATTGCTGCACTAATTGTAGGTCACTCTGCCACACTGCTAAATTATAAATGGAAAAAACTCCAGTAGTGAGTGCAATCAAATGCAATCAAGACTGGGATGCACGACAGAAGTTACAATCAGCCCTAACTGTTAAAAAAGCAATTTTATTGCACTTTGTCTTCACAAACTGTGGTAGAGGGTCATGGAGATCCCCAGCTGTGCAGCTGCAGATGTTGAGATAATGAGGCGGATTGCATGATGTGCTAAAAGCCAGCTGCAGCATAAAAGAATTTAAGAATATGTCACGTCTCTTAATTTCATGCTTCCTTTCCAGAAAAAATCTACTTTGGCCTGAAAGCACTGCTATTTGTGGTAAATGGCAGTTAGCATACCTTGAGGCAAATTACCTAAGCTTATTATATTTTTGTAAGATCTTGCCTGCAGAAATGCATCTGTGGAGGTGAACATCTGTGTTGACTGAATTAATGTATAAGCAACAGAAACATATTTAGTTGGAAAACTAAAGTGAGTTGCAAACATTACAATGAAAACATAATAAGTATGAAGCAGTTATTACAGACGTTCAAATCTTAGTTTTCACATTTGAAAAAAAACATTTTTTTATTTTAGAAATCAGGATCGTGATGTTACCTCCGTCTGTGTGACAAGTATGTATATTTCAAAATGTGCTTGTTTTAGAGTGAAGAGATCCTTTGTGGCACAAGCTATTTGGGACTGTTTCCAAGAAGGAAGACTTGAGTCGTGCCAGTTTGATTGGTAGGGAGCACATCGTCATCACCCCACCACAAGCAGGGTTGCAGTACGACAGCAACAAAGGTGGTTTCTCTATCATGGCCCTGGCTGTTGTAGATGTGAGGTGTTGCTTCAGAGTTGCTGATGTTGGTACATTCTGTTACACTTCGTGAATCAGCCATGGGACAGAAACCCTCCTACATTCCTGGAGCTGAATACCTGGGACTCATGCCTAATTCTTCAGCAGTGACAAGGCCTTCATCATGATGAGGCCTTACTCTTGATCCCAACAGTGTTCCAATGCTATTGCTGTTTTAAATACAGACTGTACAGGGCACATTTGGTTGTTGAGTGTACCTTTGCTTGCTTACACCCTCTACTATTCACATGTGGATGTCTGTGTGAAGCCCTGTGTGTCCTCCATAACTACCAGTGGAGTCTTTCAGCAGGGCATGACAGGTGGTCACCTGTCCCGTGCCACTAGGCAGGCGCTCGAGGTGAGTGATAAACTGACCGAGTGCCTCTCATCAGCAGCAGGAGCAGTCCCTAGGCCACAGAAAGTGGAGTGACACATTCTAGTGCATACAGCCTGCTTCTTCAGTCCCTGCTCCCCCGAGGCCATACCTCTAACCTCCTCACCTCTCCCACTCTCCACATGCATGAAGAGTGACCCACAGGATGTCGGTGTGTTTGAAAGGGGAGGAAAGCATCCGATAACACACAAAAACCTCTTTTTGGATGATCCCTTTTCCATTAAGAGCTTCAAAGTATTCCTTGCTTCCAGGCCACTTCCATAAAACCAAGTAACAGAGACTCCAGGACCGTTTCCCTCCAAATCCAACCAAATTGTGCCTTAAGTCTCAGAGAACCTATTTCTTTTTAAAGATTATTATTTTATTTTTTTTGCCTTTATTTGAGTCAGTGGAGAGAGGCAGGAAACACATGGAGAGAGAGAGTTCCACTGGCTGGGAGTCAAACCGTGGACATTGCAATTATGTGGTATGTGCCTTAACCATTAGACCACCGGGTGCCCAGAGAGAACCTATTTCTTACATGAAAAGCAGAATTTCATGTATTGGAATGTTTTGTGCATGTTCATTTTAAGGTTTGGTGTTTAAATGATATCTCTGACATTTATTAGAGCACTAAGAGCTAATCTCAGGATAGTTCTATTTCCACTCGCTAAACATACTCAGATTTGTATCTGGTATTACATACATGGTATGTCCAAATTAATAGAGGTATGACCAGGGTCAAGATAAGGGTAAACTGGTTGCTGCCCCTTTTACCCGAAGCTGTCTTTTTTCCCCATTTTGTTGTTTGAGTTACTCCGCCTTCAACAGCTTTTCCCACAAAACCTGTAGCAGACTTCTTGTAGTCTCTTGGCCCTTTCTTCTGTGTTTAGTTTTTTCCAAAGGACAACTTGCAAGGCTACTTACAGAAACATGTAAAGGCCTTGCAAAAACATGAGATAAAAGGATCACAGAGCATCACTAACAAGCGATGTAGCATCAAATGGCATTTTAGATATGGACCCATCTGAAAAGTTTGCAAGATATTCCACCAGTGTGCTTCACCAACACACATTATGGGCTTGAAAGTAGTGATGGTCCAGGGTTGCAGTTTTTTGTTTTTGCCTCTTTTGTGTTTTGTTGTCTTGCTGTAAACTTCAGCTAATTTTAATGAGAGAGGAGGTGCAGCAGAGAATGTATTCACTGTGCAGTGCAATTCTGGAGCCAAGGATAACTGGTATCTGTGCTTGTGCCACCCACCTCCTTAGTCTACATCAAAGGCGCATAGCACATGACACATGTACATGGACATCTTACCAATAGGCCCTTTTCACAGCAGAGCAAGCTTTTTGGCTTGCTGACTGCTGCTGCTTCTTCTTTGTTCCTCTCGGCCCTGCAGCCAGGATGGCCTGGCATTTCAGGCATTGATTTTTAAAAAAAAAAATTTTTATGACTAAGAGCTGAGAGCTCTAGAAAGAGACAAAAGACTGCAAAGATGCATAGATGAATAATCTATTATTTTTGTAACCTCCTATTTTTATCTTATAGTTGAACTTTTTAAAGACTTTTCCAAGGACTCTTCTGATTAGTTTAGATCTCCATGCATCCAACTCTGCAGCCTGTCACTGAATGCACTGAGACTGGGACACCTCCCTGCTGTGTGCGTGTCCACTACGCGGCCTCAGCTAGTCTGAGACTGGATTCATCCTCCTGAAGAAGTGCTGAACCAGAGCGCTTCACTGAAACTGCAGCACTTCTCATCTGGCTGTTACCCTGGTGACCCCAAGTCTGCTCCGCCTTGCTTGGCGCTTTCTAGGAAGCTCACCTCATCATCAAGCCTTCATCACCACGGAAACAGTAGGAAAACCATCTACCATGCTTCTGTCTCAGAGTTGATGCAAGAGCTATTCAAAAATTGAATATTTATTGGCTGTAGTTAGAGTCTTGGCCCTTCATTTTTTGACTCATTTTGAACATTTATACATTCATTTATTCATTCTATCGGCAATAACTTGTTTTAATTCACCCATTCATCCATGCATCCATTCATTCATTCATTTTAACTGTATATCTTCTTTGTATTTGTATTCCTTTATATCAGAAGATGGGGGTCACTATATTCAGAGTTCATGACTTTCAGGTATAAGATTGATTAATATGATTTAATTATTTTTCCTCCTAATTAATTAAAGTATTAATTGATTAATTAATCAATGGAGGTGTTGCCCCTATTAACTTTAGGAGTGTATAATATTAGAGTGTAGTGTTATTCCTACACCCTCATGATAAATTATATCCCATTTTCATTCTAACACAACACAGACTTGTCACTGTTAGCAATGACATACACATATAGGGAGTGTGGAGGCAACCACTAGTTGATGAAAATACACTCCTCTGTGTCTAGACAAGAATAATTATTTATCTTCTACTCCTCTTCCTTTTGGCTAAAAATCAATGGTTGAGTCAATAATTTCCAGGCCCAGTCCTGTTTCCCACGTCCTCCTGCCTGCCAGCTGTAGGTGGGTTTAGGAGGAAGAAGATCAAATCTCTACAACTCAAACTGACACATGGAGTGACACACCTTCCCACTCC
This sequence comes from Scomberomorus guttatus, assembly GCA_038419695.1. Lineage (NCBI taxonomy): Eukaryota > Metazoa > Chordata > Actinopteri > Scombriformes > Scombridae > Scomberomorus > Scomberomorus guttatus. The sequence goes on along the minus strand of CM076450.1, from coordinate 15,627,235 downwards.
TAATAGCTCCAGAGTTATACCTTCTGCCTCAAACTTCTGATTGGAAGGGTTTCCTCAAATTTTAACAGTCTGTGGTCCCCGCTCTGTCTAACATTAGACAATATCTGTGACTGTTAAAGTTTTAGTCTTTAAGATTTCAGTCGTCCCACGTGAATCTCGTGCCGAGGTGGGCAATCTGAATCCGGCACGGGAATGGCAGACTCCGCCACTGACAAGTCACCCAAATATAATAAAAATATTGCAATGAGCTTAATTATGCCCCCCAGATATTGTGGGTTTAAAATTAACAGTGTTACTATGAAAAGTCAACTTTTTTGCATCAAGCTAAGATTTGGCTATCAACTTCAAAGGTTCACATTACAGATTTATTTCTTATGCAATAAACTGCATCTGCATTCAGTATAACACAAAGGTCTAATCTGCCTTGGGGATTTCAGCAAACACAGGCATTTACCTTCATGAATCTCACTACATTATGCAAAACTGCATCAAAACATCATAAAATATCTAAATTCATCATGACTGCACGTAGATTTCCCTAGAATTCACACTGCTAATGGTACTACATCAGAATATGGTAATTCAGGAAAGAGAAGATGGAAAGACATTGGAGGCCACGTTTCTCTCCTTTTTCATTTGGATTGTAATTACTGTAATGCCAGTGCAGATAGATCTGCTGATTAAATAATGTTATAGTGCTGGGTTTCAGGAGCATAATGTACATCCTGTTTTATGGGTAAAGCTGACATGAATATTTCCTCTTGAAACTAATGAGAGCGTGCTGTAAAATAGGATATTCATTTGATCATTTATTATGTTGAAGTTTTAAAATGGAATTAACCATTTTGTAAAAGCCACTGACTGGTTAGGGTTGATCCAAAAGTGTATTTATAAAATAAATATTATCTAATGAGCAAGACGCTAAGCAGAAACAGACAATGAATTTAAATTTTTAATTTCTTGTTTTGTTTTGTTTTTTTATTGGCACTGCAGTTCTAATATTTTATTGTCTGCTCTACATTACGCTTAATTAGTGAAGATTGCAGTGCTAAGATCATTAACCAACCAAATCCAACAAATATTAATTTTATTATGCACAAAAGATCTCCAGTGGTATGTGGCTGACAAAGGTAAACAGATTTAGTGATAATTAAAGCATGTTAATTAAAATTCATTCAAAAACATCTAAGGGGAAAAAACAAGAAAGTCAAAAAGAATTGATCATTCTTGTATTTATTCCTTCTTATTTATTATTTATTCGTATTTATTCTGTCTGGAATACAGTAAAAATTTAAAAAATATTAGAGTTATCTCATAAATGAAATCAATACTGTTTTGCAGCTAAGTCCCAAATAGTTGAATGTACCAGAGCTGTAAGCATGTGTTGAGTTTTTGCTACATTGCTACATCAACATTTCCATTAGTTAGTGTTCTGCAAGCTTGAACACAAAACGTATTGCTTACCTATTCAAGTAAACAGCATACTGTCAGTCTGCATCTAGACAAGACTTGCAAACTAATCGCGACCTTCCAACTGTAAAGCATCAGTTGACCAGTTCTTTTCTTTCAATATTGTTTCCATGGCAACAGGCATTTCATATCTCCGAACACAACGGACTTGGAGTTGGTTTGCTTGAGCTAATTGGCTTCAGGAATCAACAGGTCTAAAATGCAGTCATGCTGTGAGCAGCGTGGTCTGATGTGAGAGTCCCGTGGCAGATGACATTATCTATCGTTGTCTTTCATTTGTACCGCTGCCCTTACTGAGCACAAACATGTTTATGTGCAGCATACGTGTCAGTGGCGCAGTTTGACATTAAAGATGAAGTAATGTGAACGTGGGAGGAGGGGACAGAAAAACAGAATGGGACGGGGGCGAAAAGCAAACAGACTTTTCCTTTCACAGAGGACGAATATCTTTGACGTTATTTGTTGGTGCGGAAAACCGAGACAATAAAGATGATGGCAGCAAAACATACTGCGTGTGGATAATGCACAGTCTGTAATCACCCTACTGTGTTTAAAGTTTTTTAATGTTTTTGTCTGTGTTTCTGTGCATGGCTCTCTCTTTTACAAAGAATCAGAAAATTGTGAAAGTTAATGATGTCCACTTATTCCCACTGTGATTGCTTTCACCTAAATTGTTTGACAAACAAAGTCACATCTCTGGAAGAGTGGGATTATAATTCACTTCTGCCAGCATTTTATTTCCCTGAATTTGAATAATGTGTGATGCAACACATATAAAGTAAAATAGGTTTTTAATTGACGGAAACAGCATCAATGTCAGGATTGTATGCTTGTTCTTTCAGGTGGCAGCAGGAGAGACAAAAAAAAGCACATGTAATGTTTAACACTGATGTTATGATCAGGAATTTACCACCATACTTGCCTGTCTGCCCTCAGGAGCATCAGCAGGATATAGGAGCATTTCTGTCAAATTGGCTTGACATTGCTACTATTCTTTTTATGGAGTGAGAAGTGAGCCAAATTAAATGAAGGGTAGTTCCTCGTTTGCAAGCCGGTGCACAATGTTCATTTAGGTTTTTATCGCACTATAAGAACATCATCAATAATCCTTGTCATCTGCACCAGAGCTTCTCTGCTGAGTTTTGTTGGATATGCATCTCTGCATGTAGTCGGTCTGTATGACATGCTATTCTTAGAAATGCTGTCCTGTTTAAAAAGAGAGATTGCATGTTACGCAGGGAGTTTTTGCAAATGGCACTTGACCATAATAATCAAATAGTTTCCTGTCAATACGTAACCCAATGTCCCTTTTCTATTAACAATCCCCTATATTTACAGAAGAGGACCAGTGTTACAACAGCATGTTGAGACATTTGGCACACTGAATGAGTCAAAATCTGCCATCTCCTGCACTGTTCCTGAGTAAGTCAGATTCACTGCCAAGTGACTCACTACCCTGAAAAACAGGTGAAACAACTAATGATCCACATTCACAGCAAAGTGTGTGGACACGTGTCTGGATAGGCCAAAATGTGTGCATGACGCTCCCTGAAAAAAGGCTGTTCTTTCTCTTTGCTCTTGTCCTCTTGCTGTGATGGAGTGTTATCTTGCCAGGAAATGTCACAACACAAGCAATCTTTATATAAATTTTTGTGTGTGGGAGCGCCGGGGTAGCTGAATGGTTACAGCTCATGCCACATAGCTGCAACGATTCTGGGACCTTTGTTGCACATCATACCCCTCTCTCTCCCACTTGTTTCCTGTCAGTTTCTTCACTATCAGCTATCAATTAAAAGCAAAAAATGCCCCAAAAACATTTCTTGAAAAAAAAAATATGTGTGGAAATATGTATCAGTTTTCAGAATATGTCTGAGCTCACTTGGCACAAACTCATTATAACTAGTGAGGTGAAAAGAGAACAGTCATCATTTTGTCTCAGCATGAGTTGCTTGTCAGATAGATATCTGAATATATCTGAATATAAAAAAATCTATCTATTTTCTAGTATCATGACAGGTTTTACTAGTTTTCAGACACAAGTCTTAGATTTTTCTTGGATCAAACAAATCCATATATCCAACATCTGTGTTTATTAAAAACAACAACATAAGAGCATACATATGTTTTTTGGTGCAACAGTAACTGATGCACCATGAAAATCCTGATTCATATTCATTGAATTTCTTTCTTTCAACCACTAATTTATCAGTATTATAGTAGTTCACATAATTTTTCTAATTACATCCAGCAAAATGATCATAATGAAGTTATTATAACAATAGTGGTTATTATTATTATTATTATTATTATTATTATTGTATGGTGCTGAATGACTATTCAGAAGGGCTCTGAGTGAGAGGCTTTGTTGGAGTTGCACTACTCCACCTCCACACAGGAACTTGATGACTTTGATGTCGCTTTTGTGTCAAAAATCAAATGAAAAAAATGGGTGACAGGCCCATTACTATGGTTATAGTGAGACAATGACATGGCAGGAGCACTTATTTACAGGTAAAGAAAAGAAAAGAGTCCCTACGTGCAAACTGCAAATGTTTGCAAACATAAAAAACACAAAGACACATGCAGCCATACGCTGCATAGAGCACAGAACTGAAATTGCAGCTGCAATATAGGTCTGCTGAAAACATGGCACTGTGAGCACCAGAGCATGATAGCCTGGCAATGAAACATTTGTTTACACAGCAGTGTTAGTTAATTCCTGTAAATTCACTGTCACCAAATCAGAGAATTTAGTGCAAATTCTCAGCAGTTTAAATATTTTCCGTCTATCAAATACCCTTCATACCCAACCATATTTACTCTTTACTTATTTACTGTACTTATACTAAGGCTTCATAAGAAATCAATCATAGTGATATATTGCTTTTTAAATTGCATTCAAAAAGAGCAAACCACAAAGTACGAAGCAAAAATGAATTGTCACCACACATCACATTTCCATGATCTTTTATAGTGTCTGTACCTGCACTGTTGGGGTCCAATCGAGTTTCATTTAATCTAATTGACTAATGGTGGACATGATGCATAAACATTATGATTTCATCAAGTTCCTCTCAAACTGAAAATGGCATGTGGTTGAAAGAGCACTACCCACGCTCTATAGGCATTCTGCAATATGTGGCTATGAGTTGTTCTTTAAGATCAGTCAAAGTGCTGTGGATAATAGTTTTAAGCCCCTTGGAGACCAAGGTAAATCAACCTTGTAATGTGAAAGGAAAGTAGAGAAATCCAGAATAAAATGGAGGGCAGAGTCATTTTGACCTCCAGTCTCCTGGGGTACCTGCTACTGGTTCTCTGTCGTCACATCTGCGGGGCAAACCAGTGCATCTGGCAGTGGTGATTACAGTAACAGTCACCAAGAGGTTGTGTGAAGGTACTCTGATGAATCATTGATGGAAAGACAAGTCAGGGTAATATTAATTCAAAAAGAAGCTGAACTTCACATGAACTGGGTAGATTCCATTTCACTCACAAGGGTACATGAGAGACTTTTGACAAGCGACAGGTGACGGGGGAGAAGTTTTACCTCAGGCATATCTTGATATGGTGTGAGAGACAGTGTTGATGCAGACAGCACTGAGCTGATTTTTTAATATGTATTGCTTGACAAAGATAAAACAAAACGCAAAGAGACTGTGTCTGTTACAGGTTGGTCTCACTGGACAAAAAAAAACAAAAAAAAAACATGAAGAGACCTCTCACACTCGTCTTCCTGCAGGCTCATCTTGATCTTCTTTCTCAGTTTCTTAACCAGAAACAGGAGCAGTAGGGTTTGACACCATCTTTACATTCTGACAATTGTATTGTCTGAAATCAAATGGAAAATTGAAAATGAACATTGTGTTCTACATCTGAGTGGCTCTACACTCGTCTCGTGTTTATTGAAGCATCTTTCTGTCACATTCAACCTGAGGAGAAAAGACAGATTTTTTTTTTTCCAATACCATAGAGGCCACAATATGTCAGTCAATAAAAATGTACTATGAAAAAGGTGGGTTTTTGTCCAATTCTTCCCTTAGAGTTGAAACTGTCTGCCTTTTTGTACAAATAAGCATTAGTACAAAATCTGTGTCAAATATTCAAAATTTTGTTTTGTTTTCACAGCATCAGTTGTGATGTAACTAATTCCACCCTGTGTTTTTGTTTCCAGTTATAAAAAGGTGTTATCCACCTTCATGGTGTCCTGGAGTGAGTATTGGCTCTGGCATAATGACTAAAAGAGTGAAAAACCATTCATAAAATGGAGCACCCATGAGGACAAGCACTTTAACAGAAGGTTTGCGCACCTATTACAAGTTTCGCTGTATCCCCACAGCAGGTAGCATGTACCTGCTATTTAAGTGGAATACTAGAGGACACAGGGTGTTTAAAGCCCTCAGTGCTTAATGGCTCTTTGAAAATAGAAACATATAGATGGCGGCTATGATTTCCAGTCTTTAGAAATGCCATTTTCATGTTCTCCCACTTGGCTGGCCTGCCTGGATGAGTCATCCCCACCTAAAGACTCATTTCCTGTCATTAATCTTGGGGAAAAGGTGATTACAAGGAGACACAGCATATGAAGATTATGTCCTCCTGTTTCCCAAATGCCATAGAGTAATAAGAACCGATGATGATCGTTCATTCCTCAGATTCCTTGCTGCAAAAAGTAGGCAGCTAACATGTTAATGATGGGCCAATAAACATTAAAGTCCAACTGAAATCACATTTAATCATCCCTCTTTGCAATCAGAAATAATGTCATGCTTTTTAAATGTATTTTTCAAAGTTTTTTTATTATTAGAGTGAAGAGAAAAGGTGTTTGGAAAGATATCCGAAAGTAACAGGCAGGCTACCAGTAAACACAAAGTAAACACGCTGCTGTAGCTACAAGTCATGGACAGACAGTGTGTCGCTAACAGGGATTTTGAAGAGCAACGACCAAACCAGCATCTAACCAGACCAAAGTGATATTTTAAGGTATGCTGACATGCTGTTTAATGTCCTGCAGCTGAGCAGCTAATTAGCTATCTAGCCGGCCAAGTGATGTTACTGGTGCTCTTTTCCCTGGTGAATGTTTGGTAGCTCGTTCTACAAGCTAGGGTGCAGGACAAGACGTGTGTTAATGTTTGTGAGTTAGATAATAAGGAGACTTCAGCAGGAAAGCTAATGTGGGTGGTTGTTCAGAGTCTGTGGCTCAATTGTGTTGTGTAGCAGGATGCTATCAGGCTCAGTGTGACCGTCTGCTCTGTCTACGATAGAATGCTACATTATTTCTTTATTCAAGATTTGATTTGCTGTATCGAAATAAGGACTGCAGCTACATAAGCGGACGGCGGAAAAGTATTTAATCGAAATAATGTAACACTAGGGGGCACAATCATGAAATTAAAGAATTTAAAATATAAATGTATCCCTTTTGGTTGCTGACTTTTTTTTTCAAAGGAGAACACAGGACAAGTGATTTATAGAGCAGATATGTATGATGTAGTAGACAAAAGGCACTTCATTTGGACTTCCTGATGCTCTATGCATGTTACATTTACTGACTGAAGATCACTTGCTGAATAATGAGTATTTTTTAATTGATGGTACGATGGCAAGTGAAATTACACGGTACCATTCTCCCCCTTTTCTGTGTACTATCTTATTTAACAGCTGAAATACATAAAGAATATCTGTGCACCAGTCGTGTCTGTTACAAAGAGTATTGGTTCGAAAATATGAGAATTCCATCACAATTTATTAAACCAGTCATACATGATCCTTTTAGATAAACAAAGTTGACAGTATTTCTTCAGATATTTAAGATTTTGATTTTATGCATATGAGTTTTCGTACAAAAAACAAAGTGTAGTTAAACATAATTATTTTAGATGTTCACAGTGTCTGAGTCTGATAAAAAGGAAATATGATAGATGATGGAAATTTTTCAACATGTAGGTGATAAGGTTAAATTGGCAGCAACCAATTACAGAATGAAAGAAAGTAGTGATAGAATCAAAAATATAAGCAGAGTTCTGCTCAAACAGCTCCTCATGACTGCTGTAATTATATTATGATATGCAGCATCTAATCACTATAAAGGAACACAAACTAGAACATACTGTAACATCTTGCTGAGGGCATTGTGTTACAGATACGTCAGACAGAAGCTTTTGCATTCATGTTGTAATTGAGTTCATGCATGTACTGTGTAATTCACCAACTCCGGGTGTCTCAGTTTGGGATTATGAAACTTTAAACTTTGCTCTGAGGTAGTGTAACCTGAACCATTTTCAAACTGCTTATACTGGTTAAAAAATTCTGGATCTTTGCCAGGACAATGTCCCATTTACACTTACAGTATTCTAGTGTATTTCCTCTTCAATCTCAAGCTCAGAAGATCAGTAGGTATGTTTTCCTCTCACTTAGCCTGAATGCAGACCATGACATAATGTCAGGAACCATGAGCTTGTATATTTTCTGTATACTGTGGAGGAATGAAAACCTCCCAACTGCTATGAGCGTAATACAGCAGAGTGGAAAATTCATAACTCACCAAACCACAATAACTGCAGGAGGTCCTCTCACTTGGGTATACTTTCTTTCCTCATCTCAAGTCTATTCTTGATATATGAATTAAGGTTTAACTCCTGAAACCGCACCAGGATGTTGTCATCAAAATACATGAATCTTTTTTTCTGCACTGAAGCAAATAAAAACTGATTGTCAGACAAATAACGTGATGATGATGGACATGCAAAGATTCCATATGATGGAAACTACTTTGCTATTTCGCTCCCTTCTAAAGCACTTGCAGTGACGTTTTGTGATATAATGGAAAATGATCTGCAATTTACCATTATGGGGTATTCGCCCAATGTCACTTTACTTAAGTCATGTGCAAATCCACGTGTGAGATGTGATTCTATACAATCACTGACAGAAGCCAACAAGGCGGTGAAATTACCGGCAGATAAATCAACCACAAAAGATGCCCTGAATTAATTAAACATGACATACTGTCTGTGGAAGTTTGCAAAAAAAGAAGCCAATCAAAATATTGCTCTCCACTTTGAATATTCGCTTTAAATATTCAATAAACATCAAAGAATCTTAAGGAAAAGTAAAGAAGGAAGAAATATTTGAGTACCACTTTCAATAGGATGAAGGCTATGTATTAGTCTTTGCAAGTTTCTTAATCATTTCAAATTTGACCCGTATCTATTCAAAGGGATTTTGAAGTCACTAGTGGGGGTGAAATTAAGGTAAAGGCTGGTTATGTGGAATCTTAAAACAGTGAAACTATAGATTGGCACATCTGTGTATTTCTGTCTTTGGGACAGTGGGGACAGAGCTCAAAGCGAGAGCTGCCCGTGTTCCCCCCATATCGCTATATTTGCCACGGTTCCCACCAGGCTCTTGTAGACGTTTGAGGTGTTATGGGGGAATCTTGAAACAGTGAAGTGAAGTAAGTGAGTGAGTAAAACTGTGCACAGGCATCATCATATATGGTGTATATACAGCAGGGTCACGAGACATAGGGTCATGAGGTGCCTAGACACTGTCGCAGCATCTGCACCTGCAAACAAGCCTATATAAAGTAACAAATCAAACCCATCAATTCCCAGTCAACCAACATAGTGGTTGCCCAACATAGTCCTCTCTGTAGTGGAGGGCAGCTTTCATAGGACTATAAAAAGTACCTGAGCCCCTATTTCACTGACTTGGTGGATCTGTTATTCCAAGATGAAAAAGGAGACATTGAGTTGGAAGAGGAGGACAACATGGAGGAAATGGAGGAAAGGCCCTTGTGACTTCTCTCATGCAAGGGCAGCACACCTTCCCCACATGCCAGCTACACCAGCCACAGCAGCAGCAGCACAGTAGTCCAAATCTTGCCCTGATCTGCAGTCCCACAGTTTATTGCCTCAAGGTTTGAAATTTGCAAACCAGGTTGTTGTTTTGTTTTCTCACTAATACACCGCATACAATGCCGAGTTGATTGTGAACAATTGACAGAAAAGGAGGGCATATGGTTTGCAGGCAGTGTTGATTGATGGTTGTCATGGTTATAATGAAACCTACCATTCAAAAATGTCTTGCATCCTTCATTTTCAATGAAATTCATAGAAATAATTATGTTATGTTCTCCCGTTTTAGATAACATGAGATCAGAATATAGTGTGATTGTTCAAGTATTTTCTCTAAAAAACGAATACTGTCAGATCTAAAGAAAACACTGTCTCTGCTCTCTGAAACATTCATGTTAATTTGGTATAGGGACTAATTATAAAGGGATAGTTGAGCCAGGTCAAAAATGACTCGCTCCATACCGTGAAAGGTCAGAATATGAAAAGTATGTAAGGATTAAATCACATTTTGTAAATAATTTGCCCCTGGCAATGAACTTATGTATAACTTAAAACTTCAACAAAATTAAATTGCACACACGACATCTAATCTAATTAAAGATTTAGGTTAAAAAAATGTGTGTGCAGGAGAACTGACACTTGCCTCCATCTAGACAGTGAAGAAATTATCATTGTTATTTTCTACCTTCAAAATCAATCAGGTACCAAGCAATTGGATTGCACAGTTAAGGTATAGTGTGTCGCCTAACTGCCAACTGTAAATTAAGGTGGTGAAGAAAACCTGCTCTATTTTCTAATAGGAATTTTTCCTAGTGCCTGGAATAAGAGGATCTATTTCTCAAGGGAGTGATTTTTCACTTTGAATTACTCCTCCGGTCCATTCATCTCCTGGCCAATAAAGTCTAAGATCCTGCCGACGCCTTGTCATTTTGGAGATTTGGTGTCAGCCCTGATGAATTACATTTCATTTTTCTGTTAACATGTTTCTAATGCCCACAGCAGAGTGAAGTTAAAGGCTCAGGAAGACCAGAAGTCCTGCAGAATTAAAAGGGAGTAATAAGGGAAGGAGTAAAGTATATTCAAACTCGCAGAGTAGCACCGACTAATGCATCTGTTTGATTGTTTTAACTCCGGGGCAGAACTTACATTAGAATATCAAATAGGGTTATTCCTCTTCGCAGAGTAAATCAATCTTGGGTGTTTTGGAGCAAATGGAAGTCATTTGCTGACATAAGCTAATGCAAACTGCATTGAATGTGTTGCTGATTTGTGACTGTAGTAAGAAATCAGCCATAATGAAAGTCCACTGTGATTATCAACAAAAAACCACGTGGAATTTTCTTGGTAACTGCTCAGGTCATCACCTACAGAATACAAGAGCTGAGAGCGGTCTTGTATAGACAATTATATCCATAAACGTCCACAATATTTCATACAGTTATACAGTGAATAAAATCTTATTTATTGCACCAGGAGCACTGAGAGCAAGCAAACCTCTGTGGAAATGTGAACCATCTACCTCCACAGTCAGTTTCTATCTGCTCTGCTCCACCTACTGATGGAACAGCAGCAACCCCTTAAGCTATCAGACTTTCCTCGTAGACGAACAGCATTACACACTTTTCTGTTTGTCTTAGTTTTCCCAAAGATGTCGGCTTCAGCAGGTAAAGAACCTGCTCTTTACTGCCTCTGTACTCTATGAGGTGTGTGCTGTTTACATATTATATAACTAACGATAGTGTAAAAATCCTGCCGGTGTTAGATACAAAAGATTTTGAAAAAATCAATGCAGTACGTTCATACCTGCCAAATCTTGAATTGAATTGTATGAGTAGAAGAAGGAGCAATTTAGCTCTCTGTGAGTTGTTGTTGCAAAGTCGCCCACAATAGCTGATACAGTAAAAAAAAAAAAAAAGAAGTGGATTAAATGCATGTAAAAGGCCAACATCAGTATGTTTCACTTTTAGGACACAAGACAAACGATGTTCTCTTACTATATGATTCTCTCCTCCTCATAATGCTTTTCCAGGTGTTTTTCTCACTGCCATTGTAAATGGCCTCTCCACAAAAATTTGTGCTGCACCGCTCACCCAAAGTGTTTGAATCAAGCCCCCGCTAAATATGAAAGATGAGCCAAACCGAACAAGAGGCATAAATGGATAAAGGTTAATATACCGTGTTTTTCCACCAGATACTGTAGAAAACTAGCTTGATGTGTCTGAGTTGATGGGTCTGTACTCTTGTGTATCTTCGTCTTGCGTTTTATCCACTCTTTTATCCTGTGACATGGTTCAAAACAGCTACAATTTTGATGTTCAGGTTGTCAATAAAAAGTCAGAGTCAACAGTTTTGTACAGTAAAGGCTTGTATCCCTCAGGGTTGTGTGTGCTTGCTACTGTGCTGGTTTTGTTTATTTGTTTCTCTCAAGTTCTCTTGTGCAGTCCCTGGAGATATCAACATTAAATTGCTTTTTGGTTCAGAAGCTACTCAGATGCATTAGAACTTGTAATGGACTTTGCCTTGGTGAAGGCGTCACACAGCGTATTGATTGTGCCTACTGGGTACAGCTGAAAGTGCTTCACACCTTTGAATAATTCATGTCTCTATTACAATTATTGTCCTAATTGTAACAATGTTTGGATGGCAAACTGCTTGGAAGGAAAAAAGAACTTATTTTGTCTCTCTCTTGCCTGCCCCATATTATTTGAAAATGTGAATACTAATGTGATCATTTTTCATACAACATTATAATCGTATCCATTATGAAGATGATAACTTGTGTTGCCTGAAAGGCAAACAAAGTTTTAGACGGATCACGCCTCTTAGTTTTAATTAAAAATCACAGACAGCTTAATTGCGGTGCAGTTGTGCTCTGCTGGCCCGTGATTGCTTCAGAAACGGAAAACGAGATTATAAGAGGGCCTGCTGCAGATATTGCTCCGCAGCTTTCGCCCCATGCCGCCCCCATCAAGTCTGGACTTTGCAAACTTTTTTCTACAAGTTTCCTATCATGGTGTAATGAAGTCTCCTCAGGGGAGGATTCTTTAAATTATACTTTGATAGGTGAAAACTCCTGGGACAAAATGTCACTTGAACTCATTCTGTATGCACCTGAAAGTCAAGTGAGGCACTTAAGGTTCGTCTGCTCTTTGAGAGTATTTTGTCGTATTTGCATCTCATGAAGTAAGCTGCTTTTGAAATGTACCTCAGCAGAATTATGTATTTCTGAATTGATAATGCTGATCTGTAATTCACTGCAGGCTCTTAACAATATGTAAGATGCCATACATATTTATGAAAATCTCAGCCTCTGGCTTACATTTAGCTGATTGTGCACTTCCACATGCGGTCTGGTTTGGTCATAATCCATCATTATGTCTTGAAGTGTGGTGGCTGCCCCAACCCCACCACCCCCCAACCCCATTCTGAGTGTATTGAATTATCACTGAACTTTATTGAAACATTAAAAGTAGCAGAGTCATTGATGGGCCATGAGCTTATCAATGAAACTTTCCTAAATGGATCTGAAAAGTTGCATTGAATATTTTGCTGCTCTTACTGATTCTTCCCTGTGTTTGAACATCTATACACAACGCTGACTTTAATTGCAATTGCTTGTGAACTCTTAACAGTTTAAAGAGCATTTTACTATTGATATTACTAATTTTATCTACATAAGTCCTCTTCTCTTTTGTTTCTTTGTCCATGAAGAGAGAATGTTTCATTCCATTTTTCTTTTCTTGTATTACTTTCTTAAATTCCTCACATCTCTTTCACTTCTCCACCACATTTGTTCCAATTTGTTCCTCTATTTTAGAACCTTTTATCTGTTGGCTGTTGACACCCTTTTAGCATGGAGCTGTATTTTTGTCCAAAAAATATTTGATCCATAGCAGTGATGCTGCATGCAATGGGTTGAAAGTCTCGTGTAATCACAAATGTCGTATTTGCATTCCCAAGAATCAAACATGAATGACAAGTGTTAGTATCTGCATGAACAAAGCTGTCAGTAACTTCACAGTCAAGTATTAAATTGTTTTTCGATAAGACTGGGGGGAAAAAAAAAAAAAAACTAAATTTGGAAGCTGATGAAGTATTATCTGATTGCCCGGCGTGTGCTCATTTCAAAGAAAAAATTAGCTGTTTTGAGAGACTCCAGTTCCCTCGACTCGAGTTAGGATTAAAAAGCAGTATTTATTTTCCTATAATAACACCACCTCTGTTTTTCCTCAGCCTAATGTTCCCTCTGCACAGTTTAAAGCCAAATATGGCCTCAGTCCTAATTTCCTAAAAGTCCTCAGTCATCAACCATGATACAACCCACACAGTGACACAGCAGCACTTGGCTCACTACTGCCAACAATATTCTAGCTCAAGCACTATCATTAACAGATTTAAAATTGTGCGGATTTAATCATCGGCCTTTTCTATCATAACTTTATTATGTATTTTATTATCCAAATACTGAATTTGATGCAGTTTGTTTCAGCTCACTCTTTTCACTTACTGTAGAACTGTGGTAGACATGTTTACAGTGTTTTTGTCACATCTCTTTTAGTATTAATGTATTGTTGTATTACTCCATGTGTGAGAAAACAGGGCTGAGAGAGAGGGCCATGATGCCAAATTGATTATCAAATTAAACAATCTGTGTCTCATCCATCATCGCTGTCCCAGTATTGATTTGGAACATCAGTGAATTTACAAATACAACATGTAGTGACCCAGTGACGCTATAATGCAGTGTACTGTATATCTGAATATGGCCTTACATCTAATTAAATGCGTGTCAGACAACTCAGTCAATTTTTCCTCCTAGCCCATTAGCGCAGTGATATCTGACATGTCTGGTTATCGCTCCTCCGGGTTAGAGCAGATGTTGAACTGTAAAACTTTGCCCAGGGCAGCTGCAAAGTGAAAAAGTGACTAAGTTACTGTAGTGTCGAGTCGGCCGCTTGTCTTTGGGTAAAATGCTGCTTAAAACGGGCAAAAACTTTGGCCTTGCTCCGTCTGCTCTTAATGAATTCCATGTTGATGAATTTGTATAAACATGAGGCAAACAAGATAAGATTTAGAGTGCCGACATAACAAGGTCAAGTCACTCACCATCTGAGTGCAGACTCTTATGCAACATTATAAGGCACAAGGTTATGAAGCAATAGAAGTGGAAACTACTTACTTCAACTATTTATGTACAGTAATTTGTCCCATTTGACGAAAAGAAAAGTCCAAATGGTGCAAAACTTTACATACACCAACAACCGAGGGATGTTTAAAAAATAATGACAGTAACCTGATTTCTTGAAGTAAAAAGTGCAAGCACACACGGTAAAGTCGGTGTGTCGGAAGCTTTGAATTGTCATTGTGAGGATTAATAAAGAATGAGCTTCTTTAATGTTTCGCCTGAGTGAGCTCATAAAAGCCGACATGTAGTGAAGGAAGAGATGGAATACAAATAAGCCCAGGCCCAATAAATGTCACTACTTTCCTTTTGTGTTTGCAAGGCATGCAGGAAACGGGGGAGACTTGGGTGTCCACGATATGGGAGACAGGAGAAAGAGGCAGAGAAACTAATTTTGCACAAGCTTGGCAAAGGGTATTGCAAAAAGCTCTCAATTTGTCATACACAATTGGCTGCATGCTTTCAGAGAGCAGAGGAAAAAAGGTTGTGTTTTCATGTAAGGTCTGTCCTTTATCTGATTCAACCTCCAAGAGAATCTGATTGCAGAATTGCCAGAATGAGCTTTTGTAAATGCGCAAAACTCCGACTCTAAACCCACAGTACATTTTATTCGTGTATGCCTTTTCTTTTTGCTGAACTCCACCTTCTCTGCCAACTTATTCACCTATTCTGACTCACTTCCCTGAACGCTTTGCTGATTCAATTCAATCTTGAGGTTGTTACTTCTGCAACTATCTTGTGCCCATGCTGAATGAGCCTCTAATTGAAGAACATATTTACTTTTTTTTTTTTCTTTACAAGAACATCATTAATTGACTTTACTTCTCCTCTTTCAGAAGAGGAGCCCATGCGAAAGAGTTGTCAGGCTTGCAGCCAATTCACAAGAGGCCGGTCAGTGTGGTGAATGCAACCCGCAACCTCGCTTCGTAAAATTGGGTGGCAGAGTTTTGTTGTCAGAGAGGTGGACGGCGGTCTTGTAGAGCACAGAAGCAGTTAAACTTTGCTCACCCTGCACTAATTCACTCCACAGTTCTGCAAAGCTAAGGACGTAATGTGAAGAGGATTTAATGGCTGTGGGTACATCATATTTGTTGTCTTTTCAGTATCAAAGAAGATAAAGCAACAAATATTTTTTGACTTGGACTGGTGAAGCTGGTATTGTTTTGCAAAGTTTTGACACTCTGAATTCATAATGATTTAAAATGAGTATTTATGTGTAATTTAAGGGGTATTTTCCTTGTGTGATGTGTAGATGCACAGATTTGTACTTTTTCCATCACTGGGCCGATATACAGTACCAGTCAAAAGTCTGGACACACTTTCTCATCCAAGGGAATGGTGTGGTCCAAACTTTTGATTTGGTACTGTACCTCCCAGCATTGACACACAATTTGTGCCAAACTCTTAGCGTCAAAGCCAAAAGCGTAGATCACTGAAAAGAAATAACTCACAAACCCATGTTGTTAGCACTCTTTGATACACACACGTGTAGGTACGCACACATTCCTCACTCTATCATGTCTGTTCCCCAAAGCCAAGGACCATCAGAGAAACAGAAGACACAAGCAGAGCCCTTGAGCTACAAGGGCCCTGGGCCAAAAAGCAACTTAAATCAATTCCATTTGATTAGGTGCCACAGCATACACTACATCATTATAATTCCATTAACGCAGGGATGGATTTTCAATGAATGTAACTGCAGGCAAATGGTTGGGCATAATTGTGTGAAATGAAATACAGCACAGGTTTGGAATAGGGTGTGAATTTCTTTCTTTTCTCTTTTTTCTCCTCCCCATTTGCAGATAAGGACTTTGCCTCATCCTAATGCTGCAGTCTTGATCTTTTCCTTTTTGCAAAGCTGCCTTTTTTTTTTTTACCCCCACAGCATCTTAAAAATGCTCTTAGAATGCTTAGTATAAATTATTTCACACTTTATTGAATCAGTTTTGGCTCAGTAGGCTGGGGTAAGACCACCATGGTATTGCTTGATTTAACTACTGATAAATAAATACGGTATATATGTCATTAGTTACAGCACAGAGAGGTTAAGAATTCCAATAAGGTCAATATATCCATATACATAATACCTATCAGGAAGCCAGTAAAGACAGCTAGATTTACTGCATGACTGGCGCTATTTTATGCCTCACTAATCAACCATTACTGTACATATACTGAGTTAAGTTAGGGCAGGGATATTGGGACTTACATGTCATGGCATAGGCAATCATACACAGCCTTAGGCATGTTGCTTCATGACCCAATTTGTCCTTTCACACCAATTGAACAACAAATAAGAAACTGCTTGCTCTCACATGTATATATATATATATATAAAGTAGGCCCATTAACCATGTAGGAAGTCAGTTCTGGGCCATGCTCAGCAGAGGAACCCACACTTCAAACTTTACTGGCTTTTGATGTGTGTATGAATTCTTTGCACAAATTTTAGCTCCGCTCCTGTATTATTTTTTTTTTATTTGTTTTTAGATCACTGATCACAGCCGACTCAGAGTAAACTAGTCCTTTAGCTGCTGCCGAGACACGGTGCTGCAACTTTAATGCAGTGCTAGCTGGGGGACTCATCAAATATTTGTGTCTCCCCCAGTCAAGCAACGTAGTGCTTACACTGGCTGAACGACTCGGTGCCCCCCGTGTCCCCTCGCGGCAAGTCGTCCTGCGTTGAATGGATGCTGCAGACATCTGCAGTGACAGAAAGTCACTGATGAAGGTCAACAATCCATCAGGCCGTGAGGATGGAGAAAAGCCTTGGCCACTGAATGAACATTTAACGTGATGAATGTATGTAGCAGATGAACATAAATTCCAGAGTAAAACGCTGACCAAATGTTTTCTTTGTACTATCAATACCGTCATAGAGAAGGAATAAGCCATATAGCGGAGCACTTCTGTTGTAAGTGCACGGACTAAGACAGCACTGAGTTGAATTTGACTAAGTTTTCAAAGTAACCAAACAATTCTTTCATGCCTGTGGCTGGGAATAAATTATAAAAGTGCCATGGCTGCAATTCATTTTGAGCATGATTTGTCAAATATTTCCAGCTGAGATTCTTATATTAAAAAAAATCCTCCCTCAAACAAAGCCACTTACTGACCTCTTGTCTAAAGTTCTCACAAGGGCAAACAGGATGAAACTCCAAATCCACTTGTATGGATATCCATATTATTCAAGTTATTGCGACATTACAATAACAAATGAGCAAAACTGCACCGTAGTTACTCCGTGGTTCAATATTTCACTGTGAGCCAGCAGCGCTTTTGCCAGTGAGGGAACGGAGCAACAACTGTGCCAGTTTATGTTGAGCAAGGGGAAATCAAGGGGAGATTTATGAGCATAATAATGAATCCTATGCCTGCTTTAATTACAACAATCCTGGACTCTTTGAAGTATGCTGTTGCAGCTGGAAATCATTTGCCTTGTGTCTTAGTCCTTTACACTGAACAGATAAACATGGATCAAATATTAAATTTGCATGTTGGAGAGATTTTTTTTTCCATATTTTTCAGTATTGCTGTTAACAAATTGCAGCAAACGGAGCTTAATTGCCAGCTCTGCTTACATGTGTATTGCAGAAAAAATTTAGGATTCACTTTGCCTTTCAAGTCTCTTAATGAAATCGAAGCTGAACTGCAAGGTTACCATTCTGGGTTAGGTTGTGAAATACATCACGCTATTAGCAACTGATGAGTCATTAGCACAGGCGATGCTAATGTATTTCATGAATGAATTTTGAATGTCAACCAAGCGTCATTAGAGGGGCAAAGACGAGCCCTGCGCAGATGCTTTTCTCCCGCATTGTCTCTGGCGCACCTGTCCCCGCCGTATGTCAAGTGCTCCGACCGTTCCAAACTGGGCTAAACAAGGCAAGCAGATCAAAATCAGTGCCAAAGCAGGTGTGTGACAGTTCCACC
The DNA here is from genome assembly GCA_038419695.1 of Scomberomorus guttatus. Lineage (NCBI taxonomy): Eukaryota > Metazoa > Chordata > Actinopteri > Scombriformes > Scombridae > Scomberomorus > Scomberomorus guttatus. The sequence goes on along the minus strand of CM076450.1, from coordinate 15,608,794 downwards.
TGTGTTTCACCAGGCATTCGCTTCTCCTTCTCATGCCCAGATAAAGAGTCTGCTCTCTGGCAGACTAAAAAGGATCTGTCAGTTCCTGGCAGGCTGGAGCTCTCCAAAGAATCAGGCTCCCCCAACACCCACCTGCTCTCTCCAGGTGATGCTGATGGGAAGGGGGGTTTCAGGGCATCCTAGACTTCTAGTTACCAGTCAGCCAATTGATGACAGTTGTTCTTGGCTCTACATCGTCCTAGAAATTCCATATTTTCACTTTCAGCTTTCCTTAAGAGTTAAGAGTTAAGAGTAAGTAGTCCTTGTAGCATGAATTCATTTCCATTATGTTGATTTTTGCATTTGTTTTTGCCTTTGCATTGGCCACTGACATTGTGTAACCATTATCACATTGTGTATGAGCCTTTACATATCATGGAAACTCGGCTGTCATGAAAGGAATGAAGTGAATAATATCAAAGATGTACATGATAAGTGATTAATATTCACATCAAGCTAGGGTCCAAAGTTCACCATCAGTATGTGCAGTCAGGAAGTGGTAGTAATAGTCCAACTTTATCAGGTTATATATACACTGTGCAGAAGACAAATCTGCCACAAGGGTTAAAAGTGGAGGGAAGCAGTGTGACCTTGCATGACCCTGACCGTGGCAACTTTTTAATAAGGCCTGGGTTGAACAACAGTGAGCACGCCCTTTAAGTGCATCACATCAAACAGCTTAATTCATATGATGAATCTGGAAATATCTCTTTAGATATAGCTCTGTGAACAGTGTGCTTTTCATACCACTGCAGGATATGTCTGTGATGTTTAATTAATTAATCTAAGACATACATACTATACTAAAAATACTATATGCAACATTAGCAACAGTAAAAATTATATTAGATGACACTTGTCTTAACTGGTTAAAAAGAAATCCAATGCAAGATTTTGTGAAAAGTTTGTGGGAAGGTTTCTTTGTTTAGATCTAGTAGAAACTGTAATTAAGTAACTTTCATATCAAATGATGCGCCACCAGTATTTGCAGTCATTAAAGTGGAAATGCAGTATGTGTGAGAAGCTTACCTTTATCATGTTGTACCCTTTTGTTTTAGAATACACTTGCAAATTAGTTTTCAACCTAAATGTAATTTATTCATGTCATGGGTCCATATTAGAAACATAAAAGGATGCCCATACATGTCACACACAACAACACACACCAAACACTTACATACGTGTATACAAATGATGACAATAAGAACATTGCAATTAAAATCACGCCAGAGTCACCAATTCTAACAATGTGCAAATAACTACTGCACTAGACTCACCACATCATATATAGAGTGTGCAGCGTTTGGTAGAATTTACCAACACATCAGTTATTCTGCTCTCAACCTTATGTGCACATCACATCGGCACATACATTATACATACAATTTCTTATCGCTGCCTGACATATGGGAACATTTATGCTGATGCACATATGACTTACACTATTAAATCTTTGCACGATGACATCCTCATCGCATGATTAAAGTGACTCCATGTCTCTGCTGCTCTTTTTATATCTAAACCATAGGTGAGCAGCGTACAGGGACATGCAGTAAGTAGCCTGGCCTTCAATATGCATGTGTATAATTGTTGTTGTCACTGTAATCATCATTATGTTACTGTTTTTGACATTATATCTGATGCCTTAAATCCAGTGCTGCATTAAAATAAGATTTGTTATTTAATGGAAGAATTAATCATTTTGTAATGTAGTATGGTAGGGTTTTGTCCTTTCTTTGATGCTTTAAAAAAACACTGAATTATCTGGAAAAGCCACAGTATCATGAAGTTAGATGTTTTTTCCACTAGCAAAGATTGGGAGACTGGCTTTTAGTTCAGAATTAAAGTTAAAAAAAAAAAAAAAAACACCTTTGAAGTCAACAAACTGAGATTAGATTTTTTCCCCCACTTGTTTCTGAAGTGTTTCCTTTATGTCCCTCATTATTGTGTGAGTTGTCCATCAAAGGATCTGTGTGAATCCCATTAAGGCTTTGGACCCAGTTGTGGTCGAGACAGGGCTGATTGTTGATGCCTTTGGTAAGATCACGTAACAGACTGATGCAGCGTTAGTAATATGTTTCTTTTATATGCAAATACTTTGTATGCAAATTGACTCCAAACTGTAGGTGTTAAAACAATTAGTAGGCTAGCGCATTTGCATGTAATCATGTTCTTGTAATATCATTTTTTTCTAAAATGGAAAAACACAAGTCTGCTTCCAACACCTCTGTGTGCACAGATAGCACCGATGGTCTTCCATAATCAACGCTTCTCTGTTTCCTGAGAGTGCAGAGAGTGTGGGCAACATTTCAGCCAGCATCAAAAAGTAGACACCTGTTTTTCCCGACCATTTGTGTGTGTGTGTGTGTGTGTGTGTGTGTGTGTGTGTGTGCGTGCGTGTGTGTGTGTGTGTGTGTGTGTGTGTGTGTGTTGTATTTATTTATTTCATTTTTTTTTTTACCAGGATGATTCTGCTGCTGTGGAACAAGGTCAGAGCCCAGAATACTGCAGGGGGAGGCATGTTAAGTGAGCTGAGAGGAGGCAGAGTATGTTTGATGGATGCTTGGCAGATTTAGAATGGAGCGCCTGAAGACCTCTCGCACACTGTCTGCCATTGACTGGCGTACACTGATCTTTTCATGGGGTGGCGGAGGGCTGCACAGCCCAGTGCATGGCATCAATCAAGAAGGCTCACGTGAAATTAGTGATACAGTGGGGGATGACTTATTCTGTCTTCAGGGTTTTGCTCTGGTATAAATGTATTCTGTATATTATGTATATCAGATCTTTGAGGGCTTTTTTAGTGCTGTTGCAGTGACTAAGCAACACTGGCCTCTATAGGCAGCCACAGGAGCAGGAGGCACTGCAGGCAAGAAACTCCTTTATTAAAAATAACAAATCTCCCCCCCTCCGCCCCCCCTGTGTGTGTGTTCAGGGTTGCATTTTTGTGTGCGTCTGCCTTTTTTATTTGTTTGTGAACATGTCAGTGCACAGCGTCGCAGGCACACGTCTGTTCTCTTTGTGGCTGTGTTTGTTAATGTCACTCACGACAGCCAAATTGAAGGTGCCATTGTTAATGCCGGAGGGCAACGGGAGTGAATTCGACAGCTTGACAGCTCTCATTAGCGTATTAGACACAAACAGTGGCACAGATGCTCCCGGTCAGTCCTTGGTCAGCCTTGAGCTTCGCTTAACGGCCCGCTGACAGGTGGCTTTGTGGCACTCTGTCTCGTGGTTGACAGGGTGGCAAAGCAGGAGCTCATCTTCAATAGACTGCTGGGATTGCCAAAGACAGTAGATATTTCACACACATGAATACTGGAGGAGGAGGTTTTACAAACACCCTCACACTTATGTACAGTACAAAAAATAAATTAATAAATGCAAGAAAAAGGAGAGAGAGACATGCATTTGCTTGGATGGATGGTTGTGTGGCTTCATGCAGCATTTTTCAAGCATAATTAGAAAAAAACAAAAGTGTCCAGTAAATATTTATACTACAATGTCTGCCAGACAGCTTGTGCCTACAATAGAAGCTCTTTCGTTGAAGCAATGTCAATGAACAATGATACGTGTAGTCTATAAAACACAAAAACAGGCCACATTCATTCACACAACCTTAAAAACACACACAGAAACGCACAGAGTCAAAGCGTTCTGGTCCAGTGGTTTGCTTTGGAGTCAAATTTTGCTACTACTGTATATTGTCATTTGTTACGGCAAAAAGCTCAAAAGTTCGATTCTCACTTTCACTCCTCACCAGCTAAAAAAAAATCAATGCCAGAGGCACAAAAGTTCTGTTAAACTGAATGAAAGTTAAATGATTTTTTCCAACACACCTTTTGAAGTTTTTGTAATGCCTCAAGGGTAAAATAGAATGGGGCTTACAAGTAATACAGTCAATGAGAAGCCTGTGCAGGAAACTAGTTTGAGAAAAAAGTGGAAGTGGACCACATGAAAAAAAGAGTGAATGTAGCGAAACAGTGGGAAAGGCTGACCTTGTTCAAGAAGTTCTTTTTTTTTTTTTTTTTTTACTGCGTATTTTATTTTTACTGACGTTTCTGTGTAACCGAATCATCTCGTTTTGCACACGAGTTTATTTCAAAAAGCCCTCGGTCATCTCCGCGGAAATCAACTTAACAGAATGTGATGGAGATCTTTGCATTCTGTCCTTCACCCTATAAAGTTTGACTTTATTGGGTTTAAGTTGACAACTTATTTGAGGTACTTCTGCCAAAAAAATGATTCAAGTTTGTTTATACTGTTTAAAACCAAGGGCAAGCTAGATTTTATCCTTGTTTTATCTGAAATCTGTTGACCATTTAAAAAATTGAAAACTGAAATATGTGATGTGGGTAAAAAAGGTGTGTGTCATCATCTTTAGTTGAATTTGGCTTTTTTTTTTTTTTTTGGTTGTAGAAAGCAGTATGATCACACTGTATCCTATGCAGAACATTACTGAGCTGGTTATATTTTGTCATTAAGAAAGAAAACAGATTTTAGTAACACTCTCATTGAATCACACTATCACCCAACACTAAATGACCTGTCCAAAGTTATACATTTATATGTACAGTTAGTGAAACTCCACCAACATATGCATTTTGTTGTATTAAAAGTAAAAGTGTACAATATGAACCAGTTTCTACAGTAAATAAATTGCTGATATTTGGAAAAAAATGGGAAATGCCAAGAAAGCAGGAGGTTGTTTCACACCTCACATAACCCTCAGGAACAGGCCTCATAAAGAGCTTGCTATGACTAGACTGGTGCATGCTCGGGGGCTGGAGAAAAAAAAATGGAATGACTCAAATTTGTCATGTTTACCTCTGGTCTCCAGAATAATTCTCTATCTAATTCTCTTTCCAGCCCGGCAGGTTTAATGGAGAATCCAATCATCAGCGTCCATTTTATTTCAGCGATGGTGAAGAGAGGTGGGGGGAGGGAATGAAAGCTCATTTGTGACACTGGAGTATATTAAAATAACGGTGGGCTTCGGAGGAACGGCGATGTTGCATGAACACCAATCTAAGTAAGGATGGCCGTTATTTAAGAGGCCTAACTCTGAATGTAGCAAGGCACAGGTTAGTCATCCCAAGAGGCCTGGGTCAGCTGCAAGGCCATTCAATTTCCCCTTTATCCACTTTAAAGATTAATGTCAAATCATGCCACTATGTGCATGCTACGAACTCCCATAGAGACTTAGCTGGAGGCTGTGTATCTCGGTGCGTATGTGTGTACCTGTGCATTTAAAGTATATGTGTCCCTCTCATACTCTGACTAAAATGAAGGGACACATTCTGACCCAAAAAAAGACAGACAGAGACATAGACTTACTGAAATAAATGGCAGAGTAAAGAAATAGAAGGAAGTTACACAGTAGGCATTATGTCCAATGCTCAATCAGTCCTACCGTCCTTTAAGCACCTCGAAGAGCAGATGCTGAGACACACAGAGGGACTGACACCTGATGAAGCGCTCTCTCTTTTGTCACCGCCCAAAAACATATATATATATATATATATATATATATATATATATATATATATATATATATATTTCTCAGCCCAAATTCACTATCCTGTCTCACGTTCCACAAAAACACTGTAATTGTGCAAATCTGCTCTTGTCAGCGGCAATGATGCAAGACGCCTTAAACTCGGGAGTGCTGCTGCCAAAATGAACTGTCCTCATTGATTAACATTATCCATTACCTCTCCTCTCCTTTGTGGAACATTATTGCAAATCCAGACAGGGAGAGATATGCTGTTTACCTTGGCAGTCTAGCCCACTATTCATCATATACTGCAACAGATTGGTTGATAACTGAAAATGAAATTTACTCCACAAACAACGCCGATGTTCATATATTTATTCCATATACCGTAGCTGCATTTTGTTCCACAACGACTGCGTGAATCAAGCCAGTGATAATGTTACCATGTACTGCAATTATGCATACAGCCTACTTTATTAATATGCACAGTCATGTACATGGTTGATTAAAGGTTTGTCTACAAATATGACTGAGCCTGGGTTTCACTGAATGCTAATTGGCCGTCTTAAATGAGAATGTGGGTTATTATTTAAGATGACAGCTTTGTGTGTTTGTGTACACAGTATGTTTGTGCTCCTCTTTTTTCACGCCGAGGACCTCTATTGACAGAGCACTCTGTGTATAAGAACAGCTTTGCTCATGAGCCAGGGAAAGTCAATAGCATGGAATTAAGACAGTCAACAAAAATAACAAACACTGAATTGCCAGAAGGGAAGGATGAGAGAAAAATGAAGCAGTACAGATTTCAGGATTGCTCCACCAACCTTAAACGACAAGTAATAACATCAATATTTATAATAGGGTCTGATGACATTGTTTGTAGTGGCCACCGGTCACCAGGATGATTCTCAATCCTTCATTGCTTTTTAACAGATTGCACTGGCAATGAGAGAGCAGGCACGTGGCAGCAGGCCAGGCGATGACCCTGTGCTGATGAATGTGGCAGCCATGACGAGGGGTAACCAGCTTGCCGTCCACATCATAGCAGACAATGTCAGAGCTCCCCTCCGGAGCTTGTCCGGAGAACAGCATCTTACAAGCCGACAACACCAAAAAAACACTCACTTAGGACTTACAGGTATCACACACACACACACACAATAAATAACAAAATAATCTGACATCTGGTCAAGGCGAAATTTTGCAGGAAAGTCTGCCTTCAGTGCAGTGCAGCAGCTCTACATATTAAAGCTTATGCTTTTATTCACCCCCAAAATCTGAGTAGTTTCATAAGTTGTATGAAAAGTAAAGACCCACTTAACTGTTCTCAAAAATACTCAAAATAGCACTTTTGAAAGTATTCCCAGGTGGAATTCAAATAAGTGAGTCAACTCAGAGGATTTCATTTAGTGAACAACTATTGTAAGTTGCTCATCATGCATTCTCCAGCTCATTCATAACAGAGGGCATTCCTCTCCTATTTCTGCAATAAACATCTGTCTGCCTTCACAAAATGTTTTGAGGCTATCAGATGTGGAAAAATATTCAAATTATTCATACATAAAAAGATAGAGAGGTTAGACTTGTGTTTTGATTTGTGATCAATAAATCAAAAAAATACCAAGGCACACTGCTTTGCAAAAATTAAAAAGCCTTTAATAAATGGGCTTCAACTCACAGGACGCCCTGAAAAAGTATTTCTATGTATCGCTGATTCTGATTCTGATTATCCTGAGAAATGGGGGCATTGTGTTCTTCATAGTTGCTCTGTGGATAAATACCAACCAAACCCCAAGAAGAGGAGAACTGGTGGGGGGGATACAGGAGATAAATTGTGAACTATTCAATCGTAGTCGCTTCTTGGTCATTTGAACTACATTTCCCACACGCTATAGCTTCGTTTCCATCTCCCATTATCCTTTGCGCCGCCCTACCGCTCACTCACGGAAACAAGAAGGTCGAACATATAGCAGCGCTGTACTGTTGTTGAGACGAAAAGAGACTAAAACCATGCTGGGACAAGCTGTGAGGCGATTCACGACGTCTGCTGTTCGTTCTTCACACTATGCTGAAGGACCAGGGAAGGTGAGATATCCCCTTAAAGCGGTTTTATAATGTCTAATGTGATCTAATGTGACGCGGCCTGGTCTGCAATTGGAGCCCGTTAAGCTAACGTTACTAACCTGGAGGTCACGGTCAGTCACTTTTGAAGAGCTTGGTTGTAACACAAGCAAACGTAGATACAAGCACGGGCATATATTAAAAATTTCACTAACCGAGTTCACAAAGTAGTTAAATATGAAGACAGACTTATGTCAGCAAATGTTGATTTGTAGACGCGCGGCCTGGGGTGCCTTTCTATTGGTTAGCATTAGCTTGTGGCTAAGTGGTTAACAGTTAGCGTTAACTCCATCACTGCGACCTTTAGTGAACTAAAATAAGATGTAATGCTGTCTGACATTTGGACATACGTTTTATATGATGTAGACATTTTGGTTAGACTTCAATGAACTCGCACTCACAATAGTTACCTTGGCACGTCCGGCTAATTGCTGTAACTTGAGGTCATAGCTGTAACCTAAATAAGAAGAGAATCTAGAGAAAGTTGCCTGTTTTGGTATTATTGACAGTAGACTGTCGACAATTTGAACTTGCCTCAAATGATTTGGTTATGAAAACAATTCCTGATGATGTGGGTTTTAAAGTGTGACCATGCAGAAATGCATTTCATGGTGCAGTGCGGAGTTAATGCTGTATCTTTATCCTCTCTTTGCTCGCTACACGAAGACATCAGTCAATTAAACACAAATTGTCTTTTGTCGTATAAACTATAGAGCTTTCTACACTTAATTTACGTCATCATTTCAAACTACAAGCCATAGGAGCACATACAGCACAGAGGTCAGAACGTTCTCAGCTCCTTGATCTGATTGTTTTTTAAGAGGGTTTTTTATGTAAAAAAAAAAAAAAAATGTTTCCCTGTATCCTATTGTCTATTAGGCAGTTAATTTGTGAAATCAAGGTTTTATTTTCTCCTGCACTTTACACTGCTTCATGTTGCATATTTGTATGTTAATGGATAAAAAATAAATTGCACACCCAGAGACTGACCCACAGTGGCCAGTGGAAGATGTCCCACTCATGCATGACCTACTTGACAAGAGAAAAGGGGGAATTCAAAGGCAAAAGACACACTCTATTTCATTTTATTTATTTATATTAACCTTTTTATTAGCTGCACTGGACTCTTATCATTGAGATACTTTGTGCACCCTCATTTGGAAGTTTACTGGCAATCCCTCAACTTTAAATTGCATTTTTACCTTGAGTACTTTCTGACCCTAGCTGCTTTATAATGTTTGGAGGCAGTATGAAGCACTCTGCACAGATATTTTGCTCATAGTACTGAAAATTCATGAGTGAATTGCAAAAAAAACCTGTAAATTGCAGGGCACGTATTTGAGAGTGTTTATCAAATGTGTGAGGCTGAGCTTTTTTTTTTTTTTTTCAGACTTTCTAAGAACAGCTTGTGCAATCAAAAATAGTCGTTTAATAATGAATAATGCAATCAAATTGATTGCGCAACATTTCCTAGTTGCACTGCTTCATAATACTCTGTCTTTTTGCAGAACCTGCCATTCTCTGTGGACAACAAGTGGCGTCTGCTGGGCATGATGGTTTTGTTCTTTGGCAGTGGATTTGCATTCCCCTTCATCGTCGTCAGACATCAGATCCTGAAGAAGTAAAATGGCCCAGTCCTATTATTCAACCTTCAAGGTAATTATGACTGCCATGTTTACCTGGCATATCTGCTTTCATTAAAATGTCAATGATGTGGCATTTACATCAGCTTCGGTTTGAATAGTGACCTCAGACAATGACAGTCCCTCACTGCACCTCTTTAGCCTTTTGCTCAGCAGCATATCTTAAATACCTATACGTCTGAGAGTGACGGTAACAAATGTAATTTTGGTTTCTATTGCGCTTATGTTGTTTAGATAAGCCTGCACCATAGCGAGTTAATGTGACAGTTTATTGCAGACATTGATGTGTGTCAGGCGGGGGCAGGTCAGAGTTGTTGTCACATTTATCTTTGCTGGTGTTTACTCAGAAATTGCTTTTCTGTCATCAGATGTATGCAAGTCGTCTTTATAACTTTTTGCCCTATTTTCTTGTTCTCCTTGCAGATCATCAGCTGGAACATATTTATCCATCAAAGTTCTATCCCTGCAGAAAAATGGAAATCTCTTAATTGTCTTTGTAAATAAAGTTTCCTCAAATATGAACATGTCCATTTGTATTTCTTACAATGCCACAATGTTTTGCATGTTATAGCCACCATAAGTACATTATGTAATGTGAAGGTATTTGAAACCTGACAGGTGTAACATTTTTATAATGATTTAACTTATTTATATTGTAATCAAGCTGGCTCGAGTCTCATTTCAGTGGTTTACTTCACAAGCTAATAGGAATGGACTGTAGACAATAAAACATAATATGAATAATATGCTTCTATATTAACATGCAGGTCTTGGCAGAAGAACATCTTTTGGAACCAATCATTCAGTATTTGATCATTGGTTGATTAAAGCCAGCAGTGCTCAGTGTAATTTGGTCTTGTACCATATGACCACAAAAAGCAGTGGTGCTTAAGATTCATGAATGCCGTCACCAGTCTAAAAAAATTAATTACAGCTCTATTCAATTACTAAGCAGGTCCCCAAAGATTCAAAAAATATGTTGATACATGGTTGGTCTTTGGCATTAAAAACAACACATTGTAAAAGTTAACAGTGGACTGTAACTTTGTAAATGTATAGTCTTTGTTGCCAGCAACCCAAAGCAAATGAATAAAGTGGAAAAACTGAAACACAGTGAGAGGGCTTGTTTTGAAGAATCCAGTCCTGCTCTCAGCTCCTCTGATAGGTATTGTTCCCTCACTGTAGCTCGGCTCTTCAGCTGAACTCCACTGAATAACCTATTTCTGTTCAATTAACCCTATGCTTGTGGCTATAATTATTCAAGGACAAAGCATTAAAATGGGAGGTGTGGCTGCTCAGTTGGCTAGGAAGGGTAATGTAATAGTTGAGAGGTTTTCCATGCACCTCTATCGAGGTCTACCTCATGCCTGGGGTCGTTTTAAGAAATTCTTTGGTTATTTTTTTTCATTTGATCACTCAAAGAGGGTCTTAAGGGGACATAAGGGGAGAAGCTGTAAGCATGAGAAACAACCTGGCATATACCCTCTGTAACACCCCCCCTGCCCCCCACCCCCCACCCCCGCCTGATTTTCACATGCACTCAACTCACAGGAACTTGTAAACCTGTCAGGTGGTTTTGTGTTCTCTTGCATTTGTAATGATGTTATACTGTGTGTATGCCTCTGGGCTTGCAGGATGGACGAGCATTCAGGTCGTGCGGCTCTGGCTTGGTGGTGATAAAGTTATCAGACATTTAATGGGGTCAACAAGTGGGAGCCTATATTTCATCATAGGTGTGTTGAATTGTCTGCACTTATAATAGGTTGACCTTTGTTAGTAGCTCAAGGGTAGGGAGGGAGAGAGGATTTTCTGGTCAAAAACACCACCAAGCATATAAACATGACACCCTGCATTATCACAGCATACTAAACAGCACACACAAGCTCGTACTCACACGCCTCACATTGCTGCGATCTCCAAACGTTCATTACTAAAGTGTACAACTAACACCTGCACGCAAACATATATCACAGACTAGCTGTCTGATCAGCACCTAACAGACCATTTCTGTTTACATAATGCAACACAAGGTGGGGGGTCAGTGTGTGAATATATTTCTTTTAAGAAAGTAAGGTGGGGAATGGGACATTGTCATTCTGCTCACTGATATCTCAATATATTTTATGTTGACCAAGGAAGGAGCTTAGCCTGTCTCAGCTTCCAACTATAATCCTTTCTCAGAATTGCCCTTATCAGTATGTAATGAACCATCATAATGAAGTGTGTAAAAAGCCTACTGTAGTTGATGTCCTTCAGCTCCCGACCTGAGCCATACTTCATGTTGTCTCTTTCAGTGCACCTCAATCAGGGAAGGGGAGCTTTCAAGAGCCATTAGAGACAAATAAGCTTCATTGAAGTGATAAATCCAAAATCCATCTTTTGAGGATCAAACACATGCCCTGCATAAGCTTGAGAGGTGCAAGCGAGTTTCTTCATTCCTGACATCCGGCACGGCAATGAAAAAGAAAAATGGCAGCAAGTTGTGGGCAGATATTTTTATCCTCAAAAAAGCAGATCAATTTGTCCAGTTAGACGTAAAGCAGTAAGAAGTTTGGTTCCATTTTGTTATAGTTGTAAACATTTGAAAGCTTCACTTTTGTGCTCTGAACTCTGACAGTATTGCACTGATTGAACAGAACTGCCAGCAGCTACTTTAAATTTTACAAATGGTTCACTTTGGCGCTGCAGCACACTCTAGCACTCAGAGTGCTAATTTAGGAATGTCCCCAACATTTGGACCCTTTTGCAGAGAAAAAAGAGAGTTATAAAGAGATATGCATTTGCTCCCCCGGAGAGTACAAATTTAGACTGGCATTGACACTTTGAGAGATCAGGTCTGAGAGGAGAGTCACATTATCTGGGTGTCCAAGAGAGAGAAAAAAAACATGCACTGAGCAGCGGGTTCTTTTTTTTTGTCATAAATGTTTGATCTATTCTCTGCTATTATGCTTCTAACTGGGGCTTTTACGAATCCTAGTTGATGCCAGACTCCAGCAGTGAGGACCAATTAGACACAATGGTGTTATCTGGACAGGGACCAAGCTGCAGTGCAGTACTGGCGACTTATGAAAAGTGCATAAGGGTGTGCTGGCACAGGGCATGTTGCAGGAGGGGTCCTATGGTGCCAACAATAGCCTACATCACACATTTAGATGGGCTTGCCATATCTACACTGTGTGGCACTTTGAGGGGCTGCAGGAAAAAAAAAAAAAAAGAATACATTACAGGAGGATTACGCAGCCCGCATGCCAAGTCTCTTGCAGGAGTTTGTCATGCTGCATTTAATATGTAAGTGTAGGAAAAAAAGAAAAAGAGACGGCATGCTATTGTGTGTGTAAGTGGTTTTTGTGTGGTTTGCCAGAGTTTAAGCCTTTATTATAGCCGATATCTGGTAAATCCGTTATTGTAATTGTCATTCCAAATGCTTTGCATTCCCTGCCGTACAGGCACTAATTAAAACAAAGTGTAGTCATTAAAGATCAATTCCACACCAGCTTATCACCATTCAGTGATTGTTTAACATCATGCATGCTAATAAAATGAACAGGTTACCCACAATTACTACATTACACACAACTACAAAGGTGAAAGGCTCAGTTACAGAATCACAGCTATTTATTTTCCCTTTTATCCAGCCGACTAATATAGTTTTATATGTCCTCGCAGATATGTAAATCACCATATTTGCAGTTTTTGTGGCCATTCAGTTCAGCCTCTGTAGACGGCTCAATAATAGACTTTTCTGCATCTCACGTGTGGAATCTAATTATAGACTCATTTGCACTTCAGAGGAGAAGATAGTGAGCTTAGCTTGGTGTAAAGCATGCACAGCCATCTAATAAAAAGACTCAATGTTTTACTGAATCCCCTCAGTTAGAGGCACATTTCACATCCAGCTGCAGTATAATAGTCAAACAATTACATTTGTCACTGTTAGTTGGTGTGTGAGCAAACTGAATAGTGATTGACAGCTACAGAAACATTAACCTACTCTGAATGGGAGCAGGTGCCCGACAAATACTCCACAGACTAAATTACCCCTCTTGGTGAGTTGGATGAGCTCTAATCAGCACTTTGTTGTAAACACCTTGCACAGCAGCATTTCATTGTACCAACCGATCAATGTATTACATCTAATACCAGGGAAGCTCTAAATGTGACCCGCCCATCATATCAGCGTGATGACAATAAGAGGTGAAAGCAGCTGTCTGCAGTCGCCCGAACAACACCCTGACACTGCACCGCCAGTCAATACGTTTTCAAGGACAAGCTGAACTCCCAAGTTTTCTGCTAAGCCTATCCTCTTTCCCCTACCTTCTCTGTTTACCACAGTCTACCTCAAAGATGCTGACTTGTGGAGAAGTGCGGAACTGTCACTGCAGGAAGATGAAGTATACATGCACCTCCCACTTCGTCAGAGTAGGGCTTTACTGTCTCAGCCAGGAACTCTACACAATTAGTCCAGAACCTCCAGGGGATGGCTGCTTGTAGGAGATGAATGCTCGCAGGATACCAAGTCGACTCATATGTGTGTATGTGTGCGGGTTTTTTTTTTTTTTTTTTGTATGTCAGAGGGAAAAAAACAGTGTGGGCCTATCACAAACAGTCTCTTAAAAGGATAACAACAATCTCAACCATCACATTCAACAAAAATGAGTGCTGCAGTGTCAAAAGCCCACAATTACCATTTAAATATAGACAATTATACCCTCTCTGCAGGACACATTGCACTCTGCAGCCCTCATCATTCATAAATGCTGCATCTTTGCATAAAGAAAAATACATGTACTCCACCACCTCGAAGAGACCCCCCTTTTTTCAGCAGTGACAAGAGGTTAGGAGGCAAAAGGAGGAAAAATATGTCATGTGTCACTTCAATTTCTTGCACATTCAGTTTGATATGAAAATAATGGGTTCAGAGACCTGGCAGGGACCCTGGTTGAGATCTGAAATGGGTATAATCTGTACATCCTCTCCAGCCCACTTGAGCGCCCAGAAAAGTCTTCAGTTCAATAATGTAACACTACACACTGCCAGAAAGTTAATAGTAGCAAGTTTGCAGGGTGAAAAAGTTTTCATTTTAAATAATCATGCCCACTTCAGTCTAAGCTCTCCCACATCAAGCCTTATGTTAATGCCTCTGAAGGCTCGGTTGTGGATGAATGTGCATTTTTCTGTCTTACTTCATGTAATATACAGAGCATTTTGAATTTAGCTCTGCTCCCTCTCAATGAAAAGCATATATTTTTCATTCCATTTACCAGCTGTCTGTTTAAAGTGCTTAAAATCAAGAGTTTTTTTGTGATCTTTTGTCTAGCACTAGTATGATCTAATTTCCAGGCTTGTGTGACTGAACTGAAGGGATTTGGATTTGATTTTAATAAAAGTCACTCAATTTTCTATTCCTGAAAGTTATTATGTCCTGCTGAATTAAATTTATTGGAACGACTGACTAATCAGGCCTGTAATTTCCCAAAAAACAACTGGTACTGGTACTTCATTTATTAGTAATGTTTTGCATGACTGTAAAACAGTGCAGAACATCCACATAGATGCTACATGAATGTTAGTGAGCTCACAGTCCTCAGTTTCACAAGGACTGGGTTGGTTTGTTTCTATGCGATCCATATAGAGAGAAAACTAACAGTGAAATATATCTTTTTCTCTAATGAAGCATGTCTAGAGATGGAAAGTGAGAGGGATGGCAGAAAAGAGAGGAGGCGCAGTTGATCATTTGTTGTTGTTTTCTCTGCCATGGGTTTCTTTCCTCCCACAGAGAGAGAGAAAATATTTGAACCTTTTTCTGGGCCAGAAACTGTGTCTGTTGCTCTCCAGTGGTCTCTCTCCCTTGTTACTCTCACTGGAGAGGTTCAACCCACGGCATTTCACACACTGAGAGGCATCTGCCGCAAACCTGCATATTCACATGCACATTTGCACACGCATAAGCCTACAAACAGATGCACAAACATTGTTCAAGTACATCCACAGGCACACCACTGAAATATGTATACAGTACTCACACTAACTCACACACACGTACACATTCAGCTACAAACGAAACAAAAAAAAAACTAAAAATCTGTCATATTTCTGCTAAAGCTACACCCAAATTCAACCCAAACTGTTGTGTAATCAGCACTTCTCCCTGAAATGGCACCGAATATGAAGGCTGGCAATATCTGCAAAGTCTTACATCTTCATTTTACAAATATATTTAGAGTAGTTGAATATATCTTACATTTTTACTCACTGTAGAGACAGCTGGATTGCAGACAGACAGCAGAGAGATATCGATGGCTACACAGTACAGTAACAGGGGAAGAGCTGCACAGGTACTGGAATCATATCTCTACTATTGTTCCCAGTTGGGAACAAACACTGTCCTGAAGTCTAAGAGTCAGCACTTTCATAGTTTTTGCAGCTCTGTTTACCATATTTGCAAGATTTTTGATATAGCTCTGCAGTAGTCTCCCAGGACAGAGATGCAGGGGTGCAGAGGTAGAGAAGCTGTACAGTGATGCACTATTGTAGGGCTGCTGGGTAGCCTAATAGCTCCCCCATCTGGACAAAAAACAAACAAACAAAAAAAAAAAAACCATCAGGCTATGTAATGAATTCTTGAAATATTTGCCAGTGCCAAGGTTACAGCTGCATGATGAGAAAATCTCCCTGCTGGAATCAGCACTCTTTATAGTCTAAACAACTTTTCAGTTGTTTTTCTTGAACATGTCTTTTGATGGTCGCACATTCATATTAATGATAAGTGCAACTCAGGGCAGGTCAAACTTTGACAAACTCACATCACAGTAAGAGTTCATACAAACACAATTTGATCTCACATATATTTTGTCAGAATGTTTGTTCAGAGGGTGGGATGCAGCCATAATCGCTTCCTTTGAACGTGGGAACAACAGAGATACAATACAAGTCACAAAGGCAGGACTGACTGCAGGGGAAATATGAATGAAAGGCTTGTGTCTCACAGAGACAGGGAGGGAGAACTGGGGCAGAGGAAGGCACAGGGTGCACAGAACGGTTTGTTTCTCTGCAGACGAGTCTCTTCCAGGATGTTCTTTGGACACCACAGATGTTTGGATGAAACGAGCAGGCACAATTCGAGCTGGCCGGAGTTCAGTTGGATCTGTGAATGGCGCCTTTCAAAACCCTGCTGAACCACATGGTGCCCAGGACCTCAGCCACAATACCTCACTAGACTAACTCAATATTGCAAACGTGAAAAGCATCCAATTCTTCTTTCATTCTTTTATTTTTTGGGGTCCTAAAAAAACACAAATATTTGTTGTACAAATTAGATATTTTGAATTCGCCACTGCATCACATGTCATCACTGTGCTACTTTCAGCATGCAATAACTCAGCGGATAAAAATCTTGCTGAGTATCTTTCAGATCTGCTGTCAGTGATGAGCCGTTTAAAGTGCTCAGTTTGGGGAAGAGCAAAACTTTATTTTTACTGCAATTAGTCAAAGTTATACAAATGTTATTACCTATCACTTTTCAATGAGATGTAGACACCACAGAGTCTCTTAAGTTCTTTATCTCTTTAGATGTTTGAACGTTTTTCCATTCAGGCTAACCAAGTGATTAGTTATCCTATTTATCTCTGCAATTATAAAGACAAAAGATAGTGAATGAAAAAGCCTCTCCACAGATGAAATCTTTACCTGCTAAAAGTATTAGTGTGTGTGTGTGTGTCTGCTCCATAGCCTCTTCTCCCTGATAGGAGAAGCCAACATATCCAATTAATAAGGGAGGTTAAAGTTGACTTTCCACTGGCTGGTCCAATCGCAGTAGGTGCCCTGGTTAATTTGGTGAACAAAGTCATGGCAGGGGCGGGTGGCCACTTAGGGGAAAAGCGAGGCATAGGAGAAGGGATGGATGAGAGGAAGCACGATAAGGACTGAAGGAAAGATTGCAGGTCCCTGACAGCTCAGCTTGCATGGCAAATGAGGAAGCTGACTGAACAAAAAGATTTGCTGAATCTGTAATGGGAACGATCAGACCACTTCAGGAGAGAGCAGTGTGCTACAACAAAGACCAAAACAACAAATTTATGCATAACAACCAGAGCTAGATAAGTCCACTGCAGGTTCCCCTGCCTCGGTGGAATGAGGCTTTGTGCATAAAGTCGCCACATAAATGTCATTCCACATTTACAGTTTTGTCAAATATCTTTCTGTATGAACTGAACTGTGCTACTGTCACAATAACACAGTTCACACTAGTGTGTCACAGCAAAATACTGTCAGCAGCTTTTTTTTTTTATCTCTGCTCAGTCCAGAGCAGGAGGACGTGAAGTCAATGGCTTTCTGATGTGACATGTGGCTCTCTCTATTTCAGAGCGCTCGCACAGAGACGCAATCAAAAGCATCACTCACTTGACTCTACCTAGGAAGCCAGTGATTCTCTACTCTGCAAAGCAAATCTCTGAGCTTGCAAAAAAAAAAAGATTGATAGATGTCGCTGAAATGTAGTATATATATGCTTCATTGGAACAGTCTCAACTATGACAAGCAGCCATGGACCATGCTCAAGCACATCCACCGTTCCTAAATTCATATACAGACACTGACGATAGTTTTGCCTCAGCAATCTGAGGAATATTCTCGTCTGCTGTCTTTTTAGTCCTCTCTCTTTCCCCCATCTCTCACCCTGCATCCCACTATCTCTGTCACATCTTTCACACTTTGGTTTATGGATCCAAACTGACGGCAGGCAGACTTCTTTTCAAACTTTTGAGAAAAGTGATTCTGAATAGAACATGTAGCCCTTCAGCTCCTGGGGGCTCCAAGACCTGAGAGCTTTCTTAAGAGGCACATTTTTAAAAAAAAAAAAGTGGAGAAAAAGGGGGGAAAAAAACATTCAATACAAAGAAGGTGGAGAACAAAAATATATTTCTAATAATTCAAGTAATAATAACCTTAGAAAGCACAGGCAATAAAGTGATTTGTGAAAGTTGGAGACAGGATTTGTTTAATTAAAAAAGATCCCTCAACGAACTTTAGCCACACATTACCAGAATTTCCCTGTTGTTTCATCATTTCCAGTGGAGATCTAACCTAACGTTATAAGCTCTTAAAGAAGCCATTCTCAGCAGTATTATCTTGATGCAATGTCATCATATCCTTATTCTGAATAAATGTTTTCATCTATCCTTGAAAAGCTCCCCCTATGGCTATATCAAAATATTTCATTACGTTGGTGTAATTTTCACAGGAATAACTTGAACAAAGTATGTAGGCTTAATTCGATGCAGCTATGCTCTTTTAGAGTTTGAAATTGAATTTCACCTACCTTCAAAGTCTGCTAACATAATTAAGTTTGGGTCTTTGACTGTAAATGTGATTTTGTTCTGAGGTGTCTTTGTTCTGAATGTCTATTCTTAGAAGTTAATTGCATTTTCAGAGGGTGTTGTTCAACAGCATAAAATGGGCATTTATGACACCTAGCTTATATCTCTATTCACAGGCTGCCCTGTTGTCAAATACCTAGCTGCAAGGTGAAATTAAAACTTTCGTATTTTTAGCTAAATGGAATCTGGGCTGTGACAGAAGTCTATATATTGGCTATAAGGGAGTTGTGGGAGATTTTGAGTTTTGCTCTTCTTTTTTGTGTGTTTTCTCACTAATTTTGGTTTTGTGCTCTCACTGCATTTCACACACAAGAACCTCTCTTTTAGTGGCTGGAAAATTTCAATGGTTCATTAATTCCTTTCCTTGGTAAGATCCCAAAAAGGTCTCTTTAAAGTTGAGGTGAATGGCCTGCCCTACAGAGCAAGAAAAGATGGTCTAATTAAACTGTGCCCTCCACCACTCTATTTAACATTTGCCTGCTTTTTTAATGAGTTACTTGCACGGAATAGATTTGATTTATATTCCATTTAATTATAGACACATAAATGTGAAAAAAAAATGGGTTGACCCGCTACAAAAGTCTCAGTCTTAACCTGGGGTTAACACATTAAAGCAAGTGCAACAGTGAGAGTTAAATATTTGTTAAACACTTCCTAGTTATAAGAACTATAACACCTAAAAGTCATGTCCACAACTAGTGAGTTGTGATAAAAGTTCTTGTACATCTTCTGAGAGGGTGAAGAAGGGGACAGACACAAGAGGAAAACGAACAAAACAATGGCGAGTCTGTTGGGTTTTGTAAATACATATTATAGGCTGATATAGTAGAAGTGATCCAAGCAATCAGTCCACGTGAGGCCTGTGTCCCAAGAGCCTCATCAGCAGCCATCTGTGAATGAAGCAGAGAAAATAAGCAACAGGGAGTTCGGGAACTCTGGAAATGCTGAATCAAATCTGCACTACCAGCGGCAGTAGGAGAAAAGTAAGATATGGTGGCCTGGGAGTGGAAGAAATAATAAAAGAAGAAGAGAAGATCTTTTGATATAATGAGTGTATGAGAGAAAATAATGCATGCCAAAGTTTCTCAACCCAGGAGAGACCCTTATTAGACTTCAGATTCAGAAAGGTTCAAATATTTGCTTAACTTTCCACCCCTTTCTAAATCCCAAGGCTGAGAAATTTAATAAAACATGCATGAGTTCAGGCAGGACTGAATTATCGTGCGAGTAATGCAAAAACTGAAACTTAAAGGACTGGCGCCACATGATGCATTTACCAACAACCCTGTCCTCCTCTAAAAGCAGAAATTCAAACAAAATGTGTATTATTACACATGCTTTTGCTTCATGACGGTCTTTATTAAAATGACGAGTGACTGAATGACTGGGTGAGGAAGAAATGGAGGGGGTGAGGGAGTATGGGAGGGAAAGAACAGACTGCTCTATCATCTCCACCCAGACACCACTGGGATTCAGAGTGAGAGACTGTATAGAGTGGTGGAGAGACAAATCGCTTCTCTTGACCTTTGAGAGAATAGCTAAATACAGTAATAATCCACTGAGGGGAGGAAGTTGAGCCGGCCATAATATTGGGGTTTTCACTTTTGCGACAGAGAAGCACTCTTCCAACAGACTGCTGAGGGAGATAAGACTGGAAGGATGGAGGCCTGAGCACTCCTGCGGAGTTCTGTGCTTGTACATGTTTGTTGGTGTTTGATCTCTTAGTGTTACAGCTCTGGTGATTATGTGAGACTTCGTTTACTCCACGGTTTAAAACTAACCAGGATGACACAGTGCACTGCGAGTGCTCAAATCAGTTTAAAGATTTGTTCCAGCTGGATCAAAATCTATCTGCTAGTGCTTTTGTCTGCACTTTTCCCTCCCAGCTAGCAGTTCATTGAGGTCTCTAACACTGAGATTTCCACTTTATGTGCCTTCATTAAATTCTAACTAGTGCTATAATTCTCCTCCCTTTGATTCAAAAGCTCTTCTCTGCACTTTTTTGCCATACAGTGCATGTGGAATGTAGCCTGCAGTGGTGTGCAAGCAGCAGAGATGCTGCATTATGGGCCCTTAACTTTTTCATCTGCTACAGTAAAGAGGTTAGCATGATGGACTAGTTACTGGTGGTGCCTGTCACCGTAGTGTGCACTGCTCTCTGATGTACATCGTTCTGGGCTTTAAGTACTACTTCATGCCCTGAGCAATTATGGGCTGCTTCACTATAGTCTACCAGAGAGAAAGCTGAAGATGTATTGGTGGGAACAGTACCGTTCCTGCTAGTGAATTATTCATCTGTAACATTACTGTAGAAATGATCTAGATCTTTCTCTGGATTGCTCGATTCATTTGCACCTGTAATTTCTAACAGCCCACTCTGTCACGTGTGCTTTTAACAAAGTTTCTTCTTACGCTGTGTGGGCCCACCTTAGAGTATGTTAAAAATGTTGCAATATTGTATAGCTAACCATCAGTATTTTTGGATGACACAGTCTCATCTGTCGTTCTTCCTCACCTGTTCACTTGTTCCCTCCAGGTCGTACAGTAGGCTCTAGCGCTCTGCTTGAAAGACACCATACACTTCTAGCAGACACTGCAGTCCCTCACCTGTTTGCTGTTAATGCATCATCTCTAATCATCATCCCTGCCATGCACAGCAATACAATATGTGAGGAATCCCTCTCGTTTACACACTGAATCTGGGTCTAATGGTCCACAGTTGACTGGGCAGGAGGCAATGTGCCATTAAGGCACATACTGTAGGATCATATCTTACCGTGTCCCACTGAATCCAGTAGAGAGAGGCCAACCTCATCACATAGAGACATTAATAACTGCCACAAAGACTCAAATGACTTATGGGTCTGTAAAAAGGCATCATCCTCCACGAACGGTGTGCTGTACAACATAATCAATTTCAGGAGAGCACAAATACATGCCACTTTATTATTACAAAATAATAAATGAACATTGGGCAGCTGGTAATGCAACCAATTTGTCTTTCTTGGGGTCGCTAATGGCGCAAAACACTCTGCATGAACTCGCCAGAAAGAACTTTGGATATTCTGGCACTTTCCATTAAAAATTGAAATGCAATCAGTGTTGTAATCTTCGGGTGCAACTCTTGCTGAAGTCAATGGTGCTGAAACAACAGCCAGTTCAATCTAATATCAATCAATCATAGGAGATTGTGCTCACTGGATGAAACTGCTGAGACAGAGAGATGTAGGCAGGTTCTGCTGGTGGTGTATACATAGTTTATGTATATTCTATATTGAGACAAATGTGAATTGATTGAGGTACTGGCTATATGTCTCCCATACAGTAGCCTGCCTTGGCATTATGATTTTCACAACAAATATGAGTACACTGCTCTGAACTCTAATTGACCTTCTATAAATATACTCACTTGTTCTTAGAAGTAGGGACGTCCTTGCCTGTGTGCTCCATTTGCTGCCTATGCTCATAAAATATCCTCTCATCAGGTCGCAGGGTCATGGACACTGGGCTGGGCTGTCTGAGTCGTCTGTGGTGTGGAATACCAGAAAAGCTCTGTCTGAGTGCCAGTCAGACATCCATACAACCCCCCTCCCCCCCTCTCACGCACACACACACGATACACACACTCAGCTCTAATGAAACAGATGAATTATTGCTCCGAGTGCCCGGAGTTTCACAGAAAGTGACATTAGCAGGAGCCACAATAAAGCTGTTCCTCATATCCACACAGAGAGGGGAAGGAGAGGACTTCAGACTTTAGACTTTGTGTCTCTGTAAAAGGGAAAGCACGTAGAAGGTGGCGGGTAGTGAAGTGCGGGGGAGTGGGGGACTGTACACGCACAAACAAACACACACACACACACACATACACACTGTGGCCCACCTTCCCCTATGTTTCAGTGGCTCGGTAAGGCCCAAACATCGTAAACAGGATTTATGTCATTTAATTAAGCTTTTGTACAACTACCTTTATTTACAGCTGCATGAAGCAGGCAATGGGAAAACTCATGGTGGTGTGAGCCAAACAGAGAGGTCGTAATTTCTCTCCTTTACTTCTCATTGTTCCAAAGATATGAGAACAACACTCATGAGTATGTAGACTACAGGCTTTGCTTTGTGGAGCCACATATTTACATTTATTGGAAATCAATTCCTCTTGTGCGTCATTAATAATTGTAGGTCATTTGTGAGTCAGTTTCGGATTATGTCATAGTCTTAGCTTTGGGGTATGGATGACCAGTATGACTGATTCATTTTAAACATGTAAATGTGAAGCACAGAATCTATCTAGATTCGGTATTTTCTTCTGTTATCATTATTTATTACACAGCTTTCATTCCAACTATTCTGTTCCCTAATTTTGAGGGGAAACATGAGACAGACATGTCCTAAAATGGTGATGTACAGTATTTAGCTGCTACTGTCATAAAGCAACACGAGGACACTTGATTCAGCTTTGATGTTACAGTGCCATCCACTGGCCAGTCTAAAATGTTCCATACTTGGCAGGTTGCTGACACAGAAAAGAATTCAAAACATGTGATCCTCTGCCCCATGTCTGTTTTGCTTTGACAGCAACAGAGGAGCCGTTCTGACAACTGTTCCCGTCTCTGTGTCAAACCATCGGAACACATGGCCGTGTCTGTGTGTGCTGGCTCACTGCCACGTGGAGTCACACAGACGCACTGTGACTGCTGGCATTGTTGTCGCTCCAGGAGGACATGACTCTCATCAACATGGGCATTGTGAAGCAGGAGTCACACAATATCATCACTGTAGTTTCTTTTCTTTTTTTTTTTAGTGCGTGACATTACGGCTAATATCATAAAGCAAGATTTTTGTGTATTATCTGTTATAAGCTACAATTATTTTTTGATTTTCAATTGGATTTTTGCAGATGAATTGTACGTTGTGTGTTTTTTTTTTCCCCCTCAGTTTTATTGAGACAAAACATCTCTTGTTTTAAGGTTGCAAAATCTGACCAGGAGAGGGAGCCTTACCCACACTTTTCCTCTGGCTGCATGGGCTCAGGCACAGCATGGAGGCTTAGTCTAACAAGTCAAAATACCTTCCTGCTAGTCTTCTTGAAATTGAGATAAGCTTAAACCAGATAATTGAAATCAATCAGCAGTGCTTTTCTTCTTTTGTTACAGTAAATGTATGCTACTTCTCCTCATAGCATCTACTTACATCTACTTTTAACAATATCTACTGTAACACTAATAGTATCGGTGAACAGCAGAATCTGTATCGCCCTCTCTTCACGTCGCAGGCAGTGCCCCGGCATCCTAAGAATAGCCCGCTGTTTGCTTTTTTGTTTGTGCATCGTGTCCTTTCGTCAACCCTTGTGAATGGGATGGGACATGAAACTAAGCTCAGAAATGCAACAGGCCCCCGAGGCTCTGCGACTGAATGCAGAGCTTTACTTCTCATTATGGTTCTCATAAAGAGGCTTTTGGATGCCGCTGGCCTGGGGAGGTCCATGGAGAAAAGTAAAAAGAAAAAAAAAAAGGAAACTAAAGAGGCAGATGGAAGAAAAACAGAGCAAGAGTGAGTCTGGCTTTGCCAGTCACAAGACAAACATGGCGAAGAGATAAAGGACTGACTTTCACACAATATGTCTGTCTATCTATCTATCTATCTATCTATCTTACACTCTGTAATATAGAGTACAGTATGTGTGTATTCACATAGCCTGGGATTATGAATTCACAGGCTGCCATTGTTATGGAAAGTGAGAGAGAACGAACACCAAAACAGCTTTGTCCACTGTGCTGCTGCAGCCAGTGTCTCACGGCATTTTTAGTGTTTTGGAAGACAGTGAAGGAAAGGACGGATATAAATAGTTCCTGTCTAGCCAGTAATGATAAAACCATACCTGCTGATCCGGAAGCTAACCCTTATCTCCTTTGAAGACAAAAAAGCCAAGAGCAATATCGAGAACTCTGAGCCTATTCGATCATGCACAAAACACACTCCTAAAGTCTACATGGAGAGGTTGTTTGCATTGTCTCGAACCCTTTTTTTTGGCTCTCTAAATCCCAAGGTGTGCCGGAAGAACAGCTATCATTTCTAGATATAAAAATGCAGCGCTGAAAGACTTGAATCAAAGACACTGGGACAAATTCTATATTCTGAGTACATGCTGAGGAGGTACAGCAGCTCTGCAGCTGTGAGTGTGTGTTTATGTGTGTGTGTGTGTGTGTGTAAGAACATCATCTAGTAAAAGCAAGGAATAAAGCACTCTTTAATTAATTGCGGAGTGAGTTTCGCCCTCAAGCAAAAAACTATGTCTGCTCCTGTTTTCCAGAGACCCTGACAACATTGCCATAGGGCAAAATACAAGCTTCTTGCTGCAGGCCTTTTCCAGTCAAAGTGAGATCTGTCTAAACATCAGCATCAGGATCATTACAGTTTGTGCCAAAGAGGTTACAGGTTCTGCGGCCTCCGGAGAGTTCTGAGCGATCAGAGACCTACATTTTGTATCCAATTGTGGTTCAAACTAAGTTATTTGAGTCAAGATTACAGTGACAGGAAAGCAGTAGGAGCTGTTTTATATTTCTAGGCTATTTCTGCTGGAAAGCACGGGTTAAGTGTTGAAGATGAATATCCTTCCTCATCTAATGGCTCGTCCTAGATTTCCCCACCTGCAGTGCCCTTATTTTTCACCGAGGTGTCTAATCCATCGTTCTTCCACTTACTGTAACACTAAACAAAGCCTCCTACAGTGTTACTCTAGGCTGCTCTAGGGAGCTGCTCTGTTGAGACCCAACTTCATCACATTGTAAGTAACACACTTTTAATGACATCCATTCCAGGGAGGGGATCATGCCAAACAAGATAGCAGACACTCACCTCTTGCCTCCAAGCACTGTGCTGATTTATAATACAATCTGTTCCATAATCTAAATTTGCTTTGCATTATTCATGCTTGAATGTACTTTTTTCCAGAGGAATAATTTGCTTGTTATTGAGCCGCTGAATGATATAAAGAGCTTCACATGGAATCTGGAGTATAAAGCGACAGCTGAAGTAATCAAACAGTTTCTCCCAGGTTGGGAAAGTCAGTGTGTGAGTTTATTACAGTAACATCGTCATAACCAGCTGTGTGAACTGCATCTCTTGGCATGCTCAGGTCCCTTGATCATAGAGTGCCTTCCTCCTATTTCCTGCTACTGTTGCTTTGGTAAATGTAAGGCCGCAATGCAAGGAATGAGCGATATTTCAGTGTAAAAATTGTTTATTTTATTGTACTTACATACGTTGGCTCAGAGAAAACCTCCAATATGTAGTCTTCTGAAACACATATCACAGCATTGTGAACCAATCCTGGTCCTTAAAATACCCTGTTTAGGAGATAGATAGCATCAGTTTACCTGACTGATTAGAATATACAGTAGTTTTATGCTTTTTGAGCAAATAAATTAGAGTATTTGGCTTTTGTCTTTATAGGTTATTGACCCCATGTTTGCCATCCATGAATCCATCCAATATCTATATTTGCTTATTCTGCGTGAGTCTGTAAGATTTATGATTACAAAGTTATTGAGATCATTTATAAACATGCAGGGCAATAATACAAGTGAATAAAATATTAATGTTAGCAAAAAATATCATACAGGACACAATTGTCAGGTACTAATTAAAACATGCAACACAGAGACACATAATACAAGACATGCAAAGCAAAGAAATGGGGAATATTAATGTTAACAGAAATATGGACGGAATAAGACAACACTGTGCTGCATTATTAGACACTAATACCATCTGTGCCAATGCCATATTCAGTAGATCCTCAATGATAACTATTTGTGAATACTGTGACAAAATCAAAAAAGACTCATATATGTCACAAAATGTATCACGTCATGAGAATGTGTTTGTTTTTAAAATATATCACATTCCCTGAGGTATGGTTTTGGAAAACTGGATCCCCTGTAAAGAAGCTGTATACCATGAATAGGAAAAGAAAATAACTACAGAGGATGTTATGTCATGAGTGTCGTGCTGAAGGATGTTCACACACACACACACAAATTCCAATGTACATATCACATGGGCTGCATCAGAACCACCACGGGGAGCCAGATCAAGCAGAATTAAACAACATATACCTCAGTGTTGAAGGGTTGGGGGTGATTGTGAAACACAGTCAGCCTAAGCAGTGTATTTGCTGAACATATCACAGATTAATAAACACATGGTGTGTTGCCAGGTTATTACCCCCGAGAGATTTCCTGTGTTGATCTGATCAAACTGCTGTGACATTTACATCTCTGTCTCTAGATGACAGATATGGAAACACATACTATATACATGTGCATGCACAGATATGACATTCTGCTGTGTATTTCAGCATATGACCAAAGTCCACTGTAAACTTGTATACTCACACACACACACACCCATCATTCAAAATATGTATTTCAAGTATGAAACACCCCCTGTAGAGTTGAAAAGCAGCCGTAAAAAGCTCAATCACAGAGAAAGAAGTATGTGGTCAGCTTGGATTCACAGTGGATTCAGCTTATTTTTAGTCCACAGCTGACTCAGTTTCTATCTGTGTATCACAGCATTGAGCCGGCTTGTTTGTCCAATTTATAGTAAGCCGTAAACATGCCTGATGCCCTGAAAATTGATAATGGAGAGATCTTGCAGGGTGAGTGATGCTGTCACAAAGAAAAGGAGACAAATTACAAGGACACTATGTGTATGGCTCCCGGAGCTTTACTACTCCATCCAGGCTTAGTCTCCTGCCCTGATCCATTCTTTATTGATGTACACAGAACAAATATCCTAAAGGTAGATATTTGAGTAGCACAAGGCGATCTTTGCTGCGTTTGAGGTATTGCTTAGCTATGTTTAACAAGCAGATCATCCTAAAGACTTGCCTCTAAAGACTGCCCTGTGAGAATTAAGAGAGGGCCTTGCCTCCTTACTGCTGCCCTGATTTCTCATTTTGTCTCACAACAGTATTGATCTGCGCATCCTGTTATGGGGTTTAAGGAATGATTCCACAGAAGATCACTGATGGGATGCTGCTTCAAACCCCCTCTGCTGTGAATAATGCCAATAAAATGCCCAGAGGTGATCAATGGTAAAGATTCTAGCAGTGGGAGAATGTTATGCTTGTTTGATAAATGATCCTCAGCTTGATTTTATAAGGAATACAATCTGTTGATCAAGTTTTTTTTTTTTTAAATGTGATGTGAATACACAAAAAGTAAATAGTGTGTGTTATTTATATGTGATACCTGTGCAAGAAGCTTAAGATGATAACACTAATTTTCTTGAATTTTAATTTTTTTTACATGAAAGGTGCAACATGTCTGATGAGAGAAACATGGTCTGTCAATCCACTATGCAAATGCCTGCAACACTTCCATAACGACACTTTCTGTTCGCCATATGTGTAAAAAAATAATGTTATGAGCATGACATATGTGTTAGAGAGGCATAGAAACACAGAGTGTTGTCCTGTCCTCTCCATGGGAGCACATGGTGTGCTGCTGTGACAGTCAGCATTGAACATGTCATTGGGGATGCTCCATTATTTACACCGTGCCTTCCTGTGGCCCCGATGAGACATGACAGGAGCCACAGGAAGCTCATGAATTAAACAGAGGGTCCTAAAAGCACAAGGGGAGGGTACAGGGTGACGGGGGAGGCCTGGGGAGGCCTGGGGAGACAGCAGAGCAGTGGGGCTGCAGATTGCAGTGCACATGTCGCCACGGCCTGAGGGGCTGGAGGGAGGTGAGGCAGAGAGGAAGGCAGGGACATGCAGGGACAGAGGGAGAGAGATGAGAGAGCAGAGAAAAAAAAATTTTGTTGGAGAGGAGGTAGTGAGAGGATACAAGAGAGAGGGGATGATTAAGACAAGAGTGAAATGGCAGACAGGAGCAGGAATAACAGAAATGCTATTAGTGGGTTGTAATGAAAGAGAGAGAGAGGAGAGGTATAGGCAAAAGAGCAACAGCAGTCTTAATTTAGCCAGAGCGACATTAATCCCTTACTGAAGCATATGAAACACAGGAGTGGAGATGATGTCATGCATTCAGTGGACAGTTAGTGGGGTGTGTGATGTCTCAGCTGTTGCTCAAATAGGTTGGGCAATGAGTAGCTTCTGGTGTCAGCCTGCATGTCCGGATGGATGGGATAACCTCATTTGGACTGACTCATCACCTGATGCAGCAAACCAACACACACAGTAGTCGTAGGCTATAAAAGACTCAGGCAATACCCCTCCTGTTTTAGTGAAGTGATCAAATTTGTCTAATGGGTATTGAGGTCAAACAAATGAATGCAGAATTTTGGATGTTTTTTCATGCTTTATGTACAGACATCAATAGGTTTTTTATATTGTGCTATGTAATTTTGTGTTTATATTCATAACAAATGTTTCCATTTGTCTCAGGATTAACCCATGATGCAGATTAGTCTCTAATGCAATGGGAATTACTATGGAGGACCACAAGTGTCACAGAAATAGTAATAAAGCATTTCATTAATTAATAACTAATTGTACAATAAAACAGGAATTAATAAATTGGTTTACAAATCAATCAATGCATCCATAAATAGTAATTCATTATCTGATATTTTAATGGGCAAAAAAAAGAGGAATTATAAAAAAATTTGAAATGAAATAATTATCCATCAATCGTTCAAATTAAAAATGGATTTAGAAAAACATCATTTTCAAAATCAATTTGAAAATGCAGATTAAAAAGATAATTAAATAACTCAATTCACAAACTGAATTAAAAATACAGCTTTTAATCGGGCATTTAAAAGGGCAACTCCCTTTCCCATTTGCATTTCCTTTTCCTATTAGCTAACATGTTAGCTAATGGATTCAAGTCATGGATGTATTATAAGAGCTGGACAGGGCGCCACCGCTCAGCCTTGCAACCATTCTTCCCAGTGGCCACTCACGGTATTGCAGCGAAAAATCCCAATGTGGCCCAAAAAGCATTTTCCCCATACATCAATAGAGACATCTGTAAAACTGTTGACAGGAACTACAAACAAGGTCAATTATGACTCTTTCTATTATGAAAGGTTTTTTTTTTGTAAAACTCTCCTCGAGCCAAGAAAAGTGATTTAAAAATCTGTTATCACAATGTAAAGTCTACGGGCCGAGCAGGAATTTGCGGGCGGGGCCAGCGGCCAGTGTGTAGTAAAGTGGGTGGGTCATGTAGTAAAGTGGGTGGGTCATGTAAGTCTGCAATTAGACCCTTCTCAATGAATTTCCTGAGTCATTTAGCTTCTCCTTTTAACTTCTCTATTTAGCTTCTCTGTGACACTTTGAGCTGCTAAAACGGAATCCCCCCTTCTGTGATCGGCTCCTGCTTTTCATAATAACAGCACTGTTGTGCCTCGTGAGTACATGTTGTCACGTATAACATGCTGTAGTATAACATGCTGCTACAGATATTCGATATTAAAATTAGCTATGTAACGTTACACAGGGGCAATGTTAACAGCTGGCTAACTCACCTTTACTGAGGTAAGGGTGTGTGTTGTCTCAGCAGCAGATTGTAGATTTACATGTTTTGCTCCTAGAACGTGACAAACACTCCGTGGCCTTCCAGAGAGTTATGATGTGAGTATTTGACATCACGTCAGTGTTCGTTCTGTACTGAGACAGCGTCCGGCAGATTCAGGAGAGGTAGCGTTAGCTAGCTAATGTCTCCATTCTTTCCTTTTCAGATTACGAGTTTGTGATTGGTCATAATCATCAATTAGATGTATGTTATTTATATAGCCTACATACAACATAGCTAGCATACATTTGTTAGAATAAAACCTGAGTACCACTACAAATAATCGAACCATGGACATAACATGACAACCTGTACTTACGAGACTCAACAGAGTTTTTATTAGCCTATGAAAACCAGGAGCCACTCACAGGAGGGGGGCTTCTGGGGTAGACTGATTTGCATTGTTTCAGCAGCGCTAAATGGAGAAACTAAATGACTCAGCAAATCCATTTGCTAACATGTTAGCTAATAGGAAAAGGAAAGGGAAATGCAAATGAATAAGGGTGTTGCCCTTTTAAATGCCCAATTAAAAGTTATTAATTCAGTTTGCAAATTCAATTATTTATTTCTCAAAATGGATTTTAAAATTGATTTTAAAATTCCTTTATTTATTTAGGAATTTATTAAAGTATTTTTCAATTATGTACTTCTTTTTGACTATTTTATGTTGTTTTTGTAAGTCCCTTTTTAATTTGAACAATTTATTGATGGATAATTATTTCATTTGTAAATTCTTTTCATAATTACTCTTTTTATTTTCCATTAAAATATCAAATAACGAATTACTTTGTAATTTAGTCCATTTATTTATAGATTCATTAATTGATTTGTAAACCAATTTATTAATTCCTGTTTTTTATTGTACAATTAGCGATTAATAAAAAAAATAAATGCTTTGTTACTATTTCTGTGACACCTGTGGTCCTCCATAATTTGCTGGATAAGACCATGCTTTTGTATATTTCTCTCTCACTCAAACACACACACACACACGCTCACACACACATTTTTGTGTTTTATGAGTCTGATATTTGTAAGTAACTTTTTACAGGAAGTGCTTCTAATGACAACCCCTTTCATTGGCCCCCAGAGAGCTGCTGTCTATCTCTCATGGCAACCCCAGACGGGAAAAGGAACCGCCCAGACCGTTGGTGCCAGGGTGATATCATCTGATCATCAACCTCAAACATGGGCGCTGAGCCACACAGTGCATTTTCATATAGTGGAAGGTCTTCATCCTTCATTTTCCCCCTTTATATTCGAGGCATTTTTTTCTGCAAATATTGATTTGCAGAACTAGTGAAATTGGCTTGTCATATAAAAGGGAAGTTGTGAGCATTATATATCTGAATGTGTGCCAAGTAAATTAGACTTATTAACTTGAATCAGTAAAATCTTTTTTTAACCTCAAGCTGAATGTGGCTTCTCTTATTGATGCAGTCCATTAGTTGTAATAGTAGTCTGTCGAGTATCAGTTGTCATTCTACTTGTGCTTGAGTGCTCTTAATTCCCTCCAGAGCCCATCTGGACAAGCATCTTTTAAAACAATATGACAACGCACTGCAAAATTTAGATGCAGGCACCACGCAAGCTGGACATTTACACAATCTTTTCAATTATTACTGAATGAATACAGTCTCAGACGCGTTGAAGCAGTTTTAGCCCGTTTAATGAATCAGTGATATCTCAATTCATTTACATGTACAATTTCAGTGAAGTCTAAATACATAAATGAAAATCATAAGACTCATGATTGTGAAAACATGAACTGATATGTTCCAGTTAACCCTTTTTCCCGTCCAAGTCACTAAATGTGCCTGTGGCTGGCAGTGGGGCAAATTAGATTATGTTGCTCTCTCAACTAGCTCTCTGAAAAAAATCACATTACAAATTTGGAAGATAATTTTAGAAAAAAAAAAGTTTCTCTGAATGTCTGTTAATATGTGAGAGTGTGTGTGTGACCTATTCAGTCTCTTTTGTCAAAGTTGCTCTCATAACACAAATTGAAAAGTTGTGCATGCATAGGGCTGCCCATTTTCTACCAACATCCCTCTCTAAAAGTGTGACTGAGGGGGCCATGTGCTCTCTGTCCCCCCACCCCCATCTCACCACCACTCTGCCCATATGTGCATTCAAGTGGCAGCTGCAAACTCCCCCGCTCGCCCTCTGAAAAAAAGAAAGTGAAAAACAGCCCTCTGCACTAGTGAAAGTAGGAGGGTTTTTTCTGGTCAGACTGTGTCTGGCTGTCGCTGTGAGTGTCAGGAAGTAACAAAAAGAAAGAATGAGAAAAGGCTTTTGGTGTCTATTATTGTATAAAAAGTAAACCAGTAATTTGCGGGGCTCTGTCCTCTGCAGTATTCATCTGTAAAGAAGGAAACCCAGTCTCTTTTTATGTTTAATGTCACACTGTTTTGTAATGAAGTAGATGCATTCATGTGCATGTGTTCGCACACACACACACACAACCTGCAGATATCCACTAATAAAGCCCCACAGTAGCCTCTCCATCTGCCTTCCCCAACTCCCTTTGGGGACTGCAGGAGGTGTAGCACAGCAGGCTGTGCCATAGCCTGCTCAACACATTAGTAACTCACTGACACACTGAGGCCAAGCAGGCACATATTGCACATATTGAGGCAACGCCAGCGGAAGTCTCATCCGGCATCAATTAGAATATTACAAGACAAGTGGGCAGGCAGGGAAACAAATGTAAGAGTGTGGTGCACACACATTCACAAATATGCAGCGGGCCTCATACTTCTGCGTCTTTCACACTCTGTTTTACATAAACCACAACACTCAATGAAATGTCACATCACATCACATAGACACACACACACACACACACACACACACACACACACACGCAAGATCTGTTCAGTGACAGACAGAAGGACCTGCTACCTCTTCTGCAGCATGAGACCCATCTTTCGTGAGGGAGGAACTGAAGCCATGTGGAAAGTTATTTTACTAAACAGACCAGATGAAAAAGATATTTGAAGGTCTATCTTAAATCTTTGTTGTGGCCTCCAAAGTTAGCCAACAATATCATGGTGCACTGACAACCTGAAACCTAAATGCTATGGATAAATTATCCCAAACATAATTTATAATCAGTGCAGTGTCTTGTGCAGGTTTGCCTGGGTAATTCCATGCAGCTTCAATGCACAATATAGATTTTAATGTGAGCTAATGTATGTGTATTAACAGCAAACACTACACTACATGCTGGCACGATCAGAGACATATTCTCAGAAACAGGCTCATTGGAGTTATGTTTTCAGATGACTACTCAAAGTTTCATGTCCCATCTTGAGATTCACATTGGTAATTCACACATGACATTAAACTTTAACCATCTGGTTAACATTGGACATGGCATGGGAAGGTTTTGATAAATCCCATGAAAGTAATGTTGGAAAACTAGGCCCCTGCTCCCGGGGACCTTTACTCACGCTATCCATCCATGTGTCACTCACCCCCTTTTTCAAACTTTTATGTTAATCCAGTGAATTATTCACACATGTCCTGATGTGACTAGAAGTATCCTCTGATTGAGATGAGGAAGGGAAGGCAAGTGGGCTTGTGCACGGATCCAGGAACATATGTGTAAATGTGTGTACTTCACCAAGACGTTCACCACTTTAGCACTTAAATGAGACACCAAGGGGGTTAGTCGGTTGACACACATCATGAAGATTTTGTTAAAGAAGGTGTATTCATGCTTGTGTATGTGTGTGGTTTATATGTGAGGAGACTGACAGAAAGAGAGACTGAGAAGGGACGTCTATATGCATGTGTAGCCTGTCACACACTGCCATGTTACAGTTACATATCTAATGTATGAATTTTACCTTACATATCCATCATGCAGGATGAAATAAGATTAGCACACACCCAAGTCACATGTTTAATAGAATGTGTGCATGGTTGCTGCAGCAGGCGGCCCACTTCACTGTGTCATCAATGACAATGAGAACAGAGAAATATCTTGTTAGTTAAACTAACACAATCAATGGCCGCATGCAGAGGTTAATTCATTCACATTTACCAATGTGGGGTAGTTGTTCCCCTCCCATTTGAACAAGATATTTTTTGTTATAAATTACATAAAAAGACATGGATGCTACTTCTTTACATCACAGGCAACATGTCAGTGAATGCAACCCCCCCCCCCCCCCCTCCTCCACACGCACATAAAAAATAAAAAACGTCATTGTCTTCAAAGGCGAAAGAGGGTGGAGATCCTCCCATGTGCTGTCTTTGAGGGCAATGAAGTGTTATGATAATATGACAATGAATATGGATGAGAGCCCTCAGTCGACACCCAGTCAGGCTCCCGTGGTACTCAAATCAGTGCCCATCCTCATATCTGACAACGCAGTTATGGTGAAACAGAGCAGAACAGCCAGGCTGCCCTGCCGTTCTCCTTCACACACTCTTCCTCCCCTTGGCAGTCTGTCAGCGCCAGCCCCTCTCTCAGAACACACATGCAGAGATACGAAGATGAAGACAAAGACATGAAGGTGTGCACAGATGCAGACAAAATCCGAGAAGGACACATAGGGCGAATACACAGTACATGCACGCACAGATAGGATGAGGCTTGAAGTTGGATTTTGGGCTTGATTATTTAACCTTTGCAGGTTTGAAATATCCCTTTTTATACACACAAACACAGCCATTGATAGAAGTCAAACATGGAAGATAATCATTACTCCACCTCTCGGCAGGTATGAAGCTGGTCCTCTCGATTCGATTGCCTTCCAGGGAAAGGCGATTAGCCACATCCTGTCTGCAATCTCATTATCCTCAGTCTGGGAGCATCTACAGGACACTGCCACACAGAGACAGAGGGTGATCCCAGTCCTCCAGATTACACCACCATATAAAGCCAAATGAGGACCGGGGACTACTGGACCTAGCAGCAATGAAGCCTAAGGCATGGCCTTAGCTCCATACAGTAAATGCAGGGGCATTGATGGCTTGATGAACCAAAGTCCAGGCTGCTGTGACACTTCAAGAGCCCACTTACACTAGAGTGTTCTACGTCCTTGATGAGCATGCTTAAAGACTATGGCTAGTGGTGCATGTTTGTTTGCGTGTTTACAACTGAGCATTTGTGTGTTTCAAGTGGAGTGGCTCTTATGGTTTACATGTCAAGTCAATGTCAGCCTTGAGATTTCACAGTTCACCGACCTTCTGTGTCATAGGGCTTGAGGGAAGCCGGTGCTTTACTGGAGTTCACAGGCATCAGCTCCCTGAGTGACCCATGTGAACACAAGGTGTGCCTCCTCCTGAGTGGCAGTATAGTTTTTCACACCCAGGCCCATCCACCTCTGTCAGAGCGAAGGAAAGGAAAGGGGCACTGATAGGTTGTCAGTCACATTAGATCAGAGAACACTGCAAATCAGCAATGATTTGGAAACACAGATCAGGACTGACAGCAGAAGTCATTCAGCTCTGCCTTAAATGTATCTATCCATCTATCTATCCATCTATCTATCTATCTATCTAAACCGAGGAAAGACTGTCAAATCACGGTACAAAAAGAGACATAGTCCAGAGAGATGAAGGGTAATAAATTGAGAAAATGACTTATACAGAAGTAGAACTCCAGTGAGCAATGAGAAAGAGGACATCCAGGCATCCTTTTTTACAGTGCCAGTTGCTCTAAGACGGATCAGTGTGGAGGGGGAATGGTGATGGCAGCTGCCTTCAGGGCATGACTAGAGATGGTGGGCGGAGAACAACAGTGGCCCACTGCTGCAGCAGCTCAATACCATGTAAGCTCAGGTCAAGGTTAGCCCATGGCTGACTTACTGTAGCTTACAACTCAACTGCTCTGCCTGCAAACGACATTTGAATGTTAAGTGTGGTATTTAAAACTGCAAGATCAGAATTTATATGGCATCTAGATGCCATTGCATCGATGTATCTCTGCTGAGTTTGCTGATGTATCCCCAAGTGAACATTCCCTTTTCACCCACAGACATCAGCAGACATGTGTTATCTTCCATGGCAATGCTCTGCTAGACCTGCACTGCAACCATGTTTACTTGCTTGTTTCAGGAGCGTTTGTCATCAGTCTTGTCAAAGGTCTCCTTGGTTGCCTTGCCTACATGTTTAGGATCATTGTGCTGCTGTCCTAAAATTGCAGGAGCTATGTAGCTATTTAAATGGCTCCGAGTCCCACTGTGCTCTAGCAGTATGAAGGTTAACACCCAAAACATATCACTGTCCTAATGCTTTCGGACTACAAGTAGCTACTCAGTATTTGTGTCAGTCAATCTAACAAAATGCAGTGGAAAAAAGAGTTCAAGTAAAATGAGATACTCACTCAAGATAAAATTAACAACAGAAGACTTTCTGTCACAAAGCCAGAGCTTTATTCAGAGTGTCTTCGGCACTGTGTCAAAAATGGTAATTAAAAGCTCCCACTAGACTACATGTCTTTCATTTTGTTATCAACAATCAGAAACCAAGAATGAAGATTAGGTAAAATGCCAGGCCAGGAAGACTGAATGATGTCAGGCCAGTAAAATTGACAAGTTTTATGTACATTGCCCTTTAGGAGGAATCCTTAGAATTAAAATCGATTAAATTAAAGAGTCCAAGGAGTGATTACACGAACTGGTCCAATAAGAAAAGATTGCAAAAACTGTTGTTATGCATCTTAATCTTTTTAAAAATATATATATTTAGTTTTTACTGTTCATTATTTCTGTCCATACATACATATTGAGTGATTGATATATCATTACTTATCAGACAACTAAAAAGACTGAATTGTTCTCTGAAGTGATGCAAAACTATAGGAAGTGCAAAAAAACCCAACAAAAAATGGTTGAACATTTAATAATATACATGGAAAATATGCATGTAACTGCATCTCGAGTCACTGTTAATCAATCAGCAAGCCTGATTTTAGCAAGCATCTATCCTGTTAATCTGTCTTTGAGCAAAAGATTGAGAGATTGATCTCTAGCCATACCCACTCTCTAACCCTTGTATGAATTCATTGTGCAGTTATATTTTAAGCCATTAGAAAGTTTCATATAAATCTCAATTAGGATACTAGTCCCATTTCTCATAGTAACCCACTGATTGAAGATGTCATGGATTGAACCGGTGCTGCTCTGTGTTCATTTGGCTCTGTCTGCTGTGTGATTGGAGAGGAGTGGGAGAGGGAGGGAGAGAAAGAGCAGCGCAACAGCGGGCAAGCCACCAGCCCCGAAACCCAGAAATAAAGGCGAACTTAGCTTGAATACGCAAGAAAATTTGACTTTGGTTTAACGACATGGGAATCTGTATAGAGCAACACACCGTTTCGGGGATTTAGGCGATAAGACTGGGTCGTTTGTGGACAATACCCGAGACGACTGGAAACTCAGAAAGAAAGAAAACAACAACACTGGAAAAAAAGACGGGGATTACACACTAACAGTGACAATAAAACAACACTCCCCGGACAAGTGGTCTGCCTGGTGCCGAGGGTGAAGTCCGAACAGAAAAAAACAGGAAATATTGGGTGAATTGATATTCTATTTGAAATATCTTAAATGTTAGTTTCCAGATAGCGTTTCTATGTGAACTTTAAACTCAGGAAACAATGAAGACATAGCGAGCAAGAACTCATCAAGTGTCTCGAAGCTGCTAGCCGTCCCGCTAGCGTTAGCTTGGCTATCAAAAGCTAACGCCCGCTAGTGCAGCCAAATAAGCTAAGTTAGCTTGTCGGCTAGCGTTAGCTGGCTAGCTAAACGCGTTTTTGAGAAACTTTTGGTGTTGTTTCCCCGGAGCCCAAACGCTGAAGGAGTATTGTAGAAACAGAGGGGAAGGGCAGGTTCCCTTCTGGACTTTTTCCCCTCTACATATTTTCCTAATATGATGGCTGCGGAGGTCAGCAGTGAGGAGACGGGCTCGGTCACGACAGGGACAGGGGTGGCAGGCGGAGGAGGCCCGGAGACGGCCCCTTTCCCCTACTATCCCAAGTCGACCAGAGTGAGAGTCGCTGATTTGGGGCAAGGACCAGCACCAGCCCTCCGCCAACATTCAAACACCTCTCCGGACTCGCTGCCCGACATGAGTATAATCTACCCCTCGTCTAGTGGGGATATGACCGGACCAGTGCTGTCCGCAACAGGGAGTGGCGGACCAGGAGGTGGACATTCAGCTTTCCAAGGAACAAGCTCAGGGACCGTGGGCGGCATGTGCTGCTCTCCCACCTCGGAGGGTCCGGCTAGTCGGATTTCACCCACACCAACAGGCCCGGATGGGGTCTCTGCCTTCCCCCCACTGCCACCTCCTCCTCCGCCTCCAGGTTGTGGGGGGCTCGGCGGCACTATGGATGAAAGCGACATGCAGGATGGACCGGAATACGAGGAAGAAGAGGTGGTGTTCCCCCTCTCTGCACCCCCCACAAACCAGTAAGTATATTACCAGTAGAAATGACGCCTTGAAACCAACATTTTCAAGCGTCTTATATTAGGGGTTTTACTTCCTTCCTGCTGTCATACTTGTGTCTGGATTTGACGGAGTGTTAACCTCAATATGTTCTACACAAAGCTTGTGTTACTCTCAGCTGTCAGCAGTTAGGATCTACATTTACAGCCCACTATTAATACTTTGTGTGCTGTGGATTTTTATAACCGGTAACCAAACAGTTGTGGCAATGAGACCAGAGCCTTCTTATTGAAGTAATCTCAGTTTAATGATACAGTAATACATGAATTACATGATACATTGAATCTTTTTAAACATTCAAAGTCAAGTCAAATTGTTGAATTGAAATATTCCCTCCACTCAGAATGAAGCAAACAAGACAGTATTCATGTCCATTTCATATTCTTTAACATTTATATCATAAATCTTAAGGTGAGAAGGATTTTGATATTGATCATTGATAAAAAGTTAGAGTAAGAGTTATTTTCACAGAACTTTTCATCATCGTTTAATCTGTTGATTATGTTCTCGATTAATCGATTAGTTGTTTGGTCCATAAAACGTCAGAAAATGGTGAAAATTGTCAATCACTGTTTGCCAAAGCCCAAGATGACATCCACAAGTCTTGTTTTGTCCCAACCAACAGTCCACATTCAGTTTACTGTCATAGAGGACTAAAGAAACCAGAAAATATTTACATTTGAAAAGCTGGAATCAGAAAATTTGTACGTTTTTTTTTTCTTAAAGAATAACTCCAAACAATCAATCAATTATCAAAATAGTTGGCGCTTAATTTAATAGTTGACGCCTAATTGATTCAATTGACTAATTGTTGCAGCTCTACTAGTATGTAAATAATCAATTACACAAATTATTTGCTAGTCAAACAGAAGTCAAATGATTCAATTTAAAATTTCTGCACATGAGAAAAGGCAAAGCACTTAAAACTAAGCTTAGTACAGCCTCTCAACAAAGAGGGCTGTAGCATACACATGCAAATATATTAAATTAAGGTAAAGAAATATGAATGGGCTGTTGCATTCTCCTAAAAACAGACTCTTAATGATTTTTGTTCGAAAAAATGAGTATATACATGGAGTAAGGGGTGCTTTGTATGTGCAGTCCTAAAAACTGCACGTACTAATGTCACATAATACTGTCATGAAAAAATTGCCTGATCAGTTTTGTAAGGGATAAAAATTGGGCGGATCAGTTTTGCCATGTAGAATTAATTAGAGGAAGCAGCTTAAGTGAACTGGTTAGATGAAAAGCTTCAGGTGACAGGTGCTTACTTCATTCTGGTTGAGGTCAAAGAATGTCATCCAGGTAAGCGACATCTCTATTGAAAAAGTTGTCATGCCTGCATCATGGGTTCCGATCACAAGAATTGCTGACAGTAAGCACAGTGCAATTATTACGTTATGGAGTTCAGCTTGAGTCTAAACGCTGAAACATCTGCATGGATACAGGTGATATTCAGGGGCTGCACAAATACTGCCACATTAAGTTATGTTAGTACTGTATCTTCTTCTTAATTAAATGCTTTATTTTGATTAATTGATTGTAGTATTATTCTCCATCATGCTATATGGAAAATAGAGGTCAGCCCAAAGAAAAATTGAATGTTTCTGGTTCCTTGAACAATTGTCTCCTTACAGCTGGGGATGTCCCTATCAAGTGTTTTACCCTTTTTTATATTGGGTATTTGCTGAGAACAAGTCTGATCCAAAATGGTGATTAAATATGGATCAGGCACACTGAAATAACAGATGTAGCCTACATAGCACATCTTATTTTTCCTCACGCTTCTTGATCCAAATACTTGGTCCAAACCTATTGAGTTTCTAAGCTTCAGTTATAGATATGATACGAATGAAAGTTTCAGACTCCTGAAATTGACGCTAGAGAGATGTGTCACCGTTGTGGGAACTACAAAACAAACTGACGCTGTCGTGTCCGCTTGAGATTGTACAGCAGTGTTACAGATTGGAGTTTCTCCCCTCATAAACGATCGTACAGTACAGACATCGGCTTCGGATACCGCTTTAAAAAGACAACAGCCAAGTTTTATTTTGGCCTGTCATCATGTTGCTCACAAAATTTACATTAAATAGTGACAGCTGATATGACCGGCTGCTGGCAACGGTTTTCATTATAACCAGCTAAAGTGACGGTTTGTGCCGGCTAAAAATGAGAAGCTGTTACCTGATGTTTAGCGCAATGAGTTTTGCTAATAAGAAGGATAGAGAAGAGAAAAAAGATTTAATAACTGTACATACTAGGTGTGCCTTTTAAAATTCATATATGCAGTGAAATGCTTGCACTGTAGGCTGTCAAAAAGGAGAACTGCGCTGCAACACAAGAAGGCTGAGGTGGACAAAACATAGAGTATAATAAAGAAAGGTGGATAGACATTTCATCTGGTTTATTTTGGCCGATGTGATCCATTAGAATATGCCTAGATTGACCCTGATACGTCTCGGGAAATCTCTACTTATAGTCAATTTGCAGTCCTTTCTCTTTAATGGACATTATGTGATTGAAATATAATATTTTGTTTGTGATTAAAGTGAAACAGGGTATTTGTAAACCTTTTTTGATAGTAGCATGTAAAATATACCCTAAGTTGTTTTTATGAATTTATCAGGCATGCACAAGACCACATGTCCAAACCCGGGTGTGTGCTGGTGTTGTAATAACCTAAATATGGCCCTCCCATTTGTTACAGTCTCATTAGAGAAGTGCTGACTGAGCTTTGTCATTTCTGGCCCTCATACTGTGAGATATGGAAGTGCCTGGGCCTGGAGTGTGGATTCAGCTCTTATTTTAGGAGCCACCCTATATCTCCCTGTCAGATTACAGAGGAAGGGGAAGGCCAGCATTTCACCATTCTTGCCTGTACTGGTAATGAACAAGCCTAAATAGAATTAACCACACTCAAATCCAAGTGCTTACATATAGTACTGGCATGGAAGTAGTTGTTTTGCCAAGGGAATACTTCTCCATTGGTTTGCACTTGCATTCCAGTTTATCAACTTGTAGCGTTGCCAGAGAGGCAGTGGAACAGTTGTCACTTGTGCATGAATGGCATTGATTTTCTTTGGTCTTGCTTGTTTCACAATGAGAGACTTGTAGTCAAATGTTTATCTGCCACATTCACCAACACACATAACTTTACACGCTGGTGAGAGTCAAAATGAATCTCGTCACTCTACGGCCCTCCCTGAAATGCTTTACTCAACTGAGTTGTGCAAGGCACATACACAACACAAGCTTCTCCTCTATATTGGGTTTGTGGTTTTGGTGAATTGGTTGTGGTGGTGATGAATGCACCGGAAAGCAGGACCACAAAAGTTTCTGGTTATTATTAGCTGGCTATTTCCCAATAGGTGTTGTGAAGTCTATGACAGTGTTCATGAAAATGAGGCTTAATCTTATGACCTTTACAGACATTGAGGATGATCTGCATCAAAGTGAAGTATACACTAAGAATAATACTGACAAAAAAATCCGTTTTTATGATGTACTATTTTCTTCACTTTAAAGAATATTTTTGAAGATGTATTGATTCAATTTTCAATGAAATTGTTGACTGTTACCAGAGAAATGTACTCAGCAAAAAGCTGGTTCATAAAATATTGAGGTCAAATGCTAAATGAACGTATGTGTGTGCTCATCATGAGAACACCTGCCATTGGCAATATTTGCAAGGCCAGACACAGGCTCTCCTAAGAGCCCGGCACACTGCCTTCATTCATACTCTGGTGTGGCAGTGGATGCCTCTCAAGAACAGACGAGTTATAAGGTGCTGCCGTGCTATGTAATGATGCCCCAGTTAAGGCGAGGGTATGTCCCTCCTTCAGGATGTGTAACTGATTTGCTGTGATAGACAGGGGGACCCTCTGCAAGGTTACTATCTGATCCAGTGATGTTGTCCTATAGAAGATGCCTAATCTAATATTCAGGCAAAATGCATCACAGTCATTGACATTGCTCAAACCTTGGCCTGGAGGAAATATAGGGAACCCGATGGCACATTTTATGGCATAAAATCAACGCATCTAGTGTCACGCAATGTATGTGAACATCCAGTCTATGCATATACAGGACATGCATACATTTGTTTTTTTGTGATGGACTTTGGCACAGTTTTTTTCATTGTGCTTATAATAGCATATGCCAATGGCAAATCTACCATTGGCGGCAATGGATGTTACATTCACAGCTGACTACCCTGAGTGACTGTGAATCACACCCTGCCCCTTCAGCTGTGTAGTTAGCTTTGTATGCCTTCTTTAATCGGACTCCTTGACTGATTCTTGTATTCCTTTGAGTTATGTTAGCAGCATGCAAAGTGCAG
This sequence comes from Scomberomorus guttatus, assembly GCA_038419695.1. Taxonomy (NCBI): domain Eukaryota; kingdom Metazoa; phylum Chordata; class Actinopteri; order Scombriformes; family Scombridae; genus Scomberomorus; species Scomberomorus guttatus. The sequence continues at coordinate 15,565,769 of CM076450.1, read as the reverse complement.
TGTTGAAGAGTGATGGTGGAAAACTTACACACTGTTGGAAGTGGTCCCACTGTGTGTTGCACAGTGACTGTGAAAGCTTAATTTGACACATTTGCAGAGTGCCGTAGAATGAATATGCATGTGAAAGTGAGAGAGAGAAAAACAGCAGTCGCATTTATTCACACCTCTGTAAAACAGTATCTCATTCATAAACAATGGCTCCAGCGCTGCATTAAGAATTTCACACTGAAGATGACTTAACGAAGAGGCAAGAGTGAAGATATCAGATGGCCCCAGCAATGTTCATTGCTGCTGCCTGTAGAAACCTCCAGCCTACTGCCTGAGCTTAAACAAACAGCACGCTGGGAAATGAATCGTTGATTTCGAGTTTCCACGAAGATTAGAGAGGATTTTAAGTCATAAATGGTTTCCTAGAGGAGTTGGTGGTAGAAAGAAGGAGAAAAAGGGAAAAGAAAAGTTGGATTTGAAGATCAGTAGCTGTGTGAATGAGTTTACCTATTTAGCAGTTGGCTGTGGAAACATCTCCTTAATTGCAGTATTAATTGAGCACCCAAACTAACTAATTGCCCTTTGTTTAGGGTGGCAGAGACAATGGAATTCTGAAATGGCACAAGGATCATGTTACATAGCTTAATTAGGTTATTCCCTGATGTTACCACTAGCCAAAATGTTGCAGCATTTTTCTAACAAAGCAGGGTTTTATTAATGGGATAGGATCAGTCATTACACAGTTTTGATTACTAATAAACCCAGCAATTAGAATTAAGCTTGTAATTTCCTGTTGTATGTATATTACAGCAATACTCCTACCTGGAAAGCTATACTATTACAGCTTATATAGAACTCTGTTTGCACCTTGTTGCACAACTGCCCCCACATTTTAGCAAAGGATGCACATGTTTATGGTAGGTTTACTCGACCCATTGATTGAAATACCAGTCCCACTTTTATTAGTGAAAGCTATGTGCTGTGCATTGATAAGGCAAAGCCTATGGTTTCCATGCATTTTCAATGTGTTACGCAATGTCCTGTCATGCCCTTCTAATACCCACACTGCCCTGCCTTTTCTCTCCTGCATCCTGTTTTCAAGACTTCTGAGCCACTCATTGTGGCCTTAACAGGATCCTCAAAAGCATTTCAGTTGTGTTTGACAATACCCAGGATTTTTGATTTGAATGACTTTTCACATCGGTTAGGTGTGCTGAATAGTAAGTTGGATACTTTGCATAGTGAGTGTTACAGTGCCAGTTTAGACTTAAGTGCAATAGTACGACAGGCATGACTTCCTACACAACAAGTATGATAAAGGGGTCTCTTTCAATATTGTTATTAGTGGATTGTTACTTGTACAAAAGAGCGGCCACACAACTGAAAGCTACTTCTCCATTTTATTGAGATACACTGTCTGTCTCATGGATGAAGTTAGCGCACATTCAGTTAGACAAGACGTGATGGCTTTAATTCTTCCAGAAGATAATGTTCTTAACTGGGCGTCTTTGCCTGTAGAAATCAAAAGCCGATGAGGAATACTGTATGGGTAGATGACAGTGAAGCCTATTATCACTGATGTAATGATGTTATTTCAGGGAGGCTGATTCACAGCAGGAAAGCCGAGACGTCTGCTTTGGTCCCCGTGTGTCTGGCTGAGCATTAAAATGATGATGGTTGGTTAGCATTCAAACTGAGCAAGGCTGAAGATGCATGGATGACCCTTTCCCATCTTTCCATCTGTACAGTTTAAGTCTGCCCCTGTGTGCTGTCACTCTTTTACCCTGACTGAGGTAACAAGCTGTGGCAGTCCATCATGTGTGAAGCAAAACAAAAATAATTCACAGCAGCTGTCAGACCTCCATAGCTCCCACCTTTTTTTCTTTCCATTGTGGAAACTTGAGCCCACAAATATAGGTAAATGTTTAGGCATCACAATTTGCATAATTGTTGTTTGACTTGTTGGTTGGTGCATAAACCCGGGCAGTGTTCACATTAAAAGCTCTGGTGTTTATTTATTTACTAAAAGATTGCTTAATGAGCAGCGAGCTTCACATCATTGTGTGTTTTGATCTTTAAGCCTGGTTGAAGCCAGGTTTATACAAAACTACTCTCTAAGGCCATTGCTGGTCACAAGGTTGTGTTGTTTGTTTCCACAAATGCCAAATCTGTGTATATGAGTGTTTATGGGCTGCACATGAATGTGTACTCATTCATACAGTTGCCCATGTGTGCTGAGATGCCACTCCTTACTGTTGCTGTCCCACTGCTTCAGAAACCAATAGGCAGCATGCTCATAATGCATGACTTTATGAGAGAGAAAGAGGGGAGAGTAAGAGGCAGAGAAAGTCAGTGGAGGATAAAGTGAGAGCAAAGACTACAGAGCTACAGTTTTCCTCAGTCTCTTTATCAGGAAGGATCAACTTGTGTATCTCCTACAAACAGTGGCTGAAGGATAACAGAAGCAGACATTTAATCATCCAATTTTCCTCCTATTAGTTAGTAAAACTGAATGCATGCAGGGTGTCAGTCTGCATCTCTGTGTCTTCGTGCTCATTTTACTTCCATGGATGTTGCTCATTGACCCTAGTGACGGGAGATGAGTGTATCAGGGCGACAGAAGGGTCACATCGTCATGGCTTGTATGGATTTAGAGCTGCCTTTGCTCTGCTTTCCACATCGGAGCTCACAGTTTTTGCCCGGCCAGCAGCCGTGTCAGTGGAGTGGGTACACCTTGTGAGACCACGGGACACAGGAGGGACATGCAGCAGAGGGCGAACTCGGCGTAAGTGGGAAATCAAATAAACCTGCAGTTTCTTACTTCGCCCAAACAATGTGCTGGTAGAAAGTGCTGACAACTCCTGCTAAATTCTGTCTTTTGTTCAACTATTTTTTTAAAATTTCAGTATTCCAATTTCAGTCCAGTTGTTCATTATATTGTTTTTTAAAAAGGAAAATTATGCATGCATGTCTGCGTGCAGTACATTCATTGAAAATTTAGCTTGAGACTTTCTTCTGAATTATCAATTAGAATATCGCAGGCAATCCACTAAAGATCTTTTTGAGTCCGCACTCTCACTTGAGAAGAGTTCACTGGGTAATTGTCAAACACTTGGTTTTGGCGATTTAATGGTAAAATTTGCTTATTTTGTCTAATCATAGACCAAAGGTCAATCACAGACCTGAAGGATAAAAGTCTGCTAACATCATATTTATCTACATTCATGTTAATGATATATCCCTACTGGAGTGTTAAAATGTTATGCTTTACTGGGTGTTAAATTTGTGTGTAGAAAACATTTTGTGCTCAGTCTCCCCTATAGAACGTCGGCAGCTCCACTGAGGCGCATTGCTAATGTACGGTAATGCAATGTTTCATTACTTTTTGATACTGATGAGAGCTGACAGTATGTCTGTGGAGATATTTGAATACAGCCGCATCCATCAAGACAGAAGAAGACGAAGAAGAGAGACATAAGCTGGATAGAAAGAGCTCACAAAAGAGCTTAATGAGAGGCAGACAGACGGGGTTCAACTCATTCAAGTCACAGCAATCTGTGTCTGTTCTGTTAGCCTTATTGCCCCTAGAGATGTGCCTCAGCAAACAGAAAAAAACAGTTTGATTTTTCTACCGTGTGGTAACATTAAAGCTGTAAATAAAGTGGATGAACTGGATACTCGGGGTATTTGTACTTTTTAAAAATAGTTAGGCTTTAATGGTTTTGGTCAGTGGAGCGTGTTTTCCGATAACTTGTGTGTTTTTTAAACAGTACCTCACTGTATCATTTGATCAAGTATTTGGCTTGGTATAACACACTTCACCTCGGAGCGTTTAAATTAGCTTTAGCTCACAAGACTATGATTGTTTATTTGTACCCTCAGATTATTCTGTTGATGTCATTTTCTTCATCCATTTATAACTCATTGCCTAATTCCTCCTGTGGGGAGCATACGACTAGCAACTTGCTGGTATTGTTGTCTTTATGTGCTGTCTAAAATACCCTAATTATGAGTGCACATTAGTGACACAAACAACGCAAGCAGAGTCTGCTATTTAGCCTACAATTTATTTTTAATTGAAACATAAATTAACATGCATGATAGGCACTCAAATATTTTCTTTCTGCACTTACAGCACACAGTGGGCTTATTGTACTAGTTTTATCTTCTCTCTACTCGTGTCTACAAAATATTTACTCTAAAAAATGTGGTCATATTTGTGCAGTTTCTCTCAGACAATTAGATTTATTCAGTAGCTTCAGTATTACTCATTCCAATTGGAAGAAGAAAACTATATTGTTGTAACTCTGTGTGCTTCCTGTGGCACCATGGTTGTCCTTTCCAAAAGCTAAAAAAAAACAAGGAAACCAAAGTTGTACAGGTTTATCTGGGTCAACACTATGGGCATAATCTACACACAGTATGTCACTCCTATCCTGTCAGAGCTCTTGTGATGCAATGTTTTTAAGGCATTAAGCCTTAAAATATAGCCAGAAGGATTGTGTACACAATAAATCATGCTGCTATGCTTGCTGGAGCCTAAGCCCTAGATTTTGTCATCTTGCCCAAGCTCACTAGGCTTGGGCATGTTCGATTTTTCAAAATGTGCAGTGATATTGTACTTGACAGCAGTTGACACAATTAGCAGAACTATGCATATAACTTCACCTAACTATGCTCACTGGAACTGCTGAAATGAATGCCTTTGCAACTTTTCTCATGATCAAGTGACGTAATAGGTTTCCTGTGTGAAAGTGAGGTTTAGAATGTGAAACAGGGGATTGGGTGGTGGAAAAAGACACTGACTTCTCCTGCTCATTCACCAACCACAGAAGCATATTTTTATGTGGTGTTCTTAACAGTAAGTTGTGGCTTGGTCAGTGTAGAAAGCACACTAATTTTGCAATGCATGTGCACTGTTAATTGATATAAGTTAATCTGCTGTCGTTTGACTGTGGGGGAACTGTAGGCAGAGAGATAAATGCCTTATTTTGAGTCGTGCGTCAGTAGAGGAGAGAACCAGGACGTCACTGTGCTGCTCGTTGTTCATGTTCTGACATGACGGGGCATTCCTCAAGCTGATAGTAGCACTGTATCCTATCACCACTGTCATGGCCTATGCTCATAGTTATTCTAACACCCTTCCTGCCTGGTGTGCCCATGCCGTCATGGACAGTATAATACAGAGACTGAATATTGAAGCTCATAAATAAAGCTACAGGAAATTATATACACACACATCATATTTCCAAATCTATATATAAATAGTACTTGTGATGTGTTGTGCAAAGCATCGATAAAGTTTCACTAAACGGCAATAAACTGTGAAAAAAAAACCCCACCACAATTCTTTTTAACTTTTCGTCCAAACCTCCAGATACCAGTATTTTAGTTGTGTCCATGTTAGAAGTAAATTAAATCAACAAGGCTACATCAATAATGCAGATGACCTCAAGGCACCGTACAACAACAAATCCACATGGCTGAGGTTGCTATAACAACGCAAACCATATTGTGCAGCAGTGAAGTAAGAAATACCACAGCCATAAAGTGTATGTTTTTTAGCAAGATGACCAGTAACCCAAACTGGAAATACAGCAAAACAGTGTCGCCCAACATGGAACCCAGTGGACAGTTTGTGGTGAATGCTGAGTATTGATAATGGATTATTAATACACTTTAGAAACCAGATTGGTTGATTCAGCTTGATTCACCAATGCCGACAAGCTTTTTGTTGTTACAAGTCTGCCCAAAGCCAGAGGTATAAATTTGGTAGGCAACAAACAAATATATTATCACTGCCAGGAAACAGTCTAATTTAGAAAAACTTACTTATTGTTGAGCTCCAAAAAGCACCAATAGTGAAGCTCCCTGCATCCTGCTCTGTAACATAAAGCCCTTTTTTGTATTGAGTCCAGGCTGAAATTCACAATGCAAACAAATATCCTTTTTCATTCACACAAAAAAAGTTGCTTGGAATTTCAATGGTGGAAAGATCAATCTAAATGGAGAGTCTTCTGCTGTAAGAGTCCCTGTATTACTCAACAGTGCACAGATGTCTCCATATCCATATCCTTAACTCTACAGAGTCAATCAAACATCAAAAGCAGTAAAACTTTGTTTAACTCTGCGATGAAACAGTTACAAACCAGGCATTTGAACCAGGAAATAATGATGATGAAATTAAACTAAGAAACAGCAGGGAAGCAACACCGTTATGGATGACATTTCTTGAAGGTAAATGTAAGGCCACCAATACTGCCTGCTTAATTACAATTTTAGACTTGGTATTTCCTCTAGGTTTAGCATGAAGTCGTTGGGATAATTATAGGGTGTTAATCAGGTATATTTAACGACCTTCTGTGAGTAATCTGTGATGAAGTATGACAATAAACCCACTATTCTAGTTTACTTGTTTAAAGCAAGAAATGATTTCTTGGTTAAGAAAAAAAAAACTTTTGATAATGATCCTTGGGTTTAGGCTTGCTAAGTTATAAACCATTTGTACTAAAGCACATGGATGTTACATTTGGTGTGACTTTTTAATAGTAAACCTTCATATGTTACTATTTTTGTACTTTCGCCCGCAACTCTAAACAGCCCAGAATAGGTTAGCTGATGCAGTTGTGTGTATCACAGCCTAACCTGCAGCAGCAGGCTTTCTGGCAGCAACATGCACAGCTTTGGGCCAGTTTATCATACTGAATCAACATTTTGCTGCATTAGAATATTCTTCCTATGTAACGGTGCAAAACTTCGACCAAATAAATTTATTGTAGTCAAAACAGTATACTGAGACGCAATCTTACTGGAGTGAGGCTCGGACTCAACCCTGTGTGTGGTTTAACTGGGCTGCCTAATGTTGACAAACAAACCTGGAGACTAATAGTATCATTTCTTAATGTTGATGGGCAACAAGCCTGTTTTAGAAAAAGTTTGTGTTGGCTCTGTTAGTTTGTTACTTTTTTGACTAATACTGAATGGCAATCCAAGGATGCAAGGAGCCTTCAAATATACCACTCTCCTCTGAAAAAATGTCTTGAATTGGTGCTAGTAAAGATTTCTTTTTTGGCTCTCTACCTTTATTTGACAGTCAGTCAGAGAGAGACAGGAAACATGGGGGGGGGGGGGGGGGGGGGGGGGGGGGGATTTGAGTATGACATGCAACAAAGGTCCATGGCTGGGAATCAAACAGTGGATGTTATGTGGTATGCGCCTTAACCATTAGGCCACCTGAGTGCTGCATCAGGAACGGGTTTTGGAGTCTGAGGTCCTTGTTACAAACCAGCATCTTCCTGTCAATCATGATCCATGCAGTCTAGTGCCTCGCCAATCTCCAAGTTGCATGTCTGGCATTGGCTGCTCCCTCTGTTTAGTTGTTTAGAATGGCTTAAAGCAGTGGAAACAATAACTGGCACTCGCATCCTTTTTCATGTTGTATTGTGGGTAGTTTTGACTGTAGAATGTTTTTGTAGATGTTGTGGTTTGGGTAATTTGGCTCAGAAACCCAGGGTCTGGTTCAGGACTAGATGCAGTAGGAGTTTGTATCTGTAATGTCTTTTATTAAGCTTTTGATGTCATAATATATAATGGGTGGTGTGTGCATGTGGGGAGCATAAACTACTTAAATAATATTATGCCCTAATAATTGGAGACTAGCTAGTTTGGATTGTAAGATGATGTGCTCAGCTCCACTTTTTGCCACTCTTCTTTTGCAGTTGTCTATCTCTGTCTATCTCTCTTCACTCTATATTCCCCTTCGGCGTTATTTCCCGGCTGCTGGGCCCAACTCTCCAACTGCTCTCAAATGCCCTCTTCAATACTCTTATCACCCAAATCCCCTCAAAGCCCACTCACGGACACTTTACACTCCCTCTCCTCTTCCTCAGCCTCCTCTCAGCAAGCCTTCACCAGCTTACTCCATGGTAGCAGACTTCATCATGTGTTCTTTACAAGTAGAGAGACCTCTGCTCACCTTAACCAGATGGAAGCCCCTGTGAAAAGAGCTACTGCAGCACCTCATTCAACTTCTCGCTGCTGGATGTTTTTCCAGTCACTGCCCTCTGTTCTAAGAGGCACCAGTGGCCTAAATTTGTAAAAGCGTGTTAATTTTTTACCTCAGCTGGCAAAGCCCTGTCAAGTTCAGCCTCACCTGCTGAAATTTTAACCAGTGTTGGCTTCTGTTTAATTCAGAAAGCAGCAAGACTTTAATGGTGTGGTGGAAACTCAAAAATGAAAGCTTTTGGCTTTTAAACTTTTAGGTGCCTTCCCTTTTCCATTGGTTTTGAATACATGATTTGCTCATTCTGTGAAGGTTGTACTCAGTTCTGTTCAGATCTTTATTGTCCCTCAAGGGGAAATTTGATTTGCAGTAGAGGGCAAAAACACAACCACAACATACAAGAGGACATGGGACATAAATCACACAACTACTACTCATGAGAATAGGTAGTAAACATTTAGAGTATTCTGGTGTAGGGCTGGGCAATTAATCAGAAAATTAAAACCAATATTTCTAACTGACCTAATTTATTCTTTTGTGTAGGCTGCCACCTACTCCTGTAATGCACCTGAAAGTACAACAACGAATCTAAACCTATAGGCATAAGAACACAACTAGTTAGACTTGCTCTCAGCCTTGTTCCACGTGGCAGTTTGAAGCAATTTCATTAACCTTGCATGTCCAGTCTAACTCGGATAGACGAAATGACTCAAATGCTGGAGAATTGCAACTGGGGGTAGGTGCAGATGAGAAAGGGCTAGTACACAAAAAAGATCTAATCTTGGTCATGTGACTTGCTATGAGAAAGACCAAGTGTGGTTGAAATGTCGGTTTTATAATAAAATCATTGGAACTTTGTGTGCGGCCGTTTTCCCTTTGATATATGTCGGCACACCTGAGTTCCTATTTTTCTATTATGTTTACCTCAGGAGGATGTAGACAGTATACTTGACAGTTTTAGGTGTCTCTTTACTCATCTTTTTGAGATGATTACTTTAAGATAAATAAGCATTTAAGATAAATAACATTAACTTTATTGGGTTAAATATTGTTATAGCATTATATGGATTATTTTTTTAATAGAGAGCCAAAGTTAAACAGGAACTTCTGGGCTTTGTTCCAAAAATAGAAAGGTCTCTACAACCTAACATTTATCAACATTGACATTTTTATTTACTCAATATTCCCGTTTTTAACAGCCTTTACCAAACCCCATTTCCCATAAGACCCTCATGGGTTAAGTGTCACGGATTGACAAAAGACGCAAGGCCACTGGCGAGATGACGGGTTGCGATTAGTTCAGACATGTCTGTAATAACAGCAAGACAGCGAAGGCTGAACAGGGTAGAAGTTTTTAGATAGCAGAGATTACAACTAAGGAGTTGGGAATTAATTTTATTGAATACTATAGATATTGACGAAGCCATGTGGTGATGACACATCATTTTATGGGAGCTGTAGTTTTTTTGTATGCTAAAAAAATGGTTTAACTTTTTAAAATTGTTTGTTTAAAACTTTCTAAAAGCAAGATTAGAATAGTGGATGCCAATTTGTTGTGGAATATTGAAAGTAACCCCCAGGGTCAGCTTTATCATTATTAATTAATACTGAATGAGAGATTGCATTGTGGAACAGAGGCTAACCTGGACGCCATGGCTTCAGCTCTCTGTTATGTGAGATTTTTGGTCATTTAGGCCAGAACTACATTAATTTATTCAAACATGTAGTTAAATTAATGGTGTACTCACTGCACAATAGTTATGTGTACTTCCCTGCCTAACAAGTCCCATTCAGTTACATTTATTAATATTTATCATTCTACTCACCATTTCATGGCTATTACATACAGAAGATGCTATTTGTATACATCAATAGTGACCTAACGCCTCATTCACCTGTTTCCCCCTCTCAATCATTTCCCTCTTGTCTGTCTGTCTCAGGTGGTACCATGGCAAGCTAGACCGAACCATTGCTGAGGAGCGGCTGCGCCAGGCCCGGAACCCTGGCAGCTACCTCATCAGGGAGAGTGACCGCCGGCCCGGTTCCTTTGTCCTGTCTTTCCTCAGCATGACTAACGTGGTCAACCACTTCAGGTAAGTCTGAGCACTTGCAACATGCAGAAAAAACTTACAGAAAAATATCTCAGTGATGGGCCCTGTCTGAATTTGCAGCAAGAGCCAGTTTAAATCCCAAAATAGTTTGGTACGTGATGAACTGTTGCACCCCTGTTCTCTATAGAGTCCTGTTAGTAGGTGAAATAGAACATGCATGGCATCTCCCAGTAAGCATACAGCGTGCCACTGTCAAGTAGAAGATAAGGATAGGGGAACTACAGAAGTTATTCATTACCTGGTAACCAAAAGGACAGAAATCCACAGACTGCAGTGAAAGCCCAACCTCTGAAGAGCTGGTACTGAAGTGAGGTTTAAAGTGGTTTCCGGTGCCTGTCATGCATTCATCCAGACAGGCAGTACAAGGTTTGCGAACAATGTTTTTGTAACGCACATCAACTTCACATTTTGTTCACATTTTGATGTCTGCTGAAACCCACGAGTCGACGTGCGTGCGTGTGCGTGTGTGTGTGTGTGTGTGTGTGTGTGTGTGTGTGACTGATGCATAGGGCTTCTCTTTCATGCAATGTGTGTGGGTAGACCTAAGGTAAAAGAAAGAGGACAGCACACTTATCTAGTAGCACTACCTTGGGGTATTTTATAACCTTACAGTCAATAAAACAAGACCGATTGGGCATCACAGTCTGTCCTCCCTCTCACAGGACATGTTATATTCAGTATGATGACACATTAACCTCTCAGCTCACACATAAGAGGTGAAGATGGGCTCTTTCAGATCAAGGTCAACGATGAAGAGACATATTCTACTTCAAAAAAAAAATGTAAATACTTTTTTAGAGTGGGGTGAAATGATCAAAGTGAAAGTATTCATTGGTACAAGAGATCAATAAAGAGGCTACTGAGAGTAAGATTTTGCATTTACAGATAGCACCCAGGTTTCAGCATTTCCTGATGTGTGTTTAATACCAACTGTAAAAGTTCAGACGTAAGGCGGGGGTGTGATGAAGCTCTAACTATCAATTCACTTCTATCTCAGTGGTTGTTCTAATTTTGGTTACACTATCTTGCCTTATTTCTGAAAGCACGCTGCCCTTAATCAAACAAATTTAAGTTTACTTTGTTTTTGATGCAGTGTATTTTATAATTGAAATGTTTAAAAATGTTTATCACATTTTTTACAATGAGGAGTTTATGAGTAGATTGTTTAGATTGATTGATTGTGTGTTTATTTCGGACAAGAATAACAAATAAAATAAACAGTAAATATACAGCAAACTCTCAATAAACAGTCTCATAAACATAAATAAACAACATAAATAAATATTACATGTCCAAAAAGGAGTAGAAAGAAGTATACTCTTATATGGTTTATATATTTTTTTTGTACATCTTCTTGAATTGATTTATATTTGGACTGCTTAAGTTCTATATCCAAACCATTCCACAAATATACTCCGCAAATTGACATACACACACTCTTCAGAGTGGTAAGAACACAGTGATTTTTAAGTTAAACTTCCCTCTTAAATTATGACCCCCCCCCCCCCCCCCCCAAGAACATTTTTTTGTATGTTATTCAACCAGATCCACGAATTTCAAACCAAATTTTAAACCTAGATTTAAAAAAAAAAAAAAAAAGTATTCAATATAAACTAGAACAACTATTGTCATCCACAGCAAGACTCTGCCTCTGTGTCAAGGAAGAGCAGAGGAAGAGATATATAACTATGCTTTTGAGACACAGTTGTGTAATGTGGTATCATTCTTCCCATAATTCATACTATAATTCTATACAGATAAGCCACTGTATTGTTACTGTATTATATTTTTAAGACTCCAAATATAATTAATTTATTCATTCATGATGACCCATCAATGCCATCTTATACTATAGCTACCAACTCTACATTCTTTCAAATTGACGTGGTAATGTCATCAAAAAGTTCAGATTGAGGCTTCGGCTAATATTTTGTCATTATTTAAATATTGATGATCACCTTGCAGTGAACACCGGCTTCTCAAAGTCTGTGACTCATTTGCCATTATGCACTCTCTTTAATAGGCAGTTTACAGGCATAGTTGTCAATGTGCACAACCTAATTTACTTACTGGTTATTGGGTTTGTGAGGTTACATTGTACGGATGAAGTAATTAATTGTAGGTCAACCAGAATCAGTTTAAAGAAAATAGTATTTCCTGCCACAACTCTACTGCTCATATTTGACCTGCTGGTCCTAATTTTACACCTTATAGAGCAAATGGTTTGTGCTCTGAGTAATCACAGACATTTTCTCTGGAAAATGCACTTTTCTAATTAAGTAACGATGACATCATCCTTCACTCACATGGGTTTAGTGTGGACCCATGATGTCATTGATGCTGGAAGGGAGGAAGGAGCCTGTCTGTACGGGGAAGTATGATCAGAAGGTTAATTGCGTGACACGTACACCTCAAAAGGTTGATAGTCTTAGATTGTGCATGCAGCAAATGAGTAATTGCTCAAGTGGGTTTATTATAAACCCTCAATCAAAGATCCTCTCAGCAGATGACAGTGAATTAGAATTAGTAGATCCACAATGGGATAGGTTTAGAGCTGTACTTTTATCACGCCTTTGTAATTATTCACTGTAGGTATTTTGAGGTTTTTACCCAAGTTGCAAATTACAGCTGTCATAGTCATGATGGATTCAACAGGGCATTCTCTCTCTCTCTCTCTCTCTCTCTCTCTCTCTCTCTCTCTCTCTCTCTCTCTCTCTCTCTCTCTCTCTCTCTCTCTCTCTCTGTCTTTGATTCTCTCAGGTAGATATTTACTATTACTTGACATAAGTATTGTAGCAGAAGCAGCACTGATAAAATGTGTTGACACATTTCAAATAGATAATCTCACTGCCAAATGAATGAATAACTGCCCAACTATTAGCCTGTATTTAAAAATAACTGCGCTGTCCTTTATCATCGTCTTGTGCTCTCTCAACAGGATAATCGCCATGTGTGGGGACTATTACATTGGTGGGAGGCGGTTCTCTTCTCTATCAGACCTGATTGGTTACTACAGCTATGTGTCTTGCCTGCTAAAAGGAGAAAAACTGCTATCGCCAGTGGCGCCCCCAGAGGTGAGACTGACCTTATGGCTATTAGTATAGATTACCCAAACGCCAAGCTTTAAAGGACAATTCCAGCATGTTTTAAATTGTGCTTCATTACCCTACAAGTTTAAACTCTTTCCACTGCTTGTGTGACATGATATGACTTGATATTTGCTATATTTCTCTATTAGTTATTATCTCTCTATTAGTTATTTTTCAAAATAAATATTGTGAAACACAGCCTATTTAAATATTATAAGGTATTCCAGAGGGATAAGGGTGTCGGGTATTATGATTGTCAGAAGGCATGTCCTTACTTAACCACAGAGAATATTAGCGGCTTCTTTTTAAAATGTTTATTGTAACTTCTCAAAATGCGATTACATGTTCAGCTTCTTGTTCTCAGATATGGATCACCCTGAGGAAGTGAATTAGCAGTCTGTTTTGCTGTTTAGAATTGAATAAGAAAGAACTTTCCCCAGAGATCTAGCAAAACCTAATTCAACCCTTTGCCATATGCATGCAAAAACTGTGACAATCAACAGTACGATACGCAAAATTAAAACCCAATCTAATGAAATGTTGTCCAGTAAAACTATTGTAACCTGATGGCATGTCTGAGGGTTAAAACATTGGGTGAAAAGAACGCACCTTTTATTAAACTGAAAGAAACCTTATTCAGCTACTTGCTCAATGTACAAGGGAGTATTTTTCACCCCCCCCCCCCTTTTTTTTGCCTTCAGGCAGAATTCAAAACTGTTTAAGGCAAAGCTCAAGCAAATGCTAATTACCTTTTTATAGCTGAGTGTGATATCTCCCAGAGGGAGTTGTAGTAGAATACTTGATTTTGTGGAATAATTGGGCGGATTTAACATGGATGTCGTTTTAGAAGGTCAATGCTAAGAATGAGATTTTTATTCTTTGTGTGGATGTTTCCATAGCCTGTAGAAGACAGGAGGAGAGTCAGGGCCATACTTCCATACACCAAAGTGCCAGATACTGATGAGATCAGGTAAGTGTGTGTGTATATTTGTGCAGAAGACTTTTCTTGTCTTACACTTGTTGTAGCCTGACATTTTCTAGCCAGTCACTGCTTACAAGTAGCCTCATACATATGATCCACAACCTTTGAGCCACAAACAAGCGCTGATTTCCTTGGCTTAAAAATATAGTATTTTACTGTATTGCTCCCAAAGAGCAGCCTAGTTTTCCTTTTGAGCATGTTACAGGCCTGCTCTTCCCGTCATAGCAGCCTGGAAAGCACATCATCTGACTTGTTAATGAAAAACAGTCTCGTCCCTGTCATTAAGCTGCAGTAGGCACACTTACTGATGATCCCAGCTATCCTTGATTTCCTAAATCTGATAAACATCTGTCTGAAGTCAACCTCAACCCCGAGTCTGCCAGCGAGCCCAAGCCACAGCTCAACTGAGTAGATAGACATGCAGAATTGACCTCAAATGTTGTGCAAGTCAGAGGAGACACCTGCTGGTAATGTTGTGGTATCACAGTTTACACCAAATAAATAGACAATTGGCAGTTTCTTCAGCTGGATTTTTTTGTTAAATTTCCATCATATTATGGTTGAGATAATCATGTCTCGGCCTTCTGACTGGCAACGGTGTGTGAGAGAGAGATGGTGTGATATATCATGATAAAACCCTGCATAGCAGAGGTTACAAAGATAATAAGACCTAAGGAGATGTAAAAAGAAATAAAAGAAACATGAAATAAGTCATGGTTAAATATAGAACTTATAGTTATAAATTAAACAATCTACACAGTGTTGTACCATTATCTCTCCCTCCAATATTCATTGTATGTGTCTCCAGCTTCCTGAAAGGGGACATGTTTATTGTTCACAATGAACTGGATGATGGCTGGATGTGGGTGACCAATGTTCGCACAGAGGAGCAGGGCCTCATTGTGGAGGATCTGGTTGAGGAGGTGGTGAGTACAGCACAGGACGGGTAGGATATGTGTTTATTTTAGAAGATGTGTATCAAAACAAAAGAAAATGCTCTTGAAAAGAGATAAAAATCGATAGTTGTATCTGCATAGTAAATATGATGTAGTGTGGAGCAAAGCAAACCAATGCGAGATGACTTTTTAAAAATATTGTTCCATCTTTTTTCCTAATAAGTTTTTGGTAAATAATAAATTGCATAAAAGCAGCTTAAACATAGCACCCAAGGTTGTGATATAATATATGACTATATGGTATAACATCATTGACTGCAGCCACTGGTCTATTAGACTTACTGTACTGACAAATTTCTGTTTCTGATATTTTCTAGGGGCGGGAAGAGGATCCACATGAGGGAAAAGCGTAAGTTTAATGCACTGGACTTCATTTTCTTAGAATATCTGATCATTTGGTCATCTTTACAGCAGAATGTAACAGTTGATGTCCATACCATCCATGCAAACGACCAAACTCTGCTGTGTCCTGAAGCTATAAATCATATTTTTATGTTTGCTGTAACAAACAGAACAGCATGGCAGCGTTGTGTAAACAGTATGAGTCATTATTGTGTCCTCACCTAACATGTCCTTCAGCTTTGGCAAATCTTCAAGTCTGACTAACTCTAATCCAAACAATAAGCATGCCAAAGATCCACAGGCCTCTGTGAGCGGACAGACGTTATACATTAAATTAAGGGCACAGTTATGCTCTTATTTCTTTTAGCACATTTGATATGTTTTGTTCCGATGAAAGTCCCCAACACAGATGTCGGTAATTAAATATTTCTTTGTTGAGAGGTGGCATTGTTGCAGTTGGAAGTACTGAACATCAGCACTTTGTTGATTTTAACTAATTCTATTGTCTGCTCCTGTTCTTCTGTTGCTCTCGTTGGATCTCCTACAGCTGGTATCATGGAAAGATCACTAAGCAAGAGGCCTACAACCTGCTGATGACAGGTACCGTTCATCTTTGCTTTTCATTATGCCAACGTTATTAATCACTTGCGACATTACTATGCATTATTTTTGTCATAAATAAGTTGAGTGCCTCGAAGCACATTTATCAAAATATACAGCTGAGCGTGCACTAAAACCTCTCTCTCTTTGGCTCCCTCTCTTATGTAGTTGGCCAGGTGTGCAGTTTTCTAGTCCGGCCATCAGACAACACACCTGGGGACTACTCCCTCTTTTTTCGTACCAATGAAAACATCCAAAGGTTTAAGATCTCCCCCACCCCCAACAATCAGTACATGATGGGGGGGAGGTACTACAACAGGTATGTGTGGCAATACGCCTGTGTTCAGATGGCATTATATCAGACTGAAAAATAAAAATGAAAAGCTAATTGTATCATTTTTGAAGATGTAACCTGCAAAAATCGGTTATTTTGACTCATAGTTAGTGATGTGCCGTACCTCCTTTACTCTCTTTCTCTCTGGCAGTGTTGATGACATCATCGACCATTACAAGAAAGAGCAGATTGTTGAAGGCTACAATCTGAAAGAACCAGTGTCAGTGCAGGTAGGTACAAGTATATACTAGCGTTCTTAAGCAAGTTGGCACTTATTTACACATACTTTTGACTTGGGGTTTG
Source organism: Scomberomorus guttatus (assembly GCA_038419695.1). Classification (NCBI taxonomy): domain Eukaryota; kingdom Metazoa; phylum Chordata; class Actinopteri; order Scombriformes; family Scombridae; genus Scomberomorus; species Scomberomorus guttatus. Next base: position 15,549,062 of record CM076450.1, on the reverse strand, counting down.
ATCTGACTAACCACAAATGGCCTTTTTCACATTGTGCCATGCAAAGTATCCAAATATTGACATAATCTCTAACCAGTTTGGAAAGCTGCAGCAAATGCAAAGTGTTACTGAACTGTAAATTTATATACTGAAGAAAATATATTGCATCAGATATGTCTCTGGAGCAACAGATGTTTAAAAAAAACAAATGCTGGCTCTTTGAATGGAATTGATTGTACCTCTGTGGGTGTGTAAAGGTGTGATTTATTTCTGTATTTACTTTAGCACCAGGAACAAGTTATTACGGACACAGTGGATGGGAGAGAAATTTATAACACTATCAGACGGAAAACAAAAGATGCTTTCTACAAAAACATTGTCAAGAAAGGCTACCTCCTGTTCAACAAAGGTGTGTTTTCCACTTTTTAATATCATGAACAATATATTTCAGTCCTGTCATGGGGTGTATCAGTCAGTACCTACCATTATAATAACAACTGTCTTTGGTTTCTCTCCCCTTCAGGTAAAGGCAAACGGTGGAAGAATCTTTACTTCATCCTGGAGGGGAACGATGCCCAGCTCATCTACTTTGAGAGCGAGAAGAGAGCCACCAAACCCAAAGGGCTGATCGACCTAAGTGTGTGCTCCGTGTATGGTGTGCATGACAGTCTGTTTGGCAGGTGAGATGTCAAAATATTGTTCCATAGTCTAATTTAGTGAAGTTGGCAGGAAGAGCCATTACTGTGATCTGAATGGTCTTTTTTAATTATTCTTCATCCAGTACAAAGTAATATAGAGTCTTCTTGTTTTATCTTTTCAGGCCAAACTGTTTCCAGATTGTTGTCCAGCACTTTAGTGAGGAACAGTACATTTTCTACTTTGCGGGGGAGGCTCCAGAGCAGGCACAGGTAATAGGAGGTTCAACCCGTACTTGTTAACTGTCTAATCAAATAGGGCAGAAGCACATGCACATTTGTTTTGTCCAGATGATGATAAAAACCTCTAAAGTTGTGTTCTGTCTCCAAAAAGACTGCTCCTGTTATTTTATGTAAAGAAAATATGTTTCCAGCTCTAACTGGTTCTTTGTCAGATACAGAGGACCACTGGCTTTTTGTCTCATACTGAGGTCCTGATTACCTCTTTGCCTAACTACCCACTTGTTTTTACATAAGTACTAATAGTGTGAGCAGTTTACAGTGTTCTTACAGAGACATGACAACTATGTGATGCACATGCTCTGACCATGATCTTTTTTTTTGCAGGATTGGATGAAATGCCTTCAAACTTTCTGCAGTAATCTAAGGAAAACCACTCAGCCCACCTCCAACAAGAGGCTTAGACAGGTACACCTAACATCAGCCAATGTGTTCATGTAGTCAGTCTTGTTACTGCATAGTTACCATTCACACACTCAAATTTCTTGTTTTGAGGACTTGGTTGAGGTTGAGCACAACAATAGGATTTCAGTATATTAATGAAAAGTCAGAGGAGGAATGCTTGAACATCTTAAGATGAATTGACAAAGGCATTTTCAAAATGCTGAGTAACTATTACAACCCATCCCTGCATATTTGTTTTGTGTCCTAAATCCTTCATGTTCTTCCAGGTGAGCAGCCTGGTGTTGTATGTTGAGGAGGCCCACAAGCTGCCGGTGAAATATTTCACCAACCCCTACTGTAACATCTACCTGAACAGCGTCCAGGTGGCTAAGACGCACCCGAGGGAGGGGCAGAACCCCGTCTTCACTGAGGAGTTCATTTTTGAGTGAGTTGATCACACGTGTTCCTGCTTATTTTCCTCTCTCAACTCCCTCTCCATTTTATCCTCCTCCTACATATTTCCAGCAACCTTTCCCGTTTAAATGGATGTTTTTTTCCACTTGTTTACGGAAGTAAAAACTGCGTTTATCTGTTGTTTCAGTGACCTGTCGAGTGAAATCAACAGATTTGAAATCAGCCTGAGCAACAAAACAAAAAAGAGCAAAGAAAGTGACATCTGTAAGTACATCTGTAAATTGAATAATAAATATAATATAATAGAAGCCTCTGCATTTGCTTTTTCCTCTGGTTCACACTCCTTTGTTTTTGTCCACACCTCCATCTCTCTCCCTCTCAGTGTTCATGCGTTGCCAGCTGAACCGTCTGCAGAAGGGCCAGATGATTGATGAGTGGTTCCCTCTCAGCTCCCACGTGCCTCTGAAGGGCATTGAGCCAGGCTCCTTACGTGTACGTGCCCGCTACTCCATGGAGAAGATCATGCCCGAAGAGGAGTACAGCGAGTTTAAAGAGGTCTGGTCTACCAGAAAGTGGTTTCAATTGCAATGTCCATTAATTGTCTGATAGCTGCTTTGTTATTCAAACTGACAATGATGCAATGATCCTCTGTAGATGATCTTGCAGAAAGAGTTCCATGTCATCTACGCTCTGGCCCACGTGTGTGGTCAGGACCGCACCTTACTGGCAAGCCTCCTCCTGCGGATCTTCAGACACGAAAAGGCTGAAGCCCCGTTACTCAGGACACTCAATGACAGAGAGATTAACATGGAGGGTAAGAAACACATACAAAAAAGAAAACAAGCAATAACAAAAAAAAACAAGCAGAAAACATGTTTAAAGGAGATTTACTGGACTTTAACTTTCGTAGCTCGCATTCAGACTTTTAACTCCGCGCATCCCTGCATGGATTTTATAATGGATTTGATAGGAATGTCCTGATTATGTTGTTTTGTCCAATTTTACATTTAAGCTCCATTCTATATAACTGATCACTGGAAAACATCCCAGCCTGCAGCTCAGTGTTTGTTGAGTTGCTTCAGCAGAAATCATAAGTAGTTAAGAAATGAGAAATCATCAATTATTCATGATTAAGTAGTTAATAAGAAATAAGTACAACCATGTGCCTATAAACTAGGATAACCTTCTGTGCTTGTGCACTATCACCAGATGAGGCCACGACATTGTTCAGAGCGACCACACTGGCCAGCACACTGATGGAGCAGTACATGAAGGCCACAGCTACACCCTTCGTCCACCACGCTCTGAAAGACACCATTCTCAAGATCATGGAGAGCAAACAGTCCTGTGAGGTAAAGATCTAATAGCATTTCCCTTTAACTCACAAAGAGCAATACAAGTCTGTGGGCTATTTGGCCTTGCACTTATGTGGTACAAGTACATGGCCTTTATATCACATCAGTGCTGTCTCTCAACAACACTGACAAAACAAAAATGTGACACAGCATCTGCAGAATATTTCAAAATAATCTAGAAACATACACATATTTTTGCATAACTGTAGAATATACAACCATACTTGGTGTATTCAAATGAATTTATCTTCATGGTTTCTGTCTCTCTCCTTGTTTTTAAGTTAAACCCTTCCAAACTGGAAAAGAATGAGGATGTGAACCTGAACCTGGCTCATCTGCTCAATATCTTGTCTGAACTGGTGGAGAAGATCTTCATGGCCGCTGAGATCCTTCCACCGTAAGAACAAACACACGCACATACTTTCTCACACAGCACTGTTTGTGGTGTTTTGTCAGTGGATCATTTGAACTGGCGCTTCTAAGAAATACAAATCCAAGGATGCAAGAGTCAAGAAAAAGTCACTGTTTCTCTGTTATGACTTTTTTCCAGGACACTGAGGTTCATCTATGGCTGTCTGCAAAAATCTGTGCAGCAGAAATGGCCCACTAACACCACCATGCGCACAAGAGTTGTGAGGTAAACAAATGCAAATAATCAATGTACACTTATTAGTCCAATAGTAATACAACTTTAATTGTAGTGTGTGATTTAGTGTTTGATTCCTTATAGTCTAACTTAGCTCATCCATTCCTCTTCCAGTGGTTTTGTCTTTCTAAGACTGATCTGTCCTGCCATCCTCAACCCCAGAATGTTCAACATCATTGCTGGTGAGCATCCATTCAAAAGCACACACACAATCTTCCTGTTTGCTGTGACTTGTTACAATCTGTGTTTTCTACCGTATCCTCTCGCAGACCCTCCATCCTCAACAGCAGGCAGGACCCTCACACTGGTGGCCAAGTCTGTGCAGAACCTGGCCAACCTGGTTGAATTCGGTGCTAAGGTACGGAGTATCTACCTAAGACCAGTAGCAAGCAGTATTGTTTTGACAGTGGACGTGTACCGGCAGAGTAGTTCCTGAGAATTGTTGGTATTTGTTCTGCCTGCTGTAACAGTCGTTTGACAGATGTTTTTCTATCCACAAACAGGAGCCCTACATGGAGGGTGTGAACCCTTTTATCAAAAACAACAAACATAGGATGATCATGTTTCTGGATGAGTTGGGGGTGAGGAATATTTATTGCCTTTTGATCAACTTATAGTCTGTAATGCAGAACTTGACTCTAGCTTAGTACCCATGTTCAAATAATTATCTGTGTTTGTAGAATGTCCCTGACCTCCCTGAAGCCACAGAGCACTTTAGGACAGACCTGTCCCGGGACCTGGCTGCGCTGCATGAGGTCTGTGCCACACACTCAGACGAGCTTCGGACGCTGAGCAATGAGAGGGGAGCACAGCAGGTCAGAGACTGATTTGAAATCACTGTTGTGTTGACGCAGCAGGATTCATGTCCTCCTGTTTCAGAAGATTGATCTAATCCCTGTTTCTTCTCTGCAGCATGTGTTGAAAAAGCTGCTGGCCATCACAGAGCTCCTCCAGCAGAAGCAGGCTCAGTATGCCATGTCCAACAGCAACAGGTAGTACTGCACTCCTCCTCTCCTCCCATCTTCCCATCCTTCCGTCAAGTCTCCTTCATCGGGGTGCAGCACAGAGGAGACCTAGCATGCTCTACCCTCATCACCTTGGCAACCCCTCCACCACCACCACCACCACCACCAGTCCCTCATCATGTCCTCCTCCGATAGTCCTGCTCATCCCCACCCACCTGTCATCTTGTCCCATTCGCCACAAGAGAGCTATGCAACAACAGCCGAGTACAACAACCGACGCAGTACTTAAAAACAGAAAGAAAAAAAAAAAACTCGCACCAGTGACTGAGAGCTGTATGCACAGGAAAAATATTTTTTTTCCCCCCTCATAAACTGTGTTCATGATTCTGACTTGGGTACATTTCATTCCCTTAATCATGAGGGCCAAATATTAAGATTTCAAATGAGGTTTCTTTGTACCCACTATGTTTTGATAGCACAGGTTGCCAAAGTGTACCCCCCCCCCCCCTTCCCTGCTCAATATGAGGAAACTGACATGAAGAAGCTAGTTCTCTCTGTCCCCTTTTCTTGTAACTGGATTATGAGCGATAATGCTTTTTATACTGTAATTAGTGACTGATTTATTTTAAGTTTGTGACAATATCCGCAAAGTGCTGAAACTAGCAATTCTGTCTATTTGTTCCCTTTTTTTTCCTCTTTGTTTTCTAGATTGGAACAAAGTCTTTCAGAAAAGTATGGTTATTTTATATTAAGAATAAATTCTCTTGCTGGAATCATGAGTATATAAGTGAGATGAGCTGAATTCTTTTTCCTCCGATTGTATCAGCTATTTTGATTATTTGGTTAAGTCTCTTTTTTTTTTTTTTTCAAACTTCGCAATGTCAGACAAGACACATAATCACAAACCAAGTAAAAATGAAAAGTGTTTACAGCAGATTTTGAAATAGTACAGACTGTATCAGACATGCATGCACTTATTAAACAGTTTTTGTAAAGTAGATAATGGAGTCGTTCATTGTGGAGAAATTTATGCAAAGCACAGCAGCGTGTGGCTTGTTATGCTATTCTGTTGTTAATTCACAGAAACATTAAGACAGAATATGTAGAAAAATATCTTTATTCTTACTGCAGAACAAAGGAAAACCCAAGCTTGAGCACAATATCATGTAGAAAAGTAAATGTATACAAACTGTGACACTCCCATCATGTTTTCTTTAAAGTCATCTGTGTCATTAACTTGACAGTTTAATATTGGAATTAAGTAGTATAATAACTTAAAATGTTGAACCACATTGGAATAAATGCTCATAGCAGGTCTTCATCAGTCAATTCCTGCAATGAAAAAAAAAAAATTATTTAATTCTACAAGAAACAAGAAGCTTGATTTGTTTGCCTGAATGTCGAGTTGTAACGCAGAATATTGTCTCACCTCTTCTGTCATGCGCGGCTCTTTTGCTACGTGTCCGTCTTCCTCGTATCCTCTCTTTCGCTTGCTGTGACACAAACAGTTTCACTATGAGCAGTGAAGTCAAATCAACATGTTACCAGAACAGCAAGATCAGAATGACCTTTTGTTAACATGTCGTAATCTTTGCAAGCTGTAATTGTTGGTGAACTCTTCCAACCCCTTCCTTCAAGTCCATTACAAACACTCATTTAGGTAAAGAATGTGACATGTAGTTTCCACCACACCTTCATGTTCACCATTAGTAGTTGTAGCTTCCTATGTGTCTTCATTTTTCAGTCGCTGTAACTTCATTTAGACCAGATCGCAGCATGTGTCAGTCGCATTTTTTATACACGCTAAAATTGACAGCATGTGCCTTTCACAAACATGTCCGCTTTATCTTACAGGACAGAGTGCACCATCATGTCACTGGCTGCTGCCATCCAGGTAATGTGAATTGTATGGATTTCCGCCTGAGAGTCAAAGTGTGGTAATCAGACCGCACAGACGGACGGACGGCCGGCCAGCCAAAGCGAGGCCTCGTCCCGTGAGGTGCACGACTGAAGTCAGTTTGTATTTATAAGCATGTGGCCGAGATTCCTGGCAGTACAAATGCAATATGGCTGTTCTCCACTGGAAAAACCACTTGCTGCATATCTGAATACTGTCCTTCCAAAGCCCCTTCCCAAAATACATCAGACACAGACCGTGTGTTGAACTGACTCAAGCCCTTGGAAGAGATGATTTCTATGAAGATGGACCTGAGATACTCAACTGCAGAAATGTTTGAACGCCTTTTGTTCTGGTATGCCTGCCACTCCCTCGGGCGTTTGGTGATTGACACGGAGCCGGACAGATGGGGCGCCTTGATGGGCCCCTCCTTTTTACTTCTCAATAAAGAAATTTAGGACAAGACATTTAGAGGGGGAGGCGATCCAAAGCGTTGAAGTAGCGTTTATCTGCTGTCATCAGGGAATTTTAACATAGCACCTCTCTCCAAGACGACACAAGCCTTAACTCCCCTTTCTACACACCACCCTCTCGCCCGCGTCACCCGACTTTTCGACGAGCTCTTCCTTCAAACCATTTTAACAACTTCCACTGTCTTTGTGTATGAGCTACCACGCAGCACTGGAACCACTTGTTACATTTTTATACACTGCTTTGTTGATATTATAAACTTAGGCTTGTATAGAAGTTTAAAAAAAAAAAGAAAAAAAAGGTGTTTGTGTATGATTATAGCTGAACAGAGCTGAGAGATAGTCTAAATAGGAGATATCTGTAACTTGTCCTGTGCATGTGTTTACCCTGAATGGAACCTGCTATAGTGTGTGGGCCTACATATATGCTGCTCTTAACAAACATCGCCTGAACTCCTCTCTAAGCCTGGTGGTGGAAGCTTTCATGAATTTGCAGTCTCTCTTGCTCTCCCGCCTTCACGGGTGTTTTCGACACACCTCCGCACCGACTGTTTGTTTTTCGTGTAGATTCATCATGAGAAGTCATGCCACGCACAGATTTATCAAAGTCGTATGGGTTGGCCTCGTCGTGCCTCCTTGTGATTCAAGCAGCTGCAAAAGTCTGAATCTGTGCCTGTCATAGCTCAAGAGTTTACCAAACTGTTTACTGTAGTTGCACTTAAAGATACCACGGACCTCACCAAGTGTTAACGGACAACTGGCGACTGATAGATGATTGCGAATGAGCCTGAAAGTCAGCTCTCCTCGTCAGCGATACCGATATCAGCCGTGCTACATGGTATGGATGATGTAATAGGAATGTGGCGTGCTGTTGTACTTCCTTTCTGTATTTCATACAGCTGATGATGTGTTCCTTTTTATTTTTCTACCTGATACTGAACCTTGAACCTTTTGCATCTTAGATACGACAACCTGGCTAAAATAAAACTGTTACTACATACGACAGAAACCTGGAGTTATTTACTTGGGTGTGGGGATAGATGTAATCATAGAGCGCATCTGTGATTAGAAAAGTGTACACATACGGCATCCAATATGCTACAATATGAGTTTAGACAATAAAATGACACTAGTCGCTCAAACAGGCCACTTTATCTCCTTACTTGCTTGAACTTGTGCCAAATTCTACGTGGATTCTCTCCAGCTTCAGTTTGTAAGCGTTCACCTCATCTGGTTTGGGAAGTCCGTACCTCTTTTGGAGGGTTTTCATCCCTGGATGTGAAGAGGAAGCAGTTCTAAGTCTCATCTTGGTCCGATAAACTCAGTTGCAGTGCAGCTCAGAACACAGCTGAATGTCGCCATCTTGTGGTGTCAAATTAAAAGGTGCAAGTTACTCACGTCTCATTGAATCGTAGGTCTTTGAGAGGGTCTCTTTGTCCTTCAGTCCCAAGCATTCAGTCAGGTAGCTAGGCATCAGAACAATAAGCAAAGGGGAATGTTTTATTATTAACATCTTAGCAACAAAACAGCTATTTAGCTTTTTGTTTTTCACTCTGCTAGAATAAATTCCTTTAATTACTGTACAAATAAACAAATTCATGACGTTCCAGTTCTCAGGACTAACTGCCTTTCACTTCAAATTTCAAAATATATCCCAGAAAATACAGTGGGCTCCAAAAGTCTGAGATCACATTGAAAATCTCTAATATTTCCATATAAAACCTGGAAATAATCAGGAAGTTTGAGGATTCAGAAACATTTAAAAAACAAGAAGTTATGACATGTAAAATAAAGAAGAAATATTTAAGATTCGGCACCATTTCTAGGTCAGCAATCAAATTTAACTCCTTTGTACAAAAGCTCACATTTCCTTGAGTTGTATTCCTTCCATTGAAGCATGCGGTCACATGACACTCATGTGGATTTGATCTACTCATCGGAGGCTCGTTCAAGTAACTGAACTTGCAGCCAGTTATAAATACGGCTGTGCCTCAAGTTTCCAGCAGATCATTGCTTACTAAGTAGCATTGTGATAGTGGGAAACATGACATCACAACTAAGTGAAAGTGTCAGAAGATCAATACATCAAGCTTAGTTCTCTGAGAGATAGAAAAGCAACGTCTGCAACAACTGGAGCTTTTGTTGTTGTTGCTTAAAAAATACAAATATTGAATAAAAAAAAAAAGAAAGGAAAAGCAACTTCATCACAGATACAGAATTTGCTAAATAAAGAACGCAAGACTCCAGTCAGCCAAAGTACTGTCAGAAGAAGGCTGTGTTGTAGTGGTCTCAGAGGACGAGTAGCAGTTTCTAAACCACTTCTAAGGAGGGGAAACAAGGCCAAACACCTGGGGTGGGCTGAGGAATACCAGCATTTCACAGATGGCTGAAAAATTTTTTTTTACTGATGAATCCAAGTTTGAGCTTTATGGCAGTAACAGAAGGGTGTATGTAAGGAGATAGAATGATACCACTGTATCAAACCCACAGTGAAACATAGTGATGGGAATATTCATGTCTGGGGGTGTTTTGCCTATTCTGGAGTTGAGACACCTGCACTGAATTGACTCCACCCTGACCAAGAAGAAGTAGCACTGTATTCTTCAGAGACATGCTGTAGCCTCTAGTTTGCATCTTTGTGGAGAAGGATTCACACTGCAGCAGGATAATGACCCCAAACACACCTCAAAGCTTTGCAAGAACTACTTAAAGACCAAAGAAGACAAAGGAGTCCTCCACAGTCACCTGACCTCAACCCCATATAACATTAACAGGGGCACTTGAAGACTTAGAAAGCCAAACAATCTGTGACATCACAAGAAGCTCTTTTGTCAAATCCTGCTGGGATAACATGTGTCATCAGGTTTTGCACTTGTGGAGTCCACACTTGCTGTCATTAAAGCAAAGGGGGACATACCAAATACTAATACAAGATATTCTGAAATTCATGTGCATTTTTCAAAGATTCAACTTTTCACTTAAATTGTTAAGCTGATATTATAATTTGTAATAAAATATAATTGTATTACACTCAAAACAAATGCAAAATAGAAGTATCCTGACTAGTGGTCTCAGACTTTTGGACCCACTGTATATTTCAAACATGGTTGTGATGATTAATAATTCACTTTTCCTTATGCACGTGGTATACAGACAGCATGGCAAATCTGGGGAAATATAGCAAACATATATTTAAAGAATGAAGCAAAATTTCATTCTTATTTGTGCCAGTTTGCAATTATTGATACTGAATATTGTAGAAAAGAAACCTAAATGTTGCTGAAACTAGAAAGCTACTAATTCTTATCAGAGAATTTCGACTTGAGCACAAGTGACCTACCTCTCTATGCTGAGTCCGGCTCTTGAGGCGCTGCTCAGAATAGCCGTCAGCGCGATCTGAGAGGGGGGAAACAGCAGCCCTGCGTCTGTCATGGCTGCCTGTGTCAGAAAGTCATCAGCACTCTTCCTCAGTGACTCCGGGTTCTCCAGCGCAGGGTATCTTGTCTGAGGGATGTAAGCAGGTATTGTGATGATGTGAAATTAAAGACAGTACCTCAGTGAGCTAGTTCAGCACTGTGCAGAGTACATTCAAAGCTCTCCAGGAGTCCACCCACCTTGAGGTCAATGAGCAGGCCCTCCATGGGTCTGTAAGGGTTGTGGACCACCAGGTGAAAGTTGAGCTGCTGGATTAACAGCAGCTCATACTCCAGGATCTGCTCTAGAACCCTTTCCTGTCCAGCTGGAGTCTCCTGCAGAAGGTTGCCCACAAACTGGCTGCTGGACACGTTGAACTCATCCACCTTACAGGACAGGTACGCACAAGTCAGCCTGAAACAGGAAGGTGGGTACAGAAAGGTTTGGATAAATAACTAGCTGAAAACAGGGTTGATAATCTGTGGGTAAGTTAATGTTCTTGCTCCGGCATCTTTACAATTGGAAGCAAATTATTACTCACATGATAATCCTTGGGTGGTACTCCATGATGGAGTTGTTCAGGTAGAATCTTCTGAAGTACATGATGGCTGTACCCTGCACAGAGGAGACATGTGGTTCAGATATGTACAGGCAGTAAGAATATATAGTTCTGATGATGTGGGAAAGAGAGTAAATACGTACCACAACAGACTTTGGCATTACAGGCTTGAATGCATTGCAGAAGTCCAGCAGCCTCTTCTCATAGTGTCTGAATAAAATGTCTTCTTCATGGCGCTCCAAGAACACGGACTCACTCACTACAGGCTGCCATATTGAGACAGACAGACAGGAAGAGACGAGGTTAAAGTCTCCCTCCACTCAAAAATGTGTTTTGTTTCTTGTTTCCTTCAGTTGGATGTTTGAGCTTCACTGTGCAGGATGATGTATGTGCAGAGTTTGACACTAGAAGGCTGTTTTCACATTTATCTGCTGAAGTTTCTCTCATTGTGCTCATTGAAAATCCAATTTCAAGGCCCGATTTATCACATCACAGATAGTCTGGAAGCCAATCCTGGTCCAGTATTCAACTTAGACAAGTGTGATGTGGAAACTTGAATCCTCCAGTGCACAAACACACAAACTTAAGGATTTTAACAAGATAATTTTACTTTTTTTCAAATTATTATTCAAGGAAGTAGTAGTATTTCATATACACGTTAAAACATGTCTGAAGGGGATCTTTAAGCACAGTAACGTTACTAGTAGTGTCGCTATGTCGATCTTACCTTCCCACTTTCTACAGTCTTTTTTCGGAATTTCTGATTGGCATCATATCTCATCTGCTCCAGCTCGTCTTCACTGTTAAACGTCCAGTGTTTCCTCTGCGAGCTGTTATGAAACATGACTGCTTCTGCAAGAGAGGAGAGCAAATGTGTCAGACAGACACCAGGCGGAAAAACAGAAGCAGTGACAGTTAGTCTGCTGAGGTAACGTTAGCTTAATTAACTTACTTTATTTGTGTCCGTATGTACATTAGTCCATAAAAAAGCAGAATGAGGTTGATGAAGGCAGTGGGGGGCAGAGAAGGAGCAGCTCTGTACAAGATAGACTGTTTGATATCTAGTGAAACTCGTATAAATCGCTCTAAAAATACAAAACACCAGGAAAAACGGAAGCCCCTCGCACCACTCTTTGACGTCGACGTCGTCCCCTTTTGATGACGCATGCTTTACCGTAATATAGGATGGCGTGCGCGAAAGAAATGTGCTTGTCGGTAAGTTAAACAAACACACACACACACACACACACACACACACACACACACACTCAACACACAATATTTGTTTAAAAAAAACTCAAACAATCAGGTTTCGTTATGTTTTAGCGCAAATTGTTATTCTAAAGCTTTCCCTGTAAATTAAACTTTTTCTGGCCCTGTCTCCCAAAATTTCCATGATTCCATGATTTTTTTTTGTCCTTTTTTATCTCTTCTTTTCTTTTACATGACACTTCACATTAAGGAAAATGGATATTCTGCTAATACGAAATAAGATCCAAAATATAATATGGCAGATTTAAAATCTAAAATATTCAGATTTTTATCATTATTTGCATATATTAGTATTCATTTTAAATTTCCAAGGACCTCCTCTGCATAGGTAGCATCACGAGGGTCTTAGGTTGGGAGACTTTCTGGGTGCCTTTCACTCAACAACCCATATTTGGCCTTTTTATGATCTTAATAAATATATCCTTAAGGGAAAAGGAAATTATTTGTTAAATAAAATCCTGTTTATCCACCTAAATAGGCCTATACATCAGCGCTATACTGTCTAGACTACAATCAGGATCTGCACTGTTTCTTTCATGTCCCACCCTCAGTTAATTGGATGAAATTTAAGAATAACCAAGCTGGTTCATGACCATGTTGGTCAAATGCCTATTTGGATCATTTTGGATGGAAGAGCGCAACAGAAATTGAATCACACAGTAGGCTATGTTACGGAGCCACTCAACCCCCACCGGTGTTTCCGTATACCGTCATTTGCATAAACATGAGTAATTTATGAATAATAAATGTCCTTGCGTTCGGCGGCAGCCGTTAATTTGCATATCACCACAGCTACAGTTTTATTTCCTTAGTGCGGTGTTATCATGAAGCCCTTCAAGCCTGCATAAAGCAGAATCAAAGAAACGATGCTTTAACAGGTATGTGCTGAGAACAATTTTTATTATCTTCATCTCTGTCTTTACAAGGCGTAAAAAGATTGTAACTTTTCTGTCTGAGCTCTGTCTGTGATATGCTTGTAAAAACGCTTTACGTTCAATGTGCACAAGGCTCACATCTACAGTATCCATCGCTCGGTCTTGCCCTGTAAATTGCATAAACATGAAGTGTTGATGCATTATTGATGAGAGCGTTGCAACGTTTACTGTATGTGCGCCCATGTGTGCGCGCTCTGATAGGGCGTATAATGCTTGCGTGCGTGACTGTGTGCATGTACGTCTGATGTCAGTCTAACCAAACATCCTTCCTTCTGGTGTTTCGCATAATTCCGCAGTGTGGTGTAGATGGACGATTTTTGTCTTCTTTTATCTTATGTTAAAATATATATTTTCTATTTATATTTTGTGGCTGTAATGAGACTTTATCAGTGCAGCCTGCAGTCCCTTTATTTACAGAGGAAATGCTTGGATGCAATTGACAGTGGCAGCAAAAACTCTGTGTGTGTGTGTGTGTGTGTGTGTGTGTGTGTGTGTGTGTGTGTGTGTGTGTGTGTGTGTGTGTGTCTGTGTCTGTGACTTAAGTTTGCCCCTATATAATCTGACAGGCAGTGTTTTATGGGAGATTTTGGGTGATTTTGTAGAATCACCAGATCAGCTGAATGATCTTTGAGCCTCCCTGATCAAGTTAGACTCATCCACCTTGAGTCAAGCCTGCACTCTCTGTCCTGTAGTATATATGAGAAACCTTTTCAGGCACCAAATGTGAAATGATTACAATTTATGGACACAAAGTCAGCTGAAATTCTACCATTGACCGATGGATTAAGGCTGTGTGAAGCATCACCTTGGCTGTACACAGCCCTGTAAACTATTCATGATGATGATAATATTGAGGAGGAGGAGGAGGAGAATAATCCCCAGCCCATGGCCCACCTCCCCACCGTCTCATCTATGAAGTTACTTTCTTATATGAAAGGAAACAATTTGGGAATAACCTTGACAACGATGCAAATGATTTCTCTGACCAATGAGCTCGCTTAATCTCTTTTTCCCTTCTCCTCATTTTTGCCGCATCGTTCCACCCATTTCAGCTTCACACACCAACAAATACAATTAAATCCTGATTCAAACTCCCTATATGTGCATATTAATTATTCCGCCCTCCATCCCCCCACACCCCCCCCCCCCCCCCAGTTGCACTGCCGTTGCCTTGGCAACCAGAGGTGGCAGTGCTGATGTCAGAGACTCCTCCAAGGACACTCATGCAGGCGCTGGGTCAGGTGATACATACTGCTGCTGGGCATCGACTAACACCCAAGAACAAAATGGCCGCCATCCCCCTCATATTTTTTTTTTTTTTTTTTGCCACGTGGGAGAGTCTTTTTCCATCTCTTTGAGATTTAAACAAAAGAGGAAGTGCACCTCTGCTTGCCTGATACCTTTTTGATTTGATGATATGTGTGATGTGGATGATGTGGGATATTCTGGGTGTGATTGGTGTGACTGAAACGCATCACAGAGCTGAGCTGTCTGAGTCCCTCAGAGATCAGCTGCCTGTCTGAAGAATTTAGAAATATGTCTGCCTATTTAAGTGCATTCACATGTGTGTACGCCTTTGTGTTCGAATGTGTCCGTACATTGGTTTCCTCAGGTTGGCATTAAGCAGCCAAGGTTTTTTTTTTTTTTTTCTTCTTCTTCTTCTTTCCCCTCCCCCTCCCCTCCAGACACTCAACGCTCCCCCACCGTCTCTCTCTCTCTGTATCTCTAATTGAGCTTTGTGTCTACCTCCATCTCCATTCAAATCCAGACTCATTTGCATACTGCCGCCGCGCGCTGGACAGCTCCCCAGCTGTACAGTACAGAACTAAATGAGGAACACAGACCCACTTTACGTGACGTGAATACTAAGCAGCGAGGAGAGTCATTTTCCCGTTTCCTGGAAATACAGCTACCTGAGAGATGAGTGGTAGAGAGGAAGGACAGTTGTATCAAATCAGTGCATTCAGAGCGAGACAGGCATTACCAGTCTGAAAAGAGATGCTGATGCAGAGGCAGAGTGGATTCTTTTTAATAAAACAAGACATTGCAGAAGGTATCATGTTCTATAACTTGATGTAAAAGCAGTCAGATGAGTTGTGATATATAAAGGAAGTTGTTGGTAAAAGACAGTTTTACATGCATTATTCAGACTCAGCGCTTTGGTGCTTCAGGTTGAACATTGTTTTTCACATTTTTTTGGGGGGAAAATTCTGCTCAAAGCTCATCACCATTTCGCAGGAAAATGCCGGATTTACGCAGCATTTTTCGTGCCAGTCTGACACGATAATTGCTCAAATATTAGCAGGTTTAATACGGACCCAGCTGCTCTGTAGCCGTTCTGTCGCCTCAGCTCTGCCGAGGCCTGATCCCCAGTTTCTCTTCACTAGAGAGCCGCGCCAAGAGAGACTTGCTCAGCATCAAGGAATTTTCGGGACATTTTGCTTGAGTGCACGGAGACGCGTAATTATGTTGCATTTTTGATGCACTCCAGCCACACTTAACAGAATGTGTTAAGCACACCCTTAATGGGAACCTTAAAACCCCAAGGCCAATTTTCTTTTTTCTGGCATATTGGTAGGGATTTGTGACATTTCAACTCATTTCAGGATTCAATCAAAGCCATAGCTCTAGGGAGAGCAAAAATGACATACTCTTTATGGAAAATCCAACTGTCCTTGGTTTTCTATATGCATACAACTTCCTCCTCCACAGTAAGACCAGTGAAAATTGGAGGAAATTTGATGACCCATTTTAACTTTACCTTGAAGACAAATGCAAACAGCGCAAAGATGTTTCTGATTTTCCCCCCCCCTCCGGTGCATTGAGATGGAAATGTTTTATTTAGAAAACAAAGTAACCCATGCTCATTTATAAACGGTTGCCAGGATTTAAATCACTTTACACACATGCAGTGCAGTCTTTGTGGACACACAGAGGGGAGTGAAAAACGCACATTGTGCTCCATCATCCTGAACACCTTAGCTTTGAGTGAACTGTAGAGAGGCACAAATACAGAGATGTGAAAGTGCGGCCATTCTGGTGAAAATCCAATCCTTCCCAGCACAAAGCTACAACAAGTCCTCCACATGACCCTTTATATCAACATGCGATGTCCTCACCTTTCCAAAGAGCCAGGATATTTGGGTGAAATGGTTTGCATGTAGTGTGCTGGCAGAGTAGTGTATGGCCTGTCTGTTGGCTCTGTCCACAGGCCTGCGTGTGTATTTCTGTGTGGATGTTTTCTGTTAGAAAGCATTGGCACGTATTAATGTGTCAGATTTTAATTTACCTTAAAAATGTAATTTTTTTTAAATATAATATTTATATACAGTAATTTCTCTGAATTGCATGTGTAAAAGTACTGCCTCCAATTGAAATTCTGATAATGTAATTCTGGATATTACAATGAATTGCACAAAACATTCTGAGTTAAGCGTGACATTTAAAATAAATGCATTCACTCTTTAAAAAACATTTAGAAATTAGATACACAAATAAAACAGCAGTTTGGCCCTGATGGCAACAGTACATCTTGTATGTGTGTGTACATCAGTAAAGCTTAACCCTATATTGCATGTGTGTGTGTGTGTGTGTGTGCGTGTACATCAGTATGAATATCCTCCCAGTGGGGGGTTATGCATCTTAATCTAATTAAGAACTAGATGCCTGAATATAGACGAAGAATTAGGAGCTTTAAAATGGGGGAGGGGAGCTGTGTTTGATCAAGTCAGGTTGCCCAGCAACCCGAACCATTTATTTCAGACAAAAAAAAAAAAAAAAAGAAACCCTAAGATTTAATAATCAGGTTGTCTGCATTAAAATGCAAAGGAGGCTGTCAGGCTGCACCTGAAGGACAGCAAAAATTAGGCAGGGTAATTTCTCGACTTACAGGTGAATTGCTGACCTTCTCTGGTGAGTGCCTGTCAAAATCAACACTCAAACACTGAAAATCAGCCAAAATAAGCTTTAAATGTGACTTGTAAAATTTAAGTGGATAAAACGGGACAGGCGTGTGCATACAGTGTATTTTTCTCACTTTAAATTTTGCTAATTGAGCATGCCCAAGTGAGTCTGAATGCGGCCATTATGAATTAAACACGATGTTCATTTTCAATTTTCTACTCAGACAGGTCCACAGTTTATATGCTTCGTTAATTCCAGGAAATAGGACAAATATAAAGACAGACAAATTTAATAACAGACAAAGAAAAAGCAGTCATTCTTATGTGTCTTATATGAAAATAGCATCCATTTTGATGCAGTACAAACAAACATAAATATATAGATTTAAATGGATCATATTTTATTCATGTTTTCTCTAACTGTAATCGCACAGCTTTTTTATTGAAACATATTTCTCAAATATTAACCACTACATGGGATATTTTCTGACGCTCTTCATGGCTTCTCTAATTGACAGTGTGAAAGCAGGGTGTTGGCTGTTGAAGTGCTCCTGCTATTATCACTGGCACCCTCCCCTCTTTTGTTTTCCTAATTGCCGCCATCCCTTTTGTTAGAGAGCATTCTTATAAGTGCATCACTCCGTGCTGGAGAGCACTGAAGGCTTCCCGTGGACTTCCTGTGGACTCCGACAAAAAGCCCTGTCAGGTGGATCAGCCATTAGTCTCCAGTCTACATTGTCTTTGACAAATCTGACGTTTAAAGTACACACATAATTCCAAAGCACTCTCTGTGCTCCACAAATTGCGTGCATTTTATCCTGTAAATGTCATAAACATTAGGTTGATTTTTTTTTTTTACAGCAAACATGTTGATACAAAATGCTGATTTGAATCTTTGCTCAGTTAAATCTGATTTCATGGCTATAGATAAATACAATTTAATTATCAATAATTAAGTATTGTTATCTTATGATATGGTGCTGTTTTTACACACACACACAAAAAGTTGTAATTCTGAATTATTCACCTTTTGTTGAAATAACATTAATTGTGATTCTCAAATGTCTTCAACTTTTACATGTTGGTTTAAATGCAATAATAATAATCATAAAAATAATCTCTGTATATTTTTGGGGTCATGTCTGCTTTAGTCTTTATCTGAATAGGTTAAAGCTGCATATACATATTTTTTTAACTTAATGAGAGATTTCATATAGTCTGTAATAGATTTCACCACAATGCCCTGATTAAATAATGCCCTCTTGTGGTCTTGGTGTTAAGGAATATTAAGCAGAAGCAAGTACGTAATTAATACAATAATCGGTGGCATTAGACTTTTTATGTATTTGTTACTTTTACCTGATCTCCAGATATACTGCTTCCTTTCTTTTCTTTTTAAAAAAAAAATATGTCAGCATTTTCTTTCCTTTTTAAATTCTGTTTCTTGAGAATTCTTGAAAGGTTCATTTAACGTAAGCCCTCAACACACACACACACACACACACACACACACACACACACACACACACACACACACACACACACACACACACATACAGACACACACACAGGCTCTGTCATTTTTGTGGATGATGTGAATTACTCTTTCTACTCACTAGATGGAGTAAGAGCATCATTTAATAGGCTTTAAAACTGAGCAAATGTTTCCCCTCTGCACCTTTGCAAATAACAGTTTCTTGATAAAACTGCCCTATAATCCCGAATCAATTCTGCAAGTTGTGTGTGTATTAAAGCTCTGAATGATAGTGTTTATACCCCCCCACCCCTTTAAAATATTTTATTTGCATGGCTGCATAGATGTAAGTAATATTTGTCCAAGTAGCCAAATACAAAAAAACAAACAAACAAAAAACGTAAAAACCAAAAATAAAAACAAACAAACAAAAATAAAATAAAATAAAATAAAATAACTACTTAGTGTTTCGTACTGCAATGAGCTGCTACTGTTTCAGCAGACCTGTGTGTGTTTGTATGCAAAGACTTTTTTGTATTAAACAAAGTAATTTTCTGGAAAACACATTCTCTCACAGTACAATACTTTGGAATCTGTTTTAGATTTCATTTAATTATTTTTCCCATAAATTCAGCCTCTCAAAATTGTGTTTCTCTGCGATTCGTAAACTTTCTTCTCTGTCTTCCTCTCTCCGTCTCCTTTCCCAGAACCCCCCCCCCCCCACCCCCCCGTTTAATACATTCATTTCAGAGTAGCATATCATTAGCTCATGGTTGTGTTATGGCCCGCTGTTGTTCGTCCCGGCTCAGCTCCTCAGTGTGTCTGAATTGGCATGGGAAAGAGAAGGGGATAGAGCCTAACCGCCAGAACTGTGAGGCTCTGTGGAGATGACAAGTAGCTCCTTGATTAACCCATAGGCTGATTGAGCGGACCCACACTTTGCCTGTGTTCTTTATTCATTTCCCTTGTCATTTTCTTTCAGAAAGAGACCCAATAGGGCCCAGCAGGTGAATGTAAAGAAACGCGAGAGGACTCCCCTCCGATCAGCCTTTCAGACCCAGACAATAGGCCGGCCCACCTCTTGTACAGCTGCATTAAAACCCTGATTAAAGCTCTTCCTGTTAGCGATTGATTGAGGATGCAAAGCTAAAACCAACAAAAACCTGCACTGCTGTGGCCTGATAATGACTGGGCCCCACCTACAAAGCACAGACTTCAAATGATTAGTGGGGTTTTGTTTTCTTAGTAGGTATGGAGTGTGTTTGTGAGTGTGTGTATGTGGTTTAGAGAGAGAGAGAGAGAGATGAGGGAGGAGAGGTTGTCTAACCATACCAGGAGGTCTTCAGACAGATAGCTGTAATTAATCAACGGCCTCTCTGAAAAACTTTTCTTTCTTTCTTTCTTTCTTTCTTCCTTTCTTTCAAGATTTGTATTTCAATTAGCAGTGACAGCGTGTATGTCACGTTTGCATGTTATGTGTCAACAGCAGGTGTAATGATAGTGGCACTCAACTTAAAATTTAATAAATACAAATGTTAGATCACATGTAAAATGAATAACCTGTATCCAAGGATTTGTTAAATGAAATAATTTGATAAAGACATTTTACTTTCCTTGTTTTCCTCACGACAAATCGAGATTTGTAAGTGCTCTGAAGATAATAAGAAAAGAAATCAGAGAAAAAGAAAACTGAATCAAGGAAAAATTGAATTAAATACACATGGTGAACCGGGTTACTAAAAGAACATTCGGTTTATAAATCCTGAACATTAGTTGAAACTGTGTAAATGTGTTGTGCTGTGCTTGTAGTCCTTTGATCATCAACGACATTACGGGTAGTAACAGGATAAAAAAAAAATCTTCTCCCACGTATGCTCGAGGTCTGTTACAACTTTCACATGGTTATCATAATCATGTTTTAAAGTGTGGATTTTTAAACACTCTCGTCATTGTTATGTAAACAGCCTTTTTTGCATGTTAATCCTTTTATGAGCGAACGTTAGGGAGAGACGCATGACGACATGGGAAATGATTTGTAGAAGAGAAGCCGCTGAGAAGACTTTAACAATCTGCATGTGTATGTGTGTGTGTGTGTGTGTGTGTCTATAGAGAGAGAGAGAGAGAGAGAGAGAGAGGTTCTTCAAGAATCCATAAATATTGCATTTCTTTGTTTGACGGATGTTTGACACATTTTCATGTTTCCTCAACAAATTCCACTGTCATATTTTTTCTTTTGTCAGTCATCTTCCAAACAGCAGATCCTGACAATTATCCCAGAGAAACTCCTGATCAAAACCACCTTATTCTGTCTGCTGCTCAGCTCATCACACTCTGATTCTGCATCACTCTCTTCTGCGCAGTCTTTATTTGATTCCAGCTCTGTATATTGCACCGCTCATCAGTTCAAATGCAGAAATTACATTTACAACATGTTTGTGTCATCTATATTTCACGCATTTTTGTAATGTCTATTTGTTGATGCACAGTGCAGTTATTGCAGTGTTGCTGCGGAGTGATTGTCGCAAAGGCTGCTTCTCTGTACTGTAACAAAGCAGCTAATTCACAGTTTCAACAGAGGAGGGCATTGTGCATTTGGCTTAATGTGGCCCACCCTTAATGATGGACTTGTCAGCAAAATAACGGCAATAATGGCTTGGAAAAGTCAGTTAACCAAAAATGATTTTTGGTTAAATACTGACTGGGTTTACTTTTACAAGAATAGTCGGTTAGGTGAGAACGTGATTTAGAGATTTGCTGTATATTTTGCCTGCAGTTAATCAATTGAAACAGAAGTAGAACATCAAATCACAAACATTTATTTACTGATTAATATTTCCGGCTGTGACCAATTTCCAGAATAATTTGCTCGCACAATTTTACATGATAAGCTGTGGAATTCCCAGGAAAAAAAACAACAACCCACATTCACATACTTGAAACTACAAGAAAAGCTTTTTTATTCAGGCAACCCTGGAGTGTTTGAATAGCAGGAGAGTGAAAAACAGAGACAGACAAGTAGAGGAAGGCACCGAGGAGGCCCTCAGGCTACAGTGAAGGTCCTGGGTAGATTGGCTCTGGGGCTCCAGAACGATCCTTACATCCCACACATTTATCAGAATGGGGTTACCACACTGTGCCTACACTTACACCGTGCCCTCCTAGAAATACACACACACACACGCACACGTTTAGACCCAGACATCCGCCTACACCCACTGTAAGCCTTGTAGCCTTTTTAACTTCTCCTCTGTGCACCTCTTCCTCCCACTCTACTGTTATTAGCCTTAGACAATCAGACTACCTGACTCCACCTCCCAGCATGTATATGAGTCAGAGCGACCTGCAGTCTCAGTTATTTTCAAGAGCATAATTGTTCCATGTGTATGGCGTACATCAAATTGCAGCTGTGGAATGAGAGAAATGGTGCGGGAGAAAGACATTAGTAAAATGTCTAAGACAGTGAAGTTATTAGAGATTCTTTGGATGCCATGTAATAATACAGCTATCTCAAATATCTCCAACAGGATGAAAAAGCACCCTGTAAAAATTTTTTAAACATAGTTACGGGAGTTTTGATTTTATTCTTGCAACTTAAAGGTGTTGCAGCTCAGCCCAAGACCTGTTATTTTTTATTTCACGTATGGTTAGGGAGTCTCATTTAGTCTTACATGAAGCAAGTGTGGCCTCAGGCGCACGAAAAAGACAAAATTCAACTTCTGACAGAGTGTCTATCTCTCTTTCATTTGCACCTTGTACATCTCTTTGCTCTTTGGAACCTTTTTGCTTATAGAAATGGACATTAACCGTACCTGGCAGGCAGCGAGTGGGATAAGAGCAGGGGTCTGTTGATGAATCCAGCCTGGTTCGTAGTCGGACTCTAACAATGTCTACGCTGAGCCCTGGGAGTAAAAAAGCTATGAAATACTGTTTCTGTGTATCACTGCTGTTCTGCATTCACACTGCTGATTTATTATAGATAAAGACACAGTGTTACTCTCTGCCTACAAGTCTGCTTTTCAAGTGAATTTGTAGTGGGTCAGAAATGAATGACCACAAGAATCACAAAGTTGATGCGATGATTGACATATGGATAATATGTAATTGTCCGTTTTGAAAAGACTGCATTTCATGTATCAGATTTGGCATTTTTCACCTGAAATTAAATCTACTGCTTCATCTGTGTCTGTTACTGTATATTTAAAAATATGGACACATATGCTCAAATTATTACATCGTACCGAGTCGAGTCTTGGAGGAATTTGAAAATCAAGATGGTGGGGAAACACTTTGTTGGTGTGTTTCCATGTTCTACAGTAACCAGAGAGACTGGCAGTCTTGACACAACCCCTGTCCTTAGCTCCAGCCCCCCACCCTCGTCCTTGCCCCCACCAACCCACCCTCAACAAACTGTGGTCCTCCGCAGCACAAACAGCAGCACATTGTCACACACTCGACCCTTTGTGACAGCACTGGGTCACAGAGGCCGACAACGGGCTGTGTGTACCATCAAACACACATGTCAGTGTGAAGGACTGCCAGATTGTCAGTAACTCTTCTCATCCAACCCTAAAATATCTCATAGTCCAACCCCCCTTCGTCACACACACACACACACACAGACTAGCTCAATATCCTGATCTGTCTGACCCCGGTGGATGTGGATCAGTGCAGAGGCACTGACAACTCAGGCTCTGGCATGCCAACACGTCTGGTGTCGATGAAGTGATGCTTTGAATTAAAAATGCGTTTGACGCTAAAGAGGAGCTAACCTGATTTGACTAGCTAACGTGATTTGAGTGGGCTCAGACAGAGATAGAGTGCTACCGCGTGTAGAGAGAAATGGATCTGTGCCAGCCAGATCTGCTTATTCAGTCGATAATGGAAGCAAATGCAACCAAATGAACCCCGAGGTTTAGCATGGAGCTAATCTGAAATGTTAACAGTTGCCCTTGCATTGATGCTATTCTAGGTTTTATCACTATGGTTATCCAAAAGCCTCTGCTAAATGCTCTTGAGCATTACGAGCATTTAGTGTGGTGATCATTGATAAGCTCATAACGTGTTTCTCTGAGTTTTATTGTCATTCAATGAAGGCAAGAAATCAAATTCAATACAAACGCAATTATGCTTAAGTGCCTTATTTGCCTTATTTGTTTAGCACTGGATGTATTTACTTATTCATCATTAAAATAGCTGTTCTTGCCCATACTGTGGCTAATTTTGTTGTGAGGGAAGCTTTTGATGAGAGAGGCCAGGCTTCTGGGGTGTTTTCA
This sequence comes from Scomberomorus guttatus, assembly GCA_038419695.1. NCBI lineage: Eukaryota > Metazoa > Chordata > Actinopteri > Scombriformes > Scombridae > Scomberomorus > Scomberomorus guttatus. Next base: position 15,525,188 of record CM076450.1, on the reverse strand, counting down.
GAGGTGAGAGAGTGTCAGAAATGGTAAGATACAAAGTACAGAAGCATTGATTGGACTGAGGTGGGTGGATCTGGAGATCTGGAAGAAAAAGATTTGACTATTAGGAGGATGCCTGTTTATGTTTATGTCTATGAAGTACCAGCCTGTGTGTTTCTCTTACCAACACTTTCTCTGTAGCATCATTGTTTGTGTAGGAAAAAGCAGGGTCTTTTGCTTTGTATGTAAAGAAGGTGAGGTGCAGTACACCACCACCACCCCCCCATCCTCAAAGAGCATTAATCATTGGTTCTCAAAGACACAGTCTCTCAAAGGAGCAGTCACTCACCCCAGAATGACGAGACACACATGAAAGCTAGCAAAGGGGGGTTCAAGATAAGGTATAGAGAACCATCCTGCAGGGAGAAGGGGGAGAGGATTTCCCCTCTCATTAAAGATCAACTGCTCGGCTCTCGTCTAATGAGAACTCTTTCTTGAAAGCAAACAAACAAACAAGCACTCACTCGGAGAGAGCCACAAAAATGGAGAAGAGGTTTCCCACAATAGACAATATTGCACGGCATCACCTCTGTACCTTCAATAAACTCATCGTCGCCAAGCTTGTCAGAATAAGTTATGGATAGAAGCTTTCTTTGTGAGGTCACAGGTCACATGTGGTCTCAGGAGGGAAGCGGACCGAAACTGGGCCTTCTTCTGCTCTTCTCAGAAATGGCTTCTTGATCTCCAAGCGTGAGGGCCTCGCTCCTGAAGACCCACCCCTGCTGGGCCTCTAATCCTGTCTAAAAGAACCAGGAAGATGGCTTCTCTGCTCCATCTCTGACCTTCGGGTCTTCCAACACCTCCCAGTATGTGAGGGGATTAGCAAAGCAGGCGTCAAGCATCCCCACTGTCTCAGTGTGGAGCTGACCCTGCAACCCTGTGGCCAGGTGGAACTCTGCGATGGGTGGATACCCAGGACTGAATTAGCCTCTCTCTTCCTCTCTAAATGAGGTGTCCTGAAGGGCGCCAGGTAAGACAGGTCATGAAGGGTCGACAAACCCCTGTGGTCCGACACAAAAAGAGGCAGAGGATCACCTGCCGCTTGCCAGATCAAATGAGGGCTTAAATAGGGGGCTCTTCTCTTGTCAAATCTCTCTCCATGAATACTCAGGAAGGCCAGAGACTACTGTATGGCCTCCCCCGGGCTTGGCCTCCTGTAGACCTGAGACCCTGTTGACTGCTAACACCCCTGTACTTCAGCCCAGGTCCCCTCGCAGTAGCCATCAAGCTCTTAATTCCTACTCTCAGCCCTTCACTAAGTACCGTGTGCATAATGGTCCTATAATCAACCCCTGGCCAATGGAGCCTTTTCTCTCAGCGTGTCTGCACTCATGTTGAGCTTGCATGTCGAGTTGCAATGAGATGCTAATTAGACTTCATATCTACAGGGCTAATCTGTGTGTTCACATTCAGGTGCTTTTAATCCACTCCATAGCTGAGCAGCTTGCTAATTTGCAGGTAGTATTACCATAGTGGTCAAGGGAAAAGGGTAAAATTATATTATGAAATATTATGATGTGGACATGCTTGAAGGGAGCTGTTCCAATATAACACAGTCATTTCTAAGCCTATGTACAGTGTGTTCTATGGCTGTAAGGTTAATGGTCAGATCCTGTTCTTTCTACCAAATAACCTCATCAAACTGCACCGCATGACAGGGTAAGTGAGGGGTGTGGCGATCTAGGTGCCCAACACAATGCCCCTTGTCAGTCAGCCTCATTCCTGGGGGTGAAGAGGGGCGAGGGAGGGTGCGACGGAGGCAGCCACAGGCCCTTGGGTCTCTGCGATTGGCCTTAATCCGCCAGCTAATAAGTTCAGAGAGGGGCCATATGCTGCGGTGCAATGTGTGGGGAGGGGAGTGTTGCCTCATGTTACTTACACCAGGCCGGCGCTTTCTCAGGTACCGCCCTCCCACGGTCTGTTCCTTTGTACTGGGGGATCAGCCCTCTCCACGCTGTGAATGGTCCGAATTGATTAAACCCCACCGTATAATTGTCAGCAAATCCCAGCGAATCATTTCCCATCCATTTGAAAAGTACAATGTGCGTTTCTCTTTTTCTCCTCGCCTCCTTTCTTCCTCACCATCCCCACCCCTCAATGTCCCTTCCCCTCCTGTTTTCTTCTTCTTATTTTTTTTTCTAACGTCCCAGGTTTGTCCCTGCATGCCACTCTTGGCCCCCTGCATGAGAGAGAAAGCAGAGGCAGGAGGACGAGGATAAGAGGAGGCAGGGGTGAGGAGGCATAGGGTATGCTTGGCTGGACAGTTGGCCTTAGATGAAAGTGGGCGAAGGGGAGACGTGTTTTTAATCTGTGGCCCAGGCCAGAGAGTGGGGTGCTGATCTGAGCTGGTACCTGCCTAGAAACAGCCAGGGCCAAGTCTGGTCGCAGCATCAGGTAAACACCAGGCAGTCGAGGTTTGAAGGAGGCAGAAAAGTCAAACAGGTACCTCAGTATTAAATGTCAAGTCATTTCATTTTATTAGCAGCGTACTTTGACATCAATGATAACATCAATTATGTGAACATGTGTCTTTTAGCACATCTCCAAACCCAAAACGTCTAGTCCTTATGATTTTATAATATTGCACATTTATTTACATATTTGTCTTTAAAAATAGTGTAAGCATCCCACAGTTGTTTTATATTAACAGTCATGAAGTACTTATCACTTCCTGCTTTTTCTCTTGAGGAAGAGCCATCAAGCTTGAAATCCAGAGTAGCTGCCAGTCCAAGTATGTTTCTGTATTCTTCGTGCAATTTAGAGCCTGCATTTGTGCACACATTAAGCATATTACATTTTCTTTTCTTTCAGAATTTAACTGCTCCCCTCCTTTTCTCTTGGTGTCATCACCGGCCCATTTGGGAAGGCCACAGTTTTTTCGCGGATTTATATATTTGTTGTCTTTTCGGTTAAAAGTAGGACAGCAGAGTTGTTCTCCATAACACTGACCAGAGACCAAACAACCCATCTGACACTTGTCCTTCCTCTAATCTATCCCCTATTATGAGTACACATGTTCAACACCCTTTCATTGATCTGAGAGGTCCCTAGACAGAGGTTGAACATGCTCTGACCTCAGCTACTGGCTGACAGTCAGTCCCAATCTGGGGGTTTATTTCAAGTTCTAGATATTCATTTTTGCTGTGGATCAGAGGATTTTGATTTCTTGTGATGACATTTTTTTTTTTTAACATTTGGAAGTAAAACAGACCTTTGTCTGCCATAAACATCCATTAACAAAGTGTTTAATTCCAAATCATAATATAACTATCTAGACTAAAAATATTACTGGATGTCATATTAACTTATAAGTACTGGTGGTAATTCATAACATATATTTCAAAACAAAAATAGTTTTTTAGAATAGTTGTCCACTTTTTCTCATGGATATTTCTGTTTGACAAAACACCTTTTTGCTTTCTGCTGCATTTGAGCAGTCTTCATCAGTGAATAGAGTTCGCTCAGTTGTCTGGAAAGAGCTTGTTTAACCGATATTTCCAAGGTCAAGGATGAACCTTCACACAATATTTCTCTAGTTTTCCTTTGTTGGGGCTGTTTGATGGACAACTTACTTAAAAGATCTGAAGTTCACTTGAACAAGGAGTTCACGTATCATTATTTGAGTGTCTAGTACAGCAAAACATCACCCATCATAATGGATCACACTATTATCTCACATTGTTCCCTATCCAGATCCCTTGGAGATCCCTTTTTCACATATGGGGTCATATACATACAAGCAGGCCCTGTCACCAATCTCGTAACCTGACATTGATCTTCAACTTTGACGCTTGGCTTTCATTACTGGCTGAAGGGCGTTGTTTGTGAGAGTGATCTTCATGTAAAGTGCTCATAAACGATCACAGGCCATGCAGGCAGATTTATGATCATGGGGGTTACAAGGAGACGTGGGACAATGCAGCATCTCATCTATACTCGTATAAATAGGACAGTCATGTAGGTTTGGGGTTTGTATGCGGTCATGGTGGTGGTGATGATGGCGGCGATGATGGTGATGATGAGGAGAAGGAGGTGGAGCAATATGAGGAGGCTGGAATGAGGTGGAGAAGGGCAGCCAGTATGTTGTTATGAAAGAAGCTGGGTTACGATGTGTTCGGATGGATAATGGACCCGTTGGTGCTAATTCATATGAAAAGTACCATGCAAATGCTCATATGGATACAAAACACATATTAACATGCTAATCCTGGATGTAGCTTGTGGTCAGGAAATGCTGCACCTCTGGCCCCTTATTTCCATGCAGAATAGTTAACCTTGAGATCAACGCTGGAAAATGCAATACTCAAAGACTGTCCCTCTAAAGACCCCATCTAGAGAGTTAATTATCATTCACTCACAGTTCTGCATTGTTAATGACTTCCCATGCATATTTTTGCCCACCACTTTCAAACTTAAATGCTTTCTATCATGTACTTTAGGTAGGCAGGTTTTGCACTGGGAATTCAATGACTACAATGTCCAGCACTAAAACTGTGTATTTGCCTATAATGTAACATCACAGTATATCAAGGTCAGTGGACATTGACAATGGGCATGTGCAACTGGTGTGATGCTATTGTTGCACCGAGAGCTTTAATGCATGCAAGTGCCATGCATTTATGGCTACAACCTCCTGATCATTTGCAATCACTGCTGCTTGTTTGACAAGTTTTTTTTTTTCGGTCATAATTCTGCAAGGTTATGTGTGGCCAAAATAAATGTAGCAGCTCATCATGCTAAGGGTCATTAATCCTTCACTTGTCCAGCCTAAGCCCTTAATGATGTCCGCTAACTAGTGCAGGAGTCCATCAACAAGATCCCTCTGGGAATGAGGTCGTGGTGTATGGTTCGCGAACTCTGACCTCCAGTGACCACAGTGGTCTGACCCGCACATGTGCTCTCGTACCAATGAGGTCATCAATGGGACCTTGTCGAGGGCTTTGAGCAAACAGATTAAGCCCATTGTTTGTAAATAGGATGACCAGCTGCCTCACTGCCCATCACTATAATTATGTGAAGTAGAAAACAGACACCAGGCCTAGTTATTGGGAGCTCAAGTTGTAATGATACTCATACTAAAGGAATTACTTTGTAAGATATACTGTATGTGTAATTTTTATTTTTGCTATTTTTATGGCTATCGACTGTTTACCTTTGCGATTGTTGCAACGGAAGATAAAACCTGTCTGTATATAATGCCATTTTTAATGGTCAAATCAGAAATGTAATTCTAGCATATGCAGTATTTTATATCATCCAACAATTCAAAACTGCCATTGAAAAGGTATTAAAGTAGTGTGTCTTAGTGTGTAACGTAGCGGTCCAATCCATGACTTTCACCAATCACACATTAATCCCACAAAAACCAGTCATTGCCAAGGAGTCCAGGAGTTAAGTCGAGTGTTGCTTAGTGCCAATCATTACCTCATTAACCCCCTGCTTCACAACAAATTGCCCCCCTACCATCGCTCAGTAAAACCCTGCCTGTGTCCATCCAGTGCCGAACCCCCCCCCCGACCCCTTGGAGGGCGGCGTGGCTGACCATATCCTCATTTGACCTGCATCTCCCATATGGAGGGAGGCAGTGGACGGATTGAGCGAGACACTGCCAGGAGGTCAGAGGTTAAATGACCAGGACTGTTTACAAGGCGATGGGGAGTTCAAACAGCAGACGCTTGTCCAGGCTTTGTCCTCGGCCTGTTAATGACTCCATTAAAGAGATATTTCAGCTATTACTGGTAAACTATATTCATTTAAAGAATTAAATAGGATAATTGAGCCAAATTATAAAGTCTATCAGTAGAGTTTAGTTTAGTGTAAAAAGAAGAAAACAAAATGCAAAAAAAAAAAAAAAAAATTACATATTTATATATAATTTCCTCAGTGTATTGAGCTACCAGTCCCAACCTAAGTTAGGCTACCACACCTTAGCTTCTATGCATCTTCTCACATGGGTTATGAATCTGATTAACACAGGGTTTGCTTTTGTTTGGATACCCTGTGTTTACATAAAGAGGCCCAGTGGGACCAGTCCTGGAGGTCAGAGGGTCGAACCTCGGTTGTCAGAGAGCCTTGTGACATTTCTTTCCCACGTTTCCCGGCTCCCATTGTCCGTGGTGAGGAGCCCCCGTTAACGTTTGGCCCTGGGAGGTAGTGTGGCGTGAGAGGGAGGCCTAGGGGCATTGGACCCTCAGCGGGTCCCTGGGAAACGGGCGTAACCAGGCGGGGCTGAGGCGAGCGGGGACAGCATGGGGTCATTTTCCGGCTTGCTGCCCCTCTAAAGGGCTTTGGAGCACAGTATTGGCCCCTGGAGGAGTGCTGGTGTGGAAGACGGTACAAAGGGCTTTGTCTGTGTCTGTGAGTGTGTGTGTGTGTGTGTGTGTGTGTGTGTGTGTGTGTGTGTGTATGTGTGTGTGTGAAAGAGAGATGTGAGACTCACTACACACCTTCGCAGGTTTGTATAAGTATGAAGATGATTATTTTACATGTTGGCTATAAATTCTGTTCTCTGATTATATTAATAACTAATTGTGACAATGGACGAGGAAGTTGAATATCATTATGGTGATTTTAGCGGGGCAAGCACAGCGACCAGGTGTGTGATCACAAAATATGAATTGACAGTTCAATAATGATGGTGGCTTCTGCTGACGAGAGGTCAGAATTAAAATGCTACATTTACAGAATCACCTGAAAATGACACATTTGTTCTATCACCAATCATTTAAGACACATTTTAAAAGAATAACAACATCATGCCAAAAGAATGATTAAAGGATTAAAATAAAAAAAATAAAAAGTATTTTGATTCATAATTGTATGTGAGAACTAATCTCCGAAGTCACATGGTAAAGTATTTGCATTGTGAGACAAAATATCAGTGTCATAAATGATCATTTCTTTAACGAAACATGAGTTAAATGACTGATTTAATCACTTTATTTGGACAATTGGAGTGACCACAGGTGTTTCTATCATTTATGTAACAAAACTGTTACATTTCACTGTAAATTGAACATTAAGCAAAGACAAAACACTTCTGCTATTTTGTCTGTAGAATACTCTGATTATAATTTCTTTACAATTCTACTGTTTGTTTTAGTTACATTTAGTGAATGTGCCATATGTGTATTCATATGACAGCATGATCTTACAATATTAACACACAAATCCCCTCTTTCTTACTCTTTTCCTAGCTAAGTAGATGTGCATTCACATTTTGCCTATTGTATTCCTATGTCATTTGAAGCTAACACACTGAGCTATTGAATAATAAATAGACATCAGCAAAATGAATAAATAAAACATATCATCCTGCCATTATCACCTTTTTCTCTGTCTACATGCCAGAAAAAATATAACCCGCGTTCCTACTTATAATAAGGTCATCCTTTTTTAATGTTAGCCTGCTCGTATCTTCGGGGTCTCTGACAGGTTTTCAGGAGTCTGGTTTTGCAGTGGAATCGACATGTACAGTAATGTGTGACTAGAGCTTTGTTGATTTGAGAGGGAGGCACGCTCGCTAGCTTTGAGGGATGATGGTAGAGAAAGACCCCCTCCACCCCAACACACACGCGCGCTCATACACACACACCGCCGCCACTACCACTGTTCCTGTGGAGAGCAACGGCAGAAGCAGCAGAGGATGTTGAGGGAGAAACAGTCTCTGGTGTGTGCACAGACACACACTCCTCTTGGTGCTGCATCTGTGACAAATGGCAGCCATTTTGTTTTTATGCATTAAAGACTCACTGTGTACTTTCACCTTTCTTTTTTTTTTAATTTTTTTTTTTTGGTCACCCATATGATACATTTAAATACACCCACGTTAACTCTATTTTGTACTTTTGTTTAAGAAATCATTTTAAGTTTCCATGTTAATCATAATTTCCTATTCATTAACTGCATGTAATATATGTGTGTTTTTTCTCCGAAATACAAAGTAAAAATATAGCTACAATCTGCTCAAGGTTGAGAAAAAAATAAATAAATAAAAACATTGGAAGAGATGGGGAATTCTTACACATGGAGAAAAATGGAGAAGCACGGTTTGTTTGTCTCCAATAGACCATGCTAGCTCCTGAGTGCAATGTATAAAACTTTCAATAAAATGTCTATTCATCCCATTGTAAGTTTACCTGGGCTGAACGTATTACCAGTAGCATATCAGCCACAAGAACTAGCCTGATAGAATCTCTCCACTCTTCCAAATCGCAGACAAAACATTGCAATCTAGTGGCTGATTGCAGCTATTTTCTTGCTTCTCTCTTTAGCAGAATTGTTTCCTGGCCCTTACGAATTGAGTTTATCAGGTGTTGAACAATGGAATAGGGATGGTTTATCAGGTGTTAAACAACAGAATGGAATATTGAGGAAAAGGTCACAACTTTTTACAAAACTAGAAACCAAACTTTGTTTCAATTTCACTGCGGGAAGAGGGCACAAAACCTTTAGATCTGAAAAAAAAAAAAAAAAGCCTGGTTGCTTTGGATGCACTGCAGCATTTCCACACATAACTTGTTCGAGTCGAATAGCCCTGATGTGTGGGAGAGAGCCATTTTATTTTCAAATGTATTTATTCATGGATCTGACATTTTAAACAACCTCTGCGTACCTGCAGAGTTACAAAGCAAGCTAATTTTCTATCATATTCCATAGGTTTAAGCCTCTGTCACGTTCCATAGGCTGTTAGATCTGAGGACTATTTCTCTCTTCGCCTCCTGCACTCCCAAAGCCTGAACCTGAACTTGGCAGTGCAGGCATAGATTTATATGCATGCCCCTCCTTTGATGACAGGGTAAATATTCACACAGACAGCCAAGGTGCCCCCGTCATTACCCATGTGCTGCATGTTTGCCCACCAGTTAAATTCTTAGGGGGATTGTTTGGTGAGATGAATGGGGCCAAAGTGCTGAAGGACGTATCGGAGCCGTTGTAGGGTTTTGCCTGTCAATTAAAGCTGCTGTGAATGGCTGGGAGGTGGAGAGTGCTCGGCTGTGCTTGCCATCTCTCTGGTCCTGTTGGATCTGTGGAGATAGCTGAGGTGCCATTCACCTCAAATAGGAAAAACCCTGTCAATATTCATCTATTTAATAACCCTGAATGTGCTGCTCACTGTGCCTTTTGAAGACTGTGGGGTCTGCATTTCCCTTTGATGTACTTTCATTGTCAGACTCTCTATCTGAAATCTTCGAAGATGGAATTGGGGACATTTTCTCTTTTTTCATTCATTCAGTCCAACCTCAAAGGTTTCCAGCAGTATTTCTCTAGTCCAAGATGCTTTGTTGTATGGAGGGGGGGCATTCAAGTTGGTGGTAGTTCCCCACTAGGATTTCTATTACTGGGTAATGGAACACCAGGAGATTTAGGCAAGGATGTTACTGACAAAATATATATATTTCTATGTTCCCTGCCTACTAAAGCATAGACCTTGGTGTGTAGATTGCTCCAATTTAGTTCTTCTTTCTGAGAGTGTATAGAAATACAAAGATGCATTGAGGCACATTTGCAAACATGCACATGCTCTCTCTCTCAAACACACTACAGACAAAGCTCAATATTGATAGCTGACTTACACACTCACCTTGAATGCATTATTGCATGCCACTAGCCTATGACATAGTTTACATTACACACATTTATGTCTCCATCTCTTCACTGACTGTGGTAGCTATATTTTAGATCCACCATTACAGCTACGTCCCACTTTGTTCACCTCTAACATTGAAATGGTTTGTTGGATAATGTTTCAAGGCAAGCAATGTGACTGGTCACACTGCTTTTTTTGTGACTATTTGATGTGACTAAAAGGTGCCCATCAGCATCCACAGTAGCAAACAAAAATATGCATAATACAGGAACTTACCATAGTGTTTGTAGTAAAAGGTATGTTGCACTAGGAGTTTAATATTGGAATTGAAAAGAGGAAGTAATCTGGAATCTTTTATATGATCCATAAAATGATGTTACAGTTGAAAACGTCTGTCATTGATAGGCTAAATAATGAAGATAATTAGGTGGTCAAGGCTATGTAGGCTAGTAGCCATTTGGGACATGACAAAGTTAACAAACTGTACTTTTTGTGCATTAAGTAGAAATCCAAAGTTCAGTTATAAAATTCCAAAATCAGCTGATTAAAAATTTAAACAGACTTTGAGAGATTTACCATTATATTGCTAAGAAGACTAACGCAGGCTGGGTCAAGGTTGACCGATAACACAGGTGTCAGCTTTCCACCTTAAAAGCTTTTTCCCTGCATTTTATGGAGGAAGGCACAGCTGTTGGTTGTGGTGTTTTTTTTTTTTTCCTGATGGTGTAGCTTGAAGCTTTACAAATGAATTATCTTTTACTGTTTAGGTAAATGCAGCATTCATGTCTTGTTTTGTTGTTGAGTTTCCAATCACCTTGCTCCTTTTTTTCAGAAGCAGTGTTAATTTTTTTCAGTGTGTCTGTAAGTGAAGATTTAAATTGACACTGGAGATACTGCAGCTTGTACCAAGAGGTTAACCAATGCGGGCTGTATTTATGGTACATTTGATATGTCACAAATACAACATTGATAAGTTACTTTATGCGTCATGAAGTCACTCCTGCATGCAAAGTGTACAATAAACACCCAGGGAGCAACACAGGAGATAAAATCTGCCATGATGTCATTTATTTTATAGCCATTATGCGTAAAATGTATTTGAGAATGACAGCTTAAGGTGAGATTTTAGTTGCAGCAGTTTTAAACAATCACAAATGAAACACCACAATGTATGTAAGCTTAATACTGAAGCGACAATATTGATTGGAGAGTTTTCCTACTTGAGTTGGTGGCAAAAGTTTTGTCAGTGTGAAAAATCGATGAGCTCCATTGCTCCATTCTCCATTGTGGGGCTTTAATGGAGCTACATAACACCCAGTATACTTTATTTGAACCATTTATTGTAGGCATTGGGTATCATGTCACATTAGATCAGACAGATTTGTCAGACGTCACATTTAATACAAATAAGCAAACTATAGAAGACAAGCAGCCAGGGAATTGAGGAATGGGCTCAGAAAAATGAATGTTTGGCATATTTAAAGAAGAACTACTCAAACACCAGCAGAACAAAAAAAATCTCTGAGAGTTTTAATTTTACCACAATGTGTGAATCAACATAGATGTAATTTTTAAATAAAAATTAACAGTGTAATACCTTTTGCTTGGAAAAGGTTTATAGGCCATACAAATGTCTTTTTCATTTTTACTTTATGTTACTTTTGCCTCATCTTGACGAGAACATTCCTTCCTTGACCTTTCACTTCAACGTTTACAAGAAACACACAAAACATGTTTATTAAGATGCTAAAAAAACCTGAAAAAAGTCAAGGCAAGTAGGAGTCTGTGTAGTACTAGTGAAAGCACAGCCGCTGCGAAATGAAAAGCGAGGACTTTCCCTCACTATAAAGTGTCTTTCAAGGTCTGTCTGGAGGAGGACATAACTATAGAGCCCACACCCCTGAGCGTACAGCTGTAATGTCTAACAACTTCCGCCATTTCTCCTTCTCATATTCAGCTAATTTGAGTCTTCCCGTCTCTCTGTGGTGCTGTGTGCTCTATACATCTTCACCCACCATTCCCTCACATTTTCACTCTGTGCACTCTCACTCTGGAGGACCTATACACTGGCAGATAAGAGGAAATGAAGTCTCGTCGGCACAATTTGAAGCGCTGCTTTGAAGCTGAATGTGAAATAGCAGCTCCGCTCCTCTCTGCTCCTCTCCGGCTGGTAAAATAAGGGCCCTCTCGTTAAAAGCACTTTACCTGTGCTCCCTCTATGGATCATTGCTCTCATTAAACAGATTTGGGGTTACATTCAAATCACAATTACTCCAAGCACTAACTGTTAATGGGCACAAGGGTTGAAAGAGTAAGAGAAATGTTTCTGACATTTCTTTTTATATCTCTCTTTCAGCTGGGTTGAGAACACATCAAAAGGTGTAAAGTGAAGCATAAACTAACCTAAACCTGAATAGGGATTGATTTCAAAGATGTGTAATATTGAACTGTGCCAGAAATCACAGTCAAAAAATTTTAACTTTCAGATAGATTTTAGTCCTATAGTCTGTTGGGAACAGTTACTTACATAATGATTATATATTAAAAATATACATGCATTTTCTCTCCAGACTGAACAAGAGCACATACTTGCCCTTATCTGACCTTTCAGTACTTACTGAGTTTTTCTCTACTTGGATATGCATCCGACATTACCCTGTGTGTGTGTGTGTGTGTGTGTGTGTGTGTGTGTGTGTGTGTGTGTGAGTGTGTGTTTGTCTGGGGAGTTTTGTATATGTAGCAGACTGTCAAGAACACCCCCTGGGTCCTACTGCACAATGCCAAGAAGAGTGCAGGACTTTCATCTGCTCACCGCAGAGATCCTGCTGTGTATGTGTGTGTGTGTGTGTGTGTGTGTGTGTGTATATGTGTCTATGGGTGTATGTGTGCTCGTGTGTATTTGGTGTTTATATGAGTAGTAAAAGAGGGAGATATGTCACCTTGGGCACTGCAGCACAGAGTGGAAACAAACTTGTGTTTTTGTTTTGTCTATTGCAGATACAGTATCTGATCGTATAATTTGACACTTCATCATTTGGATTTAACAATATTTAAATTACTATTTGCTCTTTGCATCAACTGCTCCTCAGATAAAGATAAACCTCTTTAAAGCTTGCTCACTGCTTCCTCTGAGAATTTCTTTTAGTTAGTGACCTGCTGACTGCCTTAGGGAGAGAGACTGACATTACGTTTTTCAATAATGACCCAAAGACACCAGAATGTGGATATTTCCTCATGATGCATCTTAGTCTTGTGTGTGTGTGTGTATGCAGTAAGCACACAATTTAGCATTTTGTGTGTATTTGTATTTGGTAAGTATGCATGTGGTTGCGCCTCACTGCCACTGTGTTGCGAGTGTTTGTGTGTGCGGTTGACTGTATGTGTGAGGGCCTCTCCTGGTGACTGCCTAGGGCAAAAGCACTGGATGTAATCCCATGTATGCCTCCAGTCTCTTAGCTGCCTGCATAGATGTGGAGGAACGTTTTAGCCCCTGCAGTGTGCCGTAGGGCACAAGTGCTCACCCTCCTGTACTGCTAACAGACAGCAGCTGCCTGGTGCAGCTCCAACTCAGGTTCCTCCTAGCTCACACCATTTGTGTGCGACTCTTTCTGCACTCCGTATCTGTGTGGCACAGTTCAATTTGCAGCAATGAGAGATGGCTTAAAGAGGGAGAAATTGACTTTTGACAGCCATTATATTAAAGTATGCACACTTTCACAAATTTGTATCAGTGTCTGGAGGTGAAGAGCACTCCCTTGCCTGAAAATCAAATCATCTACTTAATGTATAGCCTTATCTTGATTGGCACTTGCTTGTGCAAAAGCTAAGAAATATAGTAAGTAAAACATGCTCATACTGAAGCCAAATGTAGTGCATTGATTGAAAAGGGAGTGCAGACATCCTTAGTGCTCAATTCAGGCTCCGTGACAGGCAATGAAATTTCATGTGACAAATGAACGCAAGGAAAAAGCTAGACATGCATGGCTTTATTCAGTAGGTGCATAGAAATCATATCACTTAAAAAAACATTAAAGAAAATTATCCCAGCTTTTGGTGTGTTCTTAAAATAGTTTTAAACTGATTTTCTGAATAAAATAGCTTCACAAGCAAGACCTTTATGTGAAAATATGCCTGTTATTTTGGTCTAAATCACAATGTGGGGCTGCATTAATCCCATCCTAACTGAGACCCTGTAGGTTTGCCCTATTTGGATTCTGGTGTTGATTACTTCTCCACCTTTAGAAAGTAACAAATAGAAACATAAGTCAGAAAAAGTTCTCCTGTAAATAAATCCTGTCCTAGAAGTCTTACATCTCTTGTTGTTTCTGTATCATGTGGTATTAAAAAGCAGTCATTGGTTGGGCTCAGTGCATCTCCACAAAGAAATTAATATATGTTGTAAATGATGAGATAACTTCTTGCCCTGGATTTCTTGTATGGTAGAAATGCCACATGTTCACATGTTGCATGATCAATATTATATAATCCCCTAGTACTGTCAAGGTGTAGCTGATCCCCTGAATTAATAAGATGGAAGAATTGCACTCACTTGATACTGTCATAGATGCTTTTACAGTTCTCTGTGAAACCTGTCATGGCCTATTTCCTTTCTGTCTGTGTCCTTATCCTTTCAATTGTTTTATTATTCCCATGGCCTGACCTCCTGTGGTGTTTATTGAGAGTTCTGATGAGGTTGTCGTGGAAGGGCTGGAGGAATGACAGGTGGTCTTGATGATAACTATCTATCCACCCCCTTCCATCTCACCACGGCGCAAGCTTCAACCACTGATCTCATCTCTGATGTCCACGGTTGCGCCAGAACAGAGCAGAAAGGTAGATCAATATGTGTCATAATCGATAGGTCAGAAAGAGGAATCACTGAAAGGTCAGCGCCGTTCGATTCCCATGTTATTGCACTACAACCTCTCTGTTGTCGCACATTGGTCATTAACTATGAAACCCTGCAGGATACCAGCACCCCTACCTGCTTTTAGTAACATCAACTAATCCTAATTATTGGTTCTGCTCTGGCTGAAGGGGCAGATGACGACATTTTCTTCATCTGTCTGTGATGTGTTATGTTGCAATATCTGCCTGGCCCTCACACCCCTGACCTGTCTCTCTGTGGGACTGTTCCTCGTTAGGAGAAAGTCAGCTTGCCCCCCTGCTGCATGCAGCCGCAGTCGTACAACCATCATTAGTGAGTGACAGTGCTTTACGCGGTTGCCACGCCGTGAGGTTATTGGACCAGCATTCTTGAGCTCCAGGAGGCTATCCTGAAGCCGTATGGGGTCCAGATCACGAATCTTACACCACTCAGCTCAGAGCAATCCTGGTCCACCATAGAGCTTAGCGAGACATTCACCTGAGCTTACAGCTCTGCGGGGGGAAGAGGACAGGATCACCGGATTGAGCCAAATCTGATTTTCACCTCTATCTCAACTGGTGTGATGCTACGATGGAGTTTTGACTGGCTTGATAAATGTAGTGTCATGGGGGTGACAAAATGGATGTAAGGTGCTGTGCTCGCATGGAACGCAGCCATTCTGTGTTTTTTATACATGAGGTATTGATAGAGATGTGACCAGTCCCCAAAAATGCTCCTGCACACTTGTCCCCTAATAATTTTATACCCATACATCCTTAATCATCTGTGAGTTAGTGAGGAAATGAAAATTAAATAAATCTATAATACAAATTGAACAACTTGAAATGTAGACACACAATGTTCAATTCTGAGAAAAAAAATCTGACTTATGCTATGGCCAAGCAGCTACACGGCTCTCTTTTGACCCTCTAAACCCGTTTTGTCCAGCACTTCTTCCCTGAAATGGCATTAGCATAAATCTCCAGCCCATAGAGGTAATGATGGCGTGAAATTATGGCTGCCTCAGCAGACCTTATTCCCCTCTCTGCTCTCCCTCCCTCTGGGTCCAAGGCCTCAGCCTTCGACTAAGACTGTCTCCCATGCCTTCTCTCTCTCCTTCCTCTCCCTCTTTCCTCTGCTTTGCTTCCTAGTTCCATTCAAAGGGAATGTGTAACTGAATTTGAAATGGAGTGCCCTTCTTTCAAGGACCACAGCTAATGAGACATTTTGCCTTGAAATCTGGACTGGATGGGGGAAGACCCTGATGGGCAAGGCCTGGAGATGATAGCCACCCCGTACATCAGGTGTAAGGCTGTCCAGATCTCTCGCCGCTGAGAAGGCGAAAGGTGGTTTCTATAGGAGTGAGAAATAAGGATCAGCCTTTATAGAATGAGCACCCTTCTCTGGGTCACCTGGGGCTGCCATTGTAAGTCCAAGAGCTGACCTCGAATAGCGCGCCTCTGTGATCTGCATCTATGTGCAAAGAGAAAACCGACACCAGCCAGGCCTCCCCCTTTTGCATACATGTATTAAGGGCGATATTGGAGAAAAAAAAGAAGCCCACAAGGGTCTGGAGTGAGATAGGAGGTGACAATTAGATTGAGATGGAAGAAAGTACACTGGAGTGGGTCAGAGAGAGTTGAGGAAGGATGGAGTGTGGAGAGATGGAGAAGAGAGTCAAAGAGATGGAAAGGGGGTCGGGCCCATAGAAACAGGTATACTTGACAGTTTGCGGTCCGGGGATCATCCGAGAGACGCCGCATGGGTGCAATGATGAAAGGAATTGAGAGCTTTGCATCCTAGGGGTTCTCTCTTTAATCAGGGGCCCTGAGGAGAGAACCTTGCAGCCTATGGGCCCCTGGCCGCTGCTAGCCACTGTCATGCTAATAAAAGAGGCTCAGGGTGTGAATGGAGAGGCTAGCTTGTTACCAGCGTGCTAATTAATGCATGCGGCAGGGGTGGGTGTGTGTGAATGAGGGTTTTATGCATTTTAATGAGGTGTCTGTATGTGTGAGTGTGTGTTTACGTGTCAGGATGGTAGGGACTTGAAGCATGGAGTGAGACGGATGTGCCACCAGGTTTAAAAATAGGGGCTCAGATCACAGCAGATGCACCCAGGAATGGTGTCGAAATAATTTGTTGGGAATTACCTGATTTTGAATCTCAGTCTGCCTCCAAAACCATCTTACTGCTTTATAAAAAGATGTTTTTCAGCTTCAAAGTACAGTTAAAACCCACTAGAGCTAGTGCAGCTAGCTGTAAACCCAAACAAGTACATTATTTGTATTTTGTATTTTACTGCTGATGCAAAAATTGTATCATTAATTAAAACTAAGCAAGAACTGTAATTATTATCATTAATAAATACATATAATTTAATTTGGACTCCCTCAGCTACAATCTGGACTGTCTGGATCATTGTGTGGTGGACACAGTCCTGTCTGATTTACTTTCTCACTTGACTGCTGTTTATCAGCGCTCTTGTGCCTGTCATGTCCCAGACTATGACAAAAAATGATCCTTGAAGATCTGTTAAGGGCCTCACCCCAGACAACCCTTTCTGTCTGCCTTGCGTTCCCACGGACAGCATTGTCTGAGCTAGATGAAAAAATGGCATTGTTGCACGTGTCACCCTGACAAGACATAGGGGCGTGTGTCAGGGTAAAGGGAGAGCCATCGAAGTCTGTGACCTTTTAATTTGCTGGTGGCCTCTCCCACAGACCTCTGTGTCGGCCGTACATGCCCCATTCTGTGATTTGGGACTCTATCAATCTCATCGGTATTGACAAGGGACATGTTTGCTAGATTCAATTTGACTGATGTAACCCAGGAGGAAAATTCATAAGTAGACGTTTGTTATAAAATGTTTTGCCGACATGTATGAAAATAGTGTATCCACAATGGGGGCTGAGATAAATTAGGTTAAACGCTCTGAGGTTATGGCCTTTGAGAGAATTACTACTACGCCTGAAATGTGAAATTGTCATCTTTGAAGAATTAAAATGATTTTCTGGAGCATCAACATGAATATCTCAGAGGATGTGACCCAGTACAGATGTGATACACTAATGAAATATGCTCTACTTTTTCCCCATCAACCAGCTTATATACAATTTTAAACAGCCACTTTGAATAGGTTCTGTGCAGTTTAAGGTCTCATCTTTCGCACGAAAGCTACAACACAAATATTATTTAGGTCTGATGGAATCGTGGAGTAGCATTAATAGTGGAGGCTTACAAATTCTTTGTTGCTGTAAAATAAAATACCCTTCAGTTACCGGTGACAACGTCTTACATGCATTTCTGTTCTTCCAGGCAGTTACTTCTGTGTGAAATACAGTGTGCTGAATAACAGAACGTACTGTAGGTCATTGTTTCACTTCATGAGTGCTAGATACATCAGAGGTCCCTATATTTTGTTCCACCAATACAGTCTCACATATCCCACCCTACCCCCAACCTTGTCCACCCTGTAAAGTGCCATTATAAAAATGTCAAGGGGTCCCTCTCTCTTGTCCTGCCTGTCAAAATCATGTGCCATTATGCAAATCACTGTGTGAACACACACACTCTCAAAGATTTACATAGGCTATATAGGCTATAGGCAATAGTGGATATAGATAATTACAGAAATAATCCTATAGATACATATTGCATATGCACATTTATGAAAATTAGGGAATATTTTACATTTGCTCTTGAAGGTTAAAACGTTATCATTACATTACCTTGTATCATTTTTAACAACATAAATGTTGCACAAAGGCTGATCAATTCAACATTTCTTAAGCACAAAAAGAGGCAGCTTTGTACTGTTAAGTAAAAATTGTAGATTAAAAAAAATCTCCATATCATTAACTTTTAAAATCTGAATTTGGGGCAAATATATAAATATCTAGATCTGTTTGGCCTTCAGTCCTTTTCAAGTCAGTCAGACACATGCTCAAATTTGAATATATTCCTCAAGTTAAGAGGATTTTCCTCCATTGATATTTTTATTGAAAAGATCACACTAAATGGTCCAGTGCCAGCACCCCCTTAAATTGGGTTTAAAGTGATTCTCTCAGTGACTATTAGATAGAAGTGCATATGTGATTTTATCCTTTTACATTTCTTAACTCTTTACTTTTTCCCTGGTCTTAAATGTCTGTGTTTGAATTGCAGTGTCTGAAGTGGTTTTGCAGTGTTGCAGAAATGGAAATAGTGTGCATGAGAAAAGATGGAAAGAGGCATGTAAGAGGTAGAAATATGTCATTTTTGGTGGAAAGCATGAATGTATCTGAAGTGGAGGTCAACCCTATAATGTGCCCATTTGGAGGGAGGATCATTAAAGCCATTTACCATGACTTTCACTGCATTGCTTCTTAAGTAATGACAGAGGTCCTCCTATCGAGAGCAAGTGAAAAGAGGTGTGTGTATATGTCTGCTGCACCTGTACTATACAGAACGTTACATTACGGAAAATCAAGAAAGGACAGATAACTTCACTGCTCTATGACACATCAGAGTATCCATTAGCTGCAGAAAAAGCACAGGAGAGAGAGAGAAAAAAAAGAAAAGGAGAGAGAAATAGAGATTGGGCCTTCTGTTTTGACAGCCATGAACCAGAATATTGCTCCATTTTTTGTTTCTCAGAGCAGAGGAGTCATGGATGTGGTTTGAGTGACAGTGAGTCCGATGTACGCTGACATGTAGAGCTGCTTCACATTTCCTCTAATTGCTCCGCATTGCCCGGGCTTGGCACACATGTAGAGCATGGTAAGAGGCGCCTCTTTTTAGGTCGAAACAGAGGTTGCTGTGATTTGGCATACAAAGAGAAAAGGAGGCATGGGGGGAAAGAAGAAGAGGAGGAGGAGGAGGAGGAGGAGGAGGAGGAGGAAAAGGGCTTGAAGAGGAGGCATTCTATTATTCCTGATAGACTACTCTGAAGGACAGAGAGGTGATGGCCTTGTTTGTACAACTCTGTGGCATAATAACGTCCTGCATTAAATCTCTGGCCAGTTAAAGTTTAGATATCGTGCCAGCACAGAGATATATGACATCAGGCACATTCTACCAATCAGGTGTCATTGATGCAAGCTATAGGATTTGTTGAAATATCCAAATGCAGAAAGAAAGACGGGGATGTAAGGGGCACAATACAGTGGCAGACATGGCGTCAGTTTTGATTCATGGTGTGCTGAAAAGCACTGAGATTGGAGGAAATCCTTGCAAGGGAGGGAAAAAGCCTCTATCCTTGCTGATGCTATTTTAATTAAATAGTTGCTAGGTTACATCGTGCAGAACGACAGGGGTGGGTGGTGTGGCACAGGCGCCCGGGCGAGGGGAATGGTGTGTGTTTGTGTGTGTGTGTGTGTCGGCGTGTGTGAATATACATGTTTGTGTGAGTGTGTGTGAGGGGACATGTCCCTGAACAATGAAAGCACATCCCTTTTTTTTTTTCCACACCCAATCTATAATAAGGATTTCAAATGTGAGACATATTGACATGAAATACAGTGAGAGCGATTTTACGCTCTCTAAAACTCTCTCTAGCTCTCTCCCTCTCCCTCGCTCCGTCCCCATATTCGTCTGTCTTTTTCATATTTCTCTCACAGATCAGAGGAAGGGGGGAAGCCCCCTTTCATCTCTGTGACAGTGCTTTTCACCTCCACTGGTGACTTACTGAGGACTACTGCTCCCATTGCACCCTGGGATGCCAGACAGTGGAGAATGCCACGGACCTGTGTGCCCTGGCAACCACTCCTGTTTCAGATGCCCCCCTTCCCAACACACACACACACGCACACACACACACACGCAGTCTCCTTTAGCCCTCCACTCCCAGCCTCTGTCCAGGACTCTGACCACACAGAAACCCAGTCAGGGCACTGATGGATGGGGTTGGAGACAGCAGAGAGTCCCTTGATGTTGGAAATAAATCTGACAGGCCCTACTGGATAAGGGCAAGCATAATCTTTCTCATTGGCTACAGGCTGAAGGGTGTGTGTGTGTGTGTGTGTGTGTGTGTGTATGTGTGTTTGTCCTTTTTTCCACACCCTTTACTTTATTTTCAACACCCTCCCTCCCTCCTCTCCACCTCGACCCTTCTTTCCTCCTCCACTTCTTCCCTCTATGCCAGCAGAGATAATGCCATAATTTACAGCTATGCATTGTGGAAGATGAATGATAGTTGCTTTTCTTGCTTAATATGCATTTGCCACTACCAGATAATAGTCTTTTTGTAGGAGGAATAAAAGAAATACCTTCAAAAGGAATTGAGCATTTTTATGCTATATTCTCTCCCTAATGTGCTAAAAGTGATATATAATTCTCAGTCTTTCATTAGAAGCAAAATTGATAATGATGAAAGTGTGCTATATTTTTCTATAGCTGTTCCTCTTTCATATTCCAGGGTGAAATAT
The DNA here is from genome assembly GCA_038419695.1 of Scomberomorus guttatus. NCBI lineage: Eukaryota > Metazoa > Chordata > Actinopteri > Scombriformes > Scombridae > Scomberomorus > Scomberomorus guttatus. The sequence continues at coordinate 15,504,292 of CM076450.1, read as the reverse complement.
TGCACAGCTTTTTTCACCTTTTTTTCCCCATAGGTATGTCTTCTGAGTGTATATGGAAGTTAAAAAAAGGGACACACACACGCAGACACACACACACATAATTTTTGCAAACATCTTTTCCAAAAACATCCACTCTTGATGCATATACAGCATAAATATGTATTCCATGTCTCAGTCACAGACAGCTATTTCTCTTTTACATTCACACTCCCATGTCTCCCCAGCAGACAGCGCGAGCAGAAGACACTTGAGCTACGGCATGTATGTATGTGTGCCTGTACTGAGAGAAGCTGGGGGCCCGGTGTCCAGGGGCCAGTTTCCCCTCGGGACTCCTCTCAATGACTCTGGTGACCTGCTGCTCTCCTCGGCGGTCGACATGCGCTCCAGCAGGTTGCAGCGAGAGGTCAGGGGTCGTTGAAAGCAACAGGGTGTCAATATGTGACCCTCTCACACAGGATCAAACGGGAAATTAACTCTCTGAACAAGGTCATGTTTGGATGTTTCTTTTGGCTGAGGGATTACACACTTTTATTGGAATTACCTTATACATTTGTTGTCTGAATTTGCCTATATCATATACTGTAACAACAGTTATTTATTTTGTGACTCTTGTCATATATCACAATATAAACAAAGTCTTCCTCAATTTTGTTGCACAGTGGATGAACCACAACTTTCAATAAATACATTTTTAGACAATTTTTTGACTCTTTACAAATTCAAATCCAGTGGACTAGAGGATTGAAGATAGAGGGTGAACAAAGATATGGTCATAGGATATTATTGTTGAAATGTCCCTTTAATATCACACCATATGCCATCAACAGTCAGAGAAGTACAAACACAATGCTCTGTGATTGTGCATATTTTTTCCAAACATGTCTTTTTTTTAAAAAAATCTCCTAAAATAAATATCACTACACTGCATATGATGATATGAACATAATCAGGACTAGTCTGTAAGAAAAGTATTCACAATCATGCAGCAGCCGTTCATCGTATTTAAGGTACAAGCTAATTGACAGGCTTAAAATAAATGTCTCCCTTTATCCAGAGTAATGTTCAGAATTTGCTGCCTTCGTTCCAATCAGTTTTACATTTCCTGAAAACAGCGTGGAGTTACATTATCTTAATTAAGAACATAGGCTGGCTTTAAAGCAATGTGGGAGGACCTGGAGGTTGAAGTGCTCCGTGAATGCAATGTGCATCATCAGCCTAATAAAGCATAACACTGAAAATTAAGTCTGTCGGACCTTAGGCACGCAGAACAACAGGATCCCTGAAAGCAAAATGATGCAGGTCTCAGTAGCACGCGTGCATGTGGATATGTGTGTGTTTATATAAGTGTGTTTGTTAGAGCGGAGTGCCACAAAGGAAGCAATTACAGAAATATGTTTGTAACTGTATTATTTCTATTATTGTTACTGTATTATTGTATTGTATCTTTGGGATAGAAAATGAGAAAAACCCTGAAAAGAAAAAGTTATGTAGGCTACAGCTCCTTTGTCCTAGTTTGAGCACCACATTCACCAAAGTGCATCAAAGTGTCAGCAATTCAAACATGAAAAATGGATGAAGACAATGGTGCATTTCTCACAATTTTTCTAATAAACTGTCAATCAAACTGCTCCACGAATGACACTAATATCATATGATGCAGCATTCCATATCAAAGATCTCATCGATGCTCGTTCCTCCTTGGCTCATTCGGAGGCCTGTCCTCCCCTCTTATTATCACCATCATCATTTGGACATGAAAGGGGAGAAACAAGTGCTATACCATTGCCAAGGAGAAACCTTGATCTGGGAGCATTTGCATTCGCCACCTAGTTTCAACTGGATGTATGAACGCGTTAGCAAAGGCGCTCTCTGATTGGATGGCACTGGAAAAAAGCTGGCATTCTGCTAATGCTCAAAGCAAGCAAGCTCTCCCCCCTCCCCCCTTCCCCCCCTGCCTGCACTGTCACACTCAGTTGGTGGCACTAGGGGGCAGTCCACTCTGTTGGTTGTCATTGTTAAGGGGGCATCTACAGTAGGATTTTCATCAAGGGAAATGGGAGCAAGCTTTTAAAAATATATAATTCATTGATTCATTCCTGTTGATTATTTGAAAAATCTATTAGGTTTCTGTGAGCTTAATGTTCTACTTTTTCCACCATCAAAGTATTATAAAGACATTAAGCGGTGCTGATTTGCCTATTAATTAGGAACGTACCATTAATATGTTAAACAGTTTTTGTAGTGAATCGTGGATTATATGAACCAGACACATCTTAATAAAATACAGCAGTCTCGGTGGGTGAACGTTTCTCACACGAAGAATGTGAAGCCAAAGTAAGGTGCATATTAACAGTACACTGAGATATTTGACACTAATAAATGGTTCCTCGCTGGTGCCAAAACTATTAACGGGCAGCATTTCTGAAACAAGACACAAAATGCACCTTCAGTCAGCGTGTAAGGCTTTCTGAAGCTGCTTAAGCTGCACTCACACAACACATTTTGGTTTAATTCTCCATAATATTGAAAAAAGCTGAGATGAATTAGAAACAATAAATCTGAGTTTAATCTATATGTAATTAAATTAAAAAGGGAAATTGTCACTGTTGGTTTCAATTCATTTAGGCAGTAAATGCATGTATACACACACACACACACACACACACACACACACACACACACACTTGAAGCAGCTATACTGTAGTGTTGTGTCTGTGGTAGTATAGTGTCTATCAGGGGGGCCGCTAATTAAAGGACTACAACAATGAAGCACGGAAACCCCAAAGGAACAATGTTCATCTCAAGATGAATTAATGTAAGAGCAGTGGTGATTACCACGAGGGCAGTCGGCCATTTCATATTTCTAGCACGAGGCGGTGGACCTCAAATTTTAACCGTGACGAGATTTAAATTTTAATTTTCCTGGTGAGAGGCTTACAGTATATTTGTTTCTTTTTTTTTTCTCTCTCTCCTTGCCATTTTCCCCTGCTCTGCACTGGTAACTGGTGCAAGTTTAACTCAATTAGAGTCATATACACAGACAGCTCTATAGATGAACAGTGTAAAAAGAGAACGTCACAATGTTATGTCACCTTAACTGTTGCAGTGAATTATTAGAGCTGCAACGATGAGCCAATTGACAGAAAATTAATTGGCATCTTTTGATAATTGTTTCATTGTTTTTAACCATTTTTTAAAGAAAAAATACTAAAATTCTCTGGGTTTAGCTTCTTAATTGTAAATATTTTCTGGTTTCTTTAGTCCTCTGTGATAGACTGGACTGTTGGTCGGGACAAAACAAGACATTTTAGGTTGCACCCCGGGCTTTGGGTAATGATGATGATTTTCACCATTTTCTGATATTTTATAGTGCAAACCACTAATCCATTAATTGAGAAAATAATTGACAGATGGATCGATAATTAAAGTTGCAGCCCTCTGTATTATGTTCTGCCACTGCTACAGAGAAACCCGGCTGGTACACTTCCTGTTTGTCTAAAAATCAGCAATAAATCTTGCAATCTGGTGTATATTACTTCCCTCATTTTTTTTATTTTGTTAATTTAAAACTCTACCTCAAAGTATTTTTAATATATTATGATCTCTCTGAACTAAAACCAGCATAAATACACTGTGAATTCTCCCTGTATTTGTACAACCTGTCAATAAAGTGTACTTTTACCTCAATTATGAATAAAATATTGATTTGTGTCATTATTTCTCTCTTTTTTTATGCAGTTTTGTGGAATGTTTAAACAATTTTGGATATGTACTAAATGAACTTCAGAACTATCTACCCCTTTTTCTAAAATGTCAGTTTTTCAAAAGCCCACTTGCTCGCTGCAGCTATAGACGCTTAAATGTTTTGTGCTACCTTTTCTGCTGTTGTCATGGTAATGAAAAGATGATAATTGCATGCATTACATTTGAGGTGATTGCAACATGCTGATCCCAGTCAACCAATCTGTAATTGGCACTCAATTCAGCGGGGGCACCTTTTCTGTATTTCTTATCTTTGTCATAATTTGGAGGTATCATTGTAAAAAAAAAAAAAAAAAGTAAAATGTAAAAACAGGTCAGAGGGGTTCAAGCAATGTAAAGTGCTCTCTTTTAGTCTATTCACGATACAAGGTCAGGTCAATCATGAAGTCTGGGCTGCTGCTTCTCACAATCGACATGAGGGTGGGATCACCATTCTGTGTCACACAGAAAGCCCACTATTATAGCATCACCCCTGCAGAAGGTTCTCAGTTCTTCTGGCTGTGTTGGGGACGGAGGGGTGGGGGTACTCTGCTCCCCTTCCTGAAGCGGAGCTCCACGCCGCTCTATGGAGAAGGAACATCAGTGAATAGGACCCACTCAAGAGGAATAAAGGAACCTCTCCACTGGTTTGTTTTGGAAGCTGTCTTATTGATCTGTCTACCTATGAATGAATGCATTGGCCCAGTTTCCCGCTCATGTGGACAATGGCACTCAAGGCCTGTATTAACTGGCCCGATGTTATTCCCACAGAACAGTGTGCATTAAGAGGAGTTTGGAAGCGTTTGTCATTTCATCCCTCTATCTACTCCACTAACCTTTCCCACAAGAATAGCGATGGCAAATCGATGGCCATTGACTGCCTGAATCAATGCCAGTTTGCACGAGGTCACACTTTATAAGTACAGTGATCCTAAAGCACAATTACAATATTATTGAGTTGAGTAAAAAAGACACAATTTTATATCTTGCCTGAGACCTTGAAGACCCAAAAAGGAGCTACTATAATTGCAGATAAGCTTTCAAGTCCAATGGTAGCATTGCTTTGGAAAAGAGGACCTTTTGTGTTTATTTATAGTCTCAAAGTACAAAAGGAGCACTGAGGCTTTAGGAAGAGATATCTGTGAAAATATTTTGTAACCTGGGATTCAATGTGTTAATTTGAGTAGGGCATATAATTATCTTCAAGCACATTGAAGCATGAATTCCATGCCAAGTCCATACAACAAAAAGTGCAGTAAAAGACTGCAGTAAAAGCAAAAAAAGATATATATATATATATATATATAAACAGCATTTTATTGAAGTTATTTAAGTTTTCCACAATAGTACAAAATCAGTCAATTTCTTCATCACTGTAAAAAAAAAAAAAAAAAAAATTAATTTTTTTAACCACAGAACTAGCTAAAATATGTGAACAATTTTGCAACATGCAAAAAAAAAAAAAAAAATGTTCCCAACTACATTTCAAGGACTCCCGTCAGCATGATCTGGAGAGCGGAGGTTCAGCGAGGAAAGACAGATTAAGTCAGTAATTGACTATTTTACAAACAAGTCTTGGGCGAGGCATCATTTCTTGAAACTGTTAGTCATTCTCTTGTATAGGCCTATCATGAAACTTCACTGGGGATACTGACTTGCTGTCATTTTGGCAATTCATTCACAAATGTAGTGAATATGGATGAACTGAATTTTCAATCGGAGTTTGGTCTCTTTGGTCATGTAGGTAACAATTACCAGCATTCAATGATAAATCCATGTGCAGATATTTCTACTTTTTAGGACTGACCTTGCCTTAACTTCAAAACAAAAACATACCCAAATATATATAAAGCATCTTAGATAAACCCATCTCCCTGTTGTGTCACTGCTAAGGCCATACATGAAGCCAGTGGATTAGTCATGTAAGTGTGTGATTTAAAGATCCTTCAAAGAATGGACAAAGTAAAGAACATAATTTATTTAAGACAAAATCTAAAGCAGAAATAAATACATGAAAGAACAACAATGTTTGTGAATGCAACAATGAATAATTAACACTTTCAGTGGTAACAAACAGAAGAAACAATGAATTCTGAAAGTACCCCAGCTAATTCATGACTGACCAGAGTGTTAAAAACACGCAATTTGCAAGTGATTTGTCAAACAACTGATTTAAGTCACCATGCACTCCAAAAACAAGTGTTTGATGTTAAAATAAGAAATGTTTACAGGCCTCAACATGTATAATAAATACAAAAAAATGATCAATTAAAAAAAGTCATTAGGACAAATTAGATTGTGTTTGACCTAACCACACACAGTGGTGGGAAAGGCAGATTAACAGATGGTAGTAGACAAGTAAAGAGAACGGGAAGTGCAGGGGTGGGGGGGGGGGGGGGGGTTGTGTTAAAAATCAACTCACCATACAAATCATTTTCTTGAAAACAATCTAGAAATTAGGCAGGATTGATACATTCATTATGTGCATATTCCCCATCATTTAAAACAGACACAAACTGAAGCTAAGACTTTTGACATCAGGAGCTGAAAAATGTGATATGGTGCTGCTCGACTTTGTAAAATGTTTTCTGTACAAAATTCATAGAGCTGGAATTCATAAACCACAGCTCTATGACATAACAAATGTAACGACGAAACAAAATGCCAGACAACCGCGAGATTTGTGTACCACCACGTACCCTACATTCTTGAATAGACTGGACAATCATATTGGCCCAGTGCCTCATCAACACAATGACTTCTTGTGCGTACATTTACCCACCAAAGAGTTACAGTATGCAATGAGACTTGTAAATACCGTTATGTCCTGTTGTGCACCAGACCTCTTTTTTTTTTTTTTTAATGTGGATCTACAGAAATCATAAGCCCCCCCAGTGTTGGCAGTCCAAACACTGGCAGACACCAAATCTACAGCAATTGGGGACAGAGGAACAGACTCACTTGGCACCATTTTGAAATCAAGTTTTACAAATCCACAATTTGATCCATTAGAAAAAAAACAATAAAAACAAACAAGAGATTGTTCTCAAATGAGTTTGAAAGCAAAAGGATGGGTAATAGTTAAAAAAAAAAAAAAAAAGTTAAAAAGGAGAATATAAAGGCGTTAGCTTATCAACATTAGTTGACATCATCTCCTCTTGATCACAATGCCCTTTCAGATTACAGCTGACCTTCAGCAGAGATCCTATACATGCAGACAGACACACGGACACAAGCACATACCTTTACCGAACCCTAAGTGCCGTCCTCCCTTTAAATCATCACTGCTGCTCAAAAAACGGCTTAAATCTCTCATCTCTTCTAAAATGGCTCAGTTTAAACCAGGGAGGTTACAATGCAAATTAAAAATCATAAATCTATTGGAACGCCTTTGATTTTAAGAACCTAGGTTTGTCCTTGATGGCCAGGTCAGTTAGACACATTTAAATACATCAGCTTCAAGTCAATGAGATGTTTCCCCGCGAGTTTAACATCTCGTCTTGCTCCTGTGCAGGTACGACCGTCCACTCTCTAACAGCTGAGCTCGCCAGCAGTTCTTCCCAACCAGTCATTCTGGGAATATCAACAGGCTGCCCCTCCCTCCTCCTCCTACAAACAAACAGATACACTGGTCCTTGATGCACCATTTTAAGACTCTTTCAAACACCTTTGTCCCGTGGCAAATGGAATTTGGACATTTAACAGGCTATTGACACAAAATTTACCATTTCTGATCAAAAGACTAACACAGGGAGCCACAATAATGGCAGTTATCAGTTCCCCAAAATGTTTGAAAACGCGAGGAAGAACCTACTCTGAGGGCGTAAAGGTGATTTTGGGCTTCAATGTCACACATTAGCCTCCATAAACATCTCTAGATTGAATTATATTTTGTGATCCAAATGCAGCTTCTATAGGCTACAATGCATCTTTATTTTTTTTTAAATTTAGCACTATCTTGGACTGTAATAGAGAAAGGAATATAGATGGTTGTGTGACTCTTCTAATGTCAGGGCCCTGCACATGTGTACCAACCAAAAAAAAAACTTTGTATTGACTCATGCAAATGTTTTTCTGTATGAGTTCCTGGTGTAATTCAATGCAAATACTATTGATAACGAAAACAATTTCAATGGGAGGGCAACAGTCCAAAAACTGACTCCTGCCACACGTTAAGTTGTGAAGGGGCTGAGTTTAGGGGCTTACTGAAGTACCTACCACCAATATATCAAGAATCTGTAAGTGTTGATGGGTTTAAGTCATTCCATGTGAAAAACTGTGATTATTAACAAGAACATTAGTTTAAGTCTCCCCATTGGCTCATCTAAAACTGGTGGGAACGAGCAGAACTGTCACACCACATTTTACATGTGTAATTAGTCGTCAGCATCTTGAGATACAGTATTTTACTTCATAGTACCATTCAAATTTCATACAGCAAACTGGACCAATTTCTCATTACTGTGCCAACCCACTGACACTGGTTATCATTATTCTAATTCACAATTTAGTCTGTTATTAAAATTTATAAATCTTGCTCTCCAAATAAAAAGGTAGTGGTCGTAGTAGTAAAAACAATGACAAGAGTTCACAGAATCATCTGTGGAGGAAGCACTGGAAGTTGAACCAGGAGCTCTGATGATATGGTCAGTCTTTATGAGAGAGGGAGGAAGGGAAGGAGGAGTTGTGGAGCAGAGTCATCAATAGGCCTCTGTTGCCCCCCACGCAGTCCTTTTTTTTTTTTTTTTTTTTTTTGATCAGGCCGAACACACTGCAGCCCGGCGGGAGACTGGGTGCCACCGCTAGGTTGGTGATGCTATGCTGCCATGAGATACTGATGGTAGAAGAGGCCAAAGAGGGAGGTGGAGAACAGACAGGCTGCGATCCACCAAGTAAAGAAGGAGAAGAGGCCTCGGAAAAGCAGGGGGCTGAAGACAGTCCGCAGGCCTCCCAGGGCCATCGACAGCTGGGCTACTGACGCCCGTGCTCCTGTTTCTATCACTGAAGCTGGTGTTGGGGCTGCTATTGGTACTGCCTCCATTGCAGAATCAGAGTTCATTTCATGGGTGCAAGGCAGGTCTTCTTCAGGATAGACCCACCAGGAGTGTCCACCTGTTGGAAACAGAGTGAGGAAATAGCTGCAGCTTATAAGAGAAACTGAGATATTCTAAATAGGAAAGCGTGACTCACCTAAGGTTTTTAGCAGCAAAGTCGTATGTAGCAGCATCACCAGTGGTGCCACATACTGTAGTGCGATTACACACAAGTAGTAAAAAACACGTGCAACCTGTGTAAAAATAGAGAAGAATACCAATGCGCATCAAAATCTCCAGAGATGAAACTCGGCTAATAATCAAAAAGACATTTCCTGTGTTTGACATCATCTTTTCAGCTCCATATATTCTTATATGACTGCTACATAATCACACTTGCAGGACTTGACCAAACAGTGCTTCATGTTGGGGAGGACTTATAAAGGGGATGATGGGAGATGATGTGATCACCCACCATTGATACTGTATCCAATTTCCAAGCACACTGCAGGTGTGCAGCATGCCTCCTGCATAATGCATGCTCGGTGCGTAGATTGAGTTTTGTGCTTTGCTCCTTCATTCAAAGATAGGTTCCTAAATGTGTTCATATTTGCTTTTAATAAGTGGAAATTGGCTTAATCCTTAAATTCTCCACTTCTGCAAAGCCAGCAAGGTGGCTCCATCTAAGTGGTTACTATGGAATCACAGATCTAAACGTCAAGTTGTAGAGAATTTCAGATGATATATTTAGGATTATTATGCAAATCATTTCAATCACCATCTTCTGCAGGTCAACGGTACTTATCCGCCCCGCCTCCTTCTTCATCTGGTCCACACCCTTCTGGGCCAGGTTGAGGTAGGCCTGCAAATGATGTCTCATCATGGTGAGCCGGAGCATACACATCAGTATGATGGCCCATAACCGTAAGGTATCGTACGTCTGCTCAGTCATCCTGATATTAATAGAAAGACAGGAGTGAGTAAGAGACGAAGGAAGCTGAAAGGATGACAGCTTTGCTGGCCCACGAACTCAACACATCATGTAACTGCTCCATCATTTAGATGGTAGACAGAGACAATGAGACAGAAAGGAAAGATAGTAAGAGCAAAAGATGTCATACACAACTCAGGAGGAAAAAGTAAAAGAGTGTGAAATTGAGAGATAAAATGGTGAAAAGGGGGTACTGTAACAAGTACCGGTCTTAATCAGATTTGTCCATGATGCTATCACAGTCACTGTCAGCAGCAGAAGAAAGTTAAGACACATGACAGGATTCAAACTTTGGTAACAAATGGAAGATGCCATCTTGGAATGAACAACCAGCCAACAAATGACAGCAGTTATAATTAAAAGCTTTCCTCAAGGTATGACTACATTTGATTACAGCCTAATTTTAACCCAAGCAGACAAAGTGTTTATTGTCATCACTTTATCTAGGAGCTGAATACATTCCTTATCTAATAGGACCATTTAGCTCATAAATTCCATTTTCATAACTGCTGTTGCATTGTTTACATCCTTTTCCCAGCACAAAAGCCAGTTATTTCATTGTCACAGATTAGCGATGCTGTCTTGTCCTCCTAGTTAGAATGGCAGGTAATTAGCTTGCTAGATATCGAGTGAGAGTCCAACTGGCTTGCCTTCCACATAAAGATCAATCACTAAGAGGTGTGAGGACATATTCCTTCAGCACACTCTTGTTTTTATGAAATGTTTTTGCAATCTCACACACGTGCTACAAAGCATCTTAGCTCAATTATCAAAATGAGCATCCAAACATATGATTGTAAATGTTCAAATTACGCAGAAAATTTATGTAACAACATATTATATTTGTGGGCAGGAGAAATGTTAGTAATAATGGAAATGCAGTGTGTACAAGTGATGTGCTACACTGGCCAGAGAACCTGCTGTGTAGTGCACATCTGGATCAGGCATATAAAGGATTGCCAGAACCAGATAATTACTTTTACTTACAAAGGCACACTCTCCTTTCCCAGAGTGGGGTTCATTATGTAGTCCTTGGTAATGGGCTTCACCCACAGCAGGACCATGATAAGAGGGGACAGGAAGTTGATATGAAGCAGAGTCCTACAGGAGAGGTGAAGGAGAAGACAGACTGATAAAGAGATATTCGCTCAGAATAACCATCGATGACTCCCACGTTTGGGAAAAACTAAACTCATTTGAATTTTCGAGTCAGCATGCCAAAAAATAAGGTCCATATTATCAGAGCAACTTTCCCAGAGAGGGGTGAGGAGATAACCACAGCATAGATTTTGAAGGGCTTGGAGATAATCCCCGTTACTGACAGTGTCTGAGGATGTAAGCTCATGACAGTTAAGAGGGGAATGGAAGAGGAGGCCATTTTGGAGAGTCTGCTATGCCAAAGTGGATTATCTGGATGCAATGTGTTCCTTGCACCGCACCCCCTATCATGGTCATAGATGTGCCACCCAGTGAGTTCTGAAATAGAAATCGGTCCCAAATGAGGAAGTTTTCATCTGGCTTACAGGGTGCTCTCTCGTCACTGACACACTCTGAATGGTAGGAGACAAGTACAACTGCGCTACACTCGGCGTCCAAGATAGGATAGTCAGATATTTGAGCACGATGTTTGTGGCCAATTTGAGCACATCATGTATTAAACAAGCCTAGAACCAAAGACATAACTGATACTGGTGTCAACAAAATATGTGAAGCTAAACATATGCAACTGGCAAAAGTAAAAATACGTGAAAGAGGTTTTTCACCTTTCATCTGTTGTTTAACTGTCCGTTATTAGTCTGACACTGTTATAGGAAGACAATATTAAATTGTTTGAAAACCCTTTTTCATCAAAGGTTGCCATGACTTTCCAGCTTTTCCATCCTTACCATTAAGGATAAGGAAGATATCAAACATATTCAATGAAAAATACATGAGTGAAGACAATTACTGTAGTGGACTCACTGTGTAAATCTGGCTGTGGTCAGATTGAGAGCATCAAGGTGCATCTGGGCCAATCGCAGACCAGGGAAAGTTAGAAATGCCCCAATCAGGGAGCAGAGTAGGGCCAGGATCAGCTTGAAGGTGAGTTTAGATATGGGACCCCTGTAAAAGAGAAAACACACAGTGAGATACTAGTGTAGGTTCATAAGTCATAAAGAATTCATGAAGGCAGAGAAAACAAAAATGATGATGCTATGGGAATACTGATAATGTACTTACTGGGACTCTAAGCCCTGGTGTTCCAGAAATTGTAGAGCACTGTCTGAGAAGTTTGAAAAACCTAGAAGAAGAAATATTCAGCTCACTAACTAGGGGCAAAAGTATTAAAATTTTTGTTGTTATAAACAGGGTCAGTCAGGGCGCAGCACTCACCGGTCTCCAGACCAAACTCCAGGTAGTTTTCAGTGATGATGAGAATAGCCATGGCTTTGACAAAAAAGAAGAAAGCAAAAGTAATGCAGAGTGAGCGCTCGCCTCCTTCCTCCAGCTTGAAGTAGTGGGCCGTTAGAGAGAAAAGGGTCTTACTGCAGTGACAGAGTCAAGGAAAACATCTCCAGAAACACACTGGTATATAAAGCATTGCTTTGCTGATACATTTTCAATGCCTTTTACAGGTTCAAGGGAAACACAAATACATCAACTGATATAAAACAGTTTGATACAGTAACACACAGCTATTCACCACACAAAATTTGTTTCGTCTTTACACAAGCACATAGAGTTTGTGCATACTTACAGGCCCTGTGTGAACCCTCAACCCCTTAATGCCACAGCATGTGCGGGTGCAGAATGTGTGGGTTTTTGGCACCAGTGCATGCCATCAAGGTCGTAGTAGCATTTTATGCCTCCCCCAGTCCACCCTGATCAGGGGGTTACGGATAGAACAAGTTTCTAAAGTGAACTCTGGTTACCACGGAGATGAAACTCATTTTCTGCAACATTTCAGGTGACAACATGCCAATTTTTCACTCCCTTTCAAGAATGGTATTCAATCCAAAGGAGACTTCTTTCTTCCTCTAACCCTTATTCAGGACTGTGAAGACAGCTGTATAAACACTTACCAGACCAGTTCAAGCCAGCATGAGGCTGAACAGAGAAATACAGCCATGCAATACAGCTGTCATGTAGTGGGCTACAATTAATATACCCCTGTGTTGTGCTGTCAGAGTTGGCCAATGTATAGGATATTCAGTCACATTTATACATTTCAGCAAACAAAGGGGAAAAGCGAGGTGCTATTAGGTGCATACCTGAAGAGTATGCTGCTGCAGTATTATCAGAGAGGGTTAACAGAGCAGTGGCGCTGATCTCAAGGGCAAGAGTCTTAAACATGTCATCAGGGCTGAGATAGGAAAACTGAAATCAAGTGTCCCATTAACACATATATTGAGCCAACATATTCCCTCATCTTCATAGTACCATTTCATCTGTTCCCCCGGTCTGTCCTTTTCCCCAAGCATATCAGTCTGTTGGGCTGTGAAAATTGGGCCTCCAATCTCCGATGTAGGCAGGAAATGACACACCATCTGACCACGGTGAGCTGGGCCTGACCAGGAGCACTGGAAAGATTGATTCCTGTGGTTGGTGGCGAGGATAATGCATATTATTTAACCATCATTCAGCGTAGCAAAATAGCAGGTAGCTGTGGAGCATAAAGGTGCTGGAAGTCAAGCCAGTGGGAGCTTTAGGAGTCATTTTATAGCCTCTCGCCGCCACTGCTGCATCCATACAATCAAGCTGGAATGATTTGGTCTCGCTTATAGACAAAGAGATGTTACCCTATGACATATATAGGATGGTGTAAGTGAAAATAATGGAAATGTGAGCAGAGAAGAGTCCATAGAAAACAGGTTTGTTCAGCTGTAACCCAAAATGTTAGCAACCGGCCTACAGACACCAGCACAGGTGTGTTACCAATTCAAAGAACAGTTACACACCGCTAAAAAGGCTCACCGAGATGTAAAGAGTGACTGATTCAAGGATACATGACAAAGGCAAGTACTAGCAGGCACCAGACCACACTGATGTTCATCTCTCCTGAGGGCTGAGCCACACTGTAGTAGAGTTCTGTTATCAGATAGACCACAGTAGCTGCTACTGTGAAATCCACCAGCCACTGGAACTCTGGGAAGTAGTGCAATGCTGGGGGCATAAAGAGTAGAATTAAATCCAGATACTCAAGAATAAAAAAAAAAAATCATATGGTAAAGTATATACACAGAAAAGCGTATGAGTGAACATTCAAGATGAAGCTTTCTTCAGTAGACATACAGTATCTCCTCATTGATTTTATACCTAATGTGTCGACTTCTGTGATGCATTTCGTCTCCAGCTGTAAGTCTATGTCCTTGGGAACTGTTAGTGGCTTATTGTCTATGTGACCATTGTACTTCCTAGGGCAAAGAGGACAGAGCAGCAAAACAACAACTATTGAGAAAAAGCAACTCTAAAATGCAATAATTTGTTTCTTTTATACAATTGAAAAGTACATAGCAGTCAAAACATTTCCGCTTTTTTTTTTTTTAGCATTTCAAGGGTAAATATTGCAGACTTAGCAAGATGGTGGTCTGAGGTAGAGATCTGTCCTTCAAATATAAGAGCATACTAGGGGTTTTTCAATGTTTTGCCCCATAAACAATAAATTATGTTTTTTTACATTATTGCTGAATATTTACACAAATGTCCTACATTCCAAAGAGTCATTGTAATAGCTAATCCATCACAGGTAAATGTTAAGTCTATATTGCCTGTGTTGACTGTCAAAGTCAAGTCAATTTGCAGTAAAGCAGATGTGAGGCACAATTCGCCTTGTTTTTCTTTTTGCTGTTTTTCTTTGTCTTTTCCTTGTTGCTGTGTTTAATGCAGCTTAGACATACAAATTTTAATAGTAGGCATTGGTGAACTTACTTTATTACTACTAATACTACAGTAATATTAATACTACTTTTCCATTACCAAAGACATAGGCAGCACAAAAACACAAACAGCAGGTGAATGGAGAGCTGTTCTTTGGCCTTGAAGAACTGTCTGATGGGACTTCACAGTTCTGGGCTTTGTTTGTTCAGCCCTGTGTGTGTGCTGGATTCACAGGACAAAACCACTGCAAGACTCTAGGGCCAAACATGCCCTGGACAGATTTCATCTCTGAGGCACCTGACAGGAAAAAAGGGGCTCAGCTTCGCCCCTGACTGAGGGAGTCAGACCGTTAACAAAAGGAACGGAGCTGCATGGCACGAGCTGGCAAAAGGACAGTGGTCCATCTTTTTCTTCGGGGGATTACTGAACATGTGGTGCTAGAGAGCATTGACCTGCCTCATACAGGGTCAGAGAAAGGATTGTTCTACAAAACCGCCTTAAGTTAGGAGCTGGACACCATGTGGAAGATTAACTTTCAGTTGTGACTTCCAATTTAAATTCACATTTAAAAGAAGAGTACAAAGGAAACGGCACTAAATTCATGTGATTGACATATGGTTCAACCTCCACCTGCAGCCCTGAAAAACTTATTATTATTATTTTTATTGCAAAGTAATCTTGAAGGAAGATCGTCTTCCAGAATCAAAGCTTGACATCTGACCACTTTGAAGATATGATGCTGTTTGGGAAACTTTGATTTCAGAGAGGATGCAATCCTTTTAAACCATCATCCCCTAAAATAGCCAAAATAATACTGGCTCCAAAAAAAAAAAATAGGACTGACTTTCCTCACATCCACTAGACAGGGCCACTTCTAAGCCGAGTTGCTCTGAGCCCAGATGAGGAGCCATAAAGGAAGAAAACATCAGTTAACACGTAAACACGTCAGCTTCATCTCTTCGCCGACATGCCTGTGGTCTCCATCCATCTCAAACATCTACTTCTCATCTTTTCTCTCCTCTCTGATGAAAGGGGTGCCTTTCGTACCTCCTCTGTGCCACTGCATTTCCCCAACCCCCAAACCATAGCCCCTCTACACCCCCCCCCCACCCCCACCGACACCTACCTGTCTTTCCTCTTCTGTCCTTTTTGTTTCCCAGCTAAGCTCCTCAACTCATCTTCCGTAGGGTGCTGATACCACCGCAGACTGTGAACAAAGAAAAGGAGAGAGATGTGTGGAAGCAGGCAAAGACATGGACAGAGGAGGAACGATTGAGAAAGAGAACACAGAAAACCAGATAAAGCAGAGTTGTGGACATACAAGAGCTAGATTTGCTGCCCTACTGCGCAACTATTACAACATAAAATAACTTACTATGATTATTCGGAGGTATGGAAAGAATAGGTTAAGTGATTTGGACTTAAACAAGAAAATATTGTATATCCCTTGTCTGTTCACTTCCATTTCTAGTACGAGTGAAGAGAATTTCACTTACTGTTAAAGTGTAAATTGCTTTTACATTTCTCCTTAAAAAATATCAGAAATCTTATTGAAAAATGCTCTTGAAAGCAGTGACATTAAGTCTCGGTTCTATGAACATGACTCAACGCATCAATTTCTAACAGCTGTAAGCTTTATGATTAACCTCACACACACACACACACACACACATTTTTCAAAGATTTACTTTACATCAGCTACTCTGATATACATCTAAAAAACACTTGTGAGAGGCTTTACAACAGGAGCATCGTTTTGAACCTACTTAATTTTGTTTAGGAAGCCTCTTGTCAGAGCATCTTGAGATGCACTCTGTGGGTTAGAGGAGGATAGAAGGAGCCGCAGCACAGCTTGCTTTTTCTCCCCTTGTATATTTATGTATTATGGAAAATTAATTACAAAATATACTCCAGACTGCCTGCTTAGGATAAAAGTTTTCAAAAAATGTTTCAACCGTGCACTGAAAAGAAAAATTAATTAATTATTAAATGTGTTCCAAGAAGCTGTTTACTGAAAAACATATGTGGCACTAATTAGTGGAGATGAGGCGGGCACTTTATTTTTATGCACCATCCTCTTGGGTCATCCCAATATTTTGATGCCTTTTGGTCTTTGCAGTATGACTTAATGATTCTTTTTCTTCTACTATCCAAACCCTTTTGAACAGTCTGAGTAAACATTTTGATCTCCATTGTTCTTGACTCTACATGAAATAAACTTCTCAGAGGGCGAGTGAACTGAAGAAATGAAACTGTAGCACTCCGAATGAACTGTGAAACAGGATGTACAGGATTCTAAATTACCTGCCACTGCAGAGTAGCCATCTTGCGAAGGAATAATGAGGTATGATTTTTTGAATTACACTGGCCATTACCATGGTAACCACCAGCTGCACACCGATCACACCCTGTGGAAATAGAAAGGGGGGTTTAAAAATCACATTTAAATAGTAATTAAACATGACATAAAGCAGTTACACATATGAGCTACAGGTTTATAGAAACTGATACAGATTCATAGTTTTGAAGAACTTCGTACTGTATCAGCTGAATGTATTTCAAATGCAAGTTCAATCTCTTTTTTTGACGCATTTTTTTTGTCTTGTTTTTGTCAGACCTTTTAGGAGGCAACATTCACAAAATGAAAAGTGTCAGTGCAAAACACAAAAACCAGTTGATATGCAAGCTACAATATGCTTTTTAAATGATTTAGGACCACAGACACTGTCCAAACAAACTTTTCAAGATCACAGTGCAGAAAGAAACCAAAGAACTCTGATAACAACTTTAACAACTTGAGCTCCTCATCTTCATCTTCATGGCTGTTTATCAAACATCTGTGCATCTCTTTAAAAACATCTGTATTTGAAGTTAACTACAGTAAAATGAGGTTACTTATTCCGAGCAACTTCCTGGAGCTCTTTCTAGTATATCAGAGAGACCTTCTTTTATGCCTACAATATGTAATATTTAGGGCTGCAACTAACAAGTATTTTCATTATTGACTAATCTCCCAATAACTTTCTCCATTAACTCTATTAAACATCAGAAAAATGTGAAAAATGTCCATCACTGTAGAGCACAAGGTGACATCTTCAAATGTCTTGTTTTGTCTGACAAACAGGCCAAAACCCCCCAAATATTCAATTTACTATAATGAAAGAATCAAGAAGCAAAGTCTTACATCTGAAAACCAAGAACAACCAAATTGGTGGTTTTGTTTGAAAAAATGACTTAATCAATGAATCGATTATCATGAAATTTGCTGAGCATGTCAACGGTCCAAAGAGAATGAATCCTTTTGATGTGAAAGACTACATGGCTCTTTCCTAGGTCAGATGTTTGATTTACAATGCAGCCAATGACACAGCATAAGGTAGACGCTTTTAACCAATCACCACAGGAAAGCATGTTTTCTTTGTAAATACTGTACAAGGGAAAGCTGTTGAAAGATTAGGGTCCACAACCTTGATTAAGACCCAGAGCTCAAACACAGAATGACCTTCATTTTACTATAAACAGAGGCAGTGAGTGCACTGTGTACAGCTTAAAAGTTTATCACTACTACCTAACTGTTACTGTGGGGACTCATCGATTTGAACCCAGGACCTCTGTGACATTGTGGCAGACAGTCATCTTTTAGGCTACCAGCTTACTGACAAAGCTATCTTCACATCCCTTTCCAAACACCCTAACATCATTCACACCTTAATTCATGTGGCTCTGATGACTCTCAATTACATGACCAGATGACAATAACAACTCTCATGTGACATCATGGTTAACAACACTGTGGATGTTTACGTGCTTGGGACTCCCCACTAATCTGCCCAACAGAAAAAACCTCTTGCATGAGTGGCAAAACATCTTCAAGGCTACAATTTATTTTTCTATTATGTTTTATCAAAGTAGCTCTCCTTTTTATACTTTGGTTGTATTAAGCGATTGCAGGAGTATTTGCAAAGTAATGACCAGGACTGCTTGATGGCAATACTGGAGTAATGATATTTTTCACTCATATTCCCATTTTATAAGCTTATCTATTAAAAGTTTCTTGTATGAATTTCCAGAAAATGCACTTTATATATATATATATATATGATATGTGTGGCTACTGCAATCTAAAGCCCCTTTTTACACATGCACTGCAACCCTAAAATTTTGCCAGACATCATCCGGAGGAGCTGTGTGTGTGAATGCAAATGTCCGAATCAGTTGGACTGGACATTAAACGGACTTTATCCTGCCAGCTCCCTAGTACAAACTCTGTGTAAGGTCTGATTGAGCCCAGTGTTTCCCCTATAATTGTGCAGGCCTGAGAACCCCCAGCAGGCCAAAAAAAATTATTTTTTAATGCCAAAAATAACGCCAAATATCCACTCATTTGGAAATCAATAGTGTTTGGGAGCCTCAGTGCAGCGCTGTTCCAAAACATGAGTCAACCTCTGTGCCGTTGCCTGGGAAACTCTTGGTAGCGTAGCTCCTTTAAGGAATAGAGCAGTGCGTAACGTGTGTGCGTAGCGAGTGGAGAGAGAGCGAGCGGCAGAAAAGTGATGGTGAAAGTGAGCGGAGCAGAGGAAAAGGTTAGCAGTAGGTTGTCAATCTGGCAGTAAATGTACAATGTAGGCTACAGTGTGTTGTCTAAGTTTAATTATATGGATTAAAAGGAATGGTTTAATTAACCTACTTCAGTAATATGAGTGAATTTATTAGTGCAAATAGTGTTTTCACTAAACGACGCTCTGCCTGCAACATCGGTCACAATGTCAGCCTCCAAGCGCCCAGGAGAATGAACAGCCAGCACTCCTGTGGTAGGTACCAAAAGATTTAGCAACATAAGGAGCTCAATATCAAACTGGCACACTTAGATCAATATTCACTTAGGCTTAAGAGCCCAGAATCATTCCCATCATGCTGCGCTTTTATCCACTCACTGTAGGGTAAGGTCTGCGGGTTGGCCTATCTCTTTAGCAATCAGTAGGAATCATTGGTATCTGTGCCTGCACACACTTCAGCAAAAAGAACCAATTAGCTAACTGATCCCCAATAAAATATATTTTCTTCTCTGACAACGGTCTTATATATGTGCTAGCACATAAGATAGTACCAGTGAGTCTACACTTGCAAACTCACCACCTAGATATACAACAATAAATCCTGTGACCTTCTTTATCTTCTCAACATGCAATACACAAATGTATAGGAAAGTCAACTACCATGATTTGACTACAGACTGCTTTCCATCAATTGATTCATGGAGAAGGAAAGGAAATATAAGGTTAAATGAAACATTGTGGCATGTTAATTCAGTCCATTTCTAAGAGGACAAATAATTAATATTCCAGTCCATTTGATTACAGCCCAGGTATGTTACCCTCGTGCTAGCTCTAGTAATGCACCACATAGTTTGGCAAAACTGCAGTTTAAACATCAATAATTTTAGGCTAAACAAAATTCCCTACCCTCACTCAATTCTTAAATTTACTATTGAAGAACTAATTTCTTGTGTGTCTTGGTGTTGATTTTGAGAATCTATTTTGTTGGTGAAGCCTTTAGCATTTTTGTTTAAGCTTTTAACAGGTGCATCTATTAGCTCCATTCAAAATTACTTAAACATACAAGTTGTATTAGTGTTTTCACCGACATTCCATATTTGAAAACTTTACTCAATAAGTAATAATGTTTTCACCTGTACTGCACTATGGCTAGTTGAACATGCTAACCTAACCTCACCCAAATCCTGCTTATATAGGAAACATTCATCATCATAATAAACACATGTACTTAACAGGGTTTATGTTAGCCGGCACATACCAGCTTTTTGCTGGTATCATGTCTAGTTGTCTGGCAGATGAAAACATTAACGGCCAAAATATCCAGTGGGAAATATGCAGATTGCCAAATAAATAAATCCATTAATAGCATATTAAATAGCCTTATATTGTGTGACCTATAAGATATGTTGCCAAGACAACTTAAGTATAAACCTAACTTAATATTATGCAAAAGTTTGGTTTTGCCTCCACTGTTAAGATGTTGAGAGATCCACCGAGTGTTTGGTCATGTGTGGCACAAGATTCAAAAGCCGCACACTCCAGCAACAGCCCTGCGCTTTGGCTCGACAGAAGTTAACAAGACTCTGAAAAATCGTTTTTACATTACCGTTTTATCTCAGGTAATGTTACATCCAGCATTAGCACAGTGAGACAAACGGATCAGCCCAGAGCTCCATGGTTAAATAATGTGTAATTGATCAGTAGGAGGTTTAACTTTTCCCCGGACCCGGTGAGGATGGGAGAAACGTGTCAACATTTAGAAAGGATGATGGTGACTGAGGAAATTTAGGAAAAGGTTTAACTTATAGCAGGGTGCATGAGAGTTATTGTAACTTACAGGGCTCGAAACTAACTTTTTCACCACCTTCCCAAAACTGTCCCGAAGCATATTTTTGTATGTTTGGTTCCTGCGTGGATGAATCTGCAGATGCAGAGTGCAGACACATGATGAAGCTCGTTTAATTTTTCCTGGGCCCGGTGAGAGGCGGACTCGGAGAGACCACGGCAGGAGGAGGTGGTGGTGGCGGAGCTGCAGCTGCAGGCTGCCCGCATGGCTGCATTTAATTAACAACAGTAAGGCTATTTGCTTTATTTTATTGTTGTAGCCTATATGCTCAGTTCACAAAGTTTGTGAAGAGTTCATTCTGCTGACTAAAATACATTTGTTGGATCATAGCGTTTGTGTTTTTGTGTTTTATTGCTGTTTAAATGTAGGCTATTATATGGCTATTTAAACATATGTCCAGTAGTTTCTCTATATGGCCAGAATTGTGGAATATTAACGGCCATATTGGCTTTCAAAAAAAAGTCTAGTGTAAACTCTGGTACTTAACACTAGTAAACGTGTTTTTGAGTGGTGCTTAAACCTATGTCAGGGAGCAGTAGGTATAGAAGGAGGATGTGAATGACAGGAGAGGTGACAAGGACAGACCTGTATGCTAGACCTAGATTTTGGATTGGTCATGGGGATCCCCTGTGTCACCCAGCATGGTGTAAACTCCAAAAGCAGAAGTCAATACCTCTTCTGGAGCCACAGAGAGGAGAGTGGGTGCCATCAACTTGGCAATTATCCTTGCTCAGATGTGACGCGTGGCCAAACACAACCTCTCCGACTCAAGACATTTCTCCATGTGTGTAATGGTCATGCTATATAGGTCAAAAAGCACACATCCGTGGTTTAGTGGGTGCTGACCATTCTCTGTGGGAGACCTACAAGGATCTTGGGCCTGGGGGAAATTGAGCCAGCATGGACTCTCTTATCTTGCCCAGTCTGCTTGACCCCCTCCACCCAACAACCAAATGAAATCTGTGGGGGGTGTGAAGTGGGAGCTGCAGTGATAACCGCCATCCATAAGAGCTCAAACATCTCACTACTATTTCGCCCATGAAACTAACTTTGAAACCTCTTATTGATCCATGCTTTACCCCTTTTTATTCATCTTGACTACTCTTGGGTGTGTTTCCATAGCTGTAAATATAAATATTGTATAAATATTGAAGCTGTAATTGCTGCTAGAGATGGACGATAATATCAATGCTGCAATAAGAGACTAGATGACATCTAAGTTGTTTATCATTATTAAGGTGATGGACGGTAGCTTACATTTTTATTGGCTTTTTTTTTTGGGGGGGGGGGGGGTCACTTTTCCCCAGTAATTTGCCCTGGCAGTATTACAGTAAAGTGACAATCTTCTGAACCATCAGTTCTTCCACTCTGATTTAAGGAATGAATCCCTCTACCTGCCTGGAAATCATTTCCCCATTATTGATGCTAGTTTAACAAATGAATCATTATTTTCCTGTCATAGCTGCTGTTACACTGGATAACATTCAGCAGAGTGTGTACATTTTGACCTTATGATGTGCTGCATAATATACAAATTAACTAAACAAGACATTAACAGAAATCCCAAAGATTACATCAATGATGAGTTGAGTTGAGTTGAAGTTGAGATTCAAGACATCAACAGTCTTTTGGGAGAAACTTTGGAAATTATTGGGGTCTTGGACAAAATAATATAATCTCATCAATCAATCAGAGTTGTATATATTCTTTGACTTGCATATTTACAAGTGTGATTACAAAAGTGCACACAGTGCAACAAGCAGTTAACACCAACCCATTCCTATCAGTAAATTACAAACGTTATTTTGATGACTTGTTATAAATTCCTCGTCAAAATGAAATTTTGACTCTGATAATGCTCAACAACTAGTTGTTAAGCTACAAATAGATTACAAATAATGGCATTTTACAGTATTTTTACTCCACAGTTCCTCTGAGGGCACCCTGAGGTCAAATTGAGCAGATTCAGGTAGGTGAACACACCTTGACTCCCCCCCCCCCCCCCCAAAAAAAAGGTATCCTGCTGTCAGCTGAATGGCATGCTAACTGCTAATACTCACTGATACAGGCTGCTAAATTAAAACTTCTCCTCAGCTTCTGCCCTGAAACACCAGTTAATGTCAGTAGAAAACACTGCATGCAAGTGAACACCGCTTAAAATAAGACCATTTGCATATACTTCACACCACTATTCACCTAGCTAACGTTAATGAGCTACATACAGCTAGCAAAGCACCTGCCATGGCTAGCAGGCTAAGCTAACGTCGCACTGCAAACACAATACCATATTGGATACAAAACACGTTAACAACGTCGTAGTAGATATCTACACGATATTTGATGTTACCAGCTGATGCCTTATCAATGAAGTGCGACAAATCACACTCACCATGTTGATGCAGTGCAGCTGAAACGGACTCAACCCCGGCAACACTGAGCACCCCGAGTCGGAAATCCCGCGGCGAGGAGCACATAAGCCCTTCTTGCGATGGTTATATACAAAAAAGAAGGAGCTTCTCATTCAAATTTGTCACCGTATCCTTCCAGGGATGAGTTACATCGTCAAAAATCAATGGATTCAACCTCCGCTCCCAAGTATTTTCAACTGCAGTAGAGGTCACGCTAAAGCTCTGGGTAAGAAGGGTGTCTTCAGATATGCCTGTACAGTGAGAATAAAATAAAATACGAGGATTTCATTACTCACACTCGCAAGAGTTAATAATGAAACGGCTGTTATAGAAGAAACACATCTTAAATTGACGCCGTTTAATTTTAAATTTGACATAAAAAATGAAACAGACTTTCCAATTTTGCACAGGATTAGCTAAGAGCTGCTATAAGTGAACACTAGGACCTCCGCAACCGGAAGAGAGAAAATAGTCACAACCACTCATGAGAAACATTGTGGACAATATTGCCACATGATTTAAGTTGGTTTGCAATATTGCTTATTCAACCTTTTTCAAGTTATAGTTATTTATTTTTCTCTTTTACTGTCAATATTTTACATCTTTTTACATTGTGCAAGTTTAGCCTATTTTTTTTCTCCAATATTCCCTGTACTGTTGTTTGTATTGTAATGTCACTGTGCTGTTGATAAAGTTTTTTAAAAAAAATAGTCACCACTACACACATGACATATCGGTACCTGCATCAGATGTCTGGGCAGCGGACACTTTATTGAGTGCAGACAAATAACACAGTCTCCCAGTTATCTGCTTTTATTTATTTTCCGTTCAGAATGTGATTATTGACACCATGCATAGTGCTTTTGTGGCAACTAACTGAGTTTCTGTCTCTGGGTATCTGCCCCCTTATGAAGGTGACTGTAATGAGACTCTGACTTTACTTCTGTGACATTATTAAACAATATAAAATGCATCATATGTATCTTACAAACTATGGTTACAGAAAAACAAAGAGAAAGGGCATAGGGCTGTTTTATATGTGTGTATTTTACCAACATCCATGATCCCAAATGCAGCATTTCAGGAGACTGTGACCTAATTGTATGAGCTTTTAATGACTTGGAGGTATTTTACTGACATTTAAAGTGAAACACCATCCTAATAATGCATAGGTTACCCTGTTTTGGTAAACAATGACTGTTTCATAGTTGTGATTATGTAGTAATAGCCCAACAGTAATCTTGGGGTCCTGGTAGTTTTAGTGTCTGGCCTACCACTTTGTCATACTTGTTGCCAAATTTGTTTTGCAGAACACAGTCAATGGCATTTACGTGCAAAATAAAAGGTAAGATATGACAAAGAGCTGGGGTTTATAGGCTCCAATCCGACATAGTATCTGCAGCACATACAGCATAAGAACCTGAATGAATCAATAAATCATTCATTCATTTTATTTATAATAAATCATTATTAAATTAATCAAAAGGGACAATTTTTCAGAATTGATTCTTAATAGACAGTACATTGTATCAGATCTATGTATACTTAAATACTTTTAGCTAAACTTTTCAGTGTAGGTGTTACGGCTATATGTGTTGCCTGTTTTTCTCGTCTTTTTCCTCCCGTCTATTGCTCCGCCCAGGTCATCTCCACAATCAGTCCACAATGAGGTGCACCTGGCCTGGGGAGGAACAGGTAATAAATGCTCCAGGTTCCTGTTTGACCGGAGAGGCGTCTTGTTTGTGGAATGCTGTTCTTGCTGCCTCTCAGCCTGGGATTTTATGTTATTTAGTTTTTCAGTGGTATTTTCATTATTTATAGCATTTATTAAGTGTCTTGGTTGTTTTGTATGTTTTTGTTAATAAATCCCATGGCTTGGGTGTTTTTTTTAAAAGGTGTTACTTTGTTAAAGAGTTTTAATTTGGGGTAAATGGTGGACTGTTGTTCTGTACTTTTTACTTCTTATACTTTTCCATTAGGTAAACAACTTTTTCTTCCACTTAAAATAAGATTGGATCTTCTTCATAATGCCTTGAGGTGGTAAATGTGTGAAGATCCCAATAAAATTAACCTGAAAGAAGAGTGAACTAACAATTTACTGTTAGTGGCAAAACTCTCCTGATGAAATTAGTAAAAGGAGGCTTTTCTCTTTTGCATTTAACTTTGGATGTAAGTTTTTGTTCTTTACATACTGTATTTATGTGGAAGGGAAGTACATTCAGTGTCAAAAATTACTTAAATGAATTTTAAAATGATAAGAAAAACATACTGAGAATACACACTCTGTTGACAGCATGGCTCACGACATGATCTAATGCGTCATCCTCAAACACAGATTACACACATTTGTGCATTTGTGTTTGCACCCGCACACTTGTACACTGAGTGGCATGTAGACCAATATGTGGGTATATAGGGGCTAGGCTGTATTTGCACATGCGCATACATTGGCTAAGCCCTCCTCTCTTATTGCAGGGATACCCACCCCACCCCCATAATGCATCGTACCAGCCTCTCATGCCACGTAGACACGCACACACACTGCAGGAGTGTGCTTCCATCCTGTCTCAATATACTCTATTGTACATTTCCCCTGTTAAAAAATTACCATTTTGCCCTGAGGCCTATGCAGAATCTCTGTAAAAATCGCTGTTTACCAATGATGATGTCAGCAATTAATGTAATTAAGTTAAAGCAATGCAGGATTTCGCATGAGAAAAAGAAAAATTATCAAGACACATGAAATCTTTACTATTTCGA
Organism: Scomberomorus guttatus; assembly: GCA_038419695.1. Classification (NCBI taxonomy): domain Eukaryota; kingdom Metazoa; phylum Chordata; class Actinopteri; order Scombriformes; family Scombridae; genus Scomberomorus; species Scomberomorus guttatus. The sequence continues at coordinate 15,478,100 of CM076450.1, read as the reverse complement.
AATCTGAATGTAGTTTCCTAAAATGGCACTGGAGAGACACAGAGGATGTTTTATTTCAGTATCTGGGTTATTCCATACATTTCACGCTGATATCCTTTTCATTTATAATTGAAGGAAGTCTCATACTGTACATTCTCCTCGTTGTATTCCATATCACACTCAGCACTATCACTGCTGCTGTTTGAACTTTATTCTCTCTGGAGCTTGTGTGTTTTTTTTTCTTTTCCTATTCAGTGTTGTCTGTTCTTTTTAGTCAGGCTTGTTATTTCTAGATGAAACATAATAGCCAGGATCTTCAGTGTACTGTGAGAGTTTCACACCCCTTCCTAGTGTTTAATCCATATGACATCTCCTCAGTGCCTACCGGTTCTTTTGAGTTTCAACTCACAAGCCTTACAATATAAATAAAGATGATGAGAAGATTACAGTAAAAATCTCAGCCTAGTCAATCAAATAGACTCATTGCTGAATGTCACAATTCATTTTTAATGGCAGGGCTTTTTGTGCATGAGTGTTGGTGAGCATTATACATCGTTTCCTTCTTTTATTAATCAAACAACAGTTTGAAATGTGTGTCACTGATCTCAGCAGTATACCTCGAAGCAGAGGAGGAAAATAGAACAAAAATCCATGTCAACTCCTCACCAGTAAGACGGAAAATGGTTTAGAATGTAATTCTCTTTGGTGCAGCGCCTCCTTCTCCATTCTCTGTAATCTACAAGAATGAAAATTACAATGCAAATGCAAATACTCCTGAATAATGTATGTGTAGCATAGAGCTCCTTTACAGAAACTGGGAGGTTTTTGCTTAAATAGAGTAATGTGGCATTCGGAACAGACATTTGGTTAACCACAGAAATACACCGTAGGAATTCACAATGTAAAATTCAGTTCAACAATTTTGTTAAGGTTTTGCAGGAAGCAAGATTAACTATTGAATATCTGGGGTGCACAGTTTCCATTTCTGAATCACGTTATCGCAAATGCAGAACCCCTTGTATTATGTGTTCACCATATTGCTAAATTTCAGTCAAGCTCTGGACACATCAATCAACAGACATTTCTTTGTCCTTCTAGCTAAAACATTACATTTAATTTCACATCCATAACCTCTTTGTTGATGTGTAATTGGACCTGCTCTGCTCAGACAAAACTGAAATAGCAAACTGTTTAAATTCCACCCGAAGTTACTGTAGGTTATAGCCAACATTGGTCGAATTATTTTTTCATTTTCAACATTAATTTATTCCCATGTTCATGGCTGCTGATATTTAAATACCTCCTACATACTGTATATAAATGTCAATCCAAGCCACTGTTGACATTAGATCCCATTCTCAGATATTACAGTGCTTTTGTATGCAACACACTAATAAAGCCTTTCGCAATTCCTGTTCAATACATCAACCTAATTTCTGTAAATTAAATTGAAGCACATACAGGGCGCCTTGGTCTTTTGCATTTATGCTCGGAAAATTACGGCTATTACACTTAATGACATTCATATACACTTGAACACATACATTTTATCCTTTTTTTGTTTTGAGAAAAGAAAAAAAAAAGCTCCTGTTTCTATCCTAACACATGGCTTTGTCAGGCTTCTCCCTCAGTGGTTTTTCCATCAGGGATTGTAATTAAGCAACAGCATTCATGAGTGGGCATGCTCATTTAGCCTGCGTCTGGGCTTAGACAGCTTTAAAGGGATGGAAGAACAAATCCTGGTGGAACAAGGCAATGTATGCTATAGCCAAAGTAAAAACACTGCAGATAGAATAACAACTACTCCAAAAGTTTGTATGTTTTCTTGTGTTTGTTTTGTTTTTTTCCAGAACATTATGTAGTCTGCAACATATACCAAGCTTATACTTGACTATTTTGTCATAGGAGGTTCTTTTGTTATTAATGTCGTATTACTTTGCAAAGACTTTATAGTGTAATATGCTTACATGGGGTTGCAAGTGTTTTATGACAGCAGCATGACAAGCCATGAATTCTAAGGTGTAATATCATTGTTTTTTAAAAACAAAAACAGAATTATCTGCATATAAATTTAAAATTTCTTAAAATGTATTTTTCTTTTTATAGCTATTGTATTTTTCTTTTTACAGCTATAGTATTTTTCTTTTTATAGCCATTGCTTAAACATTTTATGCTTGCGTATAAACAGAGTACAACATCACCAACATCCTCCTCTTTCATAAGTGAAATCCCTTTTTATGCATAGTTGACATTATTGTGATTAATAATAAATAACACTGCTGACATCGTAGCTTATTGTAAAATTAGAATAGAATCTGTTTGAAAAACAGGGGGAAATAGTGTGTTACAATACAATCTAACATAATCAAGCCTTTTATGGTCATTTAAATATAAAATACTTACTGTAACTGATTTGAGTCTATCTAGTGTTTGACTGGGTAATAAAATCTCATCCTTAAATCATATTTTCTGCTCGTAAACTGTGAGGTAAAACCTTACAAAAAGTCAGACTGACTTTAAAGAATTCTATGATTATGTCTCTTTTTAGGCACTCTCTTAATTGTAGTATTGTGATATTTCATACTCAAAGTATCCTGAGCTACCAGACCTTTAGAAAGATACAAATATAAATGTCATTAATATAATACTTTTAGCAGATGGGACATTAAAACATTGATGGTCTTCCTGTTTTTCATTTTACCCTGGCTTAATATTATAATTTCAAGATGTACCAAAATTTACCATTTTGATTTTATTTAACTGACCTTTTGTGTTTTAGGTTGCTCAAGAATGCCCCAAAAAAGGATGTGACTCTAGACTTGAGCTGTGGTTCTTCTGTGGTTGTCCATTAGGTCAGATCAACCATTTACCGCAGTTATCTCCAAATCATCTGTTTTCTTCTTTTATCTCTCACACGAAGAAAGTCACCAAACTAACAATGAAACATATACTGTGAGGCAGTGGCATAAGCTTGGCATCAGCGTTATCATCTATCTGAAAGCCCCCAAATCAATTCATTGTCTGATTGTTAGGCTGGGTGTCACCTTGGGTCATTTTACTGTATATTGTTGTTTTATTCTATGTATCATTTCCTGCTCTATTGTCTATTGAAGTCACCACAAAAATAGCAGGTTTCACCAAACACTGCACAGTGCCACTGCAGCACCAGAAAAAATAATGCAGATTTTTTTTTTTTCCTTTTCAATTGAAGACTGATTTATATCAGAATTAGGCTACAGGGTGTGTGAGTGTGTGCGCATACAGCAACAGACACACTGAGAAATAAAGGCAGAGCCAGAGAGGGAGAGAGAGAGAGAGAGAGAGAAGCTCATTATAATCAGGCAATTATGCTGGCAGAATTAGAAGCGTCCTTATTTTCTCTTGTGGCAGCCTGAGTGTGGAGACGTTTTTTTAAGTGACTGCAGACTAATCCATGGATATGACTGACTATCCTGTGTTAATATGGAGCATCTGTAGTCGTGTATGACAACAAGATTTGGAAGTGAAAGCCTGTGATTTTGACTTTTTGGAGAACCGGTGAGTCAAATAAGGCTCCCCAGGTTCTGCGCTCTAATTTGCATTGATGAGGATTTTTTTTTTCTTTCTTTCCTGGTTGAGGTTTTGGCTCAGCGGTAGTGAGTGAGAGACGAGGGCAGTTATACACGCCTACAACTCAGGACTATGGCTGTACACAATCAGTGTCTTCCAGTCAGTGGTATATAATTATACTGCATGTTTTTTGAGACATTTTATTCAATTTCATATGGTATAATATGACCATTGCTGCTGGTTTTGATGTTGTTGTTAATGTCAGTGACTGTGAGTGTGTGTGTGAATTGTGTATGTAGTATGTGTGTATGCTTCATCCCTAAAAATGAAATACATTTGTAAACTTTATTATAAATTATAATGTCTTAAAAACATTAAAATAATTGTAAAAATTGGAGTATGAAATGTTTTGCGGTTAAAAAATATTGTAATATGATTGATTATTCTTACATTAAAAAATGTATAAAAATACAATAAAATTCTTGCTTCATACACCTGTTTGTGAAAATTCTTATCCAAATAAATGCACTGTTGTCATTATGAGTTAAGATTTGACACATATGTGATGTGCACCAACGGCATGTTCACGCTAAAGACTTTGACCTTAGGTCAAGGGTGTTTGACCAGCATTTGACTCTTGACCTCTAATTCATGTCTTATCAACTCGCCTGTTAATGTGTATTGATCATCCATCGCTCCCTTGAGACAGAAAAACTGAAACATTTTTTTGTCTTTTTAAAAAAATGTGAGTTCCTATTTTTTTTCTCAGTTCAGACATGCACCTGCAAAGATATACTGTAGAAATTTTTTTTAAAAATTTAGAATTAAAAAAATCCATGTCATGTATACTTCATTAAAACAGAATAAACAATTGAATTTTTTTTTCACAGAATAATTTTGCAAGATAAGACAAAATATCACAGATAAAAAGACATCTTTTAATGTCCATCTTGAGGACACACAGACCCAACACCCCACATCCCCCACCCTTTTTTCTATTTACAAAAAATGTTGAATTGTGCATGGAATCTGACAAGAGGGATAGTCTACGTGTGTGTATGTGTGCATTGGGAGGTGGGTGGGGGGGGGTTTGATGAACAGTGGAATGACGACTCCCTGAAAGTTCTCAGGGAAGTGCTTGTGTCTGGCCATGGAGCAGGCAGCTGATTTGGGATAGGGTGTTAGCATAACAAAGGGCCTGAGCCTGTGAACTTGAGGCACCTTTCGACCCTGGCGCTGTGGGGATGAATAGTCTCTGGGCCTCCCCACAGAGCACCCCCATGGCTAGCCTGATCGTGGCTAAATTGTTAATCAGGGTAATTTAATATAGTTTTCAATATGCCTCATCTCTCATCGGGAAAGCATTCACCGCCTTCTCGCCTTCCCGCCCAAAAAAAGGCCCCCCTATTCAACCAGGCGAGACAGGCAGCTGCAGGTCTTATAGCCTTCTCAATTGAAATGTTCAAACATCAACAACACGAAGGCCTCAGCCCTGTGTTTGTGCGTGCATATGTGTTTTTATGTGCATGTGCAATGGTGTGAGCCGCACCTCTGTCTCTTCTCCAAACTTGGCCATGAAAGACTATTCATGCATGTAAATCTGGACACACATATACTGATATACACAGAGTAACTTAATGAAAGTGTGTGTGTGTGTGTGTGTGTGTGGGTGAGAGAGAGACAAAGACACAGAGATAACAACTGTAATGCACAATTATACTGTACTGTTCCCGGCTCCATAGACAAGCTTCACCACCGTCAACGTCACATATTTACTTTGACCTGCGCTCCGAAAATGAGGGAAATGAGGCAGTGTATTTTACGTTGAGCTCCGACATGACAGACAATCTCTGGCACTTTTTCTCTCTAACCTGGATCAGAGTGAGGTCACTGCCAACAGTAACTCTCGCTCTCAGGACAGGTGACGTCAGCTCCCCTGGTGGCAGCATCCAGTAGCTGAGGTGAGTCATCGGACTCTGGGCCCTAGTTTTAGGCAGTGTGAGTTGGAAACACCCATCCACCCACTTACACACATATACACACACGCACACAGGGCCCAGGTCCCGACTCTTACTGTCTATAAATACATACTGTAATCGAGGATGACTCAGACACCTCATGGCTCTCTGCTGGGAGGCAGAAGATGGAGTGGGGAGGACAAGAAATCTGTGGGAACAATAGAAGAAAGCTAGCGAGACCTGCATTGCTAGTGTTAGTGTGTACATTTTTAGCTCCAAACTTGGAGCTGGCATGTTGGCAGAAAATGGAGGACAAAGAACAGGAAGTAGGGTTTCCCACGTAATGTCTTGAAATGCTGGGTGATGCTTTTGTGGAACTTACTGATTGAGACTGCAACATGGCTTCCTCAGTCTGTTATTATGTGCTGATTATTGCCCCCGAAGGGAGTGGCAAAAATTACCCATTTATTACAGCTTTGTTATTAAAAAACACATTATGTTTCTTTCTTTCATCCATCTGTTAGCTGCATAGCTACATCAGAATTGGATCAATTTTTCTTGCGGTCCATAAAACTAGAGACTGTTATCCGAGAGTGTGCCAGCTAACATGGGAAGGGGACTAACTGTAAATGATAAAAAACAAACAAAAAGCTATTTCCGCAGATTTTGAATGATGACATGTTGTGGCTGATTTATTTATGTGTTGTTGTTACCAAAATAACCCTCCCTCCCCCCAAATTTTCCTTTACTGCTGATATTTTTGTTCATGTCTTTTAAACGTTGCATTTTCCTGATCAGACAATCAGTGTTGGCATGCAGAAAATAAAGCAGCGTATTGTTGCGGTGTATCTTGGCAGAGTGCACACATGTATGTGCAAACACTAGCTAATTAGCATAACACCTAGCCATAAGCAGGCCGTGTGCTGAAACAGACACTATGAGGAGTCTCAGGCCAGCAGACCGTGTTCCCTTGTGGGCCATTGAATAGAAGTGGTCTGCTCTTGTGTACTCTGTCTAAGGCTGTATGTTAATTTACGCCGTGTGACTACATGATAATTCATGCCTAAATCACCAGACTGCACCCCCAAACCCAAAATCCAGACATGTGGGCTGTCCGTGGGAACCAAGGACCCTAAGTCAACATATCACCAGACATATCACCTCACTCAAAGCAAGACAAATCTCATTTAACCAAAGTAAAACAAATGGAAGCTTAATCTTAACCAGAAATTGTTTTTTTATTTTTATTTAATACCAACATTTACAGCAGCAAATTTCTCCAAATTGTTTGTACACTGAATAAGCAACATTCACAATGGGGTTTATTCCTGTTAACAGTAATATTCTAAGAAAACTGTAAAGCCATTTTTTGGTTAAGTTTGAAAGTCACTGAGTCACTTACTGCTGTGCACATGCCTGTAGTTCAAGTTTCTAAGTTTGGATGTCACAGTGTTTGTTGTGCTCCTGGTACGACAGGAAATAGAATTTATCAACATGGAAACAAAGGTATTATAGGCCCCTTGGGAGACGGGGTCTAACTGGGGTCAGGACTGTGGGGCCATGTCTAGACGGCCTGCGCTTTGTGGTTGCAGGGTTTCACCCTCTATCTCACCCTTTCAATGGGAGAACTTGACCCGTGTCTAGCTGCCATGGGAGTCAGAGACAGGAGACAGGGAGAGACGGACTGATGAGACAGTGGGACAGCAGTAGAAGTAGTATGCTTTTGGCAATTACGCAGTGTAGACACTGACTTTTTAAAATCGTTTTTGGGTGCTAAAACTTGAAATAGTGAAATCCGAAGTAAGATGCAAGACTTGGAAAAGCTCAGGAATTGGCTGACATTGGGACAAGACTGCCCTCACCAGAAAAACACCGGTCATATTTTCAGTGAGTGCCCCAAAATGTGATATGTTTATTTCAAGTGACAAAGCCCTTTAGTGGCCATAGTAATTATGACGGGAAACAGGAGTTTGCTGTTCGTTTCCCCTTCCAACTGCGACAACATTGTTGTTTTTTATGACCACGATCGTCCCCTAACCGTGCATGTATTTATTATTGTAACCATGACGACAAAGGTCCTCTAACCATTACGAAGTAGTAATTTTAACCCAAGCCACAATGTTTCTCGAATCATAACAAAGTACACATTTTTAAGTCAATCATCTTTAAACCTAACCAAGTCGTTTTTGTGTCTTAACTTACCAAACTGTCAAAAGTGATTTGTAATGTTTTGGAAGGCACAGACAAATGATGTCGCCCCGCCAACAGGGACATAGCATCAGAAATATTCTGTGTGTTGTTCTGGACTGCATGGACCAAAAATGTCATTTAATTTGGAGGACTTGTTGCTTTTTAATTGAAACATTTGACCATGTCCTTTACATTTTTTCCTGCAGCCTATTTGTGATAACTCTTTATTGCGAAAAAATATTTTAACTTTGACCTCTCAAGATAAATTCTTTCACCGCCTGGTGTTTCCTACAAAATGGACCTGGTTGAAAATAAAAACCCGAAAACGTTTCACTTTCTCTGTATGGGTGCACCACTCCAGACAATTCCCAATGCAAAAAATATTCAGTCATAGGGAGTTAAAACCAACTATTGACAATACCAATACGCAGAAACACCAAAACACCCATTAAACACCAAATTCAAATCAATCCTCCTACTCTCTTAGCTCCCATCTCGGTGTATGTGGAGTCAGGCAGGGTGCTGCTGCGGGGCATGGTATAATTGAAAGGCTGAAGAAGAATACTTCTTGTTTAAACCAACCAGCAGGCAGCAAGGGCATGATGGGAAAACAAAGCCTGAGCCCCAGGAGTGGGTGACACGACATCACTAATGGTGGAGCAGAGACAAACGCTGCCTCTGTTTTGTTACCCTTAGTCCTTGTGACAACCAGCAGGTTGAAGATGACTACGCAGTACAATTCAAGAATCCAAATCTGAAGTTTGCACTGCTGAATTGAGTTGGTTCACCACAATCTAACAGGGCTCTCCTGGGTGCGGGTTTCTTGTTCAGAGTCATATTCCTTTCATTGTAGAACTATATGGTCAATCATCAGTCTCAGTTAAAGATCAATATCTGGGAATACTGTTTAAAAAATAATTAATTGTATTTTGTAGCCATGATAGCTTTATAAGGGGTGGTGTAAATTGAATTCCATATTTTCACCTTTGATATAGTTTTCAGGCTGCCACAAATATATGATACAAGGGCAGAAGGAGCACATATGGATTCATTTGCCACTGCACATGTAATAGATCGTCTTTATTTCCACACTCACTTCCATGTACTTCTATATACAGTAAATACACATAGCCCTGGATAGTAAGTGATAGCTGAGTGCACAGGTTGTAGAGAGACTGAATAAGCTATTCTATTTAAGCAATATTGAAAATCTGTGATGTTCCCTGAGACCCTTCCATTTCACATCTCTGTTGTTTTTTTTCCTCATATGGATGAGAGTTTGACAAAGGGTATATCTCAGTGGTATAAGCTACAGCAGCTGTGAATTCCCTCAAAGCAAATCACCAGGCATGGCTGTCTCTTATTGACCCACATAAGGAATCCCCACCCACCACCTGCATGACAGCGACTCATTTTAGCCAGCAATAAATATCAATGTTACATATCAATAAACCCATCAGAGAGCAGGGTAGAAATAGCATGTAGGAAAAGGGGTTATATTGAAAGGGGGATGGATATTAGGAATGAGAGAGGGCAGAGGTGGGAGAATGGAGAGAGAGAGTAAGAAATAAGAGAGAGAGAGAAGAAGAAAGTGAAGGCTGCTCGTCTGTTTCGGCCCTGTGGTCTCGTGCCTCCTGGGATAGCCGAACACTGTCAAGATTCTACACTTCAAAATCAATCACTCTCGACTGGGCACAAAGAGAAAGACACGCACGTTCACACGCATGTTCACACTCACGCAAAAAAAAAACGTACATTCACACACATGTTGCAGGCGATGTCTTCTGCGCTTGTCCAGCTTTCAGCAAGGCAGCCTCAGAATGTCACAACAGTGAGTGATAGCAGGTCGTTGTGATTCCATCACAGAAGAAAGGAGAAGACATAAGTCCACCAGCATTCCCCAAACTCAAGAAGACACTGAGATGGGGCTGTATTAGCTACTCATTTCATGATCCAATGAGATGCAGAGAGGTCTAAACTGTTAGCTAAGTAACGAGTAATTGGTTAAAATAGATTGAAGTAGATGGACGGTTGAAAAAGATAGCAGTCGAAATAGTTAGCTAAACATACTAGAAAAATTGTGAAAAGCCCAAGGGTAGTGAATGAATGGCTGAAATAGATAAATGTAGCCTACTGGATTAATGATTAAATAGGTAGCTAAAATGAATGGATAAGTAGTGGGTGAATGGTCGAAATAGCTAAAGGTACTGGATAATTGGTTACAATAGATTTCTTAAGGTAGTTAAAATAGTTAGCTTAGCAAGTATTGGATGGTAAAAAAGCTAAAAGTAGTGGATAGATGGTTGAATAAGAAAGCTAAAAGTAATGGGTAAACGGTTGAAATAGTTAGCAAAATGTACTGGATAGATAGTGAAGTAAGGGTAAAGTAATGGATAGTAATGGATAAATGGTTGAAATGTCCAGCTTCTGCCACTTCAAGTGGTGGTGATACAAGTGAAAACTTGACAAAACTGACCGACTATCCACTTTTATATAATTAATAGTGCTAAATAAGATTCTGTTTAAAATATATTCAAATGAACACATTTGGAACAAGAGTTAATCTGACAGGGCTTTGGAGGTACATTCAAAAGGTTGGGAACCATTGATCTACAGAACAATTTGTTTCATTTTTATGTATCTGATGAGGACTGAAAAGTCAACCAAACTAATTTTATTTGTGACTAGATTTGTATTTTAAAAACTAAGTCTCTTTAACCTCCACCAACCTTGAATAAATCAATCAAACCCCAGTTTCTGGTACCAGATTTCAGTCGTGATCTTAAAACATGCTGCTTTTTAAACTCTACACACATCCTTGCATTGCATTGTATAGTACTGTAACACTGTGCAGCTGCTAAGGTTTTCAGATCTACTGAGGGAATAACCAGAGAGTTAAACACACACCAAGGTAGTTTCAGTAAGACCTCATTTTTCTCACTGTGAAGTTTCCAGACTTGGAGTTCTGTATCTTGTCGTCTGTTGGGATCATGGGGCGGATAGTACTTGTGAATCCTCTCCCAAACAAAATAAGATAACACAAAGTCCTGCTATCTGTAGATAAAAGTGAAATACTGTGCCGTCTAGTGGAAAAAAAGAGGAGAGAGACAAAGAAAGGAGCAAAAAAGTTCTATCACATAATGGAGTTTAGAAGTTTTATTCCTTACTTTTCCTCGCCGGCAGCTACCAAGGTCATGTTCCTGGGCCAAAAAACACTTTAATGTAGAATAGAGATTTTTTTTTTCAAAGCTCTGTGTCAATAGTTGAATTCTTACATTTATTTTTTACTGCCTTCAGAAGATCAAGTAAGTGCTGCGTAGAGTCATCTGAGATCTTTGTGGTTTCCAAATGCTCCTGGCTCAATTCAATTGTTCTGAAAGATGTAGACAGCTGCATTATGATTCCAGGAAGACTTATTTAAACTGTGATCCATGTCTTCACGTTTCAATCTATCTCTGTTGAATTTCACTTTACATTAATCCACCAGCCAATACAATATGATCCGTGGTGAACATTCTTTTTCATGCATAATGCATACAAACTCATGTTGTTTGTATTATTAACCTGTTTTTTAACATTAGTAACATTCTGAGAGGGATTTTCTTCTCAGTCCAGGATCCAAATGAGAAATTTAGTCCGGTGCTAGAACCCAAGCTAATTAAAAATGTTAGTATTCTTGTCATGTCAGGACAAACAGACTTGCAACTTATTTTGGGCTCCAATTAAGATTTAAACAAAACATGATCTTAACAATGTTTAGCTGCTTAGAGAACGACAAGCGAATTAATTACATTAATTAAACATAATGTAAGCTTGGCATACATTATAAAATCTTTTATCTCTGCTATTAGCATGTTATGTATAAATGTACAACATACATCATATGGATATCATCATATTGAAACATTTGTTAAAACTGACAAGAAAACAGGATTGTGTCCTCAATCCAATGTGAGTCTGTGTGTTAACCAACACTTACATTATAACACACACTTTGTTTGCACATGGTACTGCTGTATATTTGGACCAATATCTCATAGTTGATGTGAGTGACATACAGTATGTGAGGGAAAATATGAGACAGCGACACAATGAAAACAAAGGCTTTTCAATTGTGTACTCTGCTTTTCTGGAAGGAGAGTGAGCTCACCACTCCTATGCATACACAGTAAAAGAAGAATTTAAGCATTTGTGAGTGAAAAGGTTTATTCGAAGCAGGGCTCCAGCAGCTTTATTCTTGTGTAGATAGCATTTACCAGTGTATTCTGTGTGTGAAAAATACAACCTGACATAAAACTACCGTTGCATACACAAAGATCAGGATTTACTGTTGAGTATTCAAGCATTTTGATCGTTTTCAAGACTTCATACCCACATAGTGACACAATGTATATACACAACAGTTAATATAGGGGCAATCGTTTGGCCATAAACACCTATGTGTGTGTGTGTGTGTGTGTGTGTATGTGTGTGTTTCAGGCTCTACTGGTGAAACAAGATTCTGCAGACAAAAGATAAGGCGGAGGGATCGCAAGATGATTACATAACAAGTTGGGACTTTTTTTCCCCCACTTTTCTCTAATCTTTGCTTCTTTATTGTGAAAAAGTGGACAGTTTCAGTTTTGCCTCCTCAGGCTCCCAAAAAGGATTCACATGAACCAGCCACTCTTTGGTTAAACTGGTTAGATATTGCTTCACTTTAAAGGGTTACAAATCAATTAGGTTAGGAACCACTGCTCTATTACATTACATAAAGCATAAGGCTTAATCAGCTGTGTGATCGCCATTACCCTATAGTGAATAATTTCTGTTTATATAATAGGCCATACCTACAAACTCTGGTACAAGAGCCACTGCATATTAACTGTTGCTGTGCTCTAATAATTATTTAATTACAAATATGTAGTTTGAACATTTGCCCTTTCACAATTACATGATCATTAAGATTTAATTAAATGCAAGTGACAAAATGCTAACACAACTTATCAGTCAAAAATTAGGTTTGCAATTTGAGACTGTGAGAGAAAAGAAATTAAGATTGTGCAGCTGCTTGCCGGTTGTAAAAGGCCTGTAAGCAAATACTCACACCATATGCTTGTCAATATGGGTTCAGTTTTACACTGTGCTTTTTATGTGCAGCCTTATCTATGTCATTGCCACTTTTATCTATCTGGATGGAAAAGATGAACAAAATGTAAACCAGAAACATGATTATATGGCTAATTGCATTTTGCCTCAGCAAGCATTTTGCCTCAGCATTTCGCATTTTGCCTCAGCAAATGGGATGCCTGGATAGTTTGCTTAGGATTTCGTGTTGCATCCTTCAAATTGATGCCAAGACATGTTGGAGCTATTTCAGCACTCCTGAGACACTTTTTGTTGATGTTTGCTTTATCTTGCTGGTTACCTGTAGATGTGACACTGCTGGCTCCAGGGCATCCTTTGTCTCATCACAAAAGCCACCAGCAGTTGATACAAACATCATTGGACACTCCTGGAATACACACCATCTCACCTGTCACACTGTAACAATCACATCGACAACTTGGTGCAAACGTGAGGTGCAAAAATGTACACAGACACAGCCATCAGCTTGGATTCCTGTCCCATACGACCACTGATGTGTGTGTTTGTGTGTTTCTGCAGTACGTGTGTGTCTGTCTGTCTGTCTGTCTGTCTGTGAGGGAATAGGTGGAGGCCATCTTTCATCTCTTGCTGTGATCAGGTATTCTACATGATATGATATGATGATACAGGCCCAATTAAGGGATGGGGTTGTGTGAAAAATGTGATGACAGGGCAAGCGGAAGACTAGACTGTGATCTGACATCTGAGACGGAGAGAAAGACAAGGGAGGCAGAGAGAGAGAGAGAGAGAGAGAGAGAGAGAGAGAGAGAGGTTGCAAGAATGATGCTGGTAAAGGAAATGAAGACGGGGCAAGCATGAGAAAAATAGTGAGAATGAATGTTAAGTAGAGGGGGACAGAAAAAATTAATATGATTAGGAAGGAGAGGGGAAAATAGAGAGGCACATAAAGATGAATGGAGAGGAAAAGGAGAAGAAACAAATTGAAGAGGAGAGAGAGGAAGATATGATCCTACTTTTAAACCCTCTTGTAGACTGAATAGAATTTTTTTTTTAAATTTCAAATACATAAGCCTGACATGAAGCATATACAAGAAAAGTGAATTGAATTAGCATCTAAGGCATCAACAATCTGTAGAAAATAAGTATAGAATAATTCTAGTTTTTAATTGTTATTTCATATTTTGCACATACAGGTACATTTGATTTTACAGATGTACAGTAGTGCAGCACACAATGGGGGATGGAGTTGATTTACACAGGGGGGCTTGGTACTGTCTGAAGTGTTTCCCTACGTTTCGTAAGTCTTCCTGGATAAACTACAACTGTGTCAGGTGTATGATTTTGATCAGGACACGTGGTACTTTGATCACCCTGCCAGCTTTTATCATCAGGCATGCTCTTCTCATAACCAAATAGGACCCAATTATGTCAAGCACATTGTTCTTTACCTGGAGTGCCAAAGCACTGAATAGAAAGGAGGAAATAACTCACACTAAAACATCACTTAAAGGGGAAAAAAATGCTTTTATTTAGCTGTCAAATAATGTACTTGTTAGACTCAATCAATTACATGAAATAAATAAGTTTCAGTGTGTAGAATATTTTTAGCTTACTTTAGGAAGTATTCTCCCAAATAAAAATAAACAAATAAATTGATGATTATCAGCTTAGGGTAACAATAGATGTTGGAATTACTATTTGCATATCATTGTGAAGAATATTTGTCTTTCGGTCAACAATTTTCTAACTTGATGACATTAATACAGAGATAAAGTAGAGCAGACTGCAGGTCCAAGTCTTATAGAGAGTACTGTGCAGCTTTCAGAGCACTTCAAGCTCCTGTCGACGAAATCCAGGCTCACATCCAGTTGATCAGCTGGAATGATACCCCTGAAAAGAGAAATACGAAAATGATTAAAACAATTAAAATACATACAGCAGACATATCAGTTGATTATTTACACTGGGTTACATGTTAATACACTAGAGCTCCATTAAAGCCTTTTAGTATTTTTCCCTGTATAACACAACATTTCCAACAGCAAATATTCAGGAACTTCAGATTAAGTTTGAGGCTAATTCATCATTATAAGCCAGAGGGGATCTTACAGCAACCTGTTAGCTACAGTTCATACACAACAAACACATAACCTCTGTGTGTACAGTTTGTTATTGTGAAAGCATGAGGGACAGCACTTGTTGTAGAGTTTCATCACATCCCAAAGAAAGATCCTTGAATGAAAGGAGTTCAGTGAGCTGTGAGTTCCGGGTGTACTTGAGGGCAACAAAGGCTTCAACAATAGCCGCTGACATTAGTCCCCCTCATATCACACTGCACTTTCCTCCCTTTGTTCCCCCTGCACTTCTCACATGTATTGTCTTACATGATATCCTTAGAACCTGATAAGACGCCCGGTGAAGGTTTTTGTAGCTGAGGACACAGGCCTGGGAGTGTCTCAGGGTTACAGCTGCTTATTATTCTCTCATAGAGGAGACTGGGAGACTGTAGGGCCTGGGGAACGCCTTATCGGATCCCCTTTACACCCTGCCTAACCTGGGTTACCTGCACCTCCAGCCCTTCCTCCGTTACTCCTGCCATACCTGACACTCCCTTCCTCCAGAAAGACATTATGGTATTACATTTCCCCGAAACTATAGAGCTCGTTGACAAGCATGGGAGTTATTCTGAGGGCCAATATGAATGTATAGGCTGTACAGAACAGCTGGGGTCATTTGAGATCGACACTAAGGATGCCTGACTGGCTCAGTTAAATCTCCAATGTATGGTGTCATTGTCTGCATCAGACAACAAAGGCAGAATAATGTCATTTTAGGATCCCATGACTTCAACAGAGGTGTTTCCTAAAGGTTTACTCTAAATGCAGTTCCTGATTTATCTTGTCAGACACTTAAAATGTCTTGAAAGTCCCTTGCAAGTTGCTATAAGTCAGCAACTCCCCTCAGTTGTTTTCCAGGAATTCAGAATGTATAAAAGTAACGTTTTGGCCAGGCTGCATTCTTCAACAAATTTCTCTGATGTTTGGCTGACAGTACAGAACAGTTCAGGGTTGGCAGGGGGTCCCTGGGCCATCAACAGCCAAACTCAACCCAACTCCAAAAGATGAAGGGAGGTGAATTCAGACAACTCAAGCACACCACCCTGCCTGCTCAGAGCACCTCAAGGGCACATGCTGCCTGCCTGGCCTGCCTGTCTATCTGTGGCAGCTGATCTTAGTCAAAGCTACATGTGCCTCTCTCTGCAACCTCCTCATCTTCTCTGCTGACACTGCAGTTTAATGCCTATATATAAGGGTGATGTCCGCATTGTGTGAGTGTATGCATGCGGGTCCGGGGCCTTGCTGATGGTTCTCAATATGTCTGATGTTTTAGGTACTTCAGACAAAGCCTTCGACAACTTCACCAACTGAACAGACAGATTAGAGCTGGATGTTTATAAGGTAAATTTAAATAATTACAACACTGATCTTTAGAGGTTGAAACTCTACAGCATGCCAGCAGAGAAAACCCGACTTCAATTTAGGACCAAAATTTGTTATATTAAATAGAAAACATGTTGGACAAGAAAAAAACACTGTATACAAAGAAGGACTACTGTACACGAGAAACAATAATTGCAAACATAGGTACTTTCATAAAATAAATTTGCTATCTTTGTTCACAGACCCTTTGCTTGCCTTTACACAGTCATTCTCAGTTACAATTATTCTATCTCTGGTTTTGGTTCAGTTTACATGGCCACATGTTAAAGGTCACCTCAAGCCTGCCCACCAAGCTCCTCACAAACTGCATTGCTTTCTATAAGCTGTTGGTATAAACAAGGTGTCTTGCACAAGCCATTCTCAAAACAGGATGACTGGGGTATTATAATCTTTTACAAACTGGGGTGTATTTACATAGTTTTGGTGTTCATCCTATCTGGTGTGATAAGCTGTGAGAAAGCTCTAAATAGATCTTTACAGCACACCCAGAGGGCATTGCAACAAGAGTTTTATTCCAGTCTGTCTATTTAATCTTGTGCTTCAAAGCACTTGTTTAGGAGTGAAGGAAAATGATTTCTATAAATTCAATAATTATCAGTTTGACCCAGTGTTAGTGTGAATATAGGTGGTAAAAAAAAAACTGGGTGATCACCCATTTCTGCTTTGCTCAAAACTGTGTGTTGAGAATGGTGTTAATGGTGTTAATGGTGAAGATATACTGTATACCAATGTCTTAACCAATACAACAATGGCCAAAACGTGGAAAATGAGGCTGACAGTCCCCGCCCACTGAAACCTACTGAATCAACCTTTGAACTGAATCAAATTTCTGTTGTTTGCTGCAAAAACCAACACAACAGTCTTTATGACCTCCCATGATCTGAGGAAGTGAAGACCCGTTGGATTCACTATATTTTTGATGGGAATGTCCCCACACTGGAAAACTGTTGTATGCGTGTGTGATGGATCGATACCGGCTGTCAGTGACCTGAGCTCAAACTCGGAGGCTTTAAGTTTACGGATTGTTTATGGATACAGATTGTCCTGGTTTCAAGCTGAGTGTCCCGAGTCCTGACAAATATCTGTAAAACACTAAAATGTTTTCCACATTCACTACCAAATTGTCTCGGTTTTCACCACAGTTAAAATAAAATAATATTATAGACCTACTTGTTTTCAGCGCTTACGTAGATGTTTATCATGTTCTGTCCCACTCATTATTACCTAACCCTATATAAAAATATAAAGAATGCACCATGCGTCTGAATTCAACACAGACTTGTCTGTATGTGTGTCAATCAATCAATGTGTCATGGTCAAGGCTATTTCTAGCCTATGACGCTTACAGCTCTTTCTGACAAAACCTGAATGCTAACGGTTAGCTGTTATGCCGAAGAGAGAATCTGTCTTTTCTAAAGAGCTCCAGGAGGTGTTACTTCGTCAAGTACCCAGCAATGAAAATGCCACGTTCTGCACACACTGCAAGAGTACATTTTCAGTCACACACGGTGGAAATGCCGATATAAAAGATCATATTAAGACAGCAAACATAAGCGGTGGCTACAAGTGGGTAGCACCTACTTCAGCAGGGCAAACGCCGGTGACAGCCATCTGAATACTCCCGGTAGGTGAGCTAAACGCTGAAATAAGCCCTAAGGGTGACAATATTTTTAAACTCCCAAACCAGGACCCTTAAGTGTATGTTACTGCATGTTCATGCACACGCACATGATGCGCTTATGCATGCACCACAGGTGTTTTCATCAGAATGGGGGGACAATTCAGCGCTTAGCATTGCTGTAATACTAGTATTAGTGACACTACTGCAACTCTGTTGCATTTCCAGTGTGAATATGAATACTGTCAACAGCCTTCAGTCCTGTTGTCATATAATCTTGCAAAAAAAGGTCACACCCAAGGGCGTGTGGAGCAGCAGCTCATTTGCGTAGACACAGAAACAGCCCATGGAGAACCGGACTGAAAAAGAGGGGTATAAAAGCATGCTAGAATGCATAATCTCAGTGGTATTTTCAGCAAAAAACTTCAAAGACATATTTTGGGGACCTCAGAGACCTATATTAACTTGTTGAAAAGGAGTATAATATGTGACCTCACTTTAAAGGTTGCCTCACTTTAAATTATTTTTGAAGTGCCAAGTAGCTGAGTAATTGTCTATAGTGAAAAAAAAAAAGTATAGTTTATTTTTTCGTTCTAAGTTTGGGGATTATTTAATGCCAGTAGACCTAGATTTTCTCAAACCAGATCTTCAAATATGGATGATTGTCATGCTCTCCATCACAATGCGCATTTATGCGGAAAAATACAGGAATTTTTAGGAGTGGTCTCCCGTCATCCACAAAAAAAGATTTCATGTCAAAGTGTCTCTTGGGAGATTGACAAAGGCAAAAAGTAGTGCCTGGTGTTGCCCTAAGTCTGATAACAGGGTGGATGAGTTGTACACCTTGCTCTCCTCCTGCTAACTACTCCCAGCAGACTGCATTCAGATGCCTCCTCTCCTCACGAGGAGGAAACTGATGCTGCTGCTGATATGCAGAGAATAAGATTCATCTAAAGCCTATCACAAAGTAGTCTGGAAGAGACTACTTATATAGACACCACGCGGTAGAAATATGATGCATACACATGCAGACAGATAAAAACATGTGCTTGCACTATATATAATATAAACCTGAGGTGTGGACACATACTACTGTACATACAGGTGCCAACAAACAGACTCGGAGCAATAAATAGACACATATGTACAAAAATGCACAGACATGAATAGCAAACATATACAAAGATATGAACACAAGACACCTCTCCACCATTCCATTCTCTCTCTCCTTCTTTCTCTGTCTATCTCTGTCCGTGCTTCTGAACCTTAGGGAGACATATTCTTTTTCATCTGTCAGTATGGATGGAAACAGACATGTTCAAAAAACACAACAATGGCCTTGCCAGCACCGAGGAGGCTCTATGTTTTGTATGCTTGAAGCACTGCATTATCTCCTAAGTGTCTAGCAACCCAGTATAGTAAATAATGGATGCTCCTCTTCCTTCTGAAAAACTCCTCTTTCACTTCAGGGACCAGTCATGGTTTACCTGTATAAATGCCCTTTCTGTGTCTTTGGAGAAATGGATAGCACTAAAGGATGTGGGTCAGATGATTTCATTAGCACAGCATTTCTCTCTGTGTCTCCTTCAATCAGCTGTTTGACAAAAGCAATGTCACTCAAAATGTCTTACAGACACTTTCATATAGAATTCTCAGAGAAAAAAAGATGCAGAGACTGCTGATCCATAGCAGGGAATTCATGAAATATAGCCCATATAACAAGAGGGCAGAAACAGTAAGGCTTGAAAGGAGAGAGCGCAGTCACCTCTGAGAAATCAGCTGAATATCCTTGAAGTCTTTAGCCTGGAGACTCCAGTCATTACGCCATTTGTTTCTGGGTCACCATCTAGGAGGTCTTCACCCGACCTAAAAACACAGAAAAGACATAATGGTTGGTGCTTTAGATGTACATATATACCCACAAACGCACAGACAATACATGAGCATAAAAGGTATACATATCGCTGTATACATTTTACAGATGCTGCGAGGGCGGATAATTACACTTTGTTACAGCATGAGAGTCCTGTCTGACTGATTTTTGCTTTTTTACCCACTTGTTTCTTTATACTTTTGTACGGTTAAGTTGAAACACTAAGTACAATTGGACAAGACTATAGTGTGCCACTCTGTAACTAAGTCTCTTTGGTCTCCCTCCCCCATTCACTCCGGGGTTACATCGAAAGAGTTTCAGCTATTGTGAATTATTTACTTGATTCACCATTCGGCCCTTTAACCCCTCAGCAAATGCACAGGCTGTCGGGGTTAAAAATACACCCCCATAGGATCTGTGTTTGACTCTACATGCGTGTGTGTGTGTGTGTGTGTGTGTGAGG
The DNA here is from genome assembly GCA_038419695.1 of Scomberomorus guttatus. NCBI lineage: Eukaryota > Metazoa > Chordata > Actinopteri > Scombriformes > Scombridae > Scomberomorus > Scomberomorus guttatus. Next base: position 15,457,882 of record CM076450.1, on the reverse strand, counting down.
GCAAGGATGTGGGTTTAAAATATAAAACAGTTTATAACCCATGACACATAAAGTACCTTCCATTCCCTCTCTCACTCTCTGTCTCAAACACACACTCTCACACAGGAACTCATCAGAGCATCATTATGTGGGTACTTTCAGAGTGAAAATCCAGACCGTCCCAGATGGGATTATTATAACACAGCTTGATCTGTGCAAGAGCTACTAGTGTGATTGTGTGTGTGTGTGTGTGTGTGAGAGAGAGAGAGAGTGTGTGTGTTAGGGTGTGTGCATGTTTGTTAGAGAGTGAGTGAACCCTGACCTGTGCTTCATGACCTGAGTGAATGTGAGGATGCACCTTCCTGTGTCTGTGAAAGTATAAACTATATAGTACAAGCATAAAACTGTGCCATGCCGAACCATTAGCAGGAAAGGCGTTTTCCTTGACAACTGTGTCAAACTACAGAAACTGGCTTACATTCACTTACAAGAAAGTATGTATACAGTGGACTTATTCATGTTGAGCCCACGAGTCAAAGGTTGAAATAAAAGTGTCTGAGATACACGCCTGTAACAGCAAAGTGATTGAGGCTGAGCCTGTCTGACTGAGTGAATATTAATGTCACTGAGATATGTGGGCCTTAATGGATCCACACACACACACACACACACACACACACACACACACTGACACCAACTCTACTTGGCCATGTTGCCGTGGTATGTCCCTGGCATGCAGCAGTGTTGTCATGGATACTCCCAGACACATCCGCCATCCCATAAGCGGGGGGATGCTGAGCTCTTCAGAGGGGCTGGCGCCGAGGCCTCCCTCCCCTTCTCCCCCAAACCCTCAACCCCCATTCACTACCCCTTCCCCCAAAACTGAATCCGTGTCCCTATTCTCCCCGATACCCGGCTCAGCCTCAGAAAGGCTCTCTGTGCTCTGCTTATCAACTGGGTAGGCCTGGAAGCACATAGCACCTATTTTGTCTCAATGTTGGGCCCTTCTTTGCTTTTAACTGGAATTGGTTGTAATTGGAATATAATGGAACAATAGAGAGTGAGATATAGACAGTGAAAAAGACGCTAGTACCAGTTTAATTCTTGCCTGAGAAAAGCTAAAATAGATGTTGAACAGGGAAAATCATTGACATTTTGTATGTGTGTGTGTGTGTGTGTGTGTGTATGTGTGTGTGTTAGCCTCAGGGCTATGGTTAAGCCTGTAGTTCATCCTGAACTGATCCTTTTCATTAGCCATTATCAATAATTCAACATTGCACTTGCTTTAATGGTTTAATGTGGGCAAACCCTCAATCCACACACATCCACACACATCCACACACACACACACACACTCTACTTAATAGCACTCACTCTCTTGGCCTGCACCCAATGCCACTGAGGTGAATATAGATGTGTAAACGTGCACATAACACAGTCAGAGCACCTAAAGCTTTCAAAGGTAAAATACCTATCAATCAGAAACACCGTTTTGTCCCACCAGGCAGTTATAGGATCCCTTGATTTAGAGAAGAAATCATTTATTATTTCCCTACAAAAGTCTGTTTTACTGTATATCAAGTTATATTTGCAATAAAAAGGCACATCAAATCCTCGACTCTGAGATGAGGAAATGAAAGGGTTAAGCTTTTATGACGTGTCCCCTCCTGTGCTCTCTTTTGCCCTCTCTTTCATATTCTCCATTATGGCAGTGCTCACTGCCTGCACATATGCTGAAAAAAATAATCCTCTTTGATTGGAAGGCTAATTTGAAGTGTCAATTATTCTTATGCAAATGAGGGTACAGTTTCTCACGTCTGAAATGAGTTGGGGGCACAGATGGGTGCATGTGTGTGTGGGTGTGTGTGTGTGTGTGTGTGTGCGCGCGCGTGCAAACGCACAAATCTCCCCGCAAAACATACAGCGCCATTCCATCCCCCCGCCAACTCTTCATCTATACCTCTTAGAGAAGAAAGCTGACGTACAAAGACAGCCGGTATAATGGGATGGGGATATTTGCATGCACATTGTCCACACTGAACGGCAAACACATCATAAATTGAGAATACAATGCCAAAACAGTAACAAAGGCGTGGAAGTGCAAGTCAGCGCCCAAAACATTCGACAATACGGTGGCATAGTTCTATGTTGTAACGTAAATAATGAAATGATGCTGGGTAAACAGGAACACAACAAGAGCTTGGATGATGTATCACGGGAAGTATTGTGGGCGAACAAAACAATTTACTAAAGCTTTTGTCATCTAAACACTTTCCAGTAACATTTTCTTTTGGTATGACTATACCAGAGGTGCAAGCGAGAAATATAATCCCAATGTCTGTACAGACGGAGAGGCACAAATAGAACCTGTTTAGAGGAAAAAAAAAGGAGAGAGAAAGAGGCATAAATTGAGAGCAACAGCATGTGCCTGAAAGCATACATTTGTGTCTAAGTATAGTATCTGAATAAGTACACGCTCCTCTTTATGTTAATTAAAGCTTTGGATTCCAACTTAATCTGGATGAGAGATTTAGTCTGACAAAGAGAGACAAACTGAGGATGAAAAAGGGAAAAAAAAAGAGGTAGACAGACAGAAGACTCTACAAATAGAGTCTGTTGTCTGACCCTCTCAGCTGATGTGGTGGTTCAAGTAAAAAAATAGGCTTTTCAGGCCCAAAACAGGATCAAACAACCTGCTGTAGAGTCCGGTTACACCATAACAATGGCTTACATTCACTCTCTGCCTCAACAGACAAGCTTTCACCTCAAAGGGTGTAGAGGGAGAGAGTAAGTCTAGTTTGGAGGGTGGGTGCATGCGGGTATGGAGGGGAGTATAGCGATATCTTAGACGATAATGGTGTTCAACAGATTAGATGGTATCAGCCTACCATGTTTGTTTTCAACCGTCGGCTTCTGTAGCTCTACTGAGATCTATGGTCAACCCCGCAGGCACTCTCAATCTCAAGGAAACCTTTAGATATTGACAGAGAAGGTGAAGTACTATGATAGATAGCATTCAAAACTCTCAGATAAAAACAACTGATGAAGAGAGAGCAGCTGAGGACAGACCGTCGTCTGTAAAGTGAAATACTGAGACGTCTTTGAAACCTGCAATTGTCAGAATCAGTTATTGTCTCCCTGATCGAATTAAACATTTGATAGACTTTTAATGGACTGGTGAATGAATACGTTTACACTTCCCTTCATTAGCTCAGGATTTTAACCTCAGACATATTGACAGATTCCTAAAGATATCATATAGCCCAGTACAACAGCTGTCTCTGTAAGCTTCTCTGTACACAGCAGACAATCTGATTAATCACAGACCCACAATAGACAACCACTATCAGCTAACCACCTAAGACCCTGCTTCTCAAGCAATGAAGAGCAGCCCTGGCAATTTGTATTTGTTTTGCACTGGTTCAGTAGTTCTGGAGGAATTAGTATGCAGTCAGGGATGGGAGAGCTTGTCAAGATCAGGGGGAAATCTTTACCCACCCACTGGGTGGATCTACATTCATGAACAAAGTTGACAAGAAAGCTGACTAGTGTAAAGACAGGGAGCAAATAAAATGGCAGAGAACACCCTGAATATTCCTTTTCATATGAGTGCACTGAGAACACCTTCATAGACAGGGCCTGTTCTCTATCTTGTCTGTCTTGTATGTCTGTTCATCTGTCAAGACACTCACTGTCTCTTTTTCTTTCTCACACCCTCTAGCCCCTCTCTTCTTTTCCAAAACTATGTGTCATGCACGTCAAAATGCTAAGGCCAGTCCTTTTGAGGGTGTTCTGCTGGACCATGGAGCGAATAAACATCCATGTCAGGAGAAAGCGATCTGGGGCCCTTCTCTCACTGAGCCCGAGCTCTCCTGGGAAACACACAGCTCGTACAATGGATAGAGGAGGCCTTTTGTTGAGTCTCTGGGAGCTGCAGGGCTAGCTCTGGATCAAACACGGGTGTGTGTATGTGTGTGTGTGTGTGTGTGTGTGTGTGTGTGTACACTTCTGCATTTCGCACACGCGCATACATACTCAAACACGCATTGACACACACCTTCGCCTACACACACACACACACACACACACACACACACACACCAAATCGCACTTTCCTCATCTCCCTCAACTCAGTGTGACTAAGTAAACTTCTTCACTCTTTTGCAGTAGTTACCAAGGGCAGTAGGACTGATTTAGACTGGTTTAGTGTCAGTCTAAAGGGGCTTGCTGTTGTACTATATACAAATCACAGTTCAAAGCCCTTGGCTGGGCTCCCTCCTGGGGTTCAAGCCAGGGAAATCCTGCAGGGAAGTGTCTAATGCTTGTGGGTAGCCTGTGTGTGTGGCACAGTTATTTATTACACAGGCTTGAGACGTTTCACAGATATATAATCTCATATTGGCATGGGATAACGGAAGACAAAAGAGAAAGGCGAAACACAACTACATGATTCAAGTGTGTGAAACCTGACCAAAACTTTAGGGCAGCAGTTGAGTAATTGCCCACTAGATGCACATCAGTGAAATATATTACATTAGCAGTTCTTATGTGACCTTTTTTTTTTTTTAAATCTGTGTTTATCATGGCTGAATAGTATGGGAAAATCTTGTGACAATACAGACACTAGAATAAGTGGTACAGTTCCTCCGCTCTTCACAGAATGCATTTTAATACATTTCCATTCGAGCCACTGCCTTGCTCCTGGCCGTCTGGCCCTCATGTAGGATCTATGGGAATTCTCCTCACTGAAATGAACTCACACCGTCTGACCCTATTCATCCCCAAGACTGCACTTTCTCTGGGACTCCCCCTTTTCCAGTCCCCCAGTTTCCCACAGACCCCCTCTTTTCCTCTGTCCCTCTCTCTCTGCATCCTCCCCTATTTCTCCCTACCTTCCCACTGCCCCCTCCCCTCCTAAGTCTCTGCCTTGCTTTCAACTCCAATTTTGGGCACAATGAAGTTGTTCTGGCTGACAGTTTGGCCAGTAGAATAAGTGTTGTTTGAGCCTGCTGTGTGGCCCTGCAGTGGGCCCATTCTCCCCCTCGCCGGCTCAGTTACCGAGAGCCTTGTTGGTGGGACACGAAAGCCATCCGTCCCCACGCTCCCACCCTGACCCAAACAATTAGCCTCAAACCGCACTCAGGCTCACCTGCGCCTCCTCTTTACATGCACGCATGCATGGACAGATGTGCGCACAAACACACAGAAATAGCTGCCTACTACACTTCCCAGCAATTAAATAGCACTTTTGTAACATGAGATTTGGGAATGTATAAGTTCTGTCTTTCATATTCTTCTCTATGTTTTGAGTTCATCATGATACCATGTGGTTCTCTGCTACATTGCATCTGTTATGGTGCTGTGGCAATAACACCACAACCAGGTTGGCCTGATTTACTCAGTTACTCCATGTCTTGTAGGACGTGTCAGAAAGGATTCTGTATTGGGGTCAGCTGGAAAGACAAAGCCTGGAGCCCTCTCTCCTCTGTCGCTTTCAGTAAGCATCAACCGGCCTCTCTCTCTCTCTCTCTCTCTCTCCCCCTTCCACCTCCCCTCACCCCCTCTTGTTTCTTTTCCAGTTTTCTCTTTCTCTGTTCCAATGAGTTATCAAATAAATATAAAAATTCACACTATAAATATTCTTCTTGTGTGTATCCCCTCTGACACATACACACACAAAAGCGCACAGACACACACACAGAAGCCAGGACATGAGAAAGTGGCTGGGAGAGGCCCTGATGGGGGGACCATATGTCCAGGCGTTGTATATCAGTCAGCTCGCCCCCAGCGCTCTGCCAGACCACCATAACTTAGTTTGTCTTCAGCACAAAGTTTGGTCCAAGCTTGGCTGGGTTCATTAGGAACCTATTCTCTGGAGCCAATGAAGCTCAACAGACCTCCAACAAAGGAGCTAATCACACCCACTGCTGCTCTCTCTCTCTTTTCCTCACCTTTACTCTGTTTCTAAAAAAAATCTATCTTTATAATTTCCTCACAGTCGCACTCTACTAAATAGAAACCAAATACAAGTAATCTGTTGTTGCCTTCAATGGTGGCTGCCAACTAAATTTTAGACAATAAAGCACAATCTGTAGACTGCAGAGCATGAAGAATAAACCATTATGACAAAAAAGCTGCAGAATAGTCATACCTTTAATTTTTTGTGTCTACACAGTCTTTGGTACAAAAGCAAACATAGATAATTGTGTCTCCATTGAAGATTCGCACCTGCGACTGTTTGTGTATGTGAGTGGACTTACAAAGTGTGATGTTCTCACCTGACAGACACTTTACTGTCTCGGATGCGAGTGTTAGTGAGATATGGTGTGTAGAATGTATGCCTACCTACAATGCCTGCATTTCTCTCTGGGTGCATTTGAGTGCATGTGTGAGCAAAGGATGTGCTGCATTGACAATGGAAAGCCCCAGGCAGCTGAATACTTGAATGACCTTGAACCCCAGCGTTCTCCATTCCCATGGCTGCAGGGACGGTGAGCATGTCTAGGTTTCTGCATGTGTGTGTATTTGGGAAGAAGAACAATGAGGCTTTGCACTTTGTCTGCGCACATAATTCAGAAACAGAAGCAAAATATTCTATGGTGAATAATGTAGGTGGGATTTTATGGCCAATAAATCTATAAAAAAGTTAGTATTGTTCTTTAAAAAAGTGGAAATTTTTGACAAGAACAAGTAAGATATTTTCAGATTTTCAGATTATTGCCCTCATTAGGATAGACTTCATGTGTTTCTACCATCTTATCACATCAATGTAAGCTATCCACCGTCACATGTGCCCCACTACCTCCCGGCCTGCAGCGACTGTATTTGCTCACCCTGCATCCAGCAGAGAAAGGAGCTTACTCCATACTGTGTCCCCTACTGTGCACACAGGCTACAGGCAGGCATGAACGTGGCTGATCTGGACATGGCTCGAACACACAGACACTGTACACACAGGACGGTCCCACAACACACAGATACACACACTAACAGACACACATCCATAGGGCACGCTGATGAAGAGGACTTGGTGGGTTAACAATGGCGGTAGGGGGTAGGGATGGTGAAGGGAGACCCAGCGAGGGGTGGTAAAGGCCATGTCACCGGGCCCTGCTTGGACACAAATGTCAGCAGCATGACTACCTGTACATGGAGACCCAGCAGTGTGAGAGCACAGGAGATGATCAAGAAGAAACAAGAAGAGGACAAGAACAGACATTACAGCCCCCAAAAAAAGAGGTACACAACATAGAGAGAAAAGCTTAACAATGTACAGAAAACATTTTGAGACCAAATGTCCTTTACTGTAAACGTAAAAGATAATTCAGGATTTTAAAAAGTGGAGACCTAGCTGAAAGACATGTAACAGTGCAGAAAACAATGTTGTGTCTTTTAATCTTATATGTTTTGTGTGATTTCTAAATGACTCCAGAAAAAGACAAACAGGTGTGATTTTTATCATCACTAATGGAAAGGAATATTAATTGATCTGACTTTCCTCATCAAAGCAAAGCTCTTTGCAACATCAGCACATGAGATATTTCCCCAACCCTCACCCTATAGTCAGATGCATTACTCAAACAGATGCAATACTGTTTGCAGTCCTCCCTCTTATGCCCTATGTTACCATTCCTGCTCCCCATCCATTAGATGTTGAACATTTCAACTTTCAAAGTGGAGAGAGAACACAATGCCCTCTGCAGCCTAAAAACACTGAATACATTATAAACATTTTGCACTTGCACCTGAACATTACAACAGATACAAACGTGCCAGCTCGCATACAGTAAGATTGAGAGGAAAATGCTATGTTTTTTTTTCTCTCTCTTTGTGAAAGGTCAAAACGCCACACTGCACCATTCTGTGGCACTTTGAAGACCAACAAAACACTTCTACACATGCACTCAGTGTTAAAATAGATAGAATCCACTTTACAGCTCCTCAGCTAACAACAGAAAGTATGTACATTGTGATGCATTTTCTATTTACCTATGCATTAGGCTCTTATAGACATTGCATGTGGACAATAAAATCAGGAGCCTTCTGTAAGCAATGTGTGTTTTTTTTGTATAGGTACAAACAGCAAACAGTGAGGTGGGATTTAACTTGAAATCGGAAATACAAACACGTGCAAAAGCACACAACACATACACAGTGACAATTTTAGCATTACATTAGACAATGCTGCTTTTTGCTATTCATAATGAAGGTGAGAGGCAAAGAGGATATCACTTGTAATTTGAAAATCTATAAATTCCATAATCTCCAGTAACTCTTTCACTAAACGATATAGTATTCAGTGTATTTGCCCTGTTATCAAGGTAAGCACACTTTTGTGTTGACCTGAAATTGCACTTTTCCTACAAAAAATCTGAAAGCCTTCCACAATTGTTAACACCATCTTGTCGTTGTTGAGAATAACTGTGTCTCACTATCGACAATTAGCCAGTTTAGCTGATCAAATATTGTGGGACATTTTTACTTTAAATGCTGTATTTCAGCTTTTAGGTGAGAAAGGTTAAAATGTTGGGTGATCAAGATATCTAATATCACATATCTAACATCATTTAGAGAGAAATGTGTACACAGATTATGTAATAAATTGTGTTCAACATTACATTATGTTCCATGGCATGAAGGGAAACATGATTGAAATACACGTACACACATACACACAATCTCCAGATGGCCATAGAGTGTGAATGCCCTGGAAAACACAGCAACAACAGATTCCCTGATCCAAAACCCAAGGCCATCTTCCTCTCGGCACACAGTCTTGTGAAAAAAAAGAAAAGAAAAAGAAAGTCCGAAATCCTGACTCTTAATATATTTTTTCTTTCACCCCCGTTCCTTCATTTCCCTTTGTTTCTTCCATTTCCAACCTCTACCTGGAATCACAGCAAAGTTCCTTAGTGAAAGCAGTGTGTTCTACTCATCACCAGCACTTTTACAGATCCTCAGCCGCCAGACAGTGGTGATTTGTGCCTGTGTTAAGGCAGAACTACTCCTACTCTTTCACAATATAGATTGCTGCCATTATCTGGAGCTATTCCTCTAGCTGACACAAAAGAAGAAGAAAACATGGGGGGAAAGGATGAAGGAATTTCACCCAACTGCTGTATGAATTGCTGATGGGACCTGAGTGACAATTTGGTATGCAATTGTCAGTGTCAGTCACAGAGACGTTGTCATGTCTGATTCCCATCTTGTGAAGCCAAACTTTAGTGGGTAGTATTTTGTCAGAGGACAGTTTTCCATTGAGGAAGTCCAATCAACATCACATAGCTTTTGATGGGAACTAAATGCGGTTGGGGGACTAACCTTGGTTAATATATATACTATTACAGCATACACACATTCAAACACACACATTTTACATTGAGCCAGGACCTTTGACTGTGGTGGAACCTGACTAATATTTCAACTAACGTGGAGTGAATGTGGCGGAAATGCAAATTTAACGCTGTCCCCTTTCACATTGAGGAATGAAATCAAATCTTTTGTGGCCGCTGCGCATTGAGGGTGGGAAAAACGGCGAGGCGAGGGGGTTCCTTGGGTCACTCGTTTGGGCTGTGAATGAGCCAGTGCCCAAGCGGGAAAGATGGTGTGCCAATGGTGTGCTCTCTGCTAATTGATTGCCTCTACTAACAAGAGCATAATGTATTCTATTGTGATCATCCTTTGCCCATGTTCATTAAGGCAGGAAGCAGCGTGATCTTTTCTTTTTGTCTTGCTCCTGCCCCTTCCCCCCCACCACCCCCCCACCACCCCGCTCCTCTCTTCCCCCCTCCCAATCCTCTTTTTCTTTCTCGCTCCTTTTCTCTCTGCCCCTCTCTCTCGCACTCGATAGGAAAAGGTGATGCAAAGGTGGTATGACAGGCAAAGCATCCCTTACCATCCCAAATGCAAAAACGAAGAGGAACAAAGGACAGATGGAAGAAGTGGAGTAGGTGGCTGGGAGGATGTTGAAGCATAGAAGTATGGATGAGAGGATGAGAGGAAAAGACAAGGAAGAGCTATGATGACTGAGAAGATAGAAGGATATGGACACAGGAGGAAAATGGTGGGAAAATAAGATAAAATGAAAGTGTGAAAAAAATAAAGGATCAGAGGAGCACCTCTCGCCATTTCCCTCCATCCATCTGTTTTTCTCCACCTCCCCCTCCCACCCCATCTTCTGTTCCTGTCAGGTTCCCACTCGCTCCTGCACTCCCCCACACCTCTTCTTTTTACCCCCCCCCCTTCTTCCCTCTTGCCCCTTTTTCACCCACCTCCCCTCCCCATTTCTCCTCCTCACCCCATCTCTGGTTCGCCTCTTAATGAGAGCTGGCGGGACAATGGTACCATTGTTGCCCGTGTTTGGGAACCCTGGACTGAAACAATCGCTGTTTACCCAACCAGTGGCACAGCCTGGACCCTCTCCTTCATTACAGCCGGGCCAAGTCTGATTAAGTCTGTTCCACAAGTGCTCCAATAAGCCACTGAGCCAGCCACTACGACTCATCCACTATCCTCTGTCCTTTCCCTCTCCCTCAATCTCTTTCTCCAACACTATCTCCCTTGTCTTTCTTCTAGAGCCATAACTTCATTTGGATTCTCTCTCTCTCTCTGTGCTCATCCCTGCTTCCAGCTCCAGTCCCCCTCTTATTTACATATAGTTCATCACCAGTGACCAGGAGAATTGTATTTACTGTAGGGGGGCATAAAAGAGAGAAAGAGAAACACACACAGAGAAAAAAAAAGATACAGAGAAGAGATGGAGTATAAATGACAAATCTGATCTATTTTCAAAATGACCTTCATAATCTAGGACGAAGCTAATTTCTTTATTAAAAATTCCCACTAGGTTTGAACATGCTGCAGGCAGTAGCAATATGACTGACTGCAAGAAATAAGGGAAAACTCTCTTTCCATAATGGTCTCAGATCATAAAAAAAAAAATTGGCATGGAGGTAGTGTTATCAAGCTGATGCTTGTGGCGGAGACGTACCGAATCAGTGGATTGAAAGCCTTTTCACTCAACCACATCCCTCAGCTCTGTGGCTTGTAACAGAAGTATGCTACCAGCACTATGCAAAACAGCATCATGAATATGCGTAATTAGGTGGGACTGGTGTAATTTTTCTGGGTTATGGGATGTGACATTTGTGGGGCAGGAGCATACATCAGCGTAAGCACGGCTGACAAATGCATAATCCCTTTCTCTGCAATAAGGCATTTTACACGTACAATACAAAATATACAGTTTGCCTTCATACACTCAACAGCTGCATGCAAAAATGCACAAAATCCTTCAGGTGAAATTATACATGTATATAGGCACGCATCTGCACAGTCACGCATGCATCTACATGCACAGTTGGACACATATGCATTAAAGGAAAAAGCTGTTACTGGAAAAAAAAGCACTGTGCATATGGCACTAAAGGCAATCTGTGCATTTGAACACAGATTACAGACTCAGTTTTTTTTTTTTTTAAGCAGATACGAGTAAAAGAACAAAAGAGAGACATATAGCTGGAGTAAATTTGTGCATACTATGGAAAAAGGAAAAACGTTGAGTTTTCTCTAAGTAGTAGGCATGAGAATATCAGAGGGACACAATTACTCTGTAATAATGGAGGAAACCTGAAATAAATACAAATAATAATAAAATATTGCCCAGCCTTGGAAGGAAGAAGGACACAAAGACTGCTATTGCCAAGCAACAAGGTTAAAAGAGGGTTGATACGCATGAATGTTTAACATGATATGCTACTAGATATCAGTTGGTAATGAGCTTTCGACATTGTTGTTGGCAACCAGGAAGTGCAGCACAGCTGATGAGAGTCAGAGCGAATTTCCCTATACACTTAACTATTATTGAGAAATACCTGGAAGTCCATGAAGATTTTCTGCTTTTTTACAATGACATTGAATTAATAAGCATCTATTATAATATATGTTTTTTTGGCATTAGGATTCAATTTAGATGAACCTTCAAAGGACCTGACCATGTGAATGCACAAATAAGGACAGGCACATGGGCATAGGGACACTGACAAAAGCATCTATTAATAACTGGATCATATTCTTACACAACCAGACACACATGCACGCATACTCACACACATATATGCGTGCACACTTTCAACACACCTCTCTAGCTCTTCGGAGAGACCCAATTTATAGACACTGTACTGAACTCCCCCCCCCCCTACCACCACCACCACCTCTCGTCTCTCTCTTTGCCTTGCCATGCCCCTTTCCCTTTCCCCATTCACCCATACAGACGCGCACACACACACACACAAACACACCGGCACGCACAGCACCCTGCCACAATCCACCGCCCTGCCACACATACCGAAGGGGAGGACACATCCCTCATAGCACCCAGGAAATTAACTTGACATTTGATGCAGACAGAAAAAATATATTTCGGTGGGGGGAGGAAAAAAAAAACAAAGTGTACCAAAGCAGAGATAGCATAAACCCATCCCTTGTTCATCCTTCCCCACCCCACCCCCCTTAAGCCCAGGGACGCATTCGAGGGGGATTTCAGCGATCTGCAATGCAGACGCCACTGGGTGCCCACGGAAAAATGAGCTTCATCTTTTGCCTGTCCTTCTCAGTGTATGCTGTCTGTCCCCCTTTGTTTCCATCTTTTATGATGCCTGCACTCCATTTTCATATTCACTTCCCCTCCCTTTCGTGTTTGTGTCTTTTCTATTTGGGAGGAAGTTGAAAAAAAAAAGAGAGTATTGGAGGATCACTTGATGGTGCTTGCCTTTGAAATTAAGGCAAACCCTTAAAGCCACTACTTGTAAAAACAATTAGTGAGGGTAAGGATGTTTTACATTTCTGTTGCAGTGCCATTTCTTACCATTTAGCATTTGCCTTGGTTGCTATTCTGCAGCAAGCAATAACAACAGCCGTTCCTGTTCCACATATTACGGTGCATATACAATTTCATGCAAGCAGACTAGAAAATAAAGTGCGGTGTGATCTTGCATATGTTTGATAAGATTAACGATCGCATCAAAGACCCTGTAGTAACCTCGGCAAGGAGCCCAAACACAACGAGCAAGAGCAGGCCACAATTAATACATCATTATGCACCGCTACAGTTTATACCCGTGAACACACACAACATGCAGCACGACCGCCAACCAGCTAGTGTCTGTCTCAATATCCCCTGCATTAGACATGCAGGAATGTTAACATCATTATGCACAATTGTGAATGTCTGTCTGTGCCCTCCCCCTTTTTTTCGCCCCACCATATTGTGTCTGCGGGTAAGCCCACGTGTGTGTGTGTGTGTGTGTGTGTGTGTGTGTGCGGTGTCTCAAAGAGGGCGGCATTATTTAAATATGATTTTGTGTATGCAACTTGAAACAAATTACCGATTGTTGTATGGCTATGAGAGCCTCTGAATGTGATATTGTTAAAACCATGTCTACATTAATATCAGCATTTTGTCAAGGGAAGTGATACTGCAGGAATTAATTTCATGACAAAAAATATGTGCTTTGGAAAATGATTCCATTTCCATTCATTACAAATTTATTACAGGATTGTATGACACAATACTAGGATTTATCTGCAAATTAGGATTTAATAAAAGTTTTAAATTCGATTTGTGATGAAACACATTTTAAACATTGTGCAACACTGTGTTGTATTATAAATTATATAAATGAAGATATATTATTTAGAATGAAAGCATAGTGATTTTTAACTTTTACACATGCAAATACATTTCTTTCAGCACATTCTGTGCTGATGCATCTGTGATATTTGCAGGTAACCCTACTAGTGTTTTAAATATTCATGGTGAGAACCAAAATACATATCCCAGAAAATAAATACAAACTTGTTTTTATCTTTTTAGGGCTTGAGGAAAATGGAGACTGACGTGGGTTGTCATCAGCAAATCCCCCCATTACTTAACACACTCATGAAAATGTCATATGCTTGATACAGTTGAAGTGTTTACTGGGAGGGTGAGGAGGAAAGTTTCATTAGCGTCGGTGTTACTAATATCTGCTCTCCGCATTTCTCCGAGGTGGTACCGTCAAACTATTGCATCATCCAAACACACATACACACGTACATTTGTATTCACCTGCCTTTTAGAATAACCTCTTCAATGAACACGGTGCATTTTCTTGCACCATGAAAAAAATAAGGAACAATTTCCAGTAAAATAAACAATACCAAGCATCATACTGTGTAGGCATTGTGAGTAAACAGATCTATCCAGTCTTTATAAGCAAAATAAACTATTTAAAGTCTTCCTTTATGCCAAACACTGTGAGAGGAGATTTGAAATCAGATTCAAAACCAATACATTTTTAGTTAATAAGATTGTCCAGCAAGTGTTGTATACAAAGTCCTTGGCATCCTTCTCTGCTTATACAAACTCCCCCACTGCCACCTCGCTATTCCTTGCTGCCAGCGATTTGCATTCATTTGCATGATTTTACGATGTGCATATCCTTTGTTCTGACTGTATGATGATGCAGAGGAAACCCTCCCTACGCAGCGCTATTACACAGTCCACTGAAAGCTACTTGGATATTACATTTTAAAAAACTCCAGTTCTACCTGTTTTAATTATAAATTGATAAGAGGAGATTTCCACAAATACCAGGCTCATCCCCTGGTGGACCAATGATAATGTAGTGCATCAGAATGAGGAAAAAAAGGATGGGTATGTTCTAGTTTTGTGGAATTTTTTGCACAACCATGGAAAAGACATTGTGCTATCGCTAAGAGGCATGAGCATCGGCAATATATAGCATGGGGAAAGGACTGCATCCAAGCATGAAATATGGAATTACTTGACAAATAGAAAATAGGAAAATTATAGATGGAAACTAAATCATTGAAAAAAAAAAAAAAAAACCTTTCACATATTTTCATAAATAATGTGTTATTTTCTCCCTCAGTTTACTCCCTGGTTTTAGTCATCATTTTATAATTGTTTGCTGCTATATTACCTGATCATAAAGAATTAAGCCTTTGCATTTACAATGCTGTCTATATTGTGCAACACTGTTTATTTTGATGTTTGTGAATGGACCTACTGCGAAGCCTTCCTGTATGCTGGCATCTTTTGTTCTCTGTGGTTGTTTTATCTGTGTAGACAACATGCACGCACACACGCGAATGCTTTAGCACTCCTTAATCATGCAGACACATGCAGACGACTTCATTAATCGCTGTGGGCTAGCATTGATGATACAGAAGCCGAGCTACAGGACTGGAGGGTTTATCTTCACAAATGCGGGCACCACATTATAAATACTTACTCCTGCTGTCACCCTAATAGTAAGCAGCTGTACTGCAAATATCCATGTCTGATAGATGATTATGAGTATAGCATAAGAAATGAGGCGATGCAATGTACACAGACTATACTGTATAGTAAACAATCAGTGTTTTCTTAATATTCTGCAAAAGGTACTAGGTGAAAATTTACAGTGTGAATGTTTTTGTTTTGCCTGAGATGAGAAAAATACTAATCATGACCATAGAAATTGTACTATTAAGAGAAGAGAGCGAGAGTAAAAAAGAGGAATGTTGTCCTCCAAAAAAAAAAAAAAAAGCACTTGCCCTCATTTCAAATGGGAACATTTCCGTATATTGTCAAAGTACATCAGTATCTGTAAGGATAGAAAGCTGTCCTGGTTTCCTGTTTCAGCTTCAGTCCTGTGACCCTGGCATGCTCTGCACACAGGCTTGTAAAAAAAAAAAAAAAAAAAAAAAAGCCCACCTTTCTACCTAAATAATGCAAAGTCAGATATACTGGTTCAATGACCCTGACATCATTTGAGGGCTTGGCTTTTAGCTTAGAGAGTGATGTCTATCTAAGGTTTTGTATGTATAGAAAATGCTTACATAGATGCTGCATAGATGTTGTAATGAATGTTTGTCATTGAATCATCCTGTGAAAATTCAGACCATCGAAACTCATAAAACAAAAGTTTTTGAACCCAAAAGTTCATCTTTTTTAATACTGTTGGAATAACATTTTATATATATATATATATATATATATATACATTAAATGCAGAAAAACACCAATGTTGAAATTAAAGGATATTAAATTTAAAGCACTTTTTAAAGTAATAAAGGTGTTAATTTCATACAAAAAGGTAATTCGCTATTTGAGTTCGCTTTGAGGTGTCATCTCTCTGTGGTATAGTCAAGTTGGCTACAGACTTGAGCACTGACTTTTCCTACCCAGTGACTTGCCCTGCCCTTCTAATTGGCTCTTCTGAGCAGTCCACCAAATGTGTGTGAGTACTGGGAGTAATTAGGACAAGTAACACCGCCGCACACTGAGGCCCATGGGTGCTGACATACCACCTCATACCACTTCAATCCCTTGTTTTTTTTTTTTTTTTTTTTAGCATCACTGAGAAATAAACTTCTGACTTTGAGAACTTTCAACACAGAACATGTAGAGTCACCGGGGTATTTTCATTTGGTTTATTTATTTATTTTATTTTATTTTTTCAAAGGTGCCACTGTATGGTATCGTTTCTTACCATAAGGAGAATAAGCATGGCACAGGTACCAAGTGTTGTTTATATTTTCTGCTGACAGTGACATTACGTCAATCATAGTTGCTAGTTGTGCACAGTGTGTGCACCTTATATCCCTACACCTTTACATGAGCTCAGCCTCTCTAGAGGTCACCTAAGAAGAAGAAAAATGGGGTCAAAGTTGAAATAAAGTATGGAAATCAATTGCTGCTGCCAGCTAATATAATAAACATTTTCTTGTCTTGAGAGCAGGATCAGCTCATTAAAATGTTTGTCTCTCTTCAATAACGTAAAATGTCACATGTAATAATGCCTGGAGGTCTAATTGATAGAGCAAGATGTTCCCCACGCAACGCACACAATGCCAGGGCCGAGGGCAATTAGTGTTACTGCATGCATTTCAATGGCGAGAGGAAATTTTTGAAATCACTTCCTGGTTGTAGCTACGGTTAGTGTGTGTGTGTGTGTGTGTTGTGTTGTTGTGATGATGAACAGTGAACAGTAACTTCTGTTTCCCCTGTTCTCCTTGTCTTTGGTATGGACCACAGGGCAAAGAATAGGTCATGGGATTTGATATTGCCCACGATCACATCGCCTGAGCTCCCTTCAAACCGCTGTTATTCTGTTTACTGTGTCCTCTGGACCACTACTAACATCTCTGCCTTTATCCAACACACACATGGGCTAACTTTGCTGCAGGCAAATAGACACACACAGACACAGGCTCACACATCAGCAGAGATGGGCGCAGATGGGAAAAACACTCAGTCAAAAATCCCTGCCAACAAAGAAATTTGGCTGTTTTTGACAATATTTTCAATACTTTTTTTTTTTGTTTGTTTGTTTTTTCGAATAATTATCAAAAGCTTCAAGAGACCATGACGTGTCCATTCTGAGCTAAGTGATTCTGAATTATCAACTGGAAAAAAAGGGTGAAAAAGAAAATATCAACACTGTCAGCAAAACATTCCTAGTGTGAGTTTCATTTGAATGATTTGTCCTTGAATTTCCAGAGGTCACAGTAAGCCCACAAATACGTAATAATGCGGTTTAGGATTAGGCTGAATTAGGGTAGTTTCTGCTGGATACAAAATGGATAACAGGGAAATACTAAATATTGACATGGTGTTGCACATGTGCACATTTATCCCATATAGGCTAATACACACACACACACAGACACACACATTTTGGTTTATTAACCCAAGCTTACCTCATGTGGGTCCAGTGGAGAGCAAAATCCCAGAGATCTCGCGTTGACCTCTACTTCCTGCTGCCTGCCGTCCTCCACAGCTCCTTTTCTCCATCACTGCAGCAGTAGAAGACACACACACACACACACACACACACACACACACAGACACACACAGACACACACACACACAGGCAGGGTGTGAATACGTTTACCAAGAGGTAACCTTTACATGTTGAATAACTCTTCTTGAGCAAATCACAATTAACATGTATCCACTAAAAAAAGAAAGGAAAGCAAACGCACATTTATATGGTAGGAGAAGGAAACAGAGATAGCATTTACCATAGCTAGGTTTACCTGCAGAATTTCAAATTGCCAATAACTTTGTGCAAATGTCTTCACAACCCTCTACACTTTGCCACAAATAGCAAGTCAAACCTGAGACCTTCACAGCTGGTTTACAGATCATTTGAAGGTCATGGCTTTTTCATACTTCCAAATATCAGTATGAAACTTTGTTAATTTAAAAGTGTAAAGTTGGATTATAGAGATTATATTCTAGGCATATGGAAATTATAGATATTTAATTATTTCATATTAAACAGAAGAATTGAGATCATTTTAGTCCGAGAAAATAAAGTCTTCCAGGCTAATTCTGGCGTACGCTGAAGCTGTTTCAACAGCCATGCTGTTGAACCCAACCACCCTTGACCTGTGCCTCCTCTCAGTGGAGGGTGAGCAGGTCAAATGTCAAGGCTAAAGGACAAGTCCATTTAAGGTCAAAGGCAACCATAATAGATTGTAGCAGCCTAATGTTATTTTTGACCTGAAAGAACACAGGAACATGCCGATGAACTTGAATCAATGAATGTATCCTTCAACACTTGCAGGGTTTTTTTTTCTTTTCATTTTGATCTTTTATCTCTGTAAATAGATGTGACTGCTGACATTCTCCTCATGTGAAGATAGGTCTAAGATTACCCAGGCAAAAACTGGTCAGATGTCAAAATACTATAGTTGAACATGAATGATAAAAAGTACACTTTTGACATTACAAAAATTATTTTTTAAATCTTCTTTCTTTGCTTTTTATCCAAAGTCTTAAGCAGCTATGTTCATTTCCATGTGGTGGTGATTTAGGATATATACAGGAATATACAGTATATGTAGTTCCTTTACTCTGGATTTCTTTCCTGTTGTGCTCCCAAGTGATCATGAGGCTCCTCTGGCATGTCAATATGAAACTGACAGATGCCACGTTTTATTAGAGCCCCATATCAAAGCACACGCGCACATACACAACCACATATTTGCACTGATACACACACACACTGTCACAGTGCTACATGGCAAGAATTAATAATGCAACCACACAAGATTCTTATCATTTAGTTCTTGATTTTATTCACGTTTTAGATCATCAAATACAAACTGCAAAAATGCATTAAAACATGAATCCTGAAAAAAAAAAAAAGGCATGAAAACCAGACAACTATAACCTTTAAATTCAATTAACACATCATGAGAAATAAGAAGAACCACTAAAGACAATTAGGATGTCTTTATCTAGGGCATATTCTTATACTCCCCATTGCAATGTTCTACACGGTTCTAAGTGTGTCTTGTGGTTATGTGGCAAACCAATGTGTGTGCATACATGTGTGTTTCTAGCCCTACGGCAGGGTTTAGGGTAACTATACAGCACTCCCCCTCCACCTTCACCCTGTTCCCTTTGCGGCTTGTGTGGCTTGTCTCATCCCATCTCCCTCCTGCTCCTCTATCTCCCTCCTCCGCACCACTCCCCCCCCCTCACCCCACCACTACCCTGCTTCTAGCCTACATGTGTTGGGGGTAGGGGGGCGACACCGGCGACGATAGTGCCAGGAATGCTCTCCCCAAAGCAGCAGCGTGGTGATGCAGAGGATGCTAAACCTAATGCAAATTGCGCTCATGTATACATTCAGACATACTAATATAAGAGGAAAGAAGAAAAGAGGAATATATACAAATGTTAGACACCCACAAGGATTATTATTATAGAATGGACAAATAAAAAAATGATATTTAAGTGAGCTGCACTGATTTGAAATATACTATAAGAAATTTTAAAGTGGAAAAACCACATATATCTGGACTAATGTGATACTGACTCTGCCTTTCTCACACTGTGTGACTCCTCACCAATTGCACCTACCTATATGACAAAAAGAAGTAGTCATAGAACAAAAGCATTCCCTTTACGAGAGGTGTGTCTACTCTCCACCCCGGTGGCTTACAGTGTTTCATTATCCAAAGTCGAGGTCTGCTTTGCCACCCAGCTCCCCCATGCTGCCTGTCTCATTTCCTCCCGGTAACAATCCATTAGCCAACGCCAGGCTCAAACACGCAGCCGTTTAATTATTCTCACTTCTTTGGCAGCACGCCGGGGCGTACCACTCATCAGAGGAAATGGGGAGGTAGGGAAGGGAAACAGCTGATATTGTATATGTACTTTATGCATCTAAAAAAGGGATAACAGGCTGACTATGCAAGGACGCAGAGCTCTCACAGACATATTTTACACGTACACAGTCGCACACTTGTATTATGTGAATGCGATGACTTCCAGTTAAACATCCATTTATGTATGCATACAAGCAAATGTACACATCAACAACCAATATAAATCAGTATTCTAATTGTAACAGTAATCAAATACACCCGATAACATACTTTTCTAAACCAGTGAACCACGTGTGTGTGTGTACGTGTGTATGTGTGTGTGTCTAGGCCCGAAAAATGGGGATGATGTGTGGTATAATTCATCTTGAATAATTTCC
This sequence comes from Scomberomorus guttatus, assembly GCA_038419695.1. Classification (NCBI taxonomy): domain Eukaryota; kingdom Metazoa; phylum Chordata; class Actinopteri; order Scombriformes; family Scombridae; genus Scomberomorus; species Scomberomorus guttatus. The sequence goes on along the minus strand of CM076450.1, from coordinate 15,437,354 downwards.
TGCACATTCTTCTTCATGCTATGCCTCAGGAGCACTTCAGGATGAAAGGGAATGCTAATGCTGTGGCTGTATCTCACCGAACAATGTGTGTTTGTGCGCTGTATGTGTGTGTGTGTGTGTGTGTGTGTGTGTATGCCGCCTCACTAAGCACATTTATGATAATTAACAGATATGAGAGGTCAGCTACAGTGTGTGTATGTGACAGACAGAGTGAGTAAGAGTGAAGGAGACAGAAAATGATGGGGAGAACAGTATAGCGCTGATTTGCATAAATTGGTAATATTGTCACTGGCTTCCTTTCTCTGCTTTATAGAATTTGTATTGTCATTTTTTTTGTGTGTGTCACAGTTTTAAGAGAGGCATCATCTACACTCTCACAAAAAGAAAATATTTTATGAGTAACTGTTCACAAAAGGCACAGTGCTGTACCTTAATCCTTAAGGTATCAGGTAAATACCTATCTGATACATTTGTTATATAGTATGTATTGTCTCTATGGTGTGAGGAACTTTGAAGTGACAAACTCTGGTTGAAAATTACAGTAGCCAAATAATTTGAGAAACAGTTTAACACTATAAATAAACCCATAAATACATGTAACCTGAAATATTTTCAAAAAGAAGTGCATTGTGTCTCCCATTACAGTGTTTTGTCTAAATATACTCTAAAAGCCAACCTACAAATTCTCTCTAATTGGTTGGAAAAAAAAATAGAAGAAATGGCTAATTGAAACCCTCAGAATATTAGCAAATATCAGTTTAGCTCTGATGGCCACGGTGCAAGTATTAGCGCTGCACACCCAATAACCGGCGTGCATTAGAAAGCTAAACACAGGCCGATCTCGTAGGTGACAGTAATCGAGGGCATTAATACATGCAAATGAAATGCTCAGCATGCATAGCTGCCGATGAAAGTAATTGAATAATTGACTTTCAGAGCGCCGTATTCCTGTCCACATCCTGCACAGAAATTTGTATGCGTTAATGTGTATGCGTGCGCGTGTCTATGCCAGCGGACATTTTAGGTCTACCCTCCTCACACTCTCACTACTGCCAAACGCCTTAAGATGGTGGCACCTTGAGGCAGAGAGAGACACTCATAGAGAAAGCCAACCTCCTCCTCTCTTTCCCCCTTCTTCCACCTCGGGTCCTCACGACAACACAGGACAGGCCCCCCTCCTAACCCTTAGCCCCCCTAATAAATATTTAATTCACCCCTCTCTAATAAGGATATTAGGCGAGTACACCCCAGCCCTGGCGTATATGCATGAGTCCTTTCTCATCAAATTTACATAAAAGGGCCAGATGCTAATGCGAGCGTAGCAACTACTGCTCACTATTCTATATGCGCTGGTACTGGCCCCCAAGTCCGAGAGCCCATATAATTTAATTGTCGAACAGCATATATTTTTCAAATGGTTCACCGTATTCAAATTGCATCTAGGCCTCAATACCATATGCTTTAAAAAGAGCGGGAAGCCCGGCATATCTTAATTGCAGTGGTGAAGCGCCTACAGTATTTATGCTTATTTAATGTTTTCTGAAGCACTTCCCCTTTTTTGAAATGATACATAATACAGACGTATTTATGCATAATGTAAAAAAAAAATAAGTCTGGATATTCACACAATAAATACAGGGACAATGTGTTTTGCAGTCAGAGCTTGTTCACATATTAATTACCTTTTAAACAATAAAAGCCAATTAGAAACTGTATTATGCTGCGAGTGTTAGGAGCACACTAACGGATAGATTGACAGTGAATACAGTGAGAGACAATTAGCATTATAATTTACAACAAGTACCTTGATATTGACAGATCGTGGACATACATGCAGCATGTACCGTATACTGTATATCAAAAACAAAATCCAGACCACTTAAATGGAGAGTATCGCATGTTGCACGTTGAGACTCTGTAATCCAATGTTTGTAATTAATAGAGGATGAATAATGCAGTGACATGAAATATATTATTTACACCCTTCCATCTTCTAGGAAGATTCAAAGCATATTTCAGATGCAATTATACTAATTTATTTATACTGCATAGTATTTGCATAATCAAAAGTCAGCGGAGCACAGATATCCTAGAAGACAGGCTGACAGCCAGCTTTAGACCTATAGTGCAAAAATAGCATTTATACACACAGCCTGATTGTGCACTGCTGCTGCCACAGTATTGATATCTCATCTTGCAGCTAAGTAGCTGAAAGTCTGTTATACTAGTTGTTGGCATTATTATTATTGGCAATACAGGTAAATAGTATATAATGTGGCGTTAACACCATATTCTACCTAAAGTCCTACAATGTCTGCAGTTAAAGACATTTTTTTGTTTTTAAAAAAATAAATAAAAATGTTGACTGGTACTCTTACTATACTATCTGAATTATGTCTAAAGATGAAGGTATTTCAAAACATAATTTGGCCAAATATTCCCCTCTAATCAAAATAGTTATAGACCTATTGGGTGGTTTTCTTTATCTAAAAAACATTTCCTAGTTTATTCATCCATTTCTGTTCTCTTTTTATTGCCTCTAGACTGAACCTTTCTGCCAATCAGTCATCAGGTTATATGGTCAGTGCTAAAATGTAAGAGAAATATAGGGTTGCTGTGGCAGTCTGTCACACAAGCATGCAGATGGAAGATTTAGATTAGATAATTCAGATCTTGGCTTCACTCCAGCCTTACTTGTTGTAACTGTGGCCTCGATGGACAATTAAGGGAATAAACTCATGCTTGCAATTTTAAGTAGGCCAATTATGTTTGCAGCCAATCATAAAATTAGTCTGAGAGCATCTGTGTCATGAGCATAGTGTTCGTCTGGGACTCACTCTTAGTTCTAGGTTTCACCTTGTGGTAAATACTGCAAAAGTTTGACTACTTATTGGTTGCATTATTCTGTGTCATTACTACCAAAGAGATCATTTTAATACCATGAGGGCTGAGCAATCTCATTTTGCAAGACAACAACAAACCTGCACTACACAGACGGCACAACGTTATCACTTTGGAACACAATCACGTTGAGTTATGTATGGAAGTGGATCTTCAACGGCACAGAGACGGAGAGCAAGGTGCCTGTCTAACATGTCGGCCATGCATATCCACGCAGTTAGCTGAAGGGGAGGGCCATACAGCGTGGCAGAGCACAGCATGCCCGCTGCTCCCCACAAGACGCTCAAGTGGCCATGCATGATGTCATTAAAAAGGGCCCAACCATGACATTCCTCAGTGGATTATTGGCAAGTTATGGCTGGCTGATCTGTTGTGGAGGGAGGTCGATCAGATCCCTGTTAATCGGTGATGACACCATTAATGAAGCCAGTGACACCTTTTGTGTGTTTGTGTGTGTGTATGTGTGTACGAGACCCAAACTCAGACTTTGCTATATATAAACCACAGCCTCAGACTCATCAGACTTCATCAAGCAGCTAAGAACATCATGACCTCAACTTATTGAGTGAATCATACTAAATCAATTAAAAATCAACTAACGTATGTGAGATTACCTCATAGGAAGCATACTTGAACACTGTAATGTGTGTCTACACCGAGCCATGGAGACAAGGAGTGGGTGGCATTTCACGCATACACACACACACACACACACACACACACAGAAACCAGGAACCAGTCCTGCATTGGCAGGGGCTGATGCTGCCATTCGCATGGTGATCTCACCTACCGTTGCCGTGGCGACACCAACCAGAGGGAAAAGCCTTATTGTGTGTGCGCATGCGTGTGTGCGCCTGTGATTGTGACAGAAGCTTGAGCTCGAGGAAGAGAAGGAGGAGGAGGAGGAGGAGGAGGAGGAGGAGGAGGAGGACGTGGAGAAGGAAGAGAAGGAGGGCCTGCAGGAATTCACATTGTGCCTGGCTTGTTTAAGGTTTATGCCTCATTCATTTACTACCCTTTATCAGGGGAAATACTGAACCGGCCCTTTCAATTATCAAGGCAGTAAATTCAGCATGGCTCTGCCGTTAAAATAGCAGGCCAGTGCTTTAATAGGGAAAGTACCAGCATATGGGAAGGGAGAAGGTGCATGACAATTAATTTGCATACACCAGATAGTGAGACAAAGACTTTTGTTGTCCTTTAATAAAAACAAAGGCACGTAAAAATAACACCACATACAGCCCCTACCCATTGAGAAAACCCGTAAAATGAAATGAAAAATCACAGACAGATAAACAGGGAGGAAGACATGCAGGGCTTCAGATTTCATTTTGTATAACAAGACATGCATGCTCAAACACTGACAAGCAGACACATACATGCGAGCATACTGAACACACACATGTATGCCCCACCACTACTGACACACCACTACTCTTATTTCTCGCAAGGCAAACAGCCAAAATAAACTCCCCTACCAGCTGGTATTGTTGAATTCTATTAGTGATGAAGAGCTAACTCAGACTATAGGGGTCATCTGCTCATCAATGGGTGGCGGTGGCCTAGGCTTGCACCACAGCCATGAATGCACTGAATTCATTACCCCTGGTGCACAGATGGTGTCTGGCTGCCCGTCTCAAGTTCAAGTTCATGTCCAGGAGACACACACACACAGAGCAAGAGAGAGAGACACGGCCCAAGCCAGACAGACAGACGTTGTTGACTGAGACACAGCTATTGTTCCCTTTCATCAACATGATGTAGTAGCCTCACGAGCTATCTGAGACGCCTGGGTTAGTTAATCGTAGAGACAAATGCACAGGACTACATACACACAATCTTGCAAACACAGACATACAAACATAGAAACACATGGAGCCAGTCAGCCTCAGCAGCATGAAAGCAAGCCCTGCATTTCTGCTCAGTAAACCTGGATAAAATAGTTGGGACTGTAGCTGACTAATACTGAAGATGATGCTTCTGACAGCCTTTCCTACTGAAAAAAGACCCATCTATCTGACCACTTTGTTATTGCAAAACAATCTGGGGGTAGGCCACAATGAGTAACAAAAAAATACAGCCATGCAACACATATTAACAATTCGCACCCGTATGACGAGTATATTCACATCCTTTGTCTGGCACAGAAATTACCCAGGGCCGAAACATATTATAAACCTGCTACTGCACCTGCCATACGCAGCACAGGGGCACAGAGGAAGCACATAAAAACCTCAGGCATGCTCACATAAAATATGCTGATTGCCCGTCCAATGAATATGAAAACACCTTCCATGGTCGCCATGGTTTTGTTACTCAACAAATCACGTGACCACAATGGCTGTGGCGCACTGTATATTTGAGCCTGGAAGGAGGGCACAGCCAAGCGCGTAGCCCCCATTTACTGAGGAGAAGGAAGGGGGACTGTCACCACCCCTTTCTGCGCGCATAGTCAAATCACACGCCTATATTTATATATATATATATGGAAATGGGGAGCTGGGAAATGAATGGCAGGGCCTTTCTTTTTCAGCAACACGCTTATATGCCAGGAACACTCCATAAATAATATAAAAGCATACTTTTGGCCACCTCACACACCAATATGACACAACTCTCAATTATAGAAACACAAGGAAGAATAGAAATGCACCTTTACACTATAATGTAAATGTGAAATTTAGATATGGAGGCCACGTCATCATTGATAGAGAACACAGTTGATTATTTTTTAAAACTGGTAGCAGCAGTGATTGTCATCGTTCATAAAAAAGCATTAATGTGAATGAAGTTTGTGAGGTTTACTCAATCTTCAGGGACAGGCAGTAAAGGCAATGCAAACCGCCGCCGACCCACACTGCATCTCTCCTCCATGCAATCCAGGAATACTGAAAGTGGCTGAGAAGGGAGATGCATGCAAGTGTGATTTGCAGCTGTGTGAGACAGGTGATGCTGCTCTCTCCTGGTAACAGTACATCTCAGCATTGCATTGGATTTCCTACTGACAGGGTGGACGAAGATCCTTTTATCATTTCTATTTGACGCTTTGAAGGATGGGCCTAAAGGTTAGTATAATGTGAGGACAAGTGAGTAGATAGTTTATCTTGTGTATAGCCTCCAAACCTCAAAAAATATACTTAATCTGGTAAGTATAGGTTTAAATAGAAATATACGAGGGCATGTTTTGTTTCAATTTGTTGTTTGAATGAAGAATTCATAAAAATGAGCCACTATTCTAAAAATATAAAGTAGGAAATAAAATACATCGTACTGGATGTGCTGTTGTAGTTTAGTGAATGAGAGGAGATGGTGGTTAGTTACAGACCCTGAGTTTTTTTTTTTTTTTTTTTACTCTCAGTTGACATTTTGTGTGGCCCCCAGATTAAAACACTGTTCCCTTTCAGAAAGCTGGATGACGATTTCAATCGACTTAACCAAGTACAATAAGACTTGTTTTATTCACCGCTGCCCAAACTGTGTTCTCAAATGTTCTCTCGGGCAAACGACCTGATATTGTGTGCTGTCTTTGACAGAGGTCGGGAACAAGAGACACTAGTTTTGTCTGACGGTGTGAGAAAGTCGGCAAGAGACCTTTTCAGCAAAGGCGGAGCTGAATTCAGCCACTGTGGCTCTGTTTAACTCTGCACTTGAATAATATAATCATCTGTTGCAAAATAGCCAACATCACAGATTACTGAACCTATGCTGTACTTGAACTATGACTTAATCAGATAGATATATATTTTTTAAATGAATGCACACTTTCAGTAGCCTAAAAATAGATAAAAAATAAATTCTCCAATGATCAAACTCTGTCATTAAACGCTTGTTTTAAGCACGTGGTCCACACCGGAAACAGCCTCTCAGCTGACAGATCCAGCAATCATCCAGTGCTTAACAGTCACCTCAAGCTGTAAGTATTTGGAAAAGATCAAAACAATTTATCGTATTTTATGTTAGACCTTGAAATGAACTTTGCTATAAGTGCAAAGCTTCTCACTTATACTTAAAAAATCAGTTATAAATGTAGCCTATATTAAAAATACTTGAGGAGAGCCATGTCTACTGACCTGTTAAAATAGCTGCAAAATGTGTCGTTATATATGGATTCATAATACTAATATCCCACCCTAAACTAATATGCCTCCTAAATAATTGTTCTTCTAACAACCTTAAATTCAAACAATCGTCCTCCACTCATGGTCAAGTTCAAATTCAAACAGTGCACGAGATGTCACCTATTCAAATGCCCCAGACTTCTTTATGCAACATTATCTGCGCTACTAGCTACTAATTCTCAGGACAAGTATAACGCCTGGATCCGCGCGCTCAAGTGGGGCCATGCAGGATTACAGAGTTGCAGCACATCCCTTTCAAATTCATAAACCCGCATAGTTTTAAGATAATGACCCTAAGTTCTCATTATCAGTACAATTGGCGAGGCATTACGCATTCAAGACCGTTACTACTCCAAGTTTAGGAGCGCCGCGTCGGCTGGGGCTGGGAAACGTCGCCTCTTTCTTTGGGGATGCAGATGAGTCTGGTGCACTTGACGTCTTTTCATGACCCCTGTCGGCCCCCATCCCCCCTCCCAGCCCTTCCTCACGGCGCTGTCTGTCATATTGGGCCTGGGCATGGCATTGCCACTTGCCCCACCGAGCGTGGGAATGGGATCGTCCAGTCGTTCACATCTCCTGCACTGCGGTTAACGGAATCAATTAAGCAGGCCCGACCCCCCCCCACACCCCCCCATCTCCCCAATCCCCTCACTCACTCCCTCCTTCCACCCCTCCCTCTTCTGCCACCTCCCTCCTACTCATAACCCCACTCCCCCACCTCTCTCTCTCTCTCTCTCTCTTTCTCTCTTTCTCTCTCTCCCTCCCTCCATTTTTGTCAGTTCACTATACGTCCTAATTATTACTGTTTGGGATGCCAGCGCCGTTTCCTGGCCGGACTCGATCATGCTGAAATAAGAAGCATGGAGGGGTACACGTGGGTTTCTACAGAAGCTCTAAATGTCACTCTTTCATTCCCATAAAATGCTCATGTGTGTCACATTCAGATTAAATACAATTTAAAATCATACCTCATGTTATAGGATCAAATAGGCTATAAATATTAACATGCAATATCTGGCCTGAAGGGAAGTTCAGTGTGTGTGTGTGTGTGTGTGTGTGTGCATGTTTAAATGTGGATGAGTGATCGCACGCACGTGTGTACAGCAGTAACGTACATTATACCCCCTGAAAACATTGTTAATTAAATGAAGGCATTGCACAAACTGTCCCCTCCTGGTGAAAATATCTAAAATTATAAACTTATATGTACATTGTGGGGAAAATGACAAGATAAATAAAAATAAAGTCAGATAGATGAATAACATCTACAATCTCAGGTCCATGAGAAAATGGAATAAAAATAGCACGAGTCTTCCACAAGTCCTCGATGAGTCTGGAAGTAGTTTTTACTTTCGGTTATCTAGCTTTATGACGAGCAGAACACTCATACAGCTAGATAACCAAAGATAACAACCCACTTCCGATTCTTCAGCAATAATCCACATGTACATTTCCTCTTCTGGTCTCCAAGTTTCCATCTCTCAGAACTTAAATAAATTTAGCAAAAGACACCAGTGTCCTCTTTCAAGTCACATTGTGCATTATATTCCTTATATTCCCTTTTTGCCATTGAGGGCCACTACTGCACAGCCCGAACTGTTAAACACCCAGTGTAAAAAGGCAGCAATTCTTCGAAAAAATGATATATAATCCCAATGTTAATGTCATATTCACTTGACATTAACCAATATTACTGAGTTGAAGTAGGCCTTGAAAATCGCGGTAAGGTGCAGTCATCCTTGCACAGGGGCCCTAATTTGCAATGCAAATACCTTCAATCCCACAAAAGGCTCTTTCGCCTCTATTAAGTGGTTGTGGCAGTAGCAATAGATATCCTGTGAGGCCGGCGGAGAAGAAACACGGTGCAGAAGGGGGGAAATCCGGTTTCCTGTGGAAAGTGCAATAACGGCATAGGGAATTACGACGCAAATGTTTCGGATTATGAAGACAGGAGCTTGTTTTTTTTTTGTTTTTTTTTTGGCCAAAGAGTGTCAAGTTGTCCGTTCACATCCAGCGTGTACTTAAGGAGAGATAAAGCCGATGACTCTGAGCCAAAGGGTCCGTTCTGCGGGCTGCATGGTCGGTCGGTCTGAAAAGAGTGGGGGAATAAGGGCCATCCCCGAAGGATAGGGGGGCTGGGGGTGGCCAAAATATGGACCAACCCCGGTGAGGTCAAAGGCCTCGGACCACGACAATGTAACTGCGGTGATGTCATGAAAAAAAAACGCAAATGCACCCTCCTATCCATGCACAATCTCCATCCATTACACAGCGCGCGTTGGAGTAAGTCCGCCTTGCAGCGAGTAGTCTGCACGCCTTCTCTCACACAGGGATGAAAATGGATGGCAGGGAAACCATATGCTTTTTACACAGAATGAGAGCGATTCAATTGCTTTTAATGGGAGATGCAATCAGATTTAGCACCCTTTGAGCAATAAATAATGAAACATGAAGAGAGCATCGTGGAGCTGCCTGAGCGCCAGCGTCTTCTGTCTATCCAATGTAGGCTGTATTTTCTATTCGCAATAACACGCTACTCGCTTATTGCTCCCATTCACATATGAGGCTCACTAGGAGTTAAATTGCTCTCACGTACTCGGTTTTGCGTCGAAATCCTTACTAGCCTCGTGTGTTTTTTTTTTCTTTTTTTGTCATCGTCGCATCCGAAGGGTAGACTACAATGGTCTGTTCAGGTAGGCTGGCGATGTCGCCTCACACGAAATAAAAACCCAAGCGCTTCACCGTGTAGCCTACGTGTGTTAACCCGCTCACTTTTCCACAGAAATGAAAGAAGTTAACCGATAGCTCAGCACATATGGGTCAATATACAGGATCTTTGTAACTGAGTCAACAATACCAGGCAGTGAAACATGTGATGGATCATGCGCAGGAGCGTGCAGCTGCAGGTTACCGAGTCACCTCCAATTCAGAAAAAAAAAGTTAGTCTCTGGCTGTAATTGACTCAATTCATGTTGTGTCTGCATGTGAGAGAGAGAGCGTGTGTGCATGCGTGTGTGTGTGTGTGTGTGTAGGCTACATGAGATGTAGAGTATCAGGTGGTGACAAATTAAAACCGTATTATTTGTCAATGGCATCATCAACTTTTTTTTTTTCCTTCAGGTGTCCCATTGACTTGCGACAGTTTCAGATCTGCCTCACAAGTTTACCCGGTTTCGTCGGTGGGAGGGGCAAAGCAGCGGTGCTTTAATGAGCAAATATGATTCACAAGGCCTGTGCATTTCCATAAGGGATTACTATAAACACCACTTTGCCCCTTGTGTTCACAGTCACAGCTCTTGCATCGTTATTTCTTTGACTCAGTCATCCCTTTCTGAATAATATAGTCTCGCTGCAACATATGGCACAGAGCAATTGCCTGAATATGTCCATATGACAGACCACTGGAAAATACCCAAAACGCACTCATTTACGCACATATTCCTCATTGTTCTTCTAATGAATCGCCAATTTTCTAGTGTCCAAAACCTGATCTACAATCACTCTGTCCCCCTGATGTAGATCCGATGAATGGCAAACTGTAAGGCCACCTTGATATCATTAACATCAACATTATAAAGCACACCTCATTAGGGTAAAGGAGGCTTCAGAATAGGCCTCCCACACAGAGGCCATGCTTTAATCACAGCACACCATTTTTTAAAACTTACAACCTGCTGATCCTCTTGAAATTATAATAAGCTAAATTTCCGTGAAGGTTAATAATACAGTGCTGAGAAGCCCCCCAAAAACGTGTCAGACGGGTGCAATTCTGTTCGTATTATCAGCTGCACTATTTCAACAAACGATGCTTTTGTGCGTGATAACGCATGAATAACAACACAATGAACACTTTGTTTTCAAGACATTGTGTGACGATTATGGTGACGTTACTCAGTCAAGGTAATGAACTTTTCTTTTTTTTTTTTTTTACTTTTGTCTCGGCATAGCATTTCAACTCGTTTTGTACAACAACAACAAAATAAACTTGTGATTTTATGTGATTTGCTGATGATGAGTCTATCCATATATATATTTTTTTCCATTTATCCTGAAATAATCTCAAACACATCGCTCTCGATTTCAGATGTCACACTGTATCGAGTCAAAAAGCTTTAGACTGAGTGTCTCAGCGGTATTGAAATGTCTCACGTCTTATATAGGCCTAATAAAAATAATTCATGTCATAACCACTTTTAAAAAGATGCTCGTTTTTTTTAACTGTAAGAACAAAAGAAGGTAACTCCAGACGTGTTGTTTTGACGATACGGCCGAATAAACTCTGAAGTGAACTTAATTGCAGAAGGCAGAATATAATCAGAGAAGCCGGCCATGAAGTGCAAAATATTAAAGCAAGCATTATTAATATATATACATATCATCACGTCTGTGTCAGACTTATTTAGGTTACCGGTTAGTTGGAGTATATACAGTAGCTTCTAAAAGGTGCTATAAAGCTCTAATCTGTGCGCCCTTATTCCAGAATGTGCGAGGACACATTCACTGTCACAAACTTCACATTTCCCTCTAAATACGTGGAATTTAGCCACGAATCATTGGTCCTTATCAGCTCTTCATAAAACAATTGCACAAAACATCTATGTCTTGTCGATAGCCTGGCATTTTAACTTTTACGCACAGGGAAAGCTTTATGCACTCCATTGCCCCTACGCAGCCTATTAGAGCAGGCACAAAAGTTGCACTTACTTTATAAAAGGTGAGTCAAATCACTGCAATCGACCAGAAAGCGTCCCGAGCAGGAGAAGAAGAGCGGTGTTCAGTTGGGTCCGTGCGTACCGTGATGTGGTATATGTTCCCCTCAAATATCCCAGCCGTATTATTTGGTGGGGGGGCATCACTTTAAAATTGCCGCGAACACTCTGTAGCCTGCATTAGGCGTGCTTCAGCTGCTCTGTGCAAAGTATGAGCGTATCCCAAGCACATGATAGACGAAGAGAAGGAGAAGGAGGGAGGGATGGGGAGAGGGAGAGAGATGCAACTTTCCCATAACGTCTACCGTCTACCAGCACCAAATAGAAAAGTGCATGCACAGTTGAGCTCTCAGAGTGTGCAAGTTTTTTCCCCTGTTGGTGGTGGGGTGGGGTGAGCAGGGAGGGGGTGATGATGATGATGATGAGGAGGGGGGGTGGGGTGCGGGGTAGTGGGTGGGTGGAGGGGTGGGGGGTGGTGTGGTGGGGGGGGGGATGTAAAGTCCATCCTTCTGTGTGAGGAGAGGACGTGCTCTGAAATTCAAACAAGTTCCCTCGGTTCTTTTGTTGCACGCACGAACTGAGGCAGCATTGTTCGCGGTTTGGCGTGGACCTCTCCCTCCTTTTCCCTGACCAGGTTACGAAGTGAGCCTCGCAGTTGGGTGGTAATGAATTTGCTGCAGGCGCTCCGCTAACACGCTTTGACAAACGGAACGCATTTACCGGTTTCCAGACAGAGGGGAAATGATTTGCTACATGCAATTCCCAAACTAAGTCTAGAATGAGGTCAATAATAAAAAGAAAAGGGGGAGAAAAAAACACAGCACTTTAAACTTCACTCAAAATGTTTTGATTGGATCTGTGTGTACAATATAGGCCTACACTAGACTTATGAATTCACCTTGCTCTCCCAGTAGCCTAATAATCTTATAAGACTTCGCACACAAGAGCGCGTGCCCCCTCCCCAACTGGACACACACACACACACACACACACACACACACACACACACACACACACACACTCACTCAGCCTAGAGAGAGAAGGGAATGGGAAGATAAGAAAAATCTTTCACAAAAAAGTTAGAATGAGGTGACCTACTTGTCTGTAGCCTACCAGTAGCCCGTGTCTTCAGTTAATTCTCTTGGTGATGGCGTACTTTTTTTTTGTTTTTGTGAATATATAATAATACTCGACTTTGACTTTGACTGCAAAACGAGTTGGAGCGCTTTACTCTGCTAGAAAACCACTTCCCTCCCTGTCTTTGGCGTAAAAAAAAACCAACCAGCTCCATCATTTTCACCGGTCACAATTTTCAAATATATTTTTCTCTTTTTTCAAAACGATATCTATTTATATGTACTTGAGTGTCTCATAAAACCCCTCTCAGATCTCAGGGAAAAAAAAACACATCATGTGACTGAATAGACATCAAACTGGGTACGCCAAGCATCTTCTCTCATATTATGCCCCCCCACCCCTACTCCCCTTTTGCCTAATTGCAGGCGTATCCATTAGATTCAACCGGATTCACGTTTTAGTTTAACAGCGAGGGCACGTTCAATGACGTAGACAAGCATATCAGCTACGTGCAGCCATATTTAAATACATCAAGGCAATTAGCGCATCAAAATATGCAAATCCCGCTTACTACATAGTCCGCCCGGCCGCAGTCGGAGTAATTTCCCCCCAGCCAGTTCTTGGGTGTTTGATTGCCGTTTTGAAAGCCAACATAGCCTTGTTTGTTTTTCCAAGAGGCTTCGTTAATGTGAACGGGACAGAAGGGAGACATGAAGAGAAGGGGAACCGTGGCTCCTGCGTGGAAAACCGCCCATGCGTAATGAGACGACCCGCTTCGCCATTCTCAATTCTCCGACGCCGTTGGCTGTGGTGTGCGTATTATTTTTAATATTGATGCATATTCAGTGGATAGATTTGCATTGTATACTTCTTCAATTATTGTTTATTTTGACCCAGTTTTACATGCTTTTGCGTTTGCTATGCTGCTATAGCGATGACATTTATTACTTCAAATTTCTGCCTTCGTGCTCAAAATGTTGGATAACATTGACTGCGGTGACAGGATATCGACGACATTTGCGGTCTCAGTAATTAAGATTGTCTTTAATCTGAATGATGTAAATGCCCGACAGCCTTTGAATACTCAAATACAGCGTGCATGAACAAAGAGCTCTGTGCTGGGCAAACAATAGAGGAGATTCAGAGGTAATACTGAGGAGGTGATTTAAGATCGAGACGGGCTGGCTCATAACAGTTGAGGACATAGTCTGTGTGGAAAACTAATAACCAAAAAGTCTCCTGCCCAGTTTGTAAGAAATCCAGTGACGCAGCGCTGACATTTAGGCTACAATTGCTCTGGCTGTCTCCTCCGCGTCCGTGCACGCGCTCAGTGGTGCCAGGGACGAGCGCGCGCAAGCAAGTGCCTTGCGCATAGAGGAAAAAAAAATATCTACATGATCACATAATATCAAATAGAAGACAGACATTTACATATAACTATCTCTACCATTCTTTCTCCGTTCTAAAACTGCACTTGCTGCATCTTTGTGGTCCTCACAGAGGGAGCACGTGTGCCTTAAATCAGACATTTCAACTTACCATCAATTAACAAAATCCATTGATGCTGCTGCTGTTACTCGGTGTTTGGCTACGTGCGAGGTTTCTATCAAGTTGGCGGGACGTTTTCCAGGCAGGGAAACTTTCTGCTGGCAGACAAAACAGATGCAGCCCCTATAAGCTACTCCCCTCGTCATTGAACCTTGCTCTTAAACTGCTCGTGGCTCAACACCAGTGGCCAGGCTGGCTCACCTAAAGATATTCAAAGCCACAGAAGAAGTCCGTTACCCCACCTATACTGGTCTCCTCACTCTAAAAAAGTAAACATTTAGTCATTACTCGCCCTTTAATATTAAGATATACGTTACTTGAAGCCATAGGTAGGGAGCTTAAATAGTCCACTCATCATCTTCTGTTGTATTGCCCACTTTTTGCTTACAACCTCCCAAAATACGAAGGTTACACACACACACTTACGCAGACACACACACACACACACTTACACACACGAACACACACACTTGCCTTAAAAATGACCAACCCAGCTCCTAAATGATTAGCAAAAAATTAAACTGGGGATTTTTTTTTCAAAAATGCTTTTTTTGTTTTTCATAAAAGGTCAGTGAGGGGTTTTAATTGGAAGGTTGAGGTGATTGAGATAATTTAAGAAAGCTGAATTCTTTAGATTGGTGAGTGTTATTTTGTCACTGACAGAATCAGAGTCGAGTATTTCGTTAACATCACTTCTTTTTTGAGGGGAAAAAGTAGAATCTTAACATTAACAGTGTAAATCGCAGACAGCTTGTCTTCACTTACCTTCCTGACCACAGACTGTACAGGTCCTGAGTCTGTAAGAGAGCAGTCGGCTGTTCAGTGATCCTCAATCTGAATCATGTACAGGAGAACTCGTTCGTGGACACCCGGTTTGCTCTTTGCTGATAAAATAACTTGGCTGCGTTAAAGTTAGCGCTGTTTCTGTGATCACGCAGCCATTCACTTCATCAGGCCGCGTGATCGAGCCAAAGAAAACGACAGTTTTACTGAGAAGCGCTCATTACTGCTGTGGTGAAAAAACAAGGACGAACAAAACAACGTTTTTTAATCTTATAATTTCATTCCTATTTTAAAATGTTCTTATATGATGCTGTGATGTGATATAAGACAATAATTTCTCTACCAGCCGATTAAGTATTTAATTTAAAACGACGCAAACACAATAATCTTATTTTCAGGAGGCTTCAGCGAGGCAAAAGTCACATATTAAAATACACATTTTTTTCCCCATTTTTAGGCCATACAGCAGGCTACGATACAGTATGTAATAGGAAGAGGCGAGCCTGCTCTGCCACTGCTAACACTGTTATGAAATTTGGTCAAATGAAACACCTCCAAGTTAAAGAGGCAAACAGGCACCCTAGCTGTTTTTTTTTCCAATAGCGTACCTGTAGTTGTCAAGGTGTGAGGTGTCTCCTGTACACTGAACCCTTTTTTACTCCTTTGAGATACAGATGACAAACAAAAGCCGTAATCTAGCCTCTGTGTATGTGAAAACTCACATTATTATTATTAATATAATTAATATCATCATCATCATTATTATTTTATGTTGCTGTTGTCTTTACTACCAGAGTATTCCTCTGTTAAATGGGATCTTAAACGGTGTGTAGATAGGATGAGTGTCTCACATAAATTAACTGATGAGGGAGAAATCTTCCACAAAGCCATGTTGGTGGAGCACTTACAGGAGTACACAGGCTTATTTAGCTTTGCTCCACCTACATGAATAGCTTTGGAGGCTGAGGATGAGGATGCGGAGGATGAAGGTTGGGGTAGGGGGTTTTAAACTAGACGACTAAATGGTGACATCTAGTGGTGCGCGTGGAGAATGTTGACGATGGGAGCCGTGGCCGCAGCTTTCACGGTCGACGAGGTGCATGTAAACCGGCTCGCCCCACCACCCCCCCACCCCCCACCCCCACCTCCAATCACCCAAATTAAAACGTGTAAAATGTCGTGTATATTTGCAGTGTTAAAGATTAAAATATGGTTAAGCAGCTGGGGTTTTTTTTAGGGGGGTTGAAAGCTCTTATTGCCACAGCCCAGCTCGATAAGATGTCACACTTGACTGATGTTTACAGATGCATTAAAATGCGGCACTTACAGCTCACACTGGACTGAAAACTCCAGTTGTGTTAGTTTGGATTTCTGCAGCGTTAAAACGTTTGTTTGACTACTAGTTGATTTGCTGTCTTGATTTCTTTTTTTTTTTAGACTTCAGATTTGATGGTTGCTCTCTTATATATAGCTTACTGAGATTTTTCTTTTGACATAAGTCTTGTTTTTATTTTTCTCCTTATTTTTTTATATTTTAACAAGACATCAATTAAATTTAGTCAGTCTGACCTTTTGAGAAACAGAGAGAACTGTTGTCACAATAGATTATTTCTGACAGATAATAAATTATACTGTGCCTATAGTGACTTTATCAGCATTTGCATTCTTCACCGCAGACTGCCGGAATTAACCCTTCAGATTCTCTAAAACGGATACAGGCTTAATGTGATGAAACAGTAGGGGGATTTCATTGTAGTGCGGCCTAATTAGAACCTGCCGCAACGCACTCCACTAACCTTTATTAGAATTACATTTTAGACATTTTTTTCAAACATAAGCACGTGCAGGAATATGGTCGAGATAAAATAGGATCATGAAACTCTTTTTTTTTAGCAGCACAGACGCACCATGCGACCCTGTCTGTAGATTGCAGTAATACAGCAGATAAATTACACCTTTACAGTAAGGCCACGTAAAGTCCTGAGTGTCACAGATTTACACGGTAAATCATCATCATCAGGAGGCATTATAGAGTGGTTTTAAGAGAATTATCATAAAATGCTCAATAGCAGCCATGTGTAGTATAAGACATGAAAGAATTTCTCCTTCATTGTGATTTCGTTATTTTCAATTTTGTGATTTTTTGTTTGTTTTTTTTTTTTTTTTTAGTGTACTAAACATGGTGATGATAAACATGCGTTTTTGTTTCATTACTTGTGAGATCAAATAAAACAAAGTCCTGGTTGAATCTACGTCGTTGAAGCAACGTTATTACGCAAAGTTATGACAGCATGTTTATTTTAATTCTGTTTATTTGTGTTTCAAAAAGAAAATAATCGACTCTGACTAATATAACACGATGCTGACAAATATGACTAATTAAGGTTTTTTTTTCCTAACTCACATACTATACAATTAATTTAATAGGAAGAGACTCAACTAAATACATTTAATTAGGTATTTTAAAGTCCAGCATTGCATTGTATTTAAAATAGAGGGATGCAATTCAATTTAAAACACGCTTAGATGGATTTCATCCTACACACGTAGGCCTACATTTACAGCGTGTTTGCAGTAAATATGTTATTATAACTCACTTTCCTCTTTAAAACCATTTAATCTAATTAACGGGGCTGATTAAATGAAAGACGACACAGGCCTATCCGAGTTTTTTTTTTTTTTTAAACATGTGTCCTGAAACTGAAATGATTTAACAGATTAACTTGCCTTCACTTCACTTTAAGCTCGGTTTGTTCTCTGAGGAGTCAGCCTGTCAGGAGAAAGCTCTGGTTTGAAAAGCACCTTTTTACTGAGCCTGCTCTTTCAAAATGGTATTATATAGCCTAAAGCCTAACGAAGAAAAAAAAAGAAACAATAATC
This sequence comes from Scomberomorus guttatus, assembly GCA_038419695.1. Taxonomy (NCBI): domain Eukaryota; kingdom Metazoa; phylum Chordata; class Actinopteri; order Scombriformes; family Scombridae; genus Scomberomorus; species Scomberomorus guttatus. Next base: position 15,419,338 of record CM076450.1, on the reverse strand, counting down.
CAATCAAAATCAAAGAGGTATTTTATAGTACAGGCGTTGCTATAGGGATACACTTAATGGAAACCGAATAAGTCCTGAAAGCTCTCTATCGAATTTGACACAATGGACGTTTTTTTTTGTTTTTTTTTGTTGGAATATATATATTTACGTTTGCTCGCTTGTTTTTTATATCTTTATATGCTCTATGCTACAGTATGTGGTAAGAGATCATTTCAGAAGAAACGTTATTTTTAGGTGAGTAAAAGCGACCCATGCTAAAAGAAACGTACATTTAGGAGGAGAAACACAAAGGCCTGCAAAGAGACGCTCAGAAATCCAGTTTTACCAGGGTTAAAATGTGTTTTTATGATCAGCGTTTGCTCGATGTTTGCGTGTTGGCAGCGAGCTGCAATTACACAATCACCTACTAATAAATGTGTAACTATGGATACTGATTGTTGCTTTTTCAGAAGTCAGAAAAACGTCACCATTTACTGCCATTATAATTTAATATGCACTTCTTTTAGTCATAACATAAAAATGCTACAATTTCCTTCTAGAAGACATGTCTACATGCTTGTTGCAGAAAAACAGAAAATAAATCCATGTATTTACTGAATGACCTTTCCTTTCTTGCTTGTTTTCTTTCTTATATTGAGGGAAAAATAGCAAGTCCTGGGATATGCCTGTAGACAGTTTTTTTATGTGTGTGTGGTGGGGGAATTTTCTCTGATTTGTTGGAGCAAAACACAGTGTTTGCATTGTTTATGATCATATGTTTTCCTTGTGAATTTAAGATCCATGTGCACTGTCTACAGCACCACTGGAGGATATGTTGCCACTATAATGTTAAGTGAGACAAACCTTGGGTTTAAATGTCAAATAAATGTCTTCAGTATTAATATTTATGTTAAAATGCTGCATTTCTTTTAATGTAAATGGAAAGCAGCAAGTGTAACAATGATGCCATTGTCATTATTTCAATTTCCATTAATTTATATTGTTTGTTAAGAGAAGTTTCTACTGTATGGCACCATGCGTTGACCTCCTTCATGGAGGAATGTCATGTTGATATGATTTTTGAGTCTGCATAATGTGAAACACTTTTTTTTTTGGGGGGGGGGGGGGGGGACACATGCAGAAACAAGTCAAACACAATGAAATCACACCAAGTCACAATCAGGATAACTAAGAAAGCCAGTAACTTTACTGAAATCTCTGCAAAATACAAATAGCCTTTCCCTCCAGCAGAGGAGACTTTTATTTCAACCCCATACGTTTTCACTACATACAGCTGAATCAAGTCCCTTGAGTTACAGAGATGTGGATTTAATTTAATACCATCTTAGTCTCAAGTGGCGACAAAGGCCAGCTTATGCCGCTGAAAGCCGCTCTTGCGTTCCAGAAAACATTAGTTCCAAACCTCCCCCATTTTAAGGTTTATACAAGCTACATTTGATACTACAGACTGACTTTTTAAGCATTTTAACATATTAATCTTTTTTTTTTTTTTTAATTCCTTTTCAGCGTTTGAATACAACTTAAATAAACCACAAACACGGTGGAGCAACAAAGAATCCCATGTGAATGTAGGGACCTTAATCAATGGTATGTTATTACACATGGCTGTACAGGTGTATGGTCTCCCCTTTGCTCTGCAAGTGACTTATCAAAACATCAGCTGAGGTACTGTTTGGGTCAATTTTTGAGGTACCAACATTTAATCTATTATTATAATGACAAAGAACAACTGATCAACAGATGATGAAAAAGAATGGCTTCAAATTTAACAAACACAAAAAGAAAAAAAAAGAAAAGATATAAAGACAAGTTTGCTCCATGTCTTTGGTTGAAAATAATTTTCAAAAACAGTCTAATTAAGAATCAGGACATGTTGGCATTATTTCAATCAGTGAGTAAATAGCATGATAATTAGTGTGTAACGTGATTTGATCAAGTGGACAACAAGCATGCGTTTCACATGATCAGGCCTGAATGATGCTATTGATTCGGAGTGAAAAGCACATTGTAAATACAAAATAAGTTGTTTTTTGTTTTTTTTTGCATGTAACTGTTTCAATGCAATGCACAGGGGGACAAAATGAGCAACAAAAACAGGTAAATTATTGTGGTTGGTACTGACAATGCAGCTTAGTTTCTAAAGCTACATTTGACTGACTGAAATTGAAATGTGAAACCAATTGTACATTTGAGCAAATTCTTTTATTGTCTTGTTTCAATGCTTGCAAAAACCATAAATGAATGTGAAAATAAAAGTTGAGTTTACAACACAGAAATGCCACTGGCTTTGGTTTCTCCACACTTGCTGCCTGAAACATCATGTTTATTTTTTTTTTCTCAGCCTTTTTGTATTGAATTTTAAAAAAAGAGAAGAACACCGTTATAGAGGCTCTGCCCCTGTTTGACTACACAGACTGTATACAGTAACAACATAGTGAACCTGCATGAAATATGCACATAGAAATATCATAACACTTAAGTGACAGCAGATACGGGAGTTGGAGGCAGAGAGATATGTGGCTAGTTTCATTGTTTAAAAAAGAGAAAATCAAAACAGCTATTTATCTAAAATAAACAATTGTGCTTCTCCCATACCAGCATGATCAATTTTTCCTTGTGTGTCTGATGCTGAACTGTCAGTGACACGTGGTGACTGATGTGGAACCTTGTTTTTAAGAATGGAACATGAGGAGTCACAGAATCAAATTAGGTCTGCAAATGATCAGGGATAATTCATGACAATACACTTGCAAAATTATATTACATAAATGATTCAAGGGAAATTGTACAGACTGGATAGGGACTGGTGCACCATCTTGAACGCAAGATAGTGAAGATTTGAATCGGAAACAAACAAAAAAAAAAGCATAATGTCAAACAAGCATGTTTTGTAAGATTAACCACACTGAATAAGATAATTAAGGTTAAGAATGAATTATCCGATACATAAAAAAAATGTATCTTGACATGGATTGTGGGTTCAGCTATATTTCCACATCAGTATGACAATCATGTACATCATGTGTCAACATTTATTTCTGTGTCATCCCCAGTTCCAGCCTTGTGACATTTTCCACTAACAGGTTGTTTTTTTTTTTTTTCTTCAGCATTCAGGCCTGTCTTTCCTCCGTCACACAAACCCTGGCATTGCTTTCCAGCTGGTTTTTAAGGTTAGACTAAATACACCCCTGAACAGCACTGTTCAGGGCTCAAATTAAACAAACCAGACAACATGTGCAACTGCACATAGAAACTCCACTAAGAAACCAACAAAAAAAAAAAAAAATCATTATTATATATATTTATATATTAGAAAGCTATACACAAGCATGTTAATTTCACAGATTTTTTTTAAAGATTCTTAATATTACCATTATTATATATAATTAGAAATACACGTTTAAAAACAAACCTCTACAAAGATAAAACAGTTCAGCAAAGCATTGGATCTCAGTCTGTTTTTCATGGCTTAGGGCTTCAAAGCCCTGTCATTTCCCCTCTGGGTGAACTATCCATCTCTTATTAGCAAAGCTATCAAAAAACACATTCTGGCTTATAGAAACTACAAAAAGCCACAAAAATGCTTTGCATTGTATTCCTTTCATATGAAAATATAAGCAAGTGTATCGTACAATTGTTTTTTATTTTTCCTTTTTCGTTTATTAATACTGAATAGTTAATACTAGATCCAGAGTTTTTCTTGATTATACTAATGTAGCTCTTAGATCAAAGGGTGGTCCTCGCTCTGCTCCGTTCTTGGCGAGCGCTAAAATCATCAAAGGTTCCACATGTCTAGGATTGGGTCTGCCTGTTTACCTGTACAATCCTTCAAATGTTGCATAATAGCTTTTCATTTAGTGAGTAAATAAATCTTGTAATGTCTGGCAACTTTTTGACCCCTGCCCTTCCCCCCTTGACCCTCTATTTACATAAATACGTTGAACCTGCAACATGACATCATCTAATGTTAACACACATTTTTGCAAGGGAGAACTGCAGAGAAGGTATATAGCAATGAAACTGACACTGTACACATGTATTGTTTGTCCAACTCAAGTGCTAAGGTGTTTTCCACTGGACACACTCACTCTCATGTTAATGTTTTTTTTTTTTGTTTGTTTGTTTTGTCTTTTTTTGTCATCTCTAGTCACTGATATATCGCTGAGGCAAATTGTAAGTACGTTTTATGAAACAGAGTACCTGACTATTTTTTTTGTTTATTTGTTGATATGCATATATGTACACATACACACACGTGTAAAGATATATGCATACGTGATTCTTTTTATCCACACACAATACAATTTATGCATAGTTCCCCAACAAAAATACCCCCTGATCCCATCCCAACCAACATCCACCCTCCCAAACCCCATTACAAGACCCCACTGGTTTATATAATGTCAATATGTATAGAACACACACACTCAGCAAAAAAGAAAATAAAAAATAAAGAAAAAGAAATTACAAATAGATTTTTGAAAAGGGCTGTCCCTTTCCTTCAGCGTTAAAGAGATAAAAGGAGAGAGGCCAATGCGTTGGGTGGTGAGTGACTCGTGATATCGAGTGTGAGGAGGAAGAGGGAGCTGACAACGTGGGGCATCGTAACGCTGCGTTGGTGGGGGCTCAGGGCAACTCGGGGCACTGCCGGGGAGAGGACAGAGCTATCATGTCGCCCATCCTTCTGACAGGCGCACCCGTTTGATGGAGGGGCTCTCGCGCTCGTCCAGGGCGGGCCGGGCCAGTCCCAGAGGTGAGTGGAACTCATTCCTGTGCTCATCGCGGTCGCTGCCCTCGTGGGAGCTGCTACAACTGCTCAGGCTATCAACAGGGGAGCGTCCCGAGTCCTGGCGGGACGAGGGGTTCTGGGGAGGTGGTACCCCACCACCGTAGCCCCCCGGTGTGCTGCTGGTGCGATCTCTAGGAGGAGAAACAGGTTCGGACTTGATGTGCAGGCTTTGAGCAGAGGGCAGGGAGAGATTTGAACCCTGACATAAGTGAGAGCTAGAGCAATTTCTGTAGGAAGGAAAGGAAACGCAAGGGGTTACAGAGTTACAGAGCAAGAAACAAAGTGATTTTAAGGTCTAACACACGCGAGCATGCATGCAAGCACACATTTTCACACACACGTACAGTATAACCACACGAACACATGAAAACAGAGAGGTGTCATATTTGTGCTGGACCTTGCAAGTGAAGGTTGTAAACAGTGAAGGACTCTTGAGTGCGGCATCTCAGAAAAATCTCTAGTGATCATTTATGTGATACATCATGCATTTCACAACGACACAACACCTCAAAATGAAGGTTAATGCACTCACCCTAGCTGGCCGAGGGCTGAATGCTGCATGTTCTGAAGGTGTTGCTGTTGCCACCCACTCATCGAGCCGAGGTGAAGGGAGCTGCCGCTGTTGAAGCCAGACAGGGAGGACAGGTCTGCACTATTCAGGGAATACTCTGTACAAACACACAGGAAAAAGAGAAGACAAGGATGTAGTTTATAGGTAGTTTAGAGCAGTTCAAACAAAGTTGCAAAAGAATGCAGCTCTGAGAAATGCTGCTATGATGTTACATGACTGCGTTCTGTTAGTGAGTGTGACAATAGCACCCTCTGCTGTTGAACTGGTGTATAACACTTAAAGATGGGAAGGAGGATTCAAGAGCAGCACATAAACTTCAAACCAAATTGTAAAGCAGGTTTTTTTTTTCAGGTTATTCTGGTAACAAATTTATCTGAGGATAGTACAAAAAAAATATTACGCTGTCTAAAACATATTCAAGCACAAACTACACACTGTGATACGTACCGGTACCATAAGAAGTAGAGATGGCAGATGGGTAACCGCCCATGCCTTGTCCTGGTAGAGTGGGAGTTGCTACTGATACCACTGGGGTGGCCAATGACTGAGCAGACTGGGAGTTGTTTATTCTCTGGTTCTGTGACAGACAAAGGTAAAACATAGAGGGCGAGAGAGATGAGAGAGGCTTGAGAATGTAAAATCAACTCCAGACAAAACAAACAGAAGATGCAATAAACCGAGAAAGTTTTTTTTCTCTTTCTTTTTGATTTTCTTTCATTTGTTTCTTTCATTCAACAGATGCTGAGAAAATGAATGTGATGCCAACTTCTGGGGAAATTAATCACTTGACATGCGGCACGGCTGAACCCTGCCAACCCTATCATTTACCACCCTTTCCGAGAGCCCACTGTCGCTATAGTAACACCATCGGTCTCCACGGCAACACAGGGTAGCGAAGGGAGAGGCACTTTACTGTGGCAGAGGGGAGGGTTTGGCAGAAAATAATGGTTTGGTGCAAAATGAAAGTCTACTCATTTGTTGTCCCTCATTTCTACATTCTGAGTAATAAACGCTGTGAGCTGTTCGTATGCGTCGCAAGAGTCTATATGCAGGCGAATTGATAAAAGGAAGGAAGGGAGAAGTAGATACACAAGGGCTGAGGCTGAAAAGAGGCCAGGCTGCTTTTACTCTGACACACCACTGGATGGCACTATGTGCCCTCAGAAAATGTCATGTGAGGTGACATTCAAGTCTTCAGCACAGTCAGCAACAATAAAGGTGAAAGTTACTCTAGAGTCTGAACCGCTTTTCTCAATCTCGGTATTGGGGGCAGAAATTTAACGTAAATCAAGAGGTTAAACTAAGGTGACTGCAATGCTCTCAGTTCTACAGGGCACATTATGCTCTCGAGAACCATCACAACCAGTTTCTGATTAGAAAACCTCTCAAGTTACAGATTTTTAAGGCCCATTTAGGGTTGCTTTAATTTCTAAATTTGAATGGCAGTCTGACTTACCAATAGCAGATCGACATCCTCAGACTGACGGCATTAGAAGGGGAGGATAATAATAATCTGAAATTAGTGAGTGTGAGTGAGAATATAGAAGTGGTGGCTAAGCGCGGATCTAGGGATGGAGTTGCTATAGGATTGAGCCAATGGAAACAAAACTAATGTGAAAAGATGCTAAGGATAATTTCTACTCTACTACTTTAGCACACCTTAGCATAAAGACAGAAGAAAGAAACGTCACGGCCTACGGTATAAGCACCAACATACACACACAGACACAGCAGAACAATTATATATCTAACAGTACGGTATATCAGACTTGGGCCAAATTTAAACTAGGATGCTCTTTAAGAAGCTTTATGAGAAATATACAAAAATGGCACGTGCCTACATTCAAGCTCATCAAAAACATCATCAACCCAAGTCTGATATGAAGAGATGAAAGCAGCAGAAAGGACATGAAAGGAAATAAACAATAGCAAACAAACTAAAAGGGCCAGGAGATATAAAGTAAGTAAAGAGGGTTGGGCAACAGAGGAATGATAGTATAGAGAGATTACTCACGATGGAGGGCATGTTATTCTTGGCGCCAGGGGGGATGAGCACGCGTAGGTCAGGTTTGCGGTTGTTCATGCCTAAGTTCATGGGTGGGGGAGACTTTGCCTGCATGTTCTTGTTCATGCCACCTGGAGAGACCAGCAGACCAGGCGAGTTGCGGTGGTTCCCATATCCATTTCCTGCAAAAGCAAAGAAAGGTTGAGGAGAAAGAGATTAAATATACCTGTGTAGTTGGATGGTTTTTGAAGCAAAGACACTACAATGTTATTAAACCTGTTTCCAAAGTTTAATGAATCTTGGAAATCCTGCGATCCATGACGGTGTAGCCTAATTAAGAACTACAGGAACCAGTTTACACCTTGTGCTCTTTTTCCGGTGTTTCTGTCTCATCTCCATTTCCTGTGGTGGAATTTTTATTAGCCCACCAGTCTGAGGAGACTCGTAAATGGTGCTTCATGAAAAGTGGCGCACACTGGCGGAGCAGATAGTCAACCAGACATACTGTTTTTGCCCTGACGATCACCACTGTTTGTTTGGCAGTCATACAATGAAGGCATCCACTTGAGAGGACCTTACCCTCCACCTCTGTCACTGTCAGTTAAGGCTACATGTGCCCAGCAACAGCCAGTGAATCGTGTAAAAACATCTAATTACGGGTAGCAAGACCACAGAGGGATGGGGCCCATCATTTGGCCATCAGAGCTAAACACATGTGTGGTTCTTCCAGACAAAGACCCTGCCTTGGGGTTGCCACCAGATCTGCGTTCCCCTAAGTACGGAGGACCAAGTGCAACACACATTACTCCCTCAAAATCGGTGGGGCGAAATCCTAGCAACATCATTAAAAAACTGAGAGTGAAGCATTCTTACAAGTAACATAGTCTTTGTTTCTAATCCAATCCCACAGGCTGTTTTTCCCCTTACTTCTCCTTCCTTCTTCCAAGGGGTAGAACACAGGGCACTGTGTGGACGTTCCCACTTGAAAGACAGGCAGGAATTATACGTTAGACATAAATGAATTTCCTAATCATATACTCCAGGGGAAAATGAGTCGCAGATGTCTTCCTGGGCAATTTCCCTTGCTGATCTTTGTTTAATTTGAGAGCGAGGTTTTTGTTGTTTGGAAATGAAAAGTCTCAAAAGCTCAATTTGAACAATCTGAAGAGTAAACGACCGCTAGCGGTGAGAGAAAATGAGGCCGTCTGACAGAAAACGAGAAAAACAGTGTGTGTGACTGCTGGTGTGTGCATGTGTGTGTTTGTGCCTCTGCTGGCATGTGTGATGTGTGAGCATGTATAAGCTTATGTTAACAACTCAGACTTTGTGTGTTCTTGTATGTTTTGCTGTATGCAGTTCTGCATGTGGATGGGTTTATATAAGCATCATTCTTCTGTCCCAGTGAGTGTACATAAGCACAGTATGAATTGAGACGCTATGAGACATGCTGTATGACTGCTTATGCGTAAGCTATGCATATGGATGCACGTGTGTGTTTTGTATTGGACCCTCTTAGTTCCAGTGTCAATCTCACATTAGCAAAGAGGCAGCTGCCTCTTCAGTTTTCCCGCTCTCTCATTCTCATGGCTGGCCCTTTGTGAGATTGAGTGGGTGCATGTGGAGATAGATGAATGAGACCTCACACACATGAAACACACACACAAGCCACACATACACACACTTTAGTAAATAACCCAGCAGGAAATACATCAGTGTTTCTGTACAGATGAATAAAAAAGACGCTGAGCTACAGAGAGACATTAATACACACTTTGGTCAAGATGACACGGACTTCATCTTAGTGACAGTTAATCAGACATCTGTGTATTGCCACGCTGTGGAGATGGCTGCAGTCCAGTCAATTATCTGCTAGATGACTATGATCATGAGTGGCATAGGCCAGTCCTTAAGCACTTCAAAAGTAAAATCATGAGCTAATTAAGCTAATGAAACAAGAACTGTGACTCAAATCTTTCTCTTCTGTAGCTTGATCACCCTGATTTTAGGACAGTTGCATTCAGTAGCTACACATTGACTCGACTACTAGATGACAGAGACATGATATCCACTCCTCATCTATGCTACTTTACACGGACGAGCTGCGGCGCAGGCTGGCGTCAACCGTTTAGAGGAAGTACCAAAATTAAACACAGCCTAGCCAGGAGTCTGTTTTGCTTCTGTATAAAACTCACACATAGAGATCAACATCTGATCTGAGATTCAGATAAACAACTTTTTGTTATTTCTGATGTGTGGGGGTGGGGGGACAGCTGGGGTCAAAGCTAAAGGATTGCAATCTATCGCTATAGGTGCCATGGTTAGGACCTAGCACACTTCGAGATGCATGTGTTTGACAAGACCCCCCAGAGCGTTCGTTCTGTCTCTCTCCCTGTCTCTCTCCCTCACACGCACACACACACACACACACACACACACACACACACACACACACACACACAGGAGAGGTGTGGTTAAACTCATGTACATTTTACTGTTGCTGAATGAATTTCTGATGTCCTGTTGTGGTCTAACAGGCGCGCTCCATTCTATTCCCCATACACACACACTCTTCCGTTGCGGTTTGGCCAAATGTGCATTCAACCCTGAATTCTCCAACTGAACTAAGGTGTCACACTCACGCTTACAACTTGTACAGTTGGTGTGAGGTGCAGCCAAACATGAGACACACACGGTTTGATCTACTGAACCCGACTTCTTGTTGTCACTTATATGTACAGTATGTAAGATTTTTAGCTTGTATTGCTATGTGATTCTGACCAGAGATGTCCTAAAGATGTACCTCATAAGTAAGTCATTTTAGGGAGTAATTGGTGTGTGATCAAGGTGAGAGGTGACGGGAGTTTCTCATTAATTCCTGTGCTTTGGTGAGCAGAGTGCTGATCGGAGGAGAGATGACAGCTACATAATTGCACAAATGGAGGTGGGAGGTTTTCACAAGCTGGGGCCTTGGTCCAGAGCTTCCTTCATCAGCTCTCTTTCTCTCTTTCACTCACGTTCTGTTCCTCACCTCACTCTCTCTCTTTCCTCGCCAGCAGAGGAGTTGACAGATTGAACACATACTGTATATAAATGAGTGAACATACACATGCACGTACACACTTCCCACAATATTTCCATAAAAGAGACATGATGACTCAGCCTTTTAGTAACATGGCCTATTTGCACTGGACTAGAATTATCTGGGGACCTTGTGTGATTTAGACTGGGCTTCATGCAGTGTACTCAAGCACAGGTTAAACAAATGTGTTTCGATTTGATTTACAAGCCAAAGATTATCTCCAGATATGATGCAATGAAAAGGAATTCTTGAGTTTGTATTTTCTACATGGGCAGCAGAGTACAAGATATGTTTGGAGAGGTTTTGTGTCATGAGAAACACTGTTACTAGGCAACTAACAACAAAAATGGACTCTGCTTTGTTCCATTTTTTTAATGGAAAATGATATTGTGCTTATTGCAATGTCATGATAAGGAATAAGAAAATAGTTCACAAACAAATGTGAATTTAACTTACATGGGCTCCAACATTAAAAACATGTTAATTTATGTCACAACTTTTGAAGTTAGAACTATTAGAACTATTAGAAGATGTCCAGTTAGAAAGTCATGAATAGTTGGCTGTTCATTTGATTTGTATGGGATTTGGACACAAAAACGTCTGCAATCCATCAACACTACAGGGGGACCCCAGGTAATACTAGTCCCATGAGTAGAGCGTTAAAAGCGGTTATTTTCTCTCTTTTCAGACAGTGGAACCATGACATCTGAGAAACAAAAGGAGGTGTTGTGTGTATGTGCATATCTGAAACACACATCCACACACACACACACATAAGGCTCCTCCTTTGTCACTTAGACTACGACACTTAACACAGTCATACGTGGGTCCAGACAGCTACTTATACAGTCTGCTTATCAAAACTTACAGTGAGGAGAAGAACAGTCTTTGTGGTGCCACAGTGGCTGGGCCACCTCACACTGAGTCACTAGGAGGAACATCATTAAAATGGCTGACCAAGTTCACAGAACACTTCCATCTGTGTTAACCCACTGTTTCTCCTTTGCACACATGCTTCCACCACCAGTGGATATTCATCACTGGGGTTTCCCCCCCACTCGTTCTTTCTCTCTCCCTCTAGATGAGATTTAAGAGAGCTTTGAATGGAATCTTTTAGCTTCCACAAGACTCTCTCTCCACATCATGTTTTTCGCTGCTGCTGAGCGACGTGCAGCTCTCACAGAGCGCCTCTGTTCCTTCGCCACGGTGACACAAAGACTACATTTGAAGCATGCTCTGCAGCACGCCGTCGACGAAACACACGCCACAACAAATGGGCCTGTTGTGTGTGTGTACGTGTTTGTGTGTGTGATGAGTGACCAGACAGAGAAACCAGGCATTGACCCCTATGATGGAGCCCCAGGGGCCAGACAGGGCTGCCCAGCTGTGCCCCACTGACCCTCCCATTCTCCATTTTTACACTGTAACCGACGTTCAGGCTGTAAAATTTCACCCTTTAAAAGGGAGTCTTTTTGCCATAAACTTTGGCCTGACATGTCCTGAGGACAAACCCATTGACACACAGAAGCTAACACATTAGATTCCTTACACATGTTCCTTAAACATGACTCTCCACAGGCTCGTTATGGCATGGTGAGCCACTCAAAACATTGAATTAATTTGGTGTCAGTTACTGTGTCGAGTTTGTGTGACAAAATAAGTTGTTCCAAATGGGAGCTATGGGTGTTGTCATTTTGAGTTTACATCAAAATCCAAGAGGTGGTAGAAATAAAGGGATGGCTAATAGTGCAGAGAAATAGAGAAAATTTAACTGGGCATTCAAAAGTCCATTATTTCCTCTGACTGCCTGTCAGTCAATCTGCTGCTTCACTATATAGTGAAATTTTATTTCTTTCCCTCCACTTGTTCTACCATTTTATAGCTGAACAGAGGCAGGATGTGTCACAGCCCGAGCACTGGGCAAACATTCCCAGATGAACTCCACGACCACTAACATCAACACATCATGGACAAAATCTCTACTTAGGTTTGGGTTACTATTAGTCATGCATTTTATGGCCCAGAGTGGGTGAGTGGGTGCAATGTGTGTGTGTGTGTGGGTGTGTGTGTGTGTGTGTGTGTGTGTGCGTGTGTGTGTGTGGGGGCGGGGGTTGTATGTGTGTGTGTGCATGTTAGCAGACAACTGTGTGCGAGAAGAGGACGCCATTCTTACCAGCACTGGTGCCTGCGCCAGTGGTGAGGTCAGCACCCATGAGGCCACCTGAAAGATGAAAGAGAGAGGAGTGCAAAAGAGAGAAAACCATTAGAGGATAGACACCCACATAGCATCCACTCAGCCTCCTGTCTCTTACCTTGCTGGCCTTTCAGAAGCAAACTCAATTTAATCACAATCCGCTCTGTGTGTATGTGTGTGTGTGTGTGTGTGTGTATAAGTGTGCGTTTTCCGTATCATGTGTACTGATACCAGAAGTAATACTGCCTCCCACTCAAACCTTAACACTCTGAGCAACTGGACACTGCGAGTGGATACATGTAGCTGCCGTCCAAGAAAAATGACACATTATTATTTTTAAGCCATGTGAGGTGGAAGAGTGGGAGGGTCCAGAACGTGTGCGGTTTGGTGTGGATGCTGCGAGCGCCAAAACTCATATTTAGTTTGTGCTGGCGCTTCTAGCATCCAGTTGTAATGACAGGGTGAGGGTGTGGGCAGCAGCCTTCAGACCAGTGGGACAGAAAAAGGACTTTGGACAACAATAACAAACCAACAGGCCTGATTTGCTTATGTCATCAGCAACTCAAAGCCTATACATAGGGCCAGACATCCAGTGTGTAGAACCTCAACCTAAATCAACGAGAATGTGCACTCAAATTTAATGTGATACTGAATCATCAACTTGCTTTGAACAAAATACTGAGCGTGTTGACTTTACATTCATTCACTGCCTTTCAGTGGAATATTGTGGGTAGCTGCCATAAAATAAATGGGGCATTTGGTGTTTGTGTGTGTGTGCACTGCGTGTGCATGTTAGCATGACAGACAGGTACAGCTGAGAAGATAAACAGATGGGATAACAGCATGTACATGGGTGCATGAGTGCGTGTGAGGCCCTACCTGCGTTACCTGCACTGGGGGGTCTGTGTGTAACTCCGGGAGACATGCTGTTTCTCTGTAGACCATGGTGCGCCAGTGGCAACAGGTTGTGGTTTCCTAGGGAACCACCAGGATGGCTGTAAATGAGATTGTTCTGGTTGCTAACGGGAATGGACACGGGCATGTCGTAGTTCGATGGGGGCATGGCCTGCTGAAAAAGAGAGGGGAAAAAGAGAGAGACAGACACGAGAGGCGGGTTTGATTAGGTTAAAGGTGCTAACGATTTCAGTGAGTGAGCAAACTAAAACAAGACCATCGTGTAGAGGAATGGACACAGTAAATGAAAGAGACATGACAATTCATTTAAATTCTTTGTGTTTCTGCAGTGTTCCTCCAGAACCAGTCAAACACTGAGAAGAAAGACAGAGACACTGAAGTTCAACAGGATAAATGTACAAATAACAGTAGACAGCCATGCACAAATGAATGGTATAGAAGAAAACTTAGAGCAAAGGCTAAAAAACAAGAAAATATGGGTGGTGAAGGGGAGTGGGTGGTGAAAAGTCCTCTCTCAAAGTGCTCCCAAGATGATATATGGGTTTGCAACACTTTTTTTTGTCCAAACTTGATCCAGTACAGGTAGGTTAGTCTGAATATTACTCATACCTTTCTGTAAGTTAGTTAAGTTTTGACCTGACATGTTGTGACATTCATCATTGCGAAAGAAAAAGATTGACCTGAGGGAGTATTGTGCTGTGGTCGCTGCATTTATATCCCCAGAAATACATTCCTGGTTTATTACATTAAAGAAATAAGAAGAATATGGTTTACTGGGAATAAAGCCAATGGCATTCCACTGTTCTAAGAGAGCTAAAGATAATTCACTCTGTCTTCACCTCGATGAAAAAGTCTGCAGTATTTCTTGCAAAAGTAGCTTTGTGACTGGAGAACTGAATGCAATCAGAAATAATTTATTTTTCCATCACATGGAGCTAATGCAAAGTATTTTTAAGTGGTAGACTCAGATCAGTCAGCAGTCTCATCAGGAATATGAGTAGGGGTAGCCTGCTGGCCCCAGGCGTCTAGTTTGTCATGTTTATTGTGTCACTTGGCAGAAGAGCTTAACCTTGGGAGTGCCCTGGAAGTGGTTGATCCTGCATGTTAGCTTTAGGAAGTAGAAAATAGGGCTCTAAATTACTGCCATGTGTCTCAGAGTAATGGAGGGAGCTCATCAGGGGGAACATCAGCATGGGTTATGTAGAAGTGGGATATGTGCCTTAGCACTGCCCCGTCTTCTTCAATTTTCTCCCCTTTGCTAACACTTTGCGCTTTTTGCAGGTTAAGTGTTATTTCAAAGTACAAAGATGGTTACTTAAACCATGTTTTATTAGAGGCCTTTGCATGTTTTGCTTTAACTTCAACGTTACACAGGAGTGGGCTAGCCAAAAGCTATGGATGCTTTCTTTTATAGCCAGTGAGTGGCTGTCTATAGTTCAGTTTTATTTTTTGCAGATTTTCAGTAATTTCTTCTATCTTGGATTTCTTGTTGAAGTTTTTATACCCCATGACCTCTCTGTTCCAGTATTCTTTAAGAGTGGGGGGAGCTATAGATGTGTGTGTCTGTGTGTGCACACATTTGCGTGTACACACACACACACCCCAATGCTGGGTGTAAGGGCCCCGCCTGTGAGCTGTCCTTTAACCGGTGCCATCCTTCCTGTTTTCACTCATCTTCCTCCTCCGCCTCTCCCCACAGTCCCCTGAACAGTCCCCTGCAATCCAGAGGCCCAGTGCTTGGCAGCCACCCTGACCACACACTGAACTGCCACTTGTTGTGTGCAAAGTCCCCCCCTCCCCACCACCACCTCCCCTACTGCTCCACCACCCCCCCACCCCCCCTCATCCCCGCCCAGCTCCAATCCCAAAACCTACCCCACCCCAGCTCACCAACCACTGCCTTGCTTCAAACCACATCTCCCCCTGCTCCACGCCGCTTTGTCAGACACTACTGTTCTTCTCTGAATTATCTACCGTGGAATTATCTCTTTCTCTGTATGGCTAGTTTGCTAACCATTTCAATATGGTGCTTTTTGAATGGAGGGCAGGCTCGGTTTACATAGAAAGCGGCTTTTATTTTGTGGTTTCTGGCAGCTGGCTGTAGATTAGATTCTTCTGTAAAATGAAAGCTATATAATATAAATCCAGCAGCTGACATGTCTTTACATATCTAAGTCCGTCAACAAAGATGTTTTGAAAGATATGACTTTGTCTTCAGTAGCTTAATTGTTTCAGGAGAGATAGTTGAGTTTTGTGAGGTATGTATGCTTAAGAGTTTGTGAATGTCTGCTGCTGTTTCATTGCCACAGTGTCGGCCCTTGTTGTTGCGGGTGACTGAGCGCTGTGTTTTGGAGCAGGAAAAGGAAAAGCACATGCAGACCACACCTCCCCTGAGAGCCGGACAAGGCATTCTGGGTAACGGGTTCAAGGTGGGAACCCAGTAAGGTTAAAATTTGTCATGAGAGAAAGTCTGCAATTACTATAGCAAAGATGCCTGCTGGTTGTGGTTGCAGTTATGTCAAATTAGAGGACCGTTCCTCAACTGTAATCAAGCAAAATCAAAGAACTGTAATTTTTTTCACTGTAAGTATACAATGTAATCTTTAGTCTTACTCTCACTCTCACTTTGTGTATTTAGTCTAGTGGCAAACAATGGTGGTTAGCTGGGTTAGCTCAACAGTTACTGGCCAGTCAGCATTTTGTTAGCCTGCTGAGGATGCTGCGTAGTGTCGACCCAGTACTTACAGGTATCTTATGACTTTTAATCATGTGATCAAACTCCTCGTTAATCTGTTTGTATTTCTCCTCAGTGCGTGGGGTGAGGATGAGAGCAGACTCGAGCTCCGGGCTCTCGCCGCCTTTGTTCTCCTTCTTGCTCAATGCCTGCCAGGTCCCACAACCACAGAGACGGACGGAGGGAGACACAGATGAAGGGGCGGAGGGATGGATGGTAGCAAACAGATGATGAAAATGAGGAGACGAGGACGAAGTGACAGAAAGCACAGGGGAAAAAAAGGGGGAGAGAGAGGAAAGAAAGGTGAGAGGAAGGTTCGGGGTTTGACAAGAGGTACTTACACACAGTCTCTGTCTGCTGATCATCAGATCAATGTCCTCGTTTATTTTCCTGTACTTGTCCTCAGACTCGGGGCTGTGGCCGACCGAGTCGTCTGCGTCGGGGTCTGGGCTGTCACAGCCATTTAGGCCCTTCTTTCTCAATGTCTGCAAACAGAGCAGTTGCACAACACAGTTGAAGGACTTTGGGGTGGGGAACAGTGACCCAGGTGAACAGTTTGGGAGGGGCAAATGGTGATGAACTGTGAGGAGGTGCCTTTTAGAATTGACCCTGACAAAAGATAAGTCCAATTAGGAAGACTTTGGAAAACCATTTAGAGATTTCTTTAACAAAAAGTAACTTATTTCAAATGAATAGAAATTGCTAAAGTAATTTTTGCTCTATGAGAAAATTGAGGCTCTTTCTGAGAAATTGTTCTACAAAAAGATCTTTAACCGTTACAATGAATCATTTTGGCAGGCTCCATTCTAACATCCAGCAACACAGGGTGACGTGAAAATACACTGGCTGCTTTGTGAACAAGTAAACATGCAGCTAAACACTCAGGATGGCACAGAGGATTTAATAGCACCCAATAACAACACATAACAAATGATCAAACTCTTGACCCAAGGACAAATAACGGGACCTTAAAACCTCATAATTACACAGGAAAGGGGAAAGGAAAAGTAAAAAAAAACATTTTAACAATAATGACCAGTGGTTAAAGAAATCGAATTAAGATACAGGAGAGGTTCTTGAGTTCATGCCTGTGGTATTATGCACTATTAAATGTGGCAGTTTCTGTTTTGGCCACCTGATGGCCACCTGCCCCCATTAGAGTGGCCAGAAAATAGCAGACGGGCAGAAAAGCTCACTCTCAACTCGCTCACCACTCCCTCAGAGTGGAAGAGAGACAGACAAAGAGAGCGTGAGAGAGAGAGAGAGAAAGAGAGAGAGAGAGAGCCGCCTCTGTCCTTTTTTAGATATTGTTGACAACCATAACAACAGGGATAAGTTTCATAGCACATTACTGTGTGTGATAGCATAAGGGTATGTTTGCTTGAGCAAGTAGGCATGTACCGATAGGTGCTGTGTTCATTTGCCTCGTAAAGTGAGAGACAAAGACAGAGTGGGAGAGAAGAAAAGTACAGTAGCTGACAGTTAGAGATCTCATCAAAAGCACCCCCCCCCCCACTCCCCTCCACTTTCTTCCACCCAACCCCCCCACCACCACCCCCCCTCCCTCTCTCCTCCTGGCTTTAATAAAGGGAGATTAGTCTACAGGAGGAATATCACGGGCCTGCTCCTGTCTGTGCAGTCGTCGCTTCACACTGCGCTCTCCTACTTTCATCTGAAGCTCCATATCAGACAGACGTAATTAAATTTACTTTAGCACACCCTGTATTTGATGCTGATCAAGTGTGTGTCTCTCTCTTTCTGTATATGTTGTAGTGTGTGTGTGTGTGTGTGTGTGTGTCTGCTGGTGTGAGTGTGCGTCTGTGTGTGGGAGGGGAAAGAGGGGAATGAGTCTGTGTTTGTGTGTGCATGTGTGGGTGTGTGAGAGTGGGTGTTAGCGTCAAGAAAAAAGAAAGAGAGAGACTGAGCTGGAGAGAGGAGGAGGGTAGATGCTAAGATAAGTTAATCTCAGTGAACTTCTTCCTCTCATTTGTTTGTCTCCATCAGTACTCACTCACGGAAGAGATACAAGTGCTAGCCACTCTATCACAACCAGCAGCAGAAGTGACAGGGAGCGATCTGCCTGCTTAGAAAACAAATAACAATCCAGTCATCTCTCATGTCAGCACAACAAAGGCCTGTTTTCAGTGTGGTTTTAGTGAACTTAGAGGGCTTCTTTTGTGTGTGTGATAACTGTTTGATTCCTGAGGCGTCTCGTGGCGAGGCAGCTACTGTAAGCGTGTCAACATTTGCTGGCTCTCCTCCTCTCTCTCTGAATCCTCACTTGGCCCCCAGAGTGGAAATCTGGAATTCTGAATTTGAAAGCATCTCTCACATCTTTGACAGTCTTCAGGAAATCACACCAAACAAATCAACCAAGGCGATGCAGGAGATCTGACTTCTAACAGCCCTACAGTGAATGAGGCACTCTTGCTCTATCTGAGGTGGATGAGTCAAAAGAACAAAGGGGTTACAGAGGTTTAGCATGCTGTCTTTTTTGGCAAAGGCGTGAGATGTAAAACTTTTGTGTAGTTTCATTCTGGTCTTGGCGATGCATCATATCGAACTGACAAGAGCTGAACTGCTGGCCTTTTCCTGTTCACATGAGAATCCTTGCAAGAAAAAGCAACTTTTCTTTTTACTTACACAGATTTTCACCACCCACCGCCACCAGCACAGAGTGCATGAGAGATTCACTTCCATTCTAGGAAGAATAGCGGTGGGGCATTGCTGGGAGCGTGGAATGGGGGCTGGGGTAAAGGTGACTCCCATATGGGGTAACTGAGCTGGTGGTCTGGCAGGGGGTTGGGCAATGGTTGTGTTGGGTGTTGATGGGTTGCAAGGAGCCAGGGTATGAGTGTTATATGACTTTGAAGCATGTGGCCCAGGCTTAGCTTTCCAGCAGGGCTCAGCACATCGAGGGTGCGGTACAAGGACGCTATGCCACTCATCCAAGTTATGCCCACCTGTTTAAAGTCATCACACCTGTTGCCAAAGGCTGACACACACCCCAAGAACCAATCAGATCCTTTGGAGTGTTCATACAACCATAGAAGGCCCTCTCGCTCTTGCACCTCACCACCCCCTAACCCTCTCGTCATCCTGTATATTTTACCCTTCTCTAATAGCACATTGCTTTATCTGTGCCCTGAACTTGTTACGTGTCTCATGGCTCTGCTTCACAGAGTCATCTTCGAAGAAAAAAGACTAAGAACCAAGCACGGTTTCCTATACTAACACCTTCACTGTTACAGCTCAACACAACAGAAAATATGACCCAATGTGGACACACTATGAAGTAAGAAATGGGTAATCAGTGAAAAACACCGACAGAGAAAGGGGGTTAGAGAACGAAAAATGCTACAAACCTACAAACTACTACATGTGGACAGAGAGAGAGCACATGAGCGTGAAAAGAAGGAGAAAAAGTATGACGGAGAGGAAAGACTGCAAAAAAGCTGTGTATGCTTGCTTGGCTCTGTGTCTTTCTCTGTGGCCCATTTGGAGGCTTGCTCCTAATTAAACTCCTTCTTCATGATGCTCCCTCATGACTCGACTTGTCACAGGGCCTGTGTGAAGCAGGCACGGCATAGACACAGCGTCCTACATACTTAGACACCCGTCTCATCAGTACCCTTCAGCTCTTCACACACAGCTAGGCTGGCCTAGACTGGGCTGGGTTAAAATGGACTACAGGACTACTGTGAGCAAGGCTTGGTTAGGTGACCTGGGCTAGATTGAAATCAGATGCTAAGTGACACAGGGATGAGCTACAAGGGAACTGATTGAACTGATTGTCTATTGCTTGGTGTTACATCTGTCAAATATCTGTATCTGTCTTTGAGTTCTTTGAGCTTTTAATTACTTGATGAAAAGCAGCTTTTACTCATTTCATAGTTTGGGGTGTGTGTGATAACTTCATGGAGCTCTTGAGAAAAACTGTGCAGGGTATTTGGGTGTGAATTCTGGGTGGCCCCAGGGGGTCTGCTAGGGACAGCTGACGCCTGCCCAGAGCTCCTGCCATACCAGGATCCGTCTGCTCGGCATTCTGCCACCCTGCTCACCCTCTCTATCCCTCTATCCGTCTTTCTGCCCCCATCTTTCTGTCTCAGTCTGCTGCTCAGTCTGTCTCTGTCTCCCAGCCTTTGTCCTCTTCCCCTCATTTTCTGCAATACTACCACATCTCAACAGAAGCCGAGTCAAAACATTGTTGGCTTGACGGGTACGTCTTTATTTCTGATAGTCTCGGGCTAGCTGATGGGTTGTGTTTGGAAAGAGCTTCAATGCTGATCATTCCCCTCTACAGTTATCTTGGCAGTGGCTGAAGGGTACGACACATTCAATATTGTGTTTATGGCTATTGGCGACAGCCAGGCCAGTGAATGTTTCTCAATGTCTTCAACCCAATGGCTGACAGCATCAGTGCAACAACCCTCTACAAAAACAGCCAGTTTATAATGGGCCTTTTATATCTTTGCCAACACTGTATGGTTTTCAGAATACACACTATTGTAAGCAAAACCAAGAGTTATAAAAGAAGATAGTGTAGTAACAGGGCACAAAGAATTTTCCCCAATAAATGCAGCAGTTTATGGTTTTTCAGTATATTTCAGTATTTGGTGGAAAACAAGTCGCTGACAGACAAGCACAATATAAAGGAATTAATAACTCTGCCACTTATGGTTAATCATATTTGCTGTGCTGTTAAAATACAATAAAATGGTACTGGAATAAACAGCTTTTGCCTAGCAAGGTCTCAGCCTCTGAGAAGTGTAAAAAATGGGTAGATAGCAGATTGATTAACATTGATCAGAGAATCATCTCACACACTATGATAGTATGCCAGTAGTGAACACCTGCCATCATAATGTGTGTAGTTTATGTGTGACCACAGGGTGCACCCACAGTGTGTACTTGTATGTACAGTTAATATAAAAGGGCTCCCAAATAATCTTTTAGAAAATGTCATCCAAAGCTAGCGGCTACAATGATTAAATTGTAGTTCACATAGTGTACAAAAGTCTGAATGGAACACTAAAGGCTTAACCTAAAGCCTTTTTCTTTCATTGGCGTTTACACTAATTTACAAACCTAACATTTAGATCATCATCAAGGTGACAAAAGGAGGAAAAGTTGGGAAAACCACAGGACAGCAGGGAGCTCCCTTGCGTTTACCAATTGACAAACTCAATTTCGTCAGAGCAGATTGGTAAGGAGCAATGTGGCTCAGTGTCAATAGGGGTGAGGCAGTGGGGAGAAACATTGTCCCTTTCCATCACAAATAACAAGATGAAGGTGGCCATGAAGTGGACCCGCTGTGGATTAAGACCCCCCAGCACCGCTGCACAATAGGCACACTCAGGGTGGCCTTGCTGGCGGCAGGGATGGGCTAACCGTATGTTTGGGATGTGCTCTCATTCTCATTCTTCTTATTTCTATTTCTTTTTCTGTCTGCCTTGCTCTCATTTTTGTCTCACCCCTCACTCTCGCTGTCTCTCTTTCTCACTCGTTCTTTCTCTCTGCTTTTCAGAGTGGAGGGAACATCAGAGGGATCAGGCTGGCTTAGCTTATTGGAAGCAGATGGCAGACCAAAGGCAAGAAGGCCACAGTTTCATGAAGCGTGGTTTTAACATGCCAGGACCATGTCGAGGGGCATGCCCATGGATGATGGCTACATGGTGTGTGTGTGTGTGAGTGAGCATTTGAGGGGAGATGGTTGATTTTTGTAGGTTAGTGATCTGAGGAATGGGACCCCCAAATCACAGTCTGTCCCAGCCAGTTTTTTTCAGTCATCATCTGTGCATCCCTATGCACTGGTTGAGGCGTCGTTTGAAAAACTATCGCGTCAATGACTTTTCAGTGATTTGGTGGCTTTGAAGCCCCTTACTCCTGGTGCCCTGCTACACTATAATCAGAAATCAAAGGCTGGCGCCTGGGATCCATCATCCCCGGACAAAGTGGTTGTGTGTTGTGTAATAACTCTGCCTAACTGTGTAATTACTAGCTGTCTAGTGATAACTACCTTGACTAAACATAAAAAAGGGAAAGAGAGAGAAATGTGTTAGAGTAAGTAAGCGAGTCAGAAAGCGAGACAAAGAGAAAGGCTACTGTGCGCAACAAGGTTCCACCACATATCTCCCAACTGTGGCATTGTGATGGTGCATGTGCTAAAATCACCATTAAGAAGAGCCCACTGCAGACGAGAGCCCACTCACAGACAGTCTTAGCTAGCCAGTACACAGCACAATACCAGATGGTGCAGTGCTTCCCATATGGAAGAGACACACACTAAGCACATGTCAGAATCCAACACTGTTTGCTACAGCAGCATCCCAGCCCTGGGAACAAAGTGGTCATTCAGACTCGTCACTACACTGTATAATTACCCAGATAGACATTATGAGACACAATGCCAGCTCAGTGAAACTGGATAAAGAGGGCACTTATGTCTGCACCCTCAATCTACCATCTTTCATCCCGTCTACACACCAGTTGCATAATACATCTCTATTCAAATGATAGAGAGAGAATGTATCTATATGTATTTCTGATTCAACATAAAAATCAATTCGCCAAGGCTAAATCATGTGTGGAAAACACTCTCATAGTTACTTTACTTAGATACACTGTAATGTCATCTGAGCATTTTATGTAATGTCATAGTCATGACTCAATGTGACTGCACTGTGATATTATCAATTACACACTTTAAGTTATCATCAAATAGTAACAGTGTAGCCTCAGCAAAATGACCCCAGTTCTCTGAGGATGGCAATGGGTGAAATTTCAAGTCCCCCTCCAGCCACCCTCTATTCCTTCTTTGTCAACCCCCCCACCCCCACTAATCATCACTTATCGTCTTTTGTCTCTCTGTCTCTTATCGCGTGGTGCCACAGCAGGAAAAGAGAGCCTGAGGGAGGCCTTGAGTAACAATGACCAGCCGGTTGACCTCTAAAGTGTGACCTTGAGTTTCCAAACCCTGCCCAAAGCAGCAATCATAGCAGGGGAGGGGCTGGGGCCAGGGGGGACGCTCCAGGCAGGGTAGGGAATGCCATCTATAAAAATAGGTCTTCATTATTCTGAATTTTCCACAAATAGTTTCAAAGAACAAGGCATCATTTCATCTTAATGGCTGGCGTGAATTGTTTTGGGCTGTGTAGTGGAAAAGCCTTGCCTTTTGGCAGCGTGGCCTCAGAAGTGGCCTGCCTTTTTCACCGCTCCACACCACAGGGACCACATATTGGCACATTTCAAACAGTCTATTTTTAAAACCTCCTTTTGTTGTTGTGTGAGTACCTCAGACTTCCGCTTCAGTATATTGACCTTAAAAAACACCTCTGACAGAGTTCCAAATGCTACTTAGTTTCTTGTTTGAGGTTCTGCTTTTCTGGGCAGCGGATGTCTGATGTGGAATAAAATGCTGAGCCTGTAGATCACATACATTATCTGTCATTTTGTTTTTAGCCTCTCTTATAAAGTGAAAGAGGCATATAGTCTATAAAATAGGAACTCAGTAAACTTGCTCTCTTTATGTCTGAAGCTGGCGCCGTAGACAGATGTGTCCTAGTGCGCCAGCCTAAAGTTTAGAACAGATGATGTTCAGCTGTGTGTGGAGACTGACTGTGGTCATGTGAGGGTGACATCTCTCCGGGTTTGTCACTAGTATCATAGGCTGACCTGCCAATAAAAATTCTTTTAAATGTACTCACATGGAGGATCTAACCTACAGATGTAAGATATTACAACTTTCTTTCCTGATATTTTTTTCTCTGTTTTTAAAAAAGTTTCAAAAACTGGGGTGGTGGTGGTGGTGGTGGGGGGGGGGATGAATTAAATAATAGGCGTCTTTATCCAAGGGATCAAATGTTTAGAGGCACCGCAGGGTCTCAGACCGATGGTCTCATGCATGTGGTTGCTGAGGGCAACTCTTCATGGTCGATCCTCAGAAAGAGCGAGAGAGAGAGAGCAGGAGACGGAGGCTGAATGAATACCCTGACACTTCGCTTACTCACTCCTCTGTTTCAAAAACAACCCCCACCCACACTGTTCCAAACACAAGGAGGGGAGAGAGAGAGAGAGAGAGAGAGAAAGAGAGAGATGCCTATTCTTCTACCCTCTCCCAGCAAGGACCGCCAGCTA
The DNA here is from genome assembly GCA_038419695.1 of Scomberomorus guttatus. NCBI lineage: Eukaryota > Metazoa > Chordata > Actinopteri > Scombriformes > Scombridae > Scomberomorus > Scomberomorus guttatus. The sequence continues at coordinate 15,394,915 of CM076450.1, read as the reverse complement.
GGCAACTATTTTTAGCTTCACCACACACTATTTTTAGTCCACTACCAGTTTTTGAGACATTTATTAGAAAAAGAGTACATCAAATAAAAGAGAGTGGTGGAGGTGGTTGTTTGGGGGGGCGGGACTGTGCTTTATTTTGACCATCTCACAAAGTAGTTTTTATGTGGTGAATTCGGAATACGTTGCCAATCACATGGAAGTGTTAGGGAAATCTATATTTAGAAGAAAACATATTCCTTATTTATTTACTCTATACTTTTTGCTTTAATACCCTATGTGGTAGAGCAAATATTATATCTGAAGCTCTAAGTCCAACCAATGAGGAGCTAACGGGTGTAGACAGGAAGTGAGGAGGACACGCCTCTGTCGGTGGGATTCATGACACTCTTAACACCGAAAATGTGTTTCACAAATATGCAATGTATGGTAGCTTGTTTGTTTTTTTCCACCAACCTTTTAGCTTATCTGTAACTCTGTGAAAGAGTTCCACAGCCAACTTTGCCATTGTTGTTAACACAGTGAACATAGAGGATGAACAGAAGGTAGAGGTGTGCAAAAAGTTATTGACAGTGGCACAATTTCTCACGCCTGCTCTTCTACGTGTAATTACCATACGCTCAACACCATATACTAACTAGCAAGACACTTTTTTTTCCTGAAGATGTGCTCTACACGGGCTGTCATCAGAGTCTTTTATTCTAACAAACTGCTATACTGTTAGCTTGCCAATGTCATAAGGTTAATTTACTTAGTCAGTCAAAGCAGCTTCAGACCTTAATCCTCAGCTCACAAGGAAAAGCAAGCCATGTTGTCGATCTCTCCGCCGCTAGTAAACACTGAAGCACTGTGATCACCGTGGCAACCCCACCCCTTACTTCCACCCCATGTCACACCACATGTACCCTATCCTGAAACCTCAAAACACCTCCACACAAAATTACTGTGGACAACTGTAGGACAGGAGATATGATATGACTCCCTTATTTCTCTTGGAGGCTGACACGTGTAAAAGTTGTAGAGGATAAATTAGTGATGGCATTCAAGCCAGAATAATTATAAAGTCTTTGAGAGCCATGAGAAGAAGTCATTCAGTGAGCTGATCAACACAGAAAACTCCTTAAGGCTAATGTTCTCCATGCTGTTTAGAAACCAAATAAGCACATAGAATAGCACACATGCTGGAAAATATTTTCACAAGAGCGAGGCAGAACATGAGCACACTGGCACTTCAGAGAGGGAGATCACATGTCCTGTTGACGCGCAAGAGTATTATGAGAAAGCAGAAAAAAAAGGCATAAAAGTTAATAAAGAAAGAATATTTTGAAGTAAATTAGTTTCTGTAGTATTTTGAATGTATGGAAAATCTAATTTTATTGCCAAATGAAACATTGTGCAAGGCATGCAGTAAACTGATGTGGATATGCTACTGTACGTACATTACTCTTTTTCTTTTTGTCGTCGACATACCTGCCTGCTTTACGTTCTCTTTGTGTTTCTTTATTTTCACCCACCACCCCCACCCCCAAACCCCCTCCCTCCAGTGGACTGTCACTGGGCTGAAATCACACCTGTGCCTCTCACACGTCTCAGCACACGGGTGAAACATACGCAGGGTGAAACATGGTGAGGGAGCTTTGCTGAATCTCATTAGCCAAGCGGGTAGTCATTAACAGAATGACCTTTGGAAATAATTACCAGCCTTCCTCCCTCCATCCCTCTTTCCCTCCCTCCTTCTGTTCTCACACTCATCCATCCCTCTGTCCCTCCCCTTCCCCCTCTCATTGAGCAGTTCCTTCTAGGTGAGGACAGAGGGAGAGAGAAAAAAGAAAAGAAGGGAGGGAAATGAATTGAGGATAGATGGGGAGGCAGGCTTCTGCTGCTGCTGTTTAAGATTACAGGGTGAGCTGAACTTTCAGATTAGGTTAATCTGCTGGAAATGGGATTGTCCAACAGCCTTTCCTCTGGCAGGTAGGCAAGCAGGCAGGCAGGTCAGCTCAGTACCAAGAGCCATGTGCCATGCCATGTGATACTTGAACCAATGGCATAAGAGTGTGCTGTGCCGGCTGAGGTCATCACAATGCCGTAAACTCCGCAGGCTTCGAGCCAATTGTCGCTATGTATGTACGCATGCATACATCCATGCAGTGCAGTCATCACAAGTGCACATACATGCTTAATAGATTATACTGTATACGCACATACTGTACACACACATTATAGCATCCTTTGCCTCTTTCTACTCATGTATATCCGGGTATTAAGGAGATATAGCACCCTATCACAGCTCACTCACTAACCCTTTACTGGTTTCACAAACCTGTGTTCTTTGTTTCAACAGAGAGGAAAACAAACACATTGTGGAACAGGGATTTGGCACAGCCCAAGTGTGTTGTTGGATTTGGGGCCGTTCAATCACACAGCAAGAGCCAGCCAGCACCGCTTAGGTTTGAGCTTGATCTCCAATCATCGGGAGGAGAAAGAAAGGACTCTTTCATATGCTTTTGAAATGAACAACCCCCATACTGGCATAATAAGTCACCAATAAGAGCTCAAAGTGATTGTTCTTCAGGACAAATAAAAAGTGAGGGAAAAGGAGAGATGGATCTATTTTCTTGTCATTTCCCAACACGGCTTCCCATTCCTCCTCTAATGTCGTTCACATGTCCAGGAAACCAGCCTGGCAGACAGCGAGTATAGGAAATCTATCTGCGTGTTTGACTGTTTTATCTGGAGCCAGACTCAGAGTGTACTGTAGACCTGCCAGGACAACACACTTGGACCCCGCTTGGACATTCAGCGACGGAGGATCCGCCTCTGTGTTTGCTCTCAACAAGCTATGAGAGACTACATGAGCTTAGATGTCTCTGTTAGCATTTAATTGATTGTGTAAAACTTGTTTGTGTACCAGCTGATAATGCCGTGTAGTACCTGTTTTATTACAGTCTCTTGTAATAAAAGGGGAGTCTCTGCATGTGTAGATAATACTGTATCCTACATGACAATACGTGCGGCTTGGGATTAAATGAAGGCGTTCAAAATATTAAAAAAAAAAAACATGCCCTTAATTTTAATCTGTGTTTTGAATTGCCACTGTATTCATGTGATTATTATGGGTTTCTCATCATGCCCTGTGAATGTGACAATAATTTAAATTAATAACTTGTAGCCATTTTGATTAGTAATGCCTTTTTTTGTTTTACCACTTGTGCTCAGAGGAAGGTTAGCGCTGGTGTCTTGGTCTTTTGCTTTCACAGATATTTGTGGAAGTGTCATTCCCAGCTGAGGCAGTTTTCAAATGAGTCATCAAGACCTTCTTTACCACTTCTCTCTCTATCTATCTCTCTTTCTCTCCCTTTCTATCCCCCTATTTCTGTCTCATACACACATACATCCGTTGACCCATAGTTTCAGCATAAAGCAAAAAAATATTCTGTATGTTCAATGAAAAACGGGATTAAAAAAAGAGAAAGACAGAAATAGAGAAAGAGAGAGAGAAGGAGAGAGAGAGAAAAGCCCTCCAGCCTCTTGTAAACATGCTGTAGCTAGAGAGGCTGTGCAACGCTCTCAGTGCCACTCTCTCAACAACGCTAATTATCAACCAAAGACATGCTAATTACATAGAGCTTTATTGCTAATGTAGCAGGCCTCTATGCCAGCCGCCCACACTCTGAGCTCCGCTCCCCTACCTCTGCCTCTCCTCCCACTACACCTTCAGGCACAGCAGCAACAGAGGGAGAGAGATGCATGCATTTCTGTATACTGCTAAAGACAAGAGCGTTCTACAAATTTGAAATTAGATATGTCACATATCAGATGTCATATTTAAGGTCTTATTGTTCCTCTGTGGGGGAACCCAGATTTTGTCGACACCCCTAAATCCAGCCCTTCATTTTGTTGTTGACCTCCCCCTTATCATCCTGCCATCTCAACAGGAAGTCCACTTCACTCCTGCACAACCCCCCCCCCCCCCAAGCTCAACAACCCACCCACGTTCTTGCACCTGTGACGCAGCCTAGCAGCGGCACACAAGGCTCGGCAGGAGAGATCCAACCCCCCGTTCTCCTCCCTCCCCCTCCCTCTCCACACACCCTCCTCCCACCCATGCTAAACGTGCTAGTGTCAGCCCTGTGGCCAATCCCGTTAGCACGCTGCAGCTAAGGCTGAAGACCTCTTCAGATCGATTTCCCCCGCTGTGAGTTGTTCAGAGAGCACAGAGCTTGAGTCCTCCAGGGATCATAGTGTAGGTAATGCTCCATAGCTCTCTCCCCCACTAGGCTCTTTAGCGTCTTCCCTTGACACGGCTGTTTACACGTTAGCCATCCTCTGCTCTCTAATGGAGACACAGTTAAAGAGAGAGCTTCAAAGCAGGGAGCTCTCGTCACAGGCACTTGCTGAAACATGTGACAACTCTTCATCGGGTTCAGCTGGGGCAGGGTAATACACTGACTATACAGTGGCTGAAGGGCTTGGTGCATAAAGGATACCGGTGCTTATAGCACACTGGGGATATGAGTGGATGCTAAATGGGTTAATGTAAATGATATAATGCATAGAGGATTATTTTTTATCCCTTCTGATACACTTGGATACGATTATTGCCACAAACTGTGTGTGCAATTCATATGGATTTCTAATCAGACTCAAACTAAGCTTTGGGGACACAAAATAGAAATAGCTTTGCTGTTTATTTAATGTTTTACAGATGCACAACATATTGTAGCTATGACAAAACTGATTTCATGTTTGGAAAAAGAATCTAAGCTTTCAAAGTTACAGCCTCAGTCACATTAACAATTCGAAAAAGGCTCAATAATATGAATTATAAAAAGGGAATAAGAGCACATACTGCCTTGCAAACAAAAGCTGTTATGCTGTGTCCAGTGGATTTATTTGTGCTTCTAAATAATGTCCATGATAATGCACCCAGTCCACTCTCTTTGTTTTCATCATTAAGGTTAGCCATATGTTGAGTGCTGTATCACTTGATGTATGAGCTACATTAACACACTACATATCTGACTGCACCAAATGGAAATGGCAATGGAACAAAAGCAGTGATAACAACAGCAAGGTACTGTTAAGTTTGTAATATATTTATTTATGCTGTTTTTTTTTAACCACTAAACGTGTAACATGGAGGAAGAGGTAATTATAGAAAGGATGGGAATAATGTAAGGCCAAATCTCTTCCAAAGCAGAAGACATTTGATATAAATGTGCAAATTCAAATGGTTTGTAGTCAGGGGCAGAATGCCATCTGGAATAGCAGGAGTGTTCCCGGTGGGCCTGTCCACCCGTGGGCGGGCAACAAGCCCAGCAACACCCTTATGAAAAGATAAAAACATGTCCCATGCTGTTTGATCCGGTGTTAGACTGGCCAGCCAGATCCATAGGTGCGTGTGTGGCAGGAGTATACATTCATTAAATCTCATTGGTCCCCACTTTTCTTTGGTACATTCCGTCTTTTTAAATGCTGAGCTGACAATGACAGACTGATGGTGTTGTGCATAATTTGTGACCGAACAGAACTACCACATTAACATTATGCTGCCATCAGGTGCCTGTTTAATTACATACTGAGCATGCATGAACAATAAAAACAAGGGAGAACATATGGACACATTTGAGATATTCTATGACCTCTAAGTTGCCGAACAATATACATACAGTACAGTATAATGAAGATGTAATAAATATATTATTAAAACTTGATTTAAATATTCTAAAATCTAGGTTATGTCTCTAATAATTTCCCACTTGTGTTTAAATTGTGAGGCAATGGATGGAGCATGTCTATTGTGAATCATGAAACAAACTATTTCAATGCAGATTTATAGAAAACATGCATGAAATGTGCAGAGCATCAATCATTTTCTCTTTAATATAATGTTGCAGGCATTCAAATGTCTGGATTTGTATATTCAAAACAGTATAAATATCATATTGTTTCAAAGAATCCTTGTAACAAGCAGATAAAGTATACTGAAATACTACACGTGACATTTTCACGTTGAAAACTATTATTTATTCAGCATTACTTTGTGGGACAGGTGCAGTTTGATCAGCAAGCATGGCGTGAGAGTAAATGTGTGTGTGCACAAGAGAAAGGGATAAACTCTGCATGAATGCATGCATGTCTGTGTGTGTGGCCCACCAGGTTTGTCAGATCTCCAGTGTGAATGTTGCATAACAGGTTCACGTTGAGAGCTTAAGGATCCTGGAGGGCGCCAGCGTCATTTCCTGCTTTATCTACCTGCCTACTGGCTGGCCTGACAGTGCTGTTTACGATCACCTAGAGCCACACTAGCGACATGTGTCCAAAGCGAGTCAGATCAACATCCTACTCTAAGAGCCACATCAATGGTGACAAGACACCAGGGGCAGGTGATTACACACCACATGGTGTCTGAAAGGTCCAGATCAATGAGAGGCTACCTCTTTTATGTTACAAAGTACACACAACAGAAGGAGGCAATTTAAATAAACGCAATTTTCTGGAAATTAACTAAATACTGTTACTCTTAAAATATCTTTTTTTTTTAAGTCATTGATACTTGGACTGAACCCTTGGGGAAGACCGGCAAACTATGGGAGCAATTATTTCTTGCACTATGTTAGGTGTGAGGACCAAAAGAGAGAAGTAAGGGTTGCTGAATGAGTCACAAATGCTGTAACCATCTGTCTGCTTGTGCGTTTCTGTGTGTTTGCATGAGTGTGCGTGTGTCTGTGCATGCGTGTGTGTCTGTCCATGCATCTGTGTGCGCATGCATGTGTGCCGTCTGTGTTTTCTTGTAACTTACCTCCACAATATCGGAGTTGGTCCTGCTCTCATGGGGCTCGTTGTACTCAGTGTATTTAAGCAGGACCTTGTCCATGTCTGTGCTGGCATACTGGAACAGCTTGTTGGTGCTATTGAAGATAATCAGGGCAATCTCACAGTCACACAGCACACTCAGCTCATACGCCTTCTTCATCAGGCCAAACTTTCGCTTTGTAAATGTCACCTAGGAGAAAGAATGAGATGAAAAAATGTTAAGGATCATGATTATCTGAGGTAATAACAATAGATTAGAGATTTATTTTCACACATCCAGTGTCAATGAATGTAATTTTTTGTGGCATCCCTCTAATCAAATCAACCTATTTTTCCGACTTGTAGTAATCATTTAATTATAACAAAAAAATCCCCCACACTAAACCTTCATGCTGTAATGAGGGAATAAGTAGGAATCTGACATAATGCGTTTTTCTCTTTAGAGTGAGTTGTTCTCAGGAAAACAGCATTAAAAGAAAGTGAAGTCTGCTGATGGTACAACACCCCCTGACTGTAACAGTCCATCCACTATACCAGGAAAAAAGAAAAAAAAAAAGAAGCTGGGCTTACATTTAAGGAACTGAAAATACTCTGTCTCAGACAGATAACGGTTAAGAAGATCGGTTATTGCTTGTACATCAAAGCACACAGAGGTTCATCATGGAACATATGTTAACCTAAAATGGCCCAAATATGCTTGCTCTCCCTCCCTCCTTTACATAAAAGAAATACACATGGCTATAACTATTTTAAGTAATAGCTGAGGCATACTATTTTCTCACAGTGACATTAACAAACATTGTTCTGTTGTCATGTTGCCCAATTAACTGCCTCTCATAGTGAATAACAAGCCATTGATATAAATAATGGATGGGTTCCCTGACTGTGCTTGAAAGTGTTTGTGAGTGCTCAAATACTGACAATGTGCTCAACTTAAACCACAAAAATTGTCTTCTCTAATGGGGACTTTTTTTTCTCTCTCTGTGTTTGTGGGTGTGTGCATGTGCATGTGTTTGTGTGTGAGAGAGGCCAAACACCGCTACCTCTGATAACAGAGGCATACAATTGCCCACATTGTCAAAATAGAACAGCCTCTATTCCTCTATTGTTTGGATCAAAACTAGAGCAGTGAAAGTGAGTTAATTCCAGTGAGCTGCACCTGGTTTCTTTTTCAAGCCATGTGTGCGAGCTCTTTGGCTGTATGGGAAAATGAGAAAATGTGGCGCTGCGAGCTTCCCTCTCCAAGCAACACTGCTTTTTTTATTGAAATTTCTTTTATTTTCTTCTGTGACTGTGTGTATTATTTATATCGGAGATCGGTATTGACAAAGCTTTTTACAGAGAGGAAACACTGCCAGAACTGTGCCCAGCTGGAATGATCTCAGTTTGTTGATTAACTGCATGTTTGTCTATTCTCTTCTGACACTTAAGTGGGCCAAAAAACACAAAGAAAATCTCCCAACACTCAGTTAAAGTGTTCTGCTCTGAATACGACACTAAACACTATAACTGTAGGCTATAAAGACCCTCATAAAGTAAGACTGTAAAGAAGAGATCTCTGTGTGGTAGATCAGGGTAATACATGAATAGATTTGTGGCATAAATCTATCATGCATTGCCCTTCACATTTTCTCTTTACAACTTCAAGACCTGAAAGAGGAGATAGGATTGAATGGATATTGATAGATAGTTTTGGATTTCCTGAAATCATATCTCCCAGGATGCACCAGGGAAACTGAATATCAAACCATCTCTCACCTCCACCCTGTCTATCGCTCCGTCTCCCTCTCTTCTAAGAGTGGGTAAAACCTCGCACGAACTGCTGTATCACAAACCAGCTTCCCTCCTAAAAGTTTTCCAGTGATGTCACCACGCCAATGCCGAGCTATCTGTCAGACAACAGAGGCTGAAACCAGAGATGTGGACGGCCTTCTAACTCCTGACAAACCAGCGTGTGCAATGTCAGGTTCTGTACCTCGGCACAAACACTCATCTGATTCACCGACGACATAAGGAGAAAAAGCTCCCCTGGGCTCTAAATACCATGCTGACATTTACACAGTCATACTGAAATGTGGAAAAAGAAACAAGCCTCATTCGTAACACTGTAAGATCAAAAGGCATCTTGCGACAATAAGAATAATTGTCATATCCAACCCACCTGGAGCTGCACTATCCAAAACTGAAACGTAAGCATGCTAAAGGGGTCTGCCAGACTTACAACTGCAGGGCTACGGTACAAATCGTACATGAGCAAGTAAATAGGATGACAGGGCTGTAGGACATAAGGTCAAAGCAGACTATTCAGGAACATGACTTGTAGAGTGTTGTCTTCCCCTGGTGTTTTGATGCAAGGGGCACCAGGGGCAGACACAGGACACAGCTAGCTGCCGGCCCAGCTCCGTTATCACCCACTCACTCACTCTGCTGGAGCCATTAATGTTTCAAAAGGTGGCACGTGGCACACACAGTGGGCTGGGTGTGAGTCCCAGAGGTCCAGAGCTGCAAGCAGTGTTGCCAGATCTCGCGAGAGAAACAAGCAATCAGGACTATGGAAACAAGCCCAAAAGAAGCGACCTTACCTACCACAATGTGAGATAGATATATATATATATATATATATATATATTAAACAATCCTTAAATAAATTACACATACTGGACCCTTGACTGGCCATCACAATTAATGCAGCTATGGAAAAAAAACTGTCTCCTGTCCTTGTCCTCCTTCTCTTGTCATCAGCTTTGTTCCTCTGTAACACACAAATTACACACACATACACACCTTAATAACTTTTAGCCTAGTTAAAAAAAAAACAACTTCCCTTCTTAGCATCCTAGTCTGGCACTAATAAAGAGGGTACACTAATATTTTCACATTTTCACTTTATTAGACAGGTATAGTGGAGAGAGACAGGAAGGATGGGATATAAAGAGAGGGGATGACATGCAGCAAAGGGTCTGGGTCGGAATCAAAAACCGGGCTGCTGCAGCACGGACTCGTTACCTTGCCTAATGTTGCCTAATGTTACGTGGTACATGCACAAACTGGTGAACCGCCACCGAACATATAAGGAGTAAGCCCAAATAAGCAACCACACTTAAGAAACAAGCCCAAAAAACCTCAACCTGTGACTACCAATATTTGTAAGCTACTTTACAGAAAAACAAGCCCGAAGTCGCTTACAGTAAGCAGACTTGGAAACTGTGGCTGCAAGTCTCAAAGGGGAGGTCCACATGCTGAACAGATTGCTCACATATTAGTGGTACAATCATAAACATCAGCACAACCACACACACACACACATATAAAAAACAGCAGCGTAAGGTAACAAGCAACTTGGAAGCAGCGTTAATTTCGTTGACGAATAACTTTCGTCATAGTTTTCGTCAACAACATTTTTTCACTGACGAAAACAAGACGATAACTAAATAAAAACTAATTTATGATGACAAAAACTGACAAAATCTATTGACACTTTCGTCAACGAATAAAAATGAGACGAAAATGTTAGGGAGAGATGAGTTAGGAAGAGATCACACATATGGATAAATTTCAGATTTGATGTCAAGGAAAACAAGACCCTTTGTAAACCAAATAGAGCTACAATCACCAGTAAAAACACAATGAATTTGAAGCGACATGTGCAGACAAGTCATTCCAAAATTATTTATTTATATTAAATTTATTTTTATATTTTTAATCCGAGCTGGTGTGCTTTCGCTAAACTTGTAACAAGCTAAATGAGTGAGTTGCTAATCTTAGATCGTAAATTGAAAGATTGATTGACATGCTTAAGATAATAAGTATAAAGTTTCACTGTTCTCAAATTGAAACAAATATGTAACAAACAGAAGAATGCACGTCTGAAGAGATGTTTCCATAGAGCTTTCAGTACCACACTGACATGTCAAATGAACATAATGTTAAATTTAATGTTCATGTTAACTTAATGTTACTGTTACTTAATGTTAGACATATGACGGGAGAAGGGAGCAGAAATGTAGTATAGAGACAACTTGGAGCTGAATGTGCGCATGTGTATGAGTGAGAGAGCAGAGAGAAACATCAGAACTTGATTTTTTTTCCCCTTATTCAACCTCACGGATACAGAAGACCTCTGATAACAAGGATGGGCCACTGAGTGCAAATAAGGCTAGCACATCCTGGCAGAATATATCAACAGCTCTTCTAAGTGCTTTTAAGTACAAAAGTGACTCTAAAGAACAACATACCATGGAGGAGGGCATAGCAAAATGGATTTACTGGTCACAACAACTGAAGAGGAGGACTTTGTTCTAATGATGGAGACATTAGAGTATATCTAATTATTCATGGAGAGTAGGTCTAATGCTCATTGGTGTTATTTCAACCCAGTCTCACATCAAAATGTGTAATAGCTACCTTGGTCCACAGCATTAAACATATTAGTTTCATAATAATGGCTCTAAAAAAATTTTTTTGGCTTTTTTTTTCTATTGGCCTGCATCCACGTCACATGACTGCCAGGTTTCTGTCTGCGAAAAAAAAAAAGTCTTTTTATTCTCAGTGTAAAATGCAATATTTTAAGATAGTATCAGCATTAAAATGCATTTTGATAGCATTTCTAGCATGAAATGTGCATTTAATTTTTTTATGTTAGTTCAGTGAATGTATATGATGTTTAGTTTGTCAGTTATTACGAAGATTTTTCCAGGCTTTCTATCGTTGCTATGGCGGTTGCTATGGTATGCTATTGTTGCTACGGTATTTCCTCACCATGTTAAGGTTTTCTTTTAATGATATCTAACATTTCTCAACACAAAAACACGAAAGTGTCCTTGATAACTCAACAATACGATAGGTTAATGTTAAGGCCATTCGTTTTAATTATTTCTTCGAATCTGAGAAATAAAGTTATATCTGAAATAAACCAACATCTTTACTTTTTCTTAACAAAGATCATCTAGTTGAAGTGTAATTACTAGTTAGGTTTCAGTTCAATTCCATTCAAAAACTTTATTTATCCCCGAGGGGCAATTCCTGAGGCAGATATAGTAAAAGGACATACAAACAGGACATATAAGACAATACATGACAGACAAACAGTGACCACGTGGCAGCGATAATAAATAATATAAGTCTTAAATGGGGGGGGGTGAAGAGGCAGACCAATAGGTGTGGGGGTTAGTTCCAGGCGAGAGAGGAAGGGGGACTGGGAGCTGTCAATCTGCTGACAATCTAGGGCATTACTGCAGGCTTGGAGGAAGGCCTGAAGTGCTTGGGTTAAGATTAGGTTTAGGGCTGAGAAGACCAACCTGTTCTCATTCCTTGACGCATGCGTAGGCCTGGAGATTTTTTTTGTATCTTTATGATTTTTGGTTTTGGGATTTTATGTCAGCATGATGTAGCCCATTTAATCAGAATCTATTTTATTAGCCAATGCAAGCATACAAAGACTGTATCTTGGCGTTTGCTCTCAAAAACACAACACAGAAGAATAAAAATAGACAAAAGTAAAGTAATAATAATAATGAAATTAACAAAGTAATATTAAAATTAAATTAAAATGTTTAAATCTATTTACAGAAAAGAATAGTAATAGTTTTGAAATGGGATATAAAGGTTGAATATTGACTGTACAAAGGAAATGCAGACTGCACTATGGACAAAGAGAGGAAGTGTATGAAATATATGAGATGACAAGAGCAAAAAATTAATTAAATTATGTAACAGTGGAGATTGAATTCAATGCACAATGTAAAGTCCAGTTTGATGAAATACATGAAAGAGACAAGTACAGGGAATAAATGAGGGATGTGAAATGTAAAGTCTAGTTTGATAATCTGTCTTCATCCTGTTTATATGGCCATGGTACAAGATGTTGGAGTGCTTTATTGGACAACGTGGCTCAATATAAATTGAGGAAGACTCAATGTTTTAAGAAAGATGATTTCATATTAAATATCTTCAGCCACATATTCTTGGAAATATCAAATTAAACAGGCAACTACTGCAGTTTTAGTCGACTAAAACTAGACTAAAACAATTCAAAATATGCCTAAAGCTAAATCAAAATTAGCTGTCAAAATGAACACTGCTTGGAGGATACCCATTCTCTGTTTGTCTTAAACTTCAAACTTTAAATGAGGGACTGTGCATGCATTTATAATTCGCACATAGGCTGACTTAAACAACACCACAGGAAGAGAATGAGCACAATTATGAAAAGCTTCAACTGACCAAACAATAACACCTACATTAAATATCACACAACACCCCCACATCTCAATCTGACACGTACAAAATCACATACATTAATAATGCTATGTGCATAAAGTATAGCCACAAATACACAGGCATGCAGTGTATGCTTGCTTGAACAAGTACAAATACACACATTTGAAACGACAGTTGGCTTGTATATAAATGCTGTCTTTGTGTACTGGTGCAAACATCATGTAGGATGTGCTAATTGTATCTCAGCTATGCAATTTTTATGTTCAGTATTAAATTTCACTGTTTGAGGTAAGTCTGTCGGGACTTCATGGCTTCACATGATGGTGTCATGTGACCCTTTTAGCCCAACAACATTCAAGCCATTGATGTCACCACTGGTCTTTCCTGTGCAAGCTCAAAACAGCTCTCTCAGCCTACACAGCAGCTGTAAAGAAGTGCTCCAGACCTGTATGTTAGGAGCCACTGCTGTGCATATTATTACATTTAACTTATTGTGTAAGCAGCACAGTAAATGGCAGAACATTACAAGTTTTACTGTGTTCTATTATTTCTAGTATTTTGTATTTAATGAAACTAAACATCTCTGAGCTGAAATCACAGTTATTTATATTTAATTTCTCATTTGAATTTTTTCAAGCACCTGTAATTCTGATGCCTTTGGTTAAATTGAACAATATCAACTTCTTTCACTGAATGAGGCTTCTGTCCTTGTTGTTAAACCAAAAAATCCATTTTAAACCACTCATATGTCAGTGTGGGTGTAATCTTTGTTTCCTTGGTCAGTGGGTGCTGTTAGACACACCACTATGTTAATAACACTGAGCATGAGCATTTGCAACTGTGTGTACTGGTAAAAGGGACTAGTGTGAGTGTGTGAGTGTGAACCCAACTGTCTTTTCGCAGTAAGTTGGTAACCGGGGTGTGAAACCTATCACACGCAAAACACACACACACACACAGGGAAATTTTGTAGACCATTTTTGGAAATTGTTGAGGTAAACACTTAAGCTAAATCATGACATGACCAAGTGACACTTAACTGTCAATTGAATTGAGCGGTTCTAGGACAGTCTTCTGTCTGAAGTGGTTATAAGCTACAGTTCTCAACCTGATACACACATAAAGATCTCAGTATTTGGCCAACACTGTGCATTCTGACTCTGCACCTATAACAAAAATTTCACTCAGAATTTTGGCAAGAATATCTCAAAGTCTCCTTGAATATTGGTGCTTGGAAACCCCTTAACTACAACAACACTATATACACAAATTTCACAACAGTCAACCTTCTAACTCAGTTATGGAAAAGCTTGGGGGCAGCGACAGCTTAGAGGCATAAGAGACAGCACACAATTTCCCTTCGAAATTTTTGAGCATCAATATCTAATCATAATATATACACAAACGCATACATGCTGTTAGTATATGTATATATGTGTAATATATACTACTCTCCACTTTGGCGCATAAAGAGCACTCACTCAAATGCGTAAGCACAGTGAACATACACTGTAGGCTCACAGTGACAAGCCCTATTCGTTCACCCCTATCCTCCTCCACAACCTCATCCCAAGAGAGATTCAGATGCATTCGCAAACAAATGCATTCAGACACACGCCCGTACATTGTAAACACCTGAACATGTTACCAATTACATCCTATCCCCTAACAAAGCCTCTTCCTCTCGTTCTTAATTTTTTTTTTACTTTATCCAATTTTAATAAATGTATTAATCTTTCTTTTGTTTTTGTTTACTTTTTAGAAATCTCGTATATGTATGTTTGCATGTTAATATGTAATTATATGCACGCAAGCAGTATATAAAGTATATAAAAATGAAAATAATCTGTTTTGCTCGGCACAAATGACGTGTCACATTTCCTCTTGCAAAAAGAGGAGAAAAACGCCCAGGATAAACAGAGGGACGAGAAGAAAGGAGGGATAGTGGCTGATTCTCTGCCACATGGGTGAGAGGGGAGACAGAGAAAGGGGAGGAGGGAGAAGAGAGGGGGTGGACGCACAGGAAGCACATTTGTATGCATTTCCTCTCATAACAGGAAGAGGCCAGTGGCTTCCCCTTCACAATGGCTTCGCTTCTGCTTCCCACCTCCTGCCTGCTTCCCTGGGGGAGGAGGAGGTGGAGGAAGAGGAGGAGTGGAGAGACAGGCACCAAAAACTGCTGGTTAGAAAACCAAACATGGCCGTGTGGGGACACACACACACACACATGCAAGCACACACACACACACACACACACACACACACACATACATGTCATTCAGCTATGGAGCAGCACAATTTGTCTTGAGACAAACACTTATCCCATTGTCAGGGGCCAAGCAGGAAGACATGGGCTTACGCAAAAGGAATAAGAGGAGCCCAAGACCTGGGCCTGAACTCTGCCTCACAGCCAAAGAAGCTGTTAAGAGGGGCATTACAACAAAGGAGGCTTTGTCCCACCTCTAATATATGCTATGTTCTTCTCTCTCCTCAAGACCCCACTTATCATCCTTTTCAGTGCGCCTTCATTATACAGTAGGAACAGGAGGCAGCAGACTCCAAACATTTCTCCATTCAGTGTCTGAATCAAAAATGTCCACTTTGAGTAGTTAAAAGCTAACCTGTGAAACTGATTGAGTGGTGTCTTAATTATGCCAATTTTAGTTATAGGTGTCTTAAAATACATGCCAGTTTAGATTGTTCTACTTACCAGAGCTAGTAATTACAATTCAGTACAGCACTGTAATGGCTGGCTATGCTCCTTTTCTGTATGTTCCTGTTTATGTTAAAAAACCGCAACTGGAAAAAGGATATGCCCACTGGCTGAAAAAAAAAAAACTGGATGTTACATTGCAAAGGCCAAAGTTAGCAGCCGGAATGACAAAAATAACTTGTCATTCATTTGCGGTGGATAAACTTTTGTCATGGCACTGAGGCTAACACTGTGTAAGGCGCATCGTTTTCACTTTTCACTGCTTTTCACCAAAAACACCCACACTTTTTTTTTCTTAAAAGGAACAGATTCACACACATTGTATGTCCCCACACAACTAATTGTTTTAGTGATTTCTGCTGCAAGAAGACCCTATTAACCCCAATTTTCACTAAATGAAGTCTTCGTAGGACAAGCACAGCTCAGAATAAATGGAGAGAGGATGTATAAATGAGCTGCAGATTATGAGCCAGAGTTCCTCAAAGTGAGATTTAACAAAATCAATAAATGGTTAAACAGCAATCTACAGACTGTTTCCTCTAACTATCTAATATGACAATCTGATTTTCACACATACAGTATTTTTGTAGTTGATTTTTTAAATACATTTTCATTTTTTTTTTGTTTTTTTTTTTATATATTCAAAATATGCCCAGATTGTTATTTTGAAAATTAAAATAATGAGACATATCGCAGACAAAGAAAGTAACAGAGAGGAAGCTAGACAAACCATTAAGGGGTTCTGGTGAGAGGGGAAATTTAGAGAGTGAGGTGAGAAGAACATGTGAACGAGAAATGAAACAAGAAAAAAGTTGAAAAGGCAAAAGAATAAAAATACAGCAGAGAGGAGGTGAGAGCTTAGTGAGCCCTTTTCAGGTGAGGTCTCGCAGCACTGAACATATGACAGAGAGGAGTGCCACTTGCTGTGGTAAAAGAAGGAGATGGTAGAAGGTGGGAAACAGGGAATCAGAGGAGGGGTGCAGGGGTGAGGAGCTATCCTGTGGGCCTCATTATTTTCCTGCTGTTAATTTCACTCGCACATTTTCTCACCCCAGTGCTGTTGATTGGAGAGAGGAATGCTTTGTCGTAGAAACAAAAGGGCCCCTTATTTCAGCTGCAGTGCTGCAGCTAACATTGTGAAGAAAGAGAGGAGGCATATGCAGGAAGACATAAAAACATGTTTTTTTTTTTTTTTTTTAAATCTTCTTCCAGCCAAGTATGTGTTAGTGTGACTGTTGTTTGGGGGAGTTGGGAGATCCTGTTGTTTTACTTCCTGTCACTGATGACCTGATCCATGTTTAACCTTTGGCCCTGGGTCCCTTCCCCCTTGGAACCCACATGTCCGACACACACACACACACACACACAGATTCACACAAACAAGTCATCCTAAATTAAGCCCACTGAGTGTACTGGCTGGAGAGGTAACACTAATTAGAGCCAATTGCAGTAAATTAGTCGATCCCCAAGACTATCTACTACTACTATCTACCCTAGAGAGATAGATGTGTACATGTATTTACAAGCTTGCATTTGTCTACGCAGCATAAACAAGACACTAAATGCACCATCTAAGTAAGTGTCTGAGTGTATAATCTGCTACGTCTCAAATCTATGCCCGTGTGTACACGTACACACACACACACACACACCTGTGCCCATATCTTGTACTGTAGGTGTGTGTGCCTGTGTGCTGGGGCAAGAGAGTCTGCTCTCTGTGTGCAGCCCATGAGTTATGGCACAGGGGGCTCTTTCATGTGCCCGAGGCTGGGAGAGGGTCTGAGTGGTCGGGGGGCTTGGAGCCAGGGCTCACACACTGCTGCCCACTGTCCAGAGCTCCGGGCAGCCAGTCAACACCAGGGAGGCCTGGCCCTTCTACCCCTGCTCTGGGGAAGTGTTTCGGTGCCTGGGGTGGCAGCCCAAAGTGGCCGCCCAGAGAGAGCCAGGTCCTGTGCCCACTATGATGCTGCCGCTACAGGGAGGGCAAGGGTGGGGGGGCAGTGTAGCCCTGTAGGTGGCAAGGTAGTGCTGACAGCCCCACAGACTGGTGCCATTCCATCAAAGGTTATAGTGTAGAGTGTAGACAGGTAAGATTCAGGGGAAATTTTAAATTAGGTTCACATTGCCATTTTTGGACAGAAACAGGTATTGTGCCATGTTCTGTTTGTTACACTGTTAGATATTATTATTGTGTCAAGTCACTATTGCTAAACACAGAAGATCACAGAAGAGCTTTAAGAAGATGGCAATACATTTTAGACATAAAACAGTAAAAGTATGTAAAGAATGTGAGGTTGAAAAGCAACACTATACAAACTCCTCTGGTGTTTATTTGGCTTTGGCTCTGGGACATTTTCTCAAAAAGGAAGTGAAAATATGCAAAGCCAAAGCTTCCGTTTTTTTTTTTTTTTTTTTTTGTTTTTTTTTTCTTTTAACAAGAAATTTTTCTGTGTCTGTCTCTGTCTTTGTCTTGTGATGTACGCCTCTCCAAATGCGGTGATGTCATTTATTTGGGCTGAAGGTTGAATGACACCAAATGCCATATGCTCAGCAGAGCATGTGGTGTTTTCCACATGACTTGGTGACATCATATTAGTATGTATCATCATTATTCGCCGAAAATAACGACTAAATAAGTAATCTATCATTTTAGAGATCAAAACAACAAAATCCAGTGGTATATTGATTCTCCTTTCCCTGAACCCTTTCTCTCTCCTCCCTCTCCTCCCCTCCCTTCTCTCCCTGTAAGTAAAGCCCGGATATCTCAGGCATCGATTCCCCTCAGGTGTCCTTCCTGTCTCCCTCTTTCCCTCCTTATCCTCAGGAGCCGGAGTGCCTGGTGCAACTGGCGGGCCCAGTCTAAGGTAGGATGAGAGAGAAGGGCTGAGATAACAATAAGGAGGAAGTGTGGGTGCTGCTGCAACACGATAGCTTTAGTCCTCATCTAAAACTCTGTGACCTCCTCCTTGCTCTTGCTCTGTCTCTTTATCTGCCTGTCTCTCTTTCAATAACAAATACATAAATTACAACACAGAGCAAATAGGCACAGCCACACACCCTCTCTGTTTTTTATATATCTCTACGTATGTATCTCCCTTAACTCTCTCCTGTTTGTACTACAGCTGTGTATCATAGACAATAAAATCACGATTACTGGAAGTTGCTTGTTCATCTCAAGTACATTCACTCCCCTCCCACTATCCTCTTACTTGCAATCATACTCATTGGGCGCAGTCATGAAAGGGGTCAAAATGTGCTTCAATTACTCCTAGAGTATTGTCCAATCGATTCCTTGAGCCTCTTTATGCCACATTACTCTGGTTACAAATGACTGTGTTTGTTAAAGAGCACTGTGCAAAAATGGTTGAAGGCATTACTGTGGATGTCAGATGATAGAGACGTGGCAAAAGCAATGAAGCGGGCCTGTGTGCAGACAAGGTGTGTGTGCCTGCGTGTGTGTTTGACCTGTGATCCAGGGGCCACGTTAGCAGCGTATGGATCCAATTGGGCTGCCAGGAAGCTGACAAAGTGTCAGTGGTCAGTCGTGCTACAGGAAGTGATCGATTGTGGGCCTTGAGGGCAGTGAGAGAGCTCTGTCTTTATCTATTTCCTGCCACAGACCATATTGTCTGCATGAATCACATTGTCCACTATTTATTATGTCTCTTTCAAGTAATGCCAGCTGTTAAAAAATGTCTTGCAAGAATTCTGTTGGTTTAATGTGCTGTTTGACCAGGGTTTTTCTCCAATGACTATGTATCACTGGTTTAAAAATGTATCTTTTGTGCTGAGAGGAAAGCTACAGAAGTCCTACTGTTACTGATTTAGCTCAAGAAAAATACTGTTTCAGTGT
The DNA here is from genome assembly GCA_038419695.1 of Scomberomorus guttatus. NCBI lineage: Eukaryota > Metazoa > Chordata > Actinopteri > Scombriformes > Scombridae > Scomberomorus > Scomberomorus guttatus. The sequence goes on along the minus strand of CM076450.1, from coordinate 15,375,317 downwards.
TTGTCTCCCAGGCTGTCCCTCATCTCCACCCTGTTGGCCCAGTCCAGTTCACTTTAGACCATCCTATCTCTGTTTGGTTATTTGTTTATGTTTTCTCTCACCCTGCCTCTCCGATGCTACCACCCTCTGCCTGGTAATATTCCACTGCCAGTGAGCTAAACTGGGTGGCATGGTGTGAGCAGTTGGGTGTGTGAAGGGTGCTAAAGTTGTGTGTAGGCCGCAGCCCTCAGAGCAGGCAGTGATATGCAGAATGGGTTTTGAGAATTACAAATGTTCTCATGCAAATCCCTTTTTGGAAAAACCCTCCAAATGCCCTCACACTGGTTCGTTAGATTGAGGGGAAACAAACCTGCCATTATGAGCCAATGGAACACTTCCACCCAAAGCAATAACTGTGCTATCCCCGCATACACTCCTCTGTCCCCCAGTTCATATTGCCAAGACTCCCAGAAGACCTTCATTGTTGAGGGCTGTGTGGGGTGTAGGGTGTTTCTCCTTCCTCCCCCCTCTACCCCTCCTTTCCCCCACCCTCATACTCATCCATCCTCCCATCCCCCAGGGACTTACCTGTCTGTTGCGTTCATCCATAATCCGCGTGATCTGAATCTTTTTCCTCCCCATCGTCCCCGTCTCTTTCTTTCTCTCCTCTTTCTAAAGAACTTTATGCTTTCTTCTCTCTCCTCTTTCTTCTTCTTTCTCTTCGTCACTCTTCTGCTCTTCCTTTATCTGTCTTTTTTTCTGCTTTCTATTTGTTCCAATCAACTCAAAGATTCCAGCATCCGTACCTGCAAGAAAGAAAGAAAGAGGGAGGGGGAGAAGAGGATGAGCATTAAATGAAATGAAATATGGCAAAATACTGAGAGAAAAAAATAATAAAAGTGGCATCATGGCAGCCACAAGGGAGGGTGAAGAAAGACAAAGAATCTGTCAACAATGTTGTGAGAACCGCTGTGTTTTTCACTGTCGATATCATGCAAATCAGTTTTTGCATTTTTTTCCCAGGCACCGACTATGAGAGGAGACAGCGCTGTCAGGATCTCGCCTCGTTCACAGAGAGTTTGACAGTGTTTTGGAAGTGCCGCTAACTTAAACGCTCTAATCACCAACACTGTAACATTACCTCCAGACTGAGAAATACATTTTGTTTCTTCCCACGAAACTGCACTGTATTGACAGAGGAACTGCCAGACGTTTTCTGCTCTATCTGCAGCTCATCTCCAAAATGGCAGACGGGAGTCGCAGGATAGAATACAGATGTAAAACTGAGCTCAGTCTTGCCACGTTCTGGCACAACAAAGCCAAAAAAGAAGAGGAAAAGACAAAAAGTGCCATGAGTGATCTTTTGAAACATGGTAGACGGACAGTTCGGAGCGACAGAAATCAAACAAAATTCCAACATGAATTTGATCCAGCTGGAGATATTGCATGTCAATGAGGGCATCTGAATACATGCACTTGTCTTTGTGTGCATGGCTCAGTGTGTGTGTGTGTGTGTGTGTACCTGTGTTTGAGGAGTGGAGGCCAACAGCTGAGGAGTTGGACTGCATGTGCAAAGAAGAAAGCTGCGCTCCAAAAAGTTTGCGTCAGTGTGTGTCCGTGTGTGCGTGCATGTGTGTGTGAGGGTGCACATGTGTGTGTGTGTGTGTGTGTGTGTGTGTGTGTGTGTGTGTTCTTGTATGAGCTTGGCTAAGCCAGAGCTCCAGTGCATCTCTCCAGAGTGCTAAAGTAGGCCAACCCAATCTATCTCAGGGAGGAGCAGAAGAACTGTTGTTGTGTTTTCTTTTGACAGTAGAGGTGATAACGTCCCTCGTTATGCAAATGAGCATCCCATTATTTAAGCTCAGTGCAATGCAGGGGAGCTGTCAGCGCCGTCACATAAAAAAAAAAAAAAAAAAAAATCCTCCATCTACCCTGCCTTTTTTTCTCTACTTTCCCCTTCTTCTCTCTTCTCTCCTTTCTGAACCAGATTTCCGGCACCTGGCAGCACAAGCATCAGACATTGATGTGGAAGACGACACTGCTTCACCAAAAGACATGTCAGTCTCAGTCTCTCTCTCTATCACTCTCTCTCTCTCTCCCTCTCTTTTCTCCCACACACCCTTGCTCTCTTCCTCGCTCTCTCATATTCTCTCTTTTGCACACTGTCGCACACATACATGCACATTGTACTGCATTTCCTTTCGCCTCCTTTCCTTTTTTTATTTCACCTAACCTGAATCCATGTATTTATTGAGTAACATGCATGAGAAAGCACAAGAAAGCTCTAAACCCCTGAGGTGAGCGCAGCACATTGCTGTGCACTTGACCTCTTTCTTATAGAGAGTAGGACATTGATAATGAAAGCGCGTAATAGGGACATCCAGATACTGTGGCTCTTAGTGACAGACCAGGGCCTGTAACAGTAGTACATAACTCTACATCTTTTCATTTGCAACAGAAAACACAGGCTGTGTACTTCCTGCCCGGCTCCTTTATAATCTGTAGTACACTATGGGTGTCAAATTGTGTTAAGTGTTATGTGTGGTTAGGGCTAAAACTAGTATGGTGATGTCGGCATTGGGGGCCTTTATGAATATACTGATTTAGTAAATATATTCAAATTTTAAGAATTAAAATTGCATCAACTATTATAAGCCGCTCTGCCAAAAAAACCTCCATCACACAAAAATGGAAAACAAAGTGAAACAAAACAATTTGAACAATGATGAAATGCATGACAAAAAACTTCCTGAGTTGACGGTTTGGAATACACCCACTTATGGAAGAAATGAGATACAGACATAAACGCATCTTTTGGCAGTTAGGACAACAGCCGGACTGCACCACCATCATAATAACAAGATCTAAAATAACTCTGTGGCAGCTCTGAAGAGGCTATCCAAAACATTTTAGCATTGCTCTGCGCAAACACACCCATCTGTAGACAGAAAAACAAAGAGCTGCCCTCTGGAAGAAAACAAAGAAGGATGTTGTCAGACAAACTAGGATTACAAGCCAACACTGAGGAGCTTGGCACAAGACAGCCAGACAAGGATATCAATCAAGCCGGCGTACCTCAATCACAGGCTGACAGCATCATCCCCTCCCAGTCTTTGTACTCAACACTACCCAGCCCGGGCATCGCTCCAAACAAGGAGGCGTTACCTCTGTGATCCCTGCCTCCTGGCCTCCACCTCCTCCTCGTTCCTCCCACAGCCCACTGAGCAGAGCTGAACCTCTCAATGTCAACACCCACTGGGGCAACACCTTAGGCCTTACGTAACATTAACGCTAAGACTAAGCCCGTGTCCTGAACATTTAATCCCTGCTTTTGGCTCCCAGCACCAGCCAACACTCCCTGAGGTGAGGCTCTGCTGCCGCTTAGCCCCGTGTCAGTGACTCCCCTACTCAGCCACCTCCCCTTCCCATCCCTTCTCTTGCCTCCTCTACCTCCTCCTACACATCGATGCAAGTTCCCTTCCCTCCGCCCCCCCCCCCCCCCCCTTTCCTCACACCCGCCCCCGTCCCATATGAGTGCCAGGCAGTTCCTGGATAAGAACTGAGTGCCCACCTCCTCATCAGGCTCACTTCCCTCTCCTTCCCTTGTGTTGGATAGAGCATCAGTTAACTCAACAGATTACCACTGAATCACTCAATCCAATTTAGCCCCATGACGCCAAGACAGTGAAATGAAGAGAAATGCAGGACACAAGCACTGCTTCGTGAACATGGTCAAGCGGCACAAGGCAGTAATCCTCAGCAAGAATTTTTCACAAGGGACTGACACTGACACCTGACCTTGAGAGGGCAAACGAGGTGAGAAAGAAGCAAGGGGCAAAATGAAGACACACTGAGGGAGACAGATAGAAAGAACTAACAAGCTTGTACATATTAAGCCAATTTGCTAATCCCAAAGTAAGGCGTGGGGAGAGAGGGAACGGCATATGGAGAAGGAAAAATACACACAAGAGTTTCTTTATCTTCTCTGCCGAGCCTGACTAATGGCATGCTTGCATTCACACTAGCCTGGTAACTCGAAGGAGGCCGGAGCGCGCGACTGCTAAGGTCAGAGAGCACACTGGCACCATGCAGACAGAAGGACAACGGCTGCTCCTCTGCTTGTTTTATATCCTGGGTCCCAACTCTCTGTGCTTTGAGTTGGAGAGGTGACAATGAGAAGGAGAGTGGAGAGAGGAAAACAGATAAATGGAGAGAAGAGAGGGAAATGGAGTGAAGCATGAAGAGGGATCTTTTGAACAGGCACCAGGCCTCTCCAGGGGGAGGGGAAGAGCTGTACCCACGACCCTCCCATCTGTTAAGCAGACGGACAGAGAGAGAGAGAGAGAAAGAGAGAGAGAGACAGAGAGAGAGAGAGAGAGAGGGATGAAGGTTGGGGGAGGATGGGAGAAATGGAGAGGGAGCAGCGATTCAGCACATAGATCTAATGAGCATTCTCTCTCTCTGTGTCTCAGAAGTGGAGCTGAGAGGACGATGAGAACATATACACTCAGTGCACCACAAGGCTTGATTCTAGGTCGCCTCTCTCCCAAGTGTTTAGTCACTAAAAACTAATATACAGCACATGGCGCTTTTTCACATTCTAATAGATGGTCTGTAGGGTGCTTGTTAATGTGGCTTTGTTATTGAGGACAGAGACTGAAGACGACTCCTCTGAATCAAGGGGCCGACAAAAAGGGGAACTTTACCTTGACTCATGCCTGGGACTAATTCGTCACTATGAAAGACAGCTGCATAGTTTGGTTTGTGAACCAGAGACGTGACATGAGGAGCAATGCACATGAACTCTACTTCCAAGAACAAAAGTTGCGCACAGTCGTCCATCAGATTATTTCTGCATTCAGAGAATTGTGAGGGAAAATGTTCAAACCGAAACTCGCAGTCCTGTAAATGCAACGTGTGCAGAATTGTGCTGATGCTGATATTCTCGAATCCTAATTCTACACGTTATAGCAAATTGGGGAAGGTGATTTATCACGACAGGATTGGTGATGTTTTTCCAAGAAACCCCACCTCGGCAGCACAGCCGCGGCCCATGGTACATCTGCAACACATTTGGTAATAGCATGTGTCCTGAAATATATATATATATAACACCAGTATCCCCTATCCTCCTAGGAAATGTGGTTGTGAGGATTTGAAATAACATATTACACTGCAGTAAGTAAACCTTTTAGGAGGTGTATGGTACATTAAATAAACGCTCTCTCTTTTTAAATAAACTCCCATTTCCTTGAAGAGGAGGACGAAAAAAAGCACTTTAATATAGTTTTCCAAATACAATCTGAATGTCAGTACACACTCACGGTGCTCTGTTTTTACTTGAGCATTTTTGTCATGTTGAAGATTTTTTTTCCTTGAGAACATTTAAGTTTTTTTTGTTTTTTCCCCCGGATGTTTAGCTGTTTGGAGGTTTCTTCTTTGTGTTTTCACTGTAGCTGTTTGTGCATGTGCCGGTATAAATGTGGGTGCATTTGAGTGCCTTTGCAGTATGTGTGTATGTGCTTTTTGATTTGGAAATAGCGGTACACAGCGCTAAGGATGGATGGAGGTATACCAGGAGAAATGAGAGGAGGGGAAGGATCAAGCGAAGGAGCAAGTCGATGGCCAGGCAGGATGGGAACAGAAAAATGTGTATCAGGTCTCATTGTGCCTCTAATGTCATTACAGGCAGTGACTCCTCTATGTGGCACACCGCACTCCCCATCTGTCAGAGTGAGATAGGCAGGGTGACGAATGGCTATCACTGCTACTTCCCTCAACCCCCCCTCCACACACACACACACACACACACACACTCTAATGTCTGTATCTTTTTCAAATGCTGGGGGAGAAGAGTGACCTAAACCTGGGCGGTAGCCCATGCGTAGGTGGGCCTCTATGGCTCTGAATCTCAGCAGATATTAGGGCTAATTTAACATGTTAGCAGCTAAGGAGATTAGCAACATGTACATCAGGGGATTAGAGTGATAGTGGTGGATCATCTTATAATGTGTTCATTCCTTTTTTTTTCCAGTAAGGGTTCGAGCTAAACTTGAATTTGAGAGGTTGCAGTGTGTGTGCGTTCTTATGTGTGTGTTGGAGGATAAGTCTTCACCTGTCTCTCTCTATTAGCTCATGGTTTAGTTGGATCATTAGCAAGACAGAGATGTTTTCACATGTATTCTATTTTCAATCTCTACGTGCCTTAGAACTGAGACACCTCTCTATTGATGAGGAGGAAAGTGAGCCAATACCCTGTGGTTGACATATGTTTTATACACTCTGTCAAGCGCTCAGAAGTGTGACTGACATTGTGGAACAAAGTATACTGTTATAAGTAGTGGCTCAAGTTCTACAAGATGAGCTCGTAATTCCTCGCCAACCCTTGTTCAACCAATTTCTCAACTTAAAACTTCATACTTCAACTCTAAACTTAATTGATTTTCATACTAATGAGACTCCGCCAGCACTGTTTCCCCTCGTATCCTTCAATCCAACAGCTCTGCCCCGGGGTCTTGAAGGATAGAAAGACAGGAAACACACACACACACACACACACACAGACAGCTCAGCGGAAGGATGTGACATCAGCAGGCAAAGACAATAAAAGGTGCTAAAGGTGCTTCCTTCCCTAAATCATTCTGTTCACAGAGCATACATTGGGAATCAAAACCTAATCGCCACTCTTCCCTTATATCTGCAACAACAGATGATGAGGACTGAAGCAATACGCTTTTCCACGCGCCAACCGACATGTTGTTAAAACACTGACTTGGAAAATGGGTTAAAGTACATAACAATTCTGATTTTTTTAAATACTAATTTATTCAAAGAAAATTAAGTTATCAAAATTCAAATAAAATTTTGTTTATTGTGGATTCATCCTTGTGTTTGAGTGGCACAATATGAGATCACAGAATCTGCATTAAGAAAAACATTTTCATTTATTTACTTCAAATCCATTCAGCATCTCAGTTGCAATGGCTCTCCACCCCGACAGCAATCAGAAACTGAAATGGGCTGAACATTTTTAAACTAAACTACATAGCTTCCACTGAAAGAGCTATTAGTGCATAAGAAATAGAGCTTCTAAAACAGCAAAGATGATATGTTAGATTTTCATGTTAAATGTAATTTAAAAGTATACGTATGAATTCAAACAGTGAAACAGCTTACAGTGTTATATTTAATTGTGCAACATTTGAGTATCCTGTCTTTAATTAAATGGAAGTATTATTTCCTCAACCGGCCGCTGTGGCATTTCATTATGGATAAAGGGAAAATCCATTTTCTACTTGCACTTGTGTTTTCACAGAAAACTATTGCCTATGTAATTTCTTGTCATGGACGTAAACACTTTCATATTTTGAGGTAATCAAATTTTCTATAATTCAGTCAGGTATGTATTTTTAGATTTATATATTTTATTGTGCATGAAAACGAGAGCCTACTCCAGTGTAATATCAGGTAATTGTAATGCAGGTAGAACTGAGGGTAGAAGAGTATGGAGCCCTGCCTTCGTTTGGGCAGCTGCACGTCTCACTCAGCACCAGCAAACAGGGGCCTTGGGCCATCAGAGCTGCAGTGGAGACAGGTAGCCATCCGTCAGAGCCAGTATGGAGACAGGTGAGAGCCATCTTTCCATAGCCCATTGCTGACTTCCCCAAGGACAAAATGACTTGACACAATGCGTCAACCCCCTCTTTGAAAGGAGGCCAAGGGCTGTAAAGCTGCAGCTGCCAGGCCAAAAGCAGACGAGTAAGAGGGCACACGTGAACATGAGGCAAAGCTAGACAGGCAGGGATAGGGAGAAAGAGTAGCTGTTGTGGTTAAAGAGGCATTCCCTGTCGATTGTCAGCAGCTTTTTGTTGTGACAGTGGCTTATCGCAATGAGTGATAAATAAACTTAGACCACAATGACAAATTTGCCACACACATACCCTTGTGCCAAGGTGGAAAAAATGGTATCAGAAAAAAGGAGAAGAAAAGAAAAAGCAGAAGCAAAGGCGAGCCACAATTTGGAGAGGCCCCGGAAAGGCTGGAATGAATCACCATTTAGTGCATTCAGTCTTTCCATGGCATGAGCATAAGGAGGGGCAATGGACGCATTCAAGTATAAAGCAGAGATAAAGAAGACGATAAAGAAAAAATCAACTTAATAGAGGTGATATAGTACAAGGTGCAAACACAGAGAGAGGAGTTAGGTAAAGGGGAAAAAAAGAGAGGTTTTAAAATGGTTTTGAATATGGAAGTGGTGCAGATTGTGGTGATATACACATCTGATGTTAAAACACAAATAACTGCGCTTAAGTTTCACTTTATCAGCACGGCCACAGTTTCTTTCACTTCTTCCTCTCTTTCTCTCTCCCTCACTCTCTGTCTCTCTCTCTCTCTTGCTTTCCAGTCATTGTAAAGTCAGTTACAAAGCTCATGCCGCAGCTCATGTTTTCCAGAGAGTGTAAACCACTGTCTCATTTCACATGTTGCTCGCTGCGCCACAAGACTCAAGTGGGAAGGAAACCAACAATGAACGCACACAGGTACATGCATGATCACACACTCACAAGTGCACCTCTATATGCACAGATTCCCTGCTTATCTATTCTGTAAAAAAAAAAAAAAAAAAAAAAAGAACCCCAAACAATATAATGAAAAATTACCATTGCAGTGGAATTACAGTATAAACCCTTCAATGAGTGTAGCCAGCCCCCACAGGAACAGCCGCGAGTCATGTCACTAAGAACACAAAGCACTGACATACGGTTTTCACCCAATTATGTTCCCTGCCGTGTATGACAATGTCTCAGGATGTTAGCAATGTTCTCCAGTGGGGGGGGAGAAGGGCAGAGAGTGTGTGTATGTGTGTGTCAGAGGCTGGAAACTGAGGCTCAGGGTTCAATGCTTCACGGGCCACACTTGCTTATGTTCAAGCACAGCTAACTTCCCAGTAGTCGCATGCCCCGACACCCACCCCCAACCCCATCCCACCCCGCACTGTATCAACACCAGACATCATGGTTAAGACGATCTGCTGATGATTTCATCACACCCCCAGCCTTTACTCTTTTTCTTTGCCACAGCATTCTAATCACCCTAATTAAAAGCTTTGTTCATTTAGAAATCTCTGATGACAATTTGTTTCACTCTACCCTACAGCAGTGGTGGCTGTGAAGAGAAGAGAATTAAATTTGATCTTCTGACAGCAATTATTAAATGCTCCCTCCTGGCCTCAATTAAAGCCCGCAGGCTAATGCTAACATGGCTAACCCTCATGCAACCACGAGGTGCCAGCGCACTTCCTTTTTCTTCGCCAGCTTCGTTTTGTCACCCATTTCAGTATATCTGTGCGTGTCTGTCAACTTAGTAGGTATAGGGAAATGCATGCTTGCTTATGGGTCGTTATCTATTTTGCATACTTGCTGATGGGAAGAGGTAAATAAAATGATTTCCTTTTTCGGGTGTCTGTTGTAACTAAATCAGCATGTTGAGACTAGCACATTATGAGGAAGTTGTGGAATTCACTATTTTTCCTTTTCTCGCTTAATCAGCAAGTTTGGATTCCACAATAGTACAATTATGTGAAGTGATGATTTTTAAGGGTATAACAACAACACGCAAACATCGGAAGTGTTGATACATTAAGGATGATCTTGTTGAGGGCCTCAAGTACATAAAAATAAATAAACCAGACTCATGTCATAATTTACATCATTCTCTATTTAACTTTGTGTTAACCCTTAAAAAGCACAAAACTATTCAGTGCTAAACAGTTGACACTCTGAACGACACTGCCTCTCTCTGTGGTTGTGACACTCCAACAGAATTACATGTCATGGTCGCAGCCTTGCTGAGCTGAAGTGAGAGCCACAGCTCTGCTTTGAGTCTATGCACAGCGTGCGGGTAATTTGCAGAGAAGTAGAAGGTTGCACACTTCAACAAGGATGTCCTTCATAGATTCGACCTTCTGTTTTTTTTTTTTTCTTTCTCCAGTCCCTGTGCTCTGCTAGGAAACCGAGTAACCTAGATCGTAGAGTATAGAGAGAGAGGGGGATTGTGACAGAGAAAGAGAGCGAGACAGGGAGAGAAAGAGACAGAGAGGAACTGAGCAAAAGAAGCAGTGGGATAGATTGAGGGGAGAAAGAGACAGATTTGGACACTCTACCACCCCAGCCAACATTTACAAAGGAAACAACAAAAAACTCTAGGATGATGTCAGGTTCACTACTCTTTTTTTCTGGTTACCACAAGCTGATTGTGCTGATTATTGGTGAGCATTGTTTCCCTGTTGACGCTGTGCATCATTAAACAGAGATTGTTCCACTGTTGGTGTTTGTTTAAGCAAGGCTGGTATAATGTTTCCAGGCACTGTCTCCTCACCACAGACACACACACATGCACAGCCCCCCACACACAATGTAAACTTGAGACAGAAGTTGTATGCACTGCATCTATAATTTATGTTACTCATGTGCTTTGTTTCAAATCAAATTTGGGTACTTTTAAGGGGGAAAAAAAATCAAAAAACAACATCTATTGAAAACATTTCCAATCTCTACAGTGAAAAATAGACATAGCAAATACAAAGTTGGTCAATTTATCAATCTTTTTCAGCACATAGCTTATACTCTTCTACCGTTGAAGTGCTTTACAGTTCCCAGGGGAGCGCTGGTGGTGGGGTGTATGAGGCGAAAGGTTGTATGGAGTGTGGAGGGCGTGTGGCAGCATACGGTACCTACAGATCAGCCTCTGTTTAGGGGAGTGGCCCCACCAAGGCCAGAGCCGGGCCAGACCCAGTCCAAGCCTCTCATTAGTCATCGGCTGGGTGCCGCGCTCCTTTTTGGAGTGGTTAAGGGGGAACCGGCTAGGGTCTGGCAGTTCCACTGTACTCCACTCCCAGCACCATCACAACCCGACCTCATCAAAGCGAGCGCTCGTAATTTGTCACAGAAAGCAGCCAATTAACATATGTTAAGGGAGGAGGGAGGACGAGAAGAAGGGAGGAGAGGAGGGGAGGGCGAGAGAAAAAAGATAGCGTATGATTAAAGAGTCTGCACAGCTGCACAAAATCAAGATGGCAAAGAGAGGTTTGAAAGAGACCTCAGACCCAGTAATCTGATAAAGCTTACTGTTACTTAACCCCCATAAGCAAGAGAGAGAGGGAGAAAGAGAGAGGTGGAGAATGAAATAATAGAGACAAACAAATATTAAATTACTGCTGTGAAGCTACAAGCTTTGGCAGAGTGCCTCTGCTCTCAATATGTGGCTACAGTGAAGGCCACTGTATCACATGGAGATGACCCCTCTCACCAAAGCACTACTGCTGTTTGACCACGCTCTATTTTTAGCTCAGCGCTCACCATTGTGTTTGACGTAGTTCACAGTTAAGCTAAAACTGCCAGGAACTTCTTTTTTTTTTTTTCTTTTTCTTTTTTTTAACTTGTACTATTTTTTCATATCAAAATTTGAATGTCTGGTGTACCACAGCAATTTAGCTCCATCTCTTATGAAACTAAAGGTGTTTTTCTTTTCATTTTTCATTTATTTCTATGTTACAAAGTCTCAGACAAGTTGCTTACATTCTGACTTGTTTGTTTGCTTTCAAATTCTTGTTCCTCATGGTTGGATTTTAACATGCTGTGTGTGGTTATTTATGCATGTGTGCACGCCTGTGTGTGACTATGTGTCTACGTGTGTGTGTGCGTGTGTGTGTGTGTGTATGCATTTATACGCCTGTTATTGTTGATGTTGTTGTTGTAGGAACATCTTGTGAAGTGAGTTGTGTGATATTTTGCCTTGTTGTTGGATACGGTGGCAGGTTGAATGCATTAGCAGTGCACGCCGTTGCCATTCTGTGTTCTGTCGTCTCTCAGCCACCTCTGCCTTGTCTCTCTACAGCGACTGATCACACGGGCTGACAAGCAGGTTTGGGTCTTCGTCTGCCGTGCCATCCTTCGCTACGTGGGCTCCGACTTTTTCAGCAAGCAAAATAAGAGAGGCGCGGGGAGGAAGCTTTAAACAAATTTGAGTGATTTTGGAATTGTATGTCAAGTCATGGGGAAATCCCCCAAACAAAAAGTCTGAAAATTTGAACAATGGTTCCCTATTCCTAATTCAGTTGTTTGAATATAATATTGTATATTATTGTATATTATTATTATCATTATTACTAGAAAGTGAAAAGTATTTTGGTTGAAATCAGAGATGAAAATGAAAAGTAAAACCACAAATGGTCAGCAGAGAAGCATACCCTACACTGTATATATAAATCATGACATTCTTTTTTTCTTCCTCTTCCTCTCTCTTGCACTCTTATCTTTGCCATCAAGCATCAATCGTTATTTATTTATTTTTCCTATTTGGGAAGTAAAGGACTGGAGGAGCGGAGGAGTGAAGGAGTGGGGGATGGAGGGACGGCGGACAGAGGGGGTGGCGGCGAGTTGTGCTTGGTTCACAAGCCCTGCTGCTTGGTTGAATTTTTCTCTTCTCTCTTCTCCTCTGCATTTGCGAGCTGGTGGTTCAGTGAAGGACCTGGCTGCCTGGAGTTCCCCCCCTCCACTCAAATCCCTCTGCTGCGAGCACAGCTGCACCGTTCACATAACCTCGCCTGCCCCCTCCTACTCCCCCCCCCAGCTAATGATAGCAGAGCACGTCCCCTCCACAAGGCAACAGCTTTTTCCACTTCATGTACATACACACACACACACACACAAACTTGGTGCGCACACACACAAGACCATTGGATACACACACAGACTAGTGGGCACAACATATCCCTTTTCCTTGTCTTGGTTCCTTCACTTCATTTTTTCTCATATCATTCAATTTCTTCCCCTTCTCTTCACCCTGAGAAAAATTCCCCAGCCTTATGACCCAGGGAAGGCCTGAGAACGTTAGCCCCCCCCCTACCCACACACACACACACACCCACACACACGTACACACACACTTAACCCTCCCTTCCAAATCCAAACTCCCCATTTTTCTCCCTCTGTACGACCCTGCACAGCAAGTGACCTGCATCACAGCTGTGTGTGGGAATTTGTATGGGTGGGTGCGTTTGTAGGAGGGTTGAGTGTGTGAATGTATGTATTTGCACATACCTGCACACGTCAGTGGTCACACTGTATATGCCGTCTGTACATTGCTGCATAACAGCATGCGTTATGTACATATTTCTATTGTGTGTGTGTGTCTATGTGAACAGGGGGGGCGGGTGAGGGCAGCTCTGGGCTTTTGCTGCGCCTACTGTGCATTATCCCAAATAAACAACTCATTACACGTGTACTTAACCGAGGGGAGCTGGCGAGCATTGGAAGCTAATCCCTGTTATCGTTCCCAGCGTTTCTCTTCCGATTAGGCTACAGGGAAGAGGAGCCCAAGAAGGTAGGCTGCTCAGTGCAGGAGGAGGAAGAGTGAGGAGGAGGCGAGAGGGAGAGAGAAAGAAAAAAAGAAAAGCATTTGAGTTAACTTCCCACAAGTGCCTTTCTTACTTATAGTATCCCTTCTCACTCTATCTTTCTCTCTCCCTCTCCCTCTCCCACTACCCTCTTGCCTTCTCTTCTTCCTTCTCCCTGTGGATTTTGCACTGCTCTTCCTTGTTTTCGACCATCTCTCAGAACTGGGTCATCGACAGACTGTGCGGCAGCATTTTGAAGAACATGGGAGGGGAAAAAAAGCGTGTTCTTTCTATGAGAACAATTCAAGGCTTCTTTAACAAGTAGCCCGCTTATCAAATTAAGCTGTCAAAAGCACATTAATAACAGGCAGCACAATTCCCTTCACAGAGAAAGGGAGGGAAAAAGCACATTCGAAAAAAAGGAATGATTTCTCTTTCACTGTGTAGAGATACCAGGGGCATTAATGATTTTCAAAGATTTCTCCCTCTCTATATCTCTCTCTACATTTCTCGCTTCTCTGTCCCACCCTTAATATGATTATGGGGCCCCTATTATGAGGGGCCAAGATGCAGAATGCCATTAATTTAAAGGGTGGACAATATCTCTGGCTAAGATACAGCAGGGATGATGCTCATGTTTAATAGAATTACAGGCTTTGTACATGTGCTGTCTTTTCACATCTTGTCTCGACAAGACAGATTCAAACACTTGTGCTGGATGACAGTTAAGCAGATAAAAGAGCATCTGAGGGTGATAATGCGGATTCAAGACCAAATTAGAAGATGGTTCGATGGAGGAATATGAAGCCATATAACCACCTAACTATTAAAAATTAGTTTGACCCCGGTTAATCTGGATCTGTTCATGAATAGGTAGCTGTTACATTGTAAAGTGTAAATAACAAAATAAATCCATTCTACTCCCAAGCCTAACAACATCATTATCAGTAAACCAATAGTTTGTTCACACATTTTTTTTTTTTTTTTTTTTTTTTATTGAGTGCGAGTCATTCCAAAATTCTCATTATTCTCAGAAATGTAGAGCCAGATCATCCTGTAAGAAAGTGAGAGCAGAATGTGAGGGAAACAGTGTACAGCACCGAGGCAAAGAGAGAAAGTTAACACTCTCGGTGCTGTTCACATGGCATATGCCTGAGATGCAGAAATTAAATTAACAAGACACCTCGGCATACAGATGGCAGAGAGGAGAGAAAACCACCGTATGACCTTACACTAATAAATTGTCGCAAAAACACAGTTCTGAGGACATTCCATTGTGTTGCCATCTTGACACTCCTCTTGAAGCCTCATACTGTGCTCTGTGACTGTGAAAAGAAATTAACTTGTGGTTTTCTTGAATGTTCAAATCATCTGACAGCGTCAGCAAAGGCTGCTGAACTGCAAGCCCTTTTGTATTTTACTACAGAGACTGATTTTCTCACACCCTTAATTTGAGTCCTATCCTGTTTGCTTGGCCCCTGAGGGGGGGGTGCTCGGAGCGGGCCGGCGGTGGATGGATGTGACGTGGAGGCACTGGGACTCTGCTGTAGGGAGGCTGGAGCCACGACAGGTATCCCCCGCACTTCCTCGGCTATTTATAAAACCATGAGTCCAGCACAGGGCCAAAAATAAGACAGAGGCCATTTTTATCCCGAATAATAAAGGCGGCTCACTCCCTTACTCACACACTTTAATGCTCACACACAAACACAGACCGGGAGCAGAAAAATGTCCATCCATACCGCACAATGTCCTGCATACAAAAAACGAACAACTACTGAAAAACTCCTTACTAGACAATGAAACCATCTCTGTCTTTCTATTGAGAATGCTCAAACACACACACACTCACACACACACACATACATCCAGCAGACAAAAGTCAATATCAAGGCTGAGCTATTTCTGTAGAGAGCACTATTTAGGAAGTGTGGGCTGGGTGCCAGTATTCTCCTCAGTATCGTCTGGGCGTCATTGCGCTGCTGCTGTTATACAAACTCACCTCTTTCCTCTCTCACCCGCTCCTCACCCTTTCCACCCAACCCTTGTTCCATTGTCAGTGCTCTCTCTCTCTCCCTCTCTCTGTGTTTCTCTTATATACACACACACACACACACACACACAAGGTTATTTGTTTTTCCACTGGGTCGAACCACAGTGCCAGGTGAAAGCATCTATTGGCAGGATAAAGAGAGTGGCTGGTTTGAGATCACAAGGCCCCACTCTGCCCAGCAAACCTTGAAGTGAAGCGCCGGGCTGGAGTTTCAAACAAAGTGCCCCCTCATTCATTATACATGCAACTGCACTGAAAATCTCCTTCCGCAACACCATCTCTTCTCCTCTCTCTCTCTCTCTCTCTCTCTCTCTCTCTCTCTCTCTCTCTCTCTCTCTTTCTCCCTCACTCTGCCTCTCTAGACCTCTCTCTTTCTCTCTATCTTCCTCCCTCTCTCCTCACATCGTTCCTCTCCCTTTTCTCTCGTTTTTTTCCAGACAGAGCATCCATAAAGTATGAATAAAATTAATGACATCACGAGCTGCACTTTGGAAGAGCCACTGTAGGAAAAAGCCATACATCACGGGGCAGAAGGAGTCGGGCCGAAAAAAAAAAAGGAAAAAAAAAAAGAAAAATTGACGGAGAGAGAGAAAAGGGGTGTGTGTGTGTGTGTGTGTGGTGGTGGTGGTGGTGGGGGGGGGGTTGCTTCACCCATCTACGCCCTAAGGGCACTTCATATTGCTCTGTGTTATTGTGTGTTATTAAGTTTTATTTCAAATGCACTTTAGCTGAAAAGTTTGAACATGCTCAAAGAAATAAGGCATGTTGATCAAATTCTTTTTTTTTTTAAATTTCTTCTTGTAGCTCCCTTTTTCTTCTTCTACATGTCTTTCTTTGTCCGGCTTTCTCCTGACTCTTTTTGGTCAGCTGAGTAATGTAAGTGTTTGAGACAGTCCTGTGCTGCGCATTCTTTTACAGGCTGGCCTTTGGTGTGGGAATGGCACAGATGACAGTGGAAAGGAACACTGGTGTGGACTTTGGCAGGACACTGGCTGGTTAAGCTGTGTGCTCTACGGAAGAGGGAGAGCACTGAGCGTGGGTTCTTATATAGCTTTTTCTCGACTTAGACGGTGTTAACAGCATTTTCAACAGTGCGGTCCCCTCGGAGTTGAACAGCGAACCGATATTACAGACTTCGCCCAGATACCGTATCTCTGACTCTATGGTGAAAAATAAGCATCACATTTAAGATTGTAAAATTCTTCCTCAGAGCAGTAAAACAGATAGATATATCAATCATGCTGCCTATTATTGGAAATTTAGTTTGACACGGTTTCAGTATAAGAACAACATCACACAAAAGCCTGACTGGGTAAAATTTTAGTCCTTATTCCTCTGAATGCATGTGTGAACACAAGATCTGCTAAAAATACCCGATAGCAGTGTGACGCTCACCAGCAGCGTGGATGGGGAGCAGTGGCGGCAGCGGCGCAGATTGTGGCAGCCGAGTGAGCAGGGGTTTCAGATGGATGTGAGCTTGTGTGAGGCCAAGGCACAGAGCTACCTCTGTGCGTCTCACCGGACTATGTTGCAGAATGACTCGGCTATGTTGCCGTCGTGACAAAGATAAATTACAGCCACTGGAAAATATTTCTACATTTTTTTTCGCACTCTCTCTCCTTCTCTACACCTCTTTTCTTTTCTTTTTTTTGCCATTGGGTGTAGTCCAAATGTGTGCCACACCAAAGGGAGAAAAAGGGGGGGGGGTTCTCTCTGAAAATATATTAGGGGGTAAAAAGTTGCCCCTCACCATTCACAGGTCAGGTACTGTGTTTTATCATGAAACATGCTTTCCGTCACCAGGTTTATGCACATGGACAGCAAACACTTCTCCCTCAAACTAACTCCTAAAACTCACTTTAAAAGGATTTCCAGTTAATCCTGGATGTTGAGCAGGTATTACAGATTTACCCTGTATCTGGTATTATGGACTATGTTGCCTGGATTCTGTCTGTTACATAGATACTGAATAAAAATGAAAAATCTCACAGGGAGGCTGCTAAAGTAAGTGTCTGAGTGACTGGTGAGGAAGTTAATTAACTAATTTATGAACATGTTAACTCTCATTTCAACATTTAAGTCTTGAGGCTTGAGACATTCAGCCTGAGCTGAACTATTCAATGTTTAGACAAAGAAATACAACCTTTGTTCTACTTTAAATGTTTCTCTTTGTCTTATCATTCAAAGTCCTCTGCTCCCTGCACTCCTCCAGCCTTCTCGCCTCCCAGGACTCTCTCCCTGTCCAAATATTTCAGGGAGCAGGCCTCAAGTATGGCGAGGTGTTTTGGGTGTCTCTTTAGGTGGGCTGCAGCTGACGATATGATTGTGTGGTCAGAACTGCTGAGCACAGACCACCCAGCAGGCAGCTGCTGCCATAATGACCAACAGGCCGAACAGGAAACAGGAAGAAGAAGGCAGGATATCCTGTTCATCTAGATCAGTGTGTTAAGCATGACATCACGACAGCATCAGTCTGTAATAAAGGATATCTGAATATTTTGTATTTCTGCTCTTAACTCACCTCAGCTCAAATAAATTTCTATCTACAGTTTCTGTGTGTGTGTGTGTGTCTCTCTCTGTGTCTTTCTGTGCATCTGTCTTCTCAGTTTGCCTTTTCAGCCCTCACACTGACACTGTTTTCCAGACTGCTCCATCATCCCAGACATCAAATCCTACCCTCTTCAGTGTGAGAATAAAGGAGAAAAAGAAATACATGCATTTTCATTTGAATATACACCAGCAACAACCTCACAAAACTCAGACAAAAAAAAAAAACAAAACACAAAGGCGCAAACATTCCGATGCGCAAACAGACACACACACACACACACACACACACACACACACCTCCCAGACACACAGCACACACTGACAAACACACAAAGAAACAGAAAACACAAAGCACAGCACAGCCAGAAGTCTACTTTATGCAGAAATATTCTAAAGTGTGTTTTACAATACAATTAAACATCAAAGGCTGATATATTCCGGCTGATATATTCCTCTGTGATCTTTAACACCCCAGTGAACAAACCCCATACCCCCCCATCCACTTACAGCATACAGAGAAAGTTGCTGAACGTCACTGCTAATTACTAGATAGAGACAGAAGAAGACTTTGCATCATTATGCAAAAACCAGGACATATTCAAATATATGCATTAAATCCACTATAAACCATTCAAGGACTGTGTTATTTACTTTAGATTATTATTTAGTTTTGCAAGTAATTGCAGCTCTTATGAAGATATACAGACAGTGCTCCTAAGGCAAAGAAACATTTGGCTAAATATTTCTAACACGCAGAACAGAAAAATGAAAGTGAGACCTGTTCAAAATGAGTAAATAAATACACGGTGAGGTCGAGCCTGGAGCTTTTCATTAGTACTATAAAAATGTGTAAAAAGCACAAAAAAAAAGAAGACATTTCCTCCCATGCAGCGAAAGAGGGAGCACCTGCCTTGTGCAACAAACAAGAATACAACAAGCCCTTGAGTTATTATAAAACGTAAGTATTTTCATCTGCTTATAAACAGGCAAGAAAAAAAGTTTAAACGGCGTAACATGTTCACACTATTTGTGTCAGATATATTTGCTTAAAAGAGATCTTTATTGTATCACATTTGGATTTTAGGTGTCCTGTGTAACATTTATTTGAGAGTACGAAACCAAAATATATTGCATTTTTTTAAAGGATACACAAGGATGTCTCTTGACGGTTTAAGATATTATATTCTCCCTATATATGAGGTAAATATGATTCCCTACAATTGCCTCTTATATTACCTTCTCGTTTGAGCCAAAGGGCAAGAAGTCCAATTACAGTACTTCAATATCTACCTCCAGATCTTGCCAACCTGCAATCTGCAAATGAGTGTTTTACTGATGTTTAACTGAGCAAACTCTGCAAACCCCTTCCAAAATATTTGAAACCATTAGTGAAAAAAAACTTTAAAGCATAGCAAAAGGGGCTATTAAATTATTTGCTTAAACATAAATGCTTCTGATGTTTCCATTAAGAATAATGTTTTCATAGATCTGGTTTTCCATAAGGAGGGAATCTTGAAACGTGCCTTTTGTACAGTATTAAATATCTATGCTCTGAGGCAGCACTGTGGTATACTTTACCCCTTCTTTTTTTAAGATACAAGCTAGATAGCTTACATTTTACAGCACTCTGAGGATAATTCCCTCTTTCTGGTCATGCCTTGTCACAGCCTGCCAGTAAAACTAAGTATTCACACATTTATAGACATTATATTAGACATTTATTATTAAAGATACTAGCAACAGTACCTCCTATGCTGATTTTGTCTGACCGCTTTTATAAAACACATGGCAAAACCCTGTCCATGGCACACAATGTGTCCCTTCCCTTCACTTAACTAAAGCTTCACTGAGCCCCTGGTGTACAGTAAAGTGCCCTGACAATCGGCTCAATGCCCTGGCCAATCACAGGGACACGTGACCTTCTAATCCCTCTCTGTGAGAAGGGTAAGAGTGTGTTGTCACTGTTGGTTTTGTGAATCAGCGCCCAAAATCCCAAATGATTTGTCAAGAGGGAGAGGGCTTAAGAGAATAAGAGAAACAAAAGTAGCGCAGGCCAGATAGTGTGGGTGTCAGTGTGTGCATGTGTGTGTGTGTGTGTGCGCATAGCAGAAAGACATAGAGAAAAAGGATACAGACCATGCTTTTGTCTATGCATGTGTGTGTGTGTGTGTGTGTGTGTTTGCCTGCGACTGCATATGTGCATGCGTGCATGTTTGTGTGTGTGTTTGTACAGGGTCTCTGAGATTACAGAGCTTGGCTGACAGAGTCCTCTGTGTGTAATCGTGGGTCCACATGCGAGCGCTCACCTTCCTCTGAGCGGATTAACCTAACGCTAAATCCCAAGAGAGCAACAGGCCAGACAGGCCACACAGAACAACTTCATTGACGATGGGCAAAAGAAGGAAGGGATGTGTAAAATCTTTTTATAGACTAAAACACGTTAATATTATTTTTCATGAGTAAACAACTCATATAAAACAGCGTAAAAGGATTAGAAAAGTAGTAGTGACAATGCACAGTGCAATTTTTAAATGTATCTCAGTTGTTGTATATACGTACATTATAGAGACTGTATCTTATTTTTTTCAAATGGAACTAACTGTGAAATGTAATCAAACTAAATTACTGAGTGTGTTCAGTACGTTTTTCACAAAGTCACAAATTAGGTTGATATGTTGCAGCAGACAGCAACACTTTATCACTTTAAAAAAAATCCTTCAAAATTTCTCACTAATATACTGTATTTCAAATTTAATAGTGCTTGTCGATCTCAAAATGTGCTGTGAGTATAATATCAGTATTATCAATTTTGAGAAACTTCAGCTATCTCTAATTTAACAGCTTTTTTTTAGGTTTAAAATGGACAATCATTTCACCTTTGTATTTATCTAAGTGGTAAAATTTCTGTTTAATAAAAACTAATTAACAGAAATATGTGTATAAGGCTACACTTTTATGCTCATGTCAGTGAGCATGAATTAAATGCACACAGTCTAGTCAGTTGTACAACCGGTCTAAATTAAACGAAGAGTGCTGTGGCAATTTTAAAATGTAGGCTACGACCCTTCATAGTTCATCTTCACATTTCAACAGTAGGCCTGATATCCAGACTTCTAGTTTATAAAACAAATAAATACAATTTTATTTCTAAAGCTGCAGCCTGTGAAAGTTGCCACAGGTTAATTAAGGTGTCATTATTAATCCTCTCACTGCAACAGGTTCAACTGCCACAGGAGACTAAACTAAACTCACCATATAAATAAATCATTCTCACTGTAGTGAAATAAGTTTAAACAATTCTCAGAGAAGAAATTATAATTCAGCCTGAACATGACTCTCTGTTCATGACACCTCTGAAACACTGATTTACAGTACAGTTATGACTGTGACTGTGGTCTGCATCAATTAACATTCAAATAGGTGGAATAAACTGAGCCCCATCTGTATTTTTGTTTAAAAATGTTGAATTTTAAACATCTTTTCCAATATATTTATGAAAGCGGCCAGGTTATCCTGTTTTAATATAGAGTGACAAAGAGTTATGCTTCATCAGTGCACCTTAGTTCAGTACGTTTAACTAATGGCTCAAAAGTAGCACATATCCAAAGAAAGATTGTCTCAAGGGTAGTGGGTTTTCCTACATTTTGTTGCTTTAATGTAATAAATTCTCTGATATTTAAAAACTTCTAAGCTGAGTGTATTTTTTTTTAATAATTTTCCATTTTCTTAACTGAGTTCCTAAGTTTCTAATCAGATCATTTGACTGACTAGTATATTGGGGTAAGTTGAAGACTGCATGTTAAACTACGAGTGTAACTTTTCAAACGCCATCCCATAGCGCAGAAAAGTATAACATTCTGTATTATGTTATATTAAGGAGGGCAGTCTATTCAGTAGCTGTGGCTTTGGGACTGTGCGCCTGCATGTGGACATGATAAAGCTACACAAGGTCGACACAGCAGTAACACTAAAACACGAGACAGACCTTAACTCTTCTAATAGACCATAAACAGCTATTTGATGTCAGCTTGTAATTATATGACAGAGTTGTCACCGGCATAAGTCGATCAGGGTCACAACAAATCAATGGACGTAGTTGCTGTACTTTGTTGTGGAGGCAGCGCGCATCAAAATAGACCCTCAAGTTTCCCTCCGGAAGATTAAAAATAAAGATCATATGATGCAACTTGTCTTGTGGATGTTTGCGAGTGAGTGGCGAATAGTGTGAGCGCGGTACTTACTTTATTTCGCATGAAATCTTGTCCGGCTGAAGTGTGAAATAGGAGCAAGCGGTCCGCCGGTTGTTTGGTCCGGCCGACTGATGGGATGTTGAAGCCGCTGGTTGATGAAGACGGACTTCGCCAAGACGCACTTAAAATCCAGGAGCGCAACTTAGCAGAGGACGTCGCCGGGAGGGAAAAAAGTAACCTACAGTGCGCGGTAGGAGTCTCTATAATGTCATCGAGAACTACAATCTCTCTCTCTCCCTCTCGCTCTCTCTCCCCTCTCTCTCTCTCTCTCTCTCCTTCTCTCTCTCTCTCTCTCTCTCTCTCTCTCTGTCTGATCGGACAGTGTCTGCTCAGGAGGCGGCGAGGACGCTTCGCCTGGTCTCTCAGCGTGGTGCCGGTGAGCGGAGAGAGACCCGGTGGAGCTGTGTGGCGGCGGTGGTGGAGGTGGAGGTGGTGCTGGTATAACGCTGGACGTCTGGAGCTTGATGGTGATGTTGAGAGGCTGTTTCTGTTCCTTCCCCACAATCCTGACCGAGTCTTTCCCTAAACCCTCTCCTCTCTCAGTACAAGGAGAAATAATCGATTTTTTTCCTTTCTTTTTTTTTCTTTTTTTTTTTTGACTCCTGAAAAGGGGCGGGCTCACATTTCCTAACTCTAATGAAAGAGGCACGGTTCCTAATGCTTTATTATCGCGCCAGCCCCGATAGAGTGGACGCACAATTAACTGCTCAGAGAGGACCACTAGAGGAAGATGATGGGGAATGTGTGCTTTAACTAATGAACCAACGGAGAGCACGTTAAGCATCGGCAGCCGACTCTAGACAGTTAAATCCGAGCTGCCAAAGTTGATCTTTTTTTGTTGTGGCAGATTCAGCTTATTGTTTCATGCATGTCACATCAAATATGCTAAAATTTAACTGACAGGACATTTAGAAAATCCACAGCTTTACTTGTTTCAGGGAATTTTTAGAAACACTGAATATCTCAGAAAAGACAGAAAAAGGCAAGTTGTCTCCAGTGAGGACTAAATTAAAATTATCTCACCCCACCATTGTTTTAAGGACTTTTAGACTAATTACTAGATGTCATAATACACTTTTTGCAATGTGATGACAATAAAATGTAAGATCGACTCATAAAACAATAATATCGTCACTCCGTTCTCAGTACATTTCTTCCAGTCTGTGCAGCATGAACACTGCCTCCTCTCTCAGTCATTGCAAACTTTCCACCTCCTGCATGCCACCAATCATTCTCCAGGACCCAGCTATCTCCAACAGATAAGCCCTGACACAGACAGTAAGCATGGGGAATTACCAAGCCTTTATCCATCCAACCAAATGATTTCAAAACATCCTCTCTATTAGTGTGAAGATAACAATTAGAACAGCAAGTTTGCCACTTCAGATAAGACCCAGACAGGCAGTGCAATGGCTTTATGTACAGAGATGTATCCCAGATAGGCCTTGTAATACTGCAGCTCTATTATACTAACATTATACGGGTGCTGTGTCAGTTTAAAGATTTGGTTGTCTTGAATGCAGCCTGTTCTAACACACCATCAGGCCTCACACTTGAGTTTTCATCACTCCATCCTCATAATAAGAAAATATACTAATTATAGGGTTTGATTAGTGTCATTTTGGAAGGTCAACGTTTTATACAAATAATCTTTACCATTTCTATTCCAAACAGCTGAACGCACAGTGTTACACTTAGAAATGTCTTTGTCAGGATGAAAACAGTGTTCCACTTCTGTTGAGCTGTTAATTGTATTTGCTGTGTGGAAACATCCACTTTTTACTTAGAAGTTCACATCAGCCTGATATTCCAATAAACCAAATAGTCTTTAAACTTTTTTTTGTCTTAATACAGTCAAATAAGCATTTTCCTTATTAGCTTAGCATTGCTGTGCACGCTTGTTACTACAGACTGCGTAAAGTGTAAGTGGACACCAAGCAGCGCCTTGATCTTTCCTCCCTTTGAAGTTCACCTGTGAAGCATAAGCTATGTTCTGTATGCAGTCAGTCAGTCAGAGGAGTAAATGGTGGGACATGAAATCAGTTAATGAATAAATCAAGCTGGCTAATCTGCCTGACGGGTGGACATTACAGTTTGTAACTGAACCCGCTGGTGTCTGATGACTCGGGATACCACCTTCACATCACCTGACCCTTTAATCTTTAATAGCATTTCCTCTGGCCCCCAGACCTCCATAATAATCAATAAGGTGCAGTCTGTTAGACATAGGGTTCATAAATGCAACATGGCAGATATCAATGGCGTCAGATATCAGAGTGTATGAAACATTGAGTGTACAGACATGACACCCTTAACAGACACAATTTCCTCCTTTCAGACCTCTTAGCGTGTGCTACTGGCAACTGCCTTAAATCTGTCACTGACATATGGACACCTATCAGTGCCTTGCGCAGTCATACATACATTCAATGTTCCTTCGTCTGCTGTATTGCAGTCCGGTAGCTTTTCTATGCTGTCTGTCAGCGATTCATCAGAGAGGTCCTTTCAGTGTTCACAAGGCTTGAGGTTGTCTTTGGTTGGCACCTGGGAAGAGAAGTAACACAGGGAAAACGTAAGGAGGAGAAGGGAAGGTGAACCAGCAAGTGAAATGCTAATTGTTTGCATTTTACGTGCATGCACCTTGCACACAGTGCGCAGGATCCATGTTAACATCTATGTTTGTGTGTGTGTAATGGCCATATGAAATGGGGAGAAATAAATGGGGGGAGGTGGATTGAATATATTTGAATGGTGAGAAATCATTAAACGAGGCAAACACTGACTCATGCATATTCATAAATGACTATCTGACTCGTCTACAGGGATAAACTTATAGTGAAAGCATACTAACAGCCTCATTCTATGCTCATAATGCAAAGTAGGGAAGACCTACTGTATATTTTGCTCTTGAGAGTGCCAAGCGGGGGTCTTGGCTAAATCTAAATGGTAGAAACAGCTCAGAACATTATAGCCAGATTATTATTACATTGTATTGTGTCGTTCAGAGTGTTTCACATTATACTTTTTTACAGCTGATAAATTTAGAGTTAGATACACAATACATAGGAGTGTGCAAACAAGACAAGTGTGTTGTAGGTTGAATATTGTAGATTGTGGAATTTGTGTTATCTTGAGCCAAAGTATTTTCTCCTTAATTAAAACTAACTGCATTATTAGTTTCTTGCCATCTGAAACTTTTCCTGCCTAACTCATTAACCATTGTCCCTCCCTCCTACTCTTAAAATATGCAATCCTGAACTTGTGTTTTTATGTTGTGTGTGAGTGTTCAAGAGTAGGTTGACAGTCTCATCAAAACCTGGTGAGGAAAAATCAACAGTTTGCCAAAACAATTATGTAATTTCAAATATGTCACAGTGTGTATACACACACTTTGGGCAAATGCAATTTTTGTGAGGTTTGGCATCAGCCGTGCATAAAAAGAGAACGGGGAAACTGCGACTGGATGTTAAGTCAAACACATAAGTGCGGTTTGCTGATATTGATCTTGCTTGGACTGTTTCTTAAGCCTCTTTCTGGCAGTCACTTCACAGCATGTGTCACACACACACACACACACACACACACACACACACATGCAGAGCAGCTCGCCTGAAAATGTGTGTTTTTTTTGTAACGGAGGCAGAAAGAAAGGAATGCCTCTCTCAAGCAGAAGATAAACACAAACACATTTCCAGGGCAAACAGGAACAGCCCGGGCTCAGTGCAATCTGTTGTCGATCATGCTCACGTGAAAACACAATCTGCCTGTCACACTAGATGATGTTGTCAAGCACTCTGCCTCGCTGCTCCTGAGAATTAGCCAGCTATTACAGAAGCGAGACGCACGAAGTATTCGTTGTATGTCAGATATGTCTGAAGATGCTTCCAGCTTTATGTGGTATTTACTGCTTTCCGTCATTCTTTCTGTGTTCACTCCCTAATGAATTTGAGAGACATTTGGAGTTTTGACACTAGGTTGATGCTACATGATGTGACGACCAAACTCTTCACAGGGGGCACAGCAAGACCTGCAGGCCAATTTAACTCACAGGCTCAGCTGGGGATCTATAGATCTGCACAAGTATACTGTATGTGTGTGTGTAGGTGTTTGTGTCTGCCTTTCTCTTTATCTCTCTGTCTTACAGTTAGACCAATATGGGTGTTTGAAGGGCAGTTCCAATGTCAGTATTTTTAGACTGAAGTCTCACTAAATCGTGCTGATGTTTAATTGAGATTATATTCATCATTAGATTTTGTGGCACATATTTAATTAGTTAAGGTTTCATTTTTGCCTTAACTGAAGAAATATGTAGCAAAAAGAAATAAATAGTTTTAATAGTCATTGATTCATAAATATAATATTACAATAGCGCTAGATAACTGCTCTGTTTCATATTTTTACAGGCTAGTGTCAGTCTGATAAATCATGTCAGAGTGAAAAAGATGCAAGTGGCATGCATGTGTGTAATACTGCAGATGTGTGACTGTTATTTCACTAATATTTACAAAAAATGAACACAAATTTAAACCGCACCATTTTGCATCCACTCTTTGTTCGTGTTAACAGATTGTATCCATATTGGAATAAAGGAAATGATCAGCCTGAAGATCTGAACATCTACCTGTGAGACATTTCTCCGCCGATCTGCGTTTGGTCTGTGTAAGTCATCCAAAGCATTATATTACACATGATTTGGAGCTCCTTATTAATAAGGTTTATAATGAAACTCAGAGGGCAATATCATCAGTAATTACAGTCGCGGGAATTGTACTACTGTACGGTATAATTAGGGGAGCAAAGGTGAGAGAATCACTTTTAATTAACTGAAATCATATGTCCTCTTATTACAAAATATATAAAACAAAGAAATTCATGATTCTGGGGAAGTGTTTATTTGTACACTCAAATGAGCTTTTGTAATATAAAGGTGCCATTCCTCTTCCTAAATTTAGCTTGCAGGTAATATTACCTTGATATTTCTACTACTGACAGAAAGCAGTATTTTCAAACTGTCAAGACCATATGCACTAGCACTTAGTTGTAATTACCTTTACAATAATATGTCGTATTTACATGCACATCTTATATGTAAATATGTTGTAATGTAATGGGTGTCAATTACTAAGCCTCATACTTGAATGACAATAGTAATTAAATTATATTTACTTTTTACTCTTCCATCTGTATCACAGTAAATCACTAAAATGATGTAAATCATTTAATGTTTTACAGCTTTGGTCAGCTTCAATTTTTTTTTTTCTGTAAGAAAAAGAAAAACAATGTTCTGTCTATTTATCATTAGATGCTGTGTTCCATAATGGTATGACTCATTTTTCAATGAAACCATACAGAGCGTTAATTTCAATAACACAGTATTTCTGTGTGGTTTGGCCATTAACTCTGTCTGGCCAGCATGAAATTCACTGTACCATTTCATACACTTCCTTGTCCCTACAGTTCACTTTCAGAACAGTACTCTGTTGAATCAAACCACACAAAACGGACTTAAATGCAATAATAACAAAGTCAGACGGCCTCTGAAACCGTAATGGCCACATAACGACCCCTTACCAAGCAGTGTCAAACACAAGCCAGCACTGGTGATTTGCATGTGTCGTGTTTAACCAACAGGATTCTGTCTGTACACCTTTTATGCATTATGGATGAGGCACAAGCTGAACAACAAGCTCTCCCTTTGTTCTGCCTGATGCTCCAGTTACATCATAGGAAAAGCCCCATGGTCCTGTGACTGTGCTGACTGGCTGAGACACAGTGCCGCTGGGTGAGCTGTTAATCAGACCTGTTGCTTCTTCACTTTATCATCCTAACATGTATACAGCATGTGTACATATAGATACGGACGCACACAGTGACACATTTACAATGCTGCCTGTCTTGAGATTCACACCAATGTTTGTGCTGGATATATGAAACTTTTGACTGTCAAGATACATGAGATGCAAATGATGATTAATTTGTTAATCGGGAATCTATACTTATCGTGTGTCACTTATCAAATTATTTTTCAAAGACAAGACAATGCCACCTCTCGGGTTCATTTCATAAATGATAATAAATCATTTCTGTAGAAAAACTTCCAAAAACATTTCGATGTGTAGAGGAACGAGCAAGTTGTTGATTAATATATTATTTGGTTATTCAGGCTTGATATCTGTAGATTTTCTGCACTCTGCACAATTAATTAACCTGATGAAACTGTCGTGACTGCCTACTGATCTTACAGTCAAAATACTTTCGTGCCATGTATCTCATGAATGCAAAACCGTACCAGCTACATACAGAATGAAAAGCACATTGTGCCTGCAGAGGTGCATTTGGACACTGCTGTGTAATTAAATGTGGTGTCTGCAGGGGAGCTCTGCACCCTTCTCAGGACAGAATAAACTGGTTTATCGCATGGGTTAACTGGAGGTATCCTCATACAAAGTTCAACCAATAATTTTTAACCCAACATTATTCCAATTTCCTGGTTAGTATAATACTATTTTTATTTAGAGGACTCATCTAAACATTCATCTAAACTCACAAGGAAAGTAATTTTATTTGAACTGAATTAAATATTAGTCACCATTATCAGACATCTCAAACATTTAAATTATTTAGTTTTAATTCTAATCCCTGGCACTCGCACTTCTCTCTCCCTCTTCCTGAGTCTACTCCACGCTGTAGCAAGTGTAACTGCCATAAATTTTGTCTGTATATCAGGGGCTCAAAGTTCTTTTTGTCTCTACTAGATTGCTTCATGTGAGGGGAAAAAAAAAAGAAACTCACTTTCTGCTAATGATTTTTCCTCCTTTTGAACGGGTGGAAAGTAATTCCCTGAACTGCTCCAACACAGGCACAGTAATTCATTGTTCTCGCTGCCCTTTCTCTAATTGTGCCCATAAAGGCGAGATGCCAATGTTACATTTTTTTTGTCTCTGTTCAAAGGGTGCTCACCGGTGTTTCCTGAAGTGGTGCAAAAGCTGTGTGTGAAACATTATTAGTGTTAAATATGTAGCAATGGAAAAAGATCTCATGTTGGAGCAAGTTCCATGATCAACATGTGAAAGTATAGATGACGTGGATTAAGAACTGTTAGAAATTTGAATTAGGCAAAATTTTGGTTTACAGTTACATATTGATGTAAGGGACCTGAAAAACAACAGCACTGGTTGTTTGTTGAAAGTCATCAAACAACCTGTGTCTATGTTAACGTGACAAGACTGTACATTTTATAATTGCATCTTTTTATTAGTCATTTGATCAGAAGTTGATCTTATCAGTGATTTCAGTGTTTAGATAACACAACAATCTGTGTAGTTCACAAAGTTTATTAACTTACTTTTTTGATCACTACTTTACAGATGATGTGTTTGAGTGATAAGGGCCTAACATGTGTGTTGGAATACATTCAGCTATAGCACCAAAGCCTACATCACTGTTTCCAATTCCCATAGTAACCATTACACAGCAGAAGTCCCTCCTTTAGCTGTTGACCTTAGCCAATTCCTTTGACAATTAAAGATCACTCA
This sequence comes from Scomberomorus guttatus, assembly GCA_038419695.1. Classification (NCBI taxonomy): domain Eukaryota; kingdom Metazoa; phylum Chordata; class Actinopteri; order Scombriformes; family Scombridae; genus Scomberomorus; species Scomberomorus guttatus. Next base: position 15,345,554 of record CM076450.1, on the reverse strand, counting down.
GCATGGCTATGCAACTTCTCCCACACTCTCAACAAGCAGCTAATAGCATCTCACTGTGAAGAAAAGCAAGTGGAGCGGACTGTAATGTGTGTCTAAATGAGGCTTCCCCAGCTCTGATGTGTGATAGCGAAGCCTAGCGACCATCGGCGCAGGCCCGTGTTACACGGTAGATCTCGACAGACGAGCAGCAGCGTATAAAGCTCTTTGTGCCTCCAGGATCACCCCCGACTCATTCTTATTCAGACATGATCAGAGGGGAGGCAGGCAACTGAGATTAGCTGCAGATCAAAAGAGCTGCCTCGCGCCAGCACTCGTGTTTTGTAGATTTAGGCGGCCCCGGCACACAGGCGTTGTATAGTGGCAGCGGAGCATCATACTGTTTTCTGGCCTTGACAGTGCTCAGGGGGGTAGATGGAAAGAGAGTTTTCATACAGGAGGTCGGACCGCTGCTGGAAATCTTCCAAAATTAAATAATGAAGAAGATAGAAGAGAATGAAAGGAAAAATAAGAGCAAAATTACTATGCAGTTACTGTAAGCCATTACAGTGAAACAAAGATACTTGTACTTTCCATGCCGTTGCAAATCAAACTGCTTCCATATGTGTAATAGTTCTTGGTTCAGTGATAATTTGTTTAAAAATGAAATGCCCTTTCTACAGTAACATAACTTCAGTACCTCAAGAACATCTGGATCAGTGGTACCCACCAAATAACCATGGAAACTAACTACTACCCTGCTTTCTGTCAGCGGTCCTTACAGAATAAACAAACAACTAATTACTTCTACACTGTATCTTAACCTTCCTGTTTATTTACACAAGAACACCAGTCAAAATCTCAAAAAGCATATCTGCATTAAATAACATTCCACTTGAACTCAGCAAGCTGAAACAAGCAGGAAACACAAGTCTCTTTGTCTCTGATGATACATTTCAGTTTCAGTTTTGTCATCAATATAACTTTTAATAAAATTAAATGTCACCTGTATTTACATTTCAGACATCACCAGTGAGGATAAACAAACACCTCCCTGCTATTCATACTACATAAAGAATAGCGACAATGCAACTAATAGCAGAGTGTGAAGGTAAAATGACAGGATGAGGTGAGTTTCAAAGGCAGAGAGGCAACTGCGTAAGAGCGCTCGCCACCCTACAGAGAAAGAAAACAACGCGTTTCCTCAACTCCGCTGACCATCAAAGCAGTGGAATTCAGGGGCAGAAAAGCTAATAAGTGTGGACTGAGCAGTTCCTGTAAACTGGGTCAAAGTTTCTCAGGTCCTGCCTCTATGGGTTAATAGCAAGAGGACAATAACTCTTCCCAGGTATGAAATAAGGGACATAAGTGCACAACAAAAAGCTTTGCACTGTAGTGACTACTTACATCTAATTGTAAATATTTTTTAATTGCTTCCTCTATTTCAGTTTGCTTTGATCTGAAAGGGTGGAATAGGTCAAATTTATTTTCATTTTTATTATTAGTGTTAACTGTCATTGTGGTAGCAGATATTACAATAATAATATCAGATGGAAAATTAAGTATGAAACACATTTTAAACAATAGAATACAAGGATATCAAATACAGGAATAATATTACTTCTTCTCTTATTTCATCCAAAATCTACAGTTAGATCAAAAGTTGAAGGAAAATATCTGATAAAGTCATTCACCGCTCATTTAAATCAAACAAAGCCTTTGCTTTAGAATTAAATTCCATTAGGTTGTTTTGGGACAAGTGCCCTGCACTAGAGACCCTCTCTTATGTGTCCTACAAAACCATTTGGTTAGGAACAAAACATTTTCAGTTCCTTTAATATGTCAAAGATTTCTCCTTTGTCTCAAAAGCTTGCCCAGTATGTCTTACCTAAACACCCAACTCTGTGACACATATTGCTACTGAAGTGTGTATTTGCCACTTAGGTAGCTACCTTGAGGGAATGAGTCATTCTTAAAGCAAACAGCATGTTATGGCCATGCTCTTTTCTTTCACTGATAATTCCAGTCCATGCAATCAGATGTTCTAAGCAATTACCCTTAAAAGTACCAGTAACCTAAACTGACTGTGAATAATTAGAAACAGAGAAACAACACGATATAAAGTTCCACTTTAGCGACTCAAACCATTTGTCTTGCCTTGGAGAAAATAAAAATGTAGACTTTTAAACACACACACACAGTTCCAGGTGCCTCAATCAGCTATTCCCCAAGTGCTCAACAGAGATGATTGGCAACAGATGGGACATGACTCCTCCTTCAGCAGTAGAGCTTCCCTGGTGTCTTTCTACTTTGTCAGGTGCGAGGAAAACTCAAAGTAAACACCAATTAAATGTATCTTTTGGCCTTGTTCACACTGGTATAGCCATCCCTGTATTGGGCTACATGACAAAGACATCATTCACTAAATCCAGGAAGGTTATAATGAAACAATTAGGCAACAACACTTCAAAATAAATCTCAGAACATTTCGGAATAAGAGGTTCAAATATCAACATTATGTCTTAATCTGTTAAACATGTCATGACCCACGGAGTCTGGTTTGAAATCATGACGGAGAGAGAGAGAGAGAGAGAGAGAGGAGAGGGGGAAAAAAGGAAGGGAATAGGTGTACTGTGAAAACTCACCCGTGCCGTTTTTCTCTGCTTCCCCAGGAAGTTACACCCTGCAGCACCAGCTGAGGCCCAACTCAATCAAACAGTTCAAAAATTTAAAAAAAGAAAGTAAAAGAAAAGAGATAGTTGACAAAGAGAAAACAAAAAAAAATACCCACAAACTGCCTAAAATAAATGTCCTGCATGTAATAAAGCCAGACCAGCTGGCTTTGAATAGAAAACCCCGATTTGGGTTGTGTGTTTGCCCCCAGTCTCTATCTGTATCTGAACTGAAACCGGGTCCAGTACTTTCCAATGAAACCCCCCTCCCCAAAAACCCCTACCCCTCTGTCCCAGCTGAATCCACCTGTCCCCATCACTCCTGGGTAAATTTAGCCTTCTGAGGGATCAGTGACAACCCCCCCACCGCCCCGCCAACAAACACACACACACACATTAGCACACACACCCGAGACCTTTGTCAGCACTGGCATATATGCCCTGGATTATTGCCACTCCAAGAATGCTGCCATCTTCAGAGTGGCAAAAAAAAGACACCCCTCCCCTTTTCCCCCTTCACACATCCCCAACTTATGGATGACATTCTTCTCATTTAGTCATGTGTTCTTTAGAAACAGAGCTGCGGGGCTGAATATCCATACTTTGCACAAACTTTCAATGTGTTTCCTTAACCTTGTTGTAAGCATTTGACAGAATAGATACCATACTATATTAAATGAGGCAGAACTCTTATGGTTTGAAAGCTCATTTAAACATTATTATTTTTCTATTTTGATGACCTAGGATATCACAGCTGCAAAACACATTAAATAAACTTTGCTGTAACAAAATACTATTACTCCTTTCATAACCAGCATCAGTGAAATCTATGTGATTCATAAATAAATTATCCAAGGGAGGAGATTAGCTGGCATTGATAGCATCTTGTTTAATGTCAAAATACCAGGTGCAATGGTATACACCTATAATTTGGTAATTATAAGCTCATTTAACTAAGTATATCTATGACTAAAATCCGCCTACAGTCGTGTTTTTTCAAAGAACCACAATGCTCAGGAAATGTAGTTTTTCCATTAGTACCTGATAAAAATCACACATCTCCATCCAAGAGAGAAGTTTTCAGTTTCCATAAGCTGCTGGCATCTTTACTTTAAGTCTTTTTTTTTTCATCCTTCATTTATCCTTCTAAATGATACATTCAGTAGAATGTAAGTATCAACAAGCTTAAGTCGTAATATCCTCTGTGACTGTTTTCACATTAGCAGAGTTATGTGGGGGTGGCACAGAGGTAATTGTATTTTTATCAAGTATTTTCCAGTCAGCGTCTTATACCTGCTGCCAAAATCCAATGTAGATAATGACACTGAATGATGCACACAAATTAGTGTCGTATATATCCCTCTTAAATCGGCCAATTTGCTAATGTGGAGATTGATGATATAAAGGAAAGATGAGTAGAATATAGATTGGTATTTTCCCAGAATACATCCAAAAGAGGAAATCCACCACGAGAGGAGATAAAACAGTGGTGTTCCCTTGATGATAGGTATTCACACTCTTCTGACAGTGAAATATATTTTGTATTGATCCGGTTGTATTGTTTACATGTTTCTGGGCACAGGTAATCAAGTAATCTGTTTATTTTTGGAAATTTCTGTCACCATGACTACCCGTTACCCCTATACATTTAGGGATGAGTGTCTGGCCGGTCTGATATTTCCAATGACCTCATGGACAGGAATTCAGTAATCTTTAGGGGTGGGGCTAGGGTGGGGGGTGGTTGATGGATAGTGGTGGGAGTTAATTTAATTATGACTTCCCTAGATGAGGGAGAGATTCGGTGTCTTGATCAAAGTAACTTTTACATGGTGGCTGTTGCAACAACTTATTGCTTTTGATACCACAGAGCCTGAACAATACACAACCATTTGCATGTACACACACATCCACATTGTTCTGTGTTCGTTCGTGCATTGGCTTGTGTTTTTTGGCTGAAGCCTTCTCCCGAATACACTGCCTTGCCAGTAGAGGCCTGGTGAGAGGGCATTTTAGCTGTCTCCCTTTTAATAGGGCAGTGGAGGGACTAAGTGGAGGGACTGTCTTTTTATGACTGTGCCAGGGTCAAGGAGGGGGAAAAACAGAGAGAAGCATGGCAGTCTGTGCCACACTGTCGACCAAAGGAACTAGCAGTGCAGTCAGTAAACTTTAAGAGTACGTCCTGTCCTAATCAAATGAGGATTAGCAGGGCAACTTTTTGGTTTGGTTATAAAGACGTTGGTGTATTTATGTATGTGCATATCTGTAAGTGTGTTTTCATGCATGTGCATTGTAAGTATGGAGTTTACTCACAAGTGTAGCCTACATATGTGTGCGCTTGTGCATGTTAGTGTGTGTCACTGAGGGCGCGGCTGTCCGTCCATACTATGGCTCACAACGCTGTGGGCTATGCCAGCGGTGAAACACAAAGTGTTCTGTCAGCTGAGAGGTGACAAGCGCTCAACAGGAAACGTGGCATGGCGTCTCCTCTGAAAACTCCTTTCACTCTGTTTTATTTTCTCCTTTTTTTCTGTTGCTTTATCATTAAATCATCAACTCAAAATTAAAGTAATTATTGTAATGAACCCACTGACAGGTTTATGTAACTCTGGGTGGATTTATGAGTGCTTTTATAACAACTCTACAGTAGTCTGGTGCAACCCTACAGTCTGGCTTGGAGCTGACGATTATGAGAATCGCTTGTGAGAACGCATGCATGTTTGTTTCTTTTAAAAATAATAAGAATGCACCATTGTAGAAGCAATGCTCTAAGTGAATATTTGTGTGTAACCCAGAGGGATCTTTTATTCTTTTGCCTATACAGTCCACTCTGTGGCGTGAGCTGACTTCAGCGTGTCTGCCCAGCCCTCTGCTCCACACAAGGTCGCTCTGTGTGTGTTCGGCTTCGGAGAATGAGGGGAGGCAGCGGCGCACAATCACCACTAAGCACATACCTTTCTGCCCCACAGCCCCACCAGCCCAGACACAAACTCAGGGACTGTATGTTTATCAAGCGTCTCAGGGTAAGACTGCTGATTTAGGACCACTGCTCAGGTACCTTTAACCATCGTTTTCATCGCAAATCACTCTCAGTAAAAAGGATTTGAAGTGCTGACTTTAAATCAGCACTCCAAATCTGATATGCTTGATAAATACCAGTTGAGGGCTCAACCCAACCCGGATCGCAGTAGATTAACGAGGGTTGACCAAACCGGTCCTCTGGAGCTCTATCCCGATGAGCTCTGTTGGTTTTATAAGAGGCCCCCTGTGACAGGATCTGATAAAACACAGCAGGAGGAGGGTTAGAAAGAGAGCTGGAGAGTACCAGAGAGAAAGATTGAGAGAGACAAGGACATAGAAAGATTGAGAGAGTGCGAGAGTGAGAGAGCGAGCACACACCTCAATCCAAAAACAATATTTTGACTGAAACCTTACCCTCTCCATCTGGCTCTTTTGAAGGGTGGATTATGACTGGTGCCATGGCTAACTCTTTATCCCACACTGTTCCTTCTGTAAGTCCAGTCTGACAAAAATGTCAGACTGGACAACTGTACAACTGTAGGAAATAAATGACTGACTGCTATCACACACACACACACACACACACACACTGTGCATGATCTTTAATTGAATGACTCAAATAAATGTGGGTATGGCCCTTTCAGATGCAAGATTTAATCTAAACCTTACAAGAGACATGAATTGGAATCTCTTCATACATAATCTGTGTAATCTTTAACGAATCAAATAACATTCTGATCTGTCAAAGACATATTTTTTCCCTCTGCTTCCATGTCTGTTCATCCTCTCTTGCACTGGAGAAAAACACAAAGCATTTTCAGGTGGCCATGGTAACAAAGCGAAGCACTTACCCTTGCACTCTCTGCTCTGTGTTCGCCTTAACTTTCACATAAATCTCCCTCATGTTTCTCTCTCCCTGTTTCCAGGGTCTGGGTGCAAATTGGGATGGAGGGCTCTTTTCTTGTCACTATAGCAAATACGTGGTATATTTGAAATATTTGAAATATATAAATATAATAAAAATAATGAAACATATATAATATGGTGCTTTCTGAACTCCTAAGAGGATTTCGTGTGGTAGTAAAAGCTCTCCTGTCCTTCTTCCTCCCCTCCTTTCTTATTCTGTGATTCAAACTATGGCCTGAGGCACCATCTTTAAAGTGATGGGCGGTCGAATTGAAACGTCAGCCACATATCTGCAATTTAGGAGAAACGTCAAAGATATTAGCAGAGGGCAAAAATAGGATGACTTCTTGATTAGTCACATCTCATAAGCTTTAACATATACTGTAGATTGGACCAAATTCACAATATCAGAAATGAGCACTTGATTAATATTCACGCTTTAAGTTTTAATCATTGGCGTTGGATACAGTGCAACCACATCATTCAATTAAATCTCAATGCTTTAACTCTCATTTTCTTCTCATATTGCTCTTTGAGTGTTTTCACCCCCGAGTAAACCTCCATGGCAGATGTTTTGACTTGAAAGAACTGAGATAGTGATGAACTTGTGATGCCATTCGAACCCAACTTAACAACACATTATACTATATTCAATAATGCCATATTAACTCAGTATATGAATCCGACTTACTTTGAAAGCATGCCAAGCAAGAAATTGCCTATTAGTGTATTTTTCAAAGCAAGGTTATATTTAGCATCAATGCATAAGGAGTTGATCCTCAGCTTGTTGAATCAGAGCATTACATACTTTACTATTACCAGATATGTTTGTCACATCAGTGCATTTACTGTAATCACAGAGAGCATCTTTGTATGAGAAATAATTCAATTTTGATGTAAATATCCGCTGGAGATATTTAAATCTGAGTAAGATAATGCAGCACTGTTTGAGAGATCGTTTAGCAGTATATTTACTTAATGGACTGTGCATTAGTACATATGTGTACCATTAACATTATATTACTCATACGTATACATTATCGTGTTCTACCCAGTACTTTGTGTGGCATGATTACTGTAGGTCCATATGGTGAACCTCTTTGCTGGCAAAAACTGACCACATGAAGAACCCTTAAATATACAGAAAATATCATTTTCTTAAATTAACCTATATGTTTTCACATTTAAGCAAAATGGGGAGTCACATGCAACGAGAGGTTACGGTTCTTTTTACAATAACTGACACGCAGTTACCCCAAAACCCCATGTCTTTACATGTGCTGACAAAAGTATCCTCTTTCATAAAATCTTTTGCCAACTCTGTCATATCACTCATTTTTCCACAAATTGCAGATTTATTTATTCTTTTTTTTTTTTTTTTTGCAAAGCCTTCTTTAGTTTGAGAGAAGTTTGTGTGTCATTACAGTTTGGGATAAATGGAGTATTATTTTGGGAAACGTATTCAAGAGAGAATAAGGAGAAACTTAACCATTGGTGATGTTTGTGTGTGTATCACATCATATACTTCATGGATTATTGACATCCTCCAGGGGGCAAATCATTTGCACTCTTACTCATCATTTCTCCTTATTTCTCCTTATTACACACCTTGCTGGAAATTCACACAAGTTTTCCAACCTGATATTTCCTTGGTTTTTTTGTTTTTTTAAACTGACATATTAGTTTCATGGCTCATTTTCAATTTTTCTGAAGTGTACTGTATGAGTTAAGTCAGTCAAACACCAACATCAGATGTGTTAATCACCATCAACAGCCAAGCTTTTTGGGTTTTTTTATCTATTTATTTCGATATATTACTCGCTATAAATCTCACTGCTCAGATTTCAGAGGCTTTTGTGGTTTCCGATTCAACTCGATTCATGTAGCATGCTGTGGGTGAGATGGTTTCAAATGACAGAGGGTTGCGTGGAAAAAATTCAAACCTGGGATAATATGTGCACCTTAGTCTGTGAAAAAATTCTGAAAATCTTAGTTTGTAAAGATATTTGTTTGCATTAGTGGGGCCAGTTCAACATTTTAATAGTTTCAATTAAATTTCCAACTAGCCAACATTTGAAGGTAAAATGTGTATCGTCTTGCACCCTCTTGCAGTATTCAAATGTAAATTTGAAAGCTAGAAGCAAGAAAGCTATTGTCAGTAGTATTAAGTGTAGTGATAACTGGCTGAGGTGCCATACTCTGCTACACAGTTTGCAATTATGACAAACGAGTGTAACACTCACTTATATGTATGACATGAGAGCGTATAGCAAAAGAGCCACAGCCTGCAGCTCATAGACCATAGCCTGAGGGAGTACAGTGCTTTGGTGCCCAGGGAAAACAAAGTCTCAGGCCAGAGGTTTAGGGTGTTGCCTGGCTCTTCTGTCAACTGCATTTAACATGACAGAACACAACTCTGACTCAGACCACATAGATAGAAAACTTTTGACTATGTCAGGGGAAAAAGTGATATGTCAGTTTCATTGTGGCATATACTGTATGACTGCCACGCATGCAAGGCAGTGGAAGTTATAACTTAGTTAAAAAATACAGAGGTAATTTCAAGAAAGTCATTGTTGAAAAGTCCTGTACCAATGAATCTGTACAAATGACAAGTGAAAGCTGTTGTACGTATTATCTTTATACACCTAGACTCACACACTAAAAAAACACCTATTAGTTCTCATTGTTTTGGTGAGCTATCTTGATTTTATTTGTGTGTGCCTCTGTTGAAAAGTGAAAACAGAGATTTACACATACAGTTGGTAAAGACCATAATCTACACACATTCAGACATATACATTATCTGAACAAAATCTTAAAAAGTTATTAATTGTTCAAGATTACTACATTATGCCCCACCTTACCTACAGTATATGTTACAAGAAATAAAAGTCATAATGACCATATGTTGGTTTGGCAATATATCTATAAGTGTCATGGTCCTGTGTCTCCCTGACCTGCTGCCACTCTCCGAGTGGCTCTCTCCCTCTCTCTCCCTGTGTGTGTGTGGCTGATTGTGTGAGTGCAGGCAGGTGTGCTGGAGTCAGAGCAGAGCCACACCAGCTGCATCTCATCACCGTTATCAAGCTCTCCACAAATACCCAGCTCTGCCACTACCACCCTGCCAGATCATAGACTCTGCTACCCTTTAGTTTATTACAAGCCACTTCTCATGCATTTATCCTGTTTTCCCGTTGTTGCCTGCTTTCCCTTGCCTAACCCTGTCTCCTGTTTCCTGCAGTTCCGTTTGCTCTGGCTCCAGCCCCTTTTTCGAGCCCTCATTTTGTCTCGTCAGTCCTGCTTCCCTGCCCTGGACACCCACTCTTCCCAGCTTCCAGCCCAAGTCTCAGCCCCATTTTTTTACCAGCTTCCAGCACAAGCTTCAGCCCTAGGTTACCAACTTCCAGCCTAGGACTCAGCCCTAGGTTCCCAGCTTCCAGCCCAATCCACAGTCCCAGGTTCCCAGCTTCCAGCCCAATTCTCAGCCCCAGGTCCCAGCTTCCAGCCCAATCCACAGTCCCAGGTTCCCAGCTTCCAGCCCAATTCTCAGCCCCAGTTTCCCAGCTACCTGCCCAAGTGTCCCCAGGCCTGCATTCCCTTTTCCCCAGCCTTTACAATAAATACCTTATTTCTATCATATCCCTGTCTCCTCACCATTGAGTGTCTGCACTTGGGTTCACCTGCTCCGTCCCACGCAACAGTATCTGGCCAAAGACATGGATCCAGCAGACCTAGTTTGCCATGAGCTGTGAGACCTCCAGCATTGAGCGGAAGGATACAGCTCAGCTCCAGCTATTTCCCTGCCTGTACTACTACTGCCTGTCTAGCAACCTAGATTACTACCCTATCTGCCAACTTTGGACCTGCTAGTCACCAGCCAGTCTCCTTGTCTGCTAGCGACCGGCCTCCTAGTCTTCAGCCTGCTTCCCAGCCAGCTAACCCACAGCATGATAGCCACCTGCATGATAGCCACCAGCATCCTAGACTCCAGCCTGTATCTCAGCGTGCACTCCAGCCTGCTAACCTTCAGCCTGCACCCCAGACTGCTCACAACCAGCCCACACTCCAGTCAATTAGGCACGGGTTCGTGAGCCTGCAGCCTACCTGTCCTGAGCCAGCTAGCCCACCTTGTGTCTGTGCTGAGCCAGTTAGCTTGCTATCCGCCTGTCCTGATTCTGCCTTTCCTGAAGCTCAGGAGCCTAATATGGATCAGCTGAGGAGTCACCCTGACATCCAGCCGTCACCCTTTGAAGGGACTTGCCTTGCCATTTTCACAGGGTACCATGGAGTTTCCAAAAGGAGGTGTGGTCCCCATGGCTCCCGACACCACTGGCTCTCTCAGTGCGCAGGGCCACTACTGAGGCCTAGTATTTTCCTGAGCTGCAGCAGTCCCCTGTTCCTGAGCTACAGCAGTCTCCTGTACCTGTGTTGCAGTGATCTGCTGTTCCTGCTGGGCTGCAGCAGCCCCTGTTCCTGCTGGGCTGCAGCAGCCCCTGTTCCTGCTGGGCTGCAGCAGCCCCTGTTCCTGCTGGGCTGCAGCAGCCCCTGTTCCTGCTGGGCTGCAGCAGCCCCTGTTCCTGCTGGGCTGCAGCAGCCCCTGTTCCTGCTGGGCTGCAGCAGCCCCTGTTCCTGCTGGGCTGCAGCAGCCCCTGTTCCTGTGCTGTACTAGTCTTCTGTGGCTGTGCTTCAGCAGCCTCCTGTTTTGCTGAATCCACCAGCTCACCTACCTGTCTCCCAGCTGCCGGACTACGGTCCTGCACTCAGTTGTCTGGTCGACCTCCTGAGGTTCTGCCCAGGGGTTAAGATGGGCCAGAACGATCCAGAAGGGTTTACCGGCAAAGAAAATAAATCTGTTTCATACATAATAATGTCAAGCAAGTTCATTTTTTGTGGAGAAGGGTCCAGCTGTGGCCTGTATACCAGGGGGTGTAGGGGGTGCAACGTGAGCCTCCTGTTAAACCCATGGATGTAATCCCCCCTCCAACCACAATGTTGGTTGCAATGGCAGAGTGGCGCTGTCTGTATTTCCGCTCATTGACTCCGCAGGAAGTGAAGAAGCAGAAGCAGTGATTCAGAGACTAACTTTGCTGAAAACTTTAGCCAAAATATGAGCTATTAGTGTCTTATGTTTGTGGTGAATGAAACTCGCAAGACTTTTCTTTGTTTGAACTGATATTAATCGGCTGGCCTTCAGTAAGTTTGTTCCTGACATTTATTCAGCTGTTTCTCCGCTGTGGAACCGGATGAACAGTAAGAGACAATGTTGTTTTATCTCTGACTTTTTGTCATATTCATAACGTAATGTTATTGATAATCTCTCCACGCGATAACATAACGTAATATTAATTGCTAATAACAACAACAAACAACAAATGACCATACTGTGCTGTCTCCTGTATTTGTGACTGACAGTAAACCACTGTAGCATTATTGTCTCTGATGTAGTCAGACAGATAAACTGATTCATGTAAACAAAGCCACGCCGGGCTTTGTCAGATAAACCGTAGACACGGGTGTGCATGATGTAACTCAGTAATATTTGAAATTTGAGTTGTATAAATGACTTGTGTGGGAATTCTGCACCTTGTCTGAGCTGTCAGAAACTGACCTGGGATCTTTCCAGACTGATACTGACACAGGACAGAAGAGTTTGTTTTTTCTTTTTTGGAATACATGTGCACACTGAGATTTCACTAAGTTATTGACCTTTTACACTGAAATGTGTTTTCATTCATTTATCCCACCAGGTTCAGTAAATGCAGATTTCTTTAGTTCTGCCTTTTTCTGTCTGAAATCAGTGCGGTTCAGGTCCATTCAGCTGCAGAAGAACTACGAGGCAGCATGTGGAGCAGCAGGACTGCTTGATATGTTTGTGAATGTATTAATGTATTTTATATCTGTGCTTATATGTTTTCTTGGTAAAAGCAGAGTAACAGACAGCAGGATGAAGTAACTGCAGCTGGAGCTACAGAAACAACAGATACCTGCCCAGCCGTCTCATCATCACCTCTGACCCTCAGCAGTGGCCTTCACTCGGGCCTCTAATCCTCCAGGTCTGATGGCGATGAGGAGGATAGCACACTGGGTGAGTACATAGTTTCAGTTCAGCATCATGCTTTTACCACAGCTGATCTGTACTGATGAGTTCCAGTAATCTTACCGACCCAAGCCTCAGCTCCTGGTTCCCAGCTACCTGCCCAAGCTTCTCCAGTCCTGCATTCCGTTTACCCTGCCTTTACAATAAATACCTTATTTCTATCATACCCCTGTCTCCTCACCATTAAGTGTCTGCACTTGGGTTCACCTGCTCCATCCCATATAACAATAAGATTTGCTTTTTTTTTTTTTTTTTTTTTTTTAAGTAATCATTTCTAAGGGAAAAATTTCATACAATCTAGTATTGAATTCAACTGAATAAGAGATGGCTCTGTGTGTCAGGCTGTGCCTTCCCTTCACTGTTGCATCTTCATCTGATTTATATTTCTGATTTATATTTCAGAGCACAGTGTGATATTTCTTAAATTAGCGTCTTCATTAAAAGGTGTCTTGTTTCTTCCATTAGATGCTGTCATGGCTGCAGTGTTGTAATCTGTCTGATGTAAATCCTCTCTGCTTTTGTGGTTGGCTCTGAGTAAGGAACTCCGCAGGGCTTATACGTATGCCCACCGGCCATATCACACACACGCTCACACGTCCTGATAAACGCACACACCATAGGCAAAGACACACACATAGATGTTTATACAATACGCGTACACATTCATGCAGTGCACACAAACATACACAGTGTGCACAATCACATACATACATGCATACACTGACACGGTATGCATAGGTTCACAGTATGAGAGAGAGCGGGAGCGAGACTTGTCATCCACCTGTCAGAAGCAGTAATCATTTCAAAGTGTTTCTCTCTGTGGCCTCTGCCACACGCCCTCATGTTGAACAGTGGAGAATAATCATTTAAATGTCTCCCAATCAGCCCTTTTGCCATCTTCAATTACACCTTTCCACCCTTACATTTGTATAATTTTCTAATCTAGCCAAGGCGTGGGGCTGTCAAATGTGCCAGGGAAAGCAGCAAAGCACCGGCAAAGACTGACAGATGGATCCACCAAGATGGAGAGGCATGTCTCTGGATCTTCCATATGCCCTGGCACTGCTGGTGGATTATGGTCACATCCGCTCGGATTTTCGCTATCATTATGGGAAGCGCCGGTGGTTGTTTTCTGACTGTTAACACCCATGTATTTCTTCTTACAATAAAAGCGAAGCTAAAATACATGTTTCTGGTGGAACAAGAAGCTTAGGATGAAAAATAGCAAGTTATGAATTTACACAAAAAAGTGACAGAATAGAAAATGCTCATTTTAAATCTTACTACGTTTAACAGTGGTTTATCATTACGCTTGCTGGCTAGTTACTCTGATGTAAGTACTACAGAGTGATTACTTGTTGTTCACAGTAGCTCTGATTTTACTCAGTATTGATTTTCTGTCATTTCACAAGTCCAGAACTTACCTTTGTCAAGAGCGACTAAGGGGTAAAAGCATTTTGAAAGGGCAGCTCTTAGTTGAGTTTAGTATCTAGTAGTGCTGTTCTGAGTAGATGGATGTGGAGTGCCACTATAATCCTGAGTCGTCACCCATTACAGTGTTTTAAGTTAAAGTGCCCAACTGCCCACCACTCTCATAACTGAAAAAAGCACCTTTAAAGGACAGCGAATGGTACAGGGCCCCCCTGCTTTCTTTCTTTTTCTTTCTGGAACTAAAATTAATTGAAAAATATACTGCATGAATAGACATTTTATAGACATATACTCTCTTTTTCTCTTAGTAGTAGTATTTAAATGTACTTATTCATTATAGTGTATATTATGCAATTATATTTTCACAGCAAATATCTAGGACAAACAATTTTTTAGTTGTTACCTGCAAAAAGTTTCTGAAGCATCATTTGGAGGACAAAATGTAATCAGTGTGATTACCCGGAAATGACAATGTAAATAACATTTTAAATGCTTCTCCAAGGACAGAAATGAGAGATCAGTGGTAATCACTGACACAGTAATTTTCAAAGACTGGTCAAACACGCACACATGCACAGAGAGACTGATTAGTTAATGCAGCTTGTTATGAACAAATGTGATGCTTCAATTCTGCTGGCAAATCAAACAGCTTTGGCTTGTGGTTTCAGACTAATTTGAATAGATCTAAGAGATCTGTTAAAATTGAACATGTGTCCTTGGTTCTGACTCAAATACCTGATCCAATTCATCGGCTCTCAAAGTGAGCTGCAGCCAAGGCCTGCACATCAAGACACATTCATCTGGTCTTAGAGTGTGAATGGAGAATTATGTAAGAGGTTTCATTCCCAGGGAAAAACACTTCCTATGAAACACGTATCTGTAATATAATATGCAAATTTGTTTACGTGTAATACAATATAAAACTTGTAATAATCCTTCATAAATCATGTAGAAAGCCAGGAGGGATTGAATGTATATAACCATATTTTTTTTCTTTACAGCTACATAGCTTTTCTGTTCTGTAATTGTTGTAATAAGACAACATTACATATTCTCTCATCAACATATTCTCAGGAATTATACATAAAGTTTTAGAAACATTGTAACAATAAGAGAAGAGGATGGAGGAGAAAAGTATAAGACCTTTAGGACGTTTCCAAGACGGTGATTTCTGTAGGTGATGAAAAGCCTTTAACAACACCTTTTATGTAAACACGTATAACTGTATTTATTCACCTGTCATGTCTGTTTGTCATAATGTATCCTTCTAATGTGTTATGCAGGTAATATTTCAATACAGATATGGGCTTCAAGAAAAAACAAAGGGGAGGAAATGCATAGGAAAACTATTTAGAGCAATCCACCCACAAAAATAAACTAATTGTGCACAATTACATTTTTATAACTTAGCAACAACTCATTTTTATAATTAATTTGGTTCTTTTAATCAGTTTGTAAGAGAAAGTGTCAGTTTTCAGGATAGTTATCATTTGACATATCCGCCCTCAATGCTAAACATCTAAGAACCAGTCTTGTAAACAATTTAATTTTTCTTTTATTCAGTGGGGTCTGTGTATCCTTCTGAAAGTGAAGGACATCCACTGATATTCTTACATCTTTCATTTCTCTCCCTCAGAACTCCACTTCCTCGTGATTTTGATTAGATTCTAAGGAGCAGGTTTGGCTGCAGCTTAACAACACAGATGTGACAATTTAATAAGGCAAACATGTGGTCTCCCCATCAGAAAACAGCCCATCTTTTGTAATCATCTGTTTAAAGTAGTTTGAACCAATGCTTCATGTTATATTTATTGTCATTCTTCATTTCTCACAGGCAGTTTTATATTGCTGAGTGACAAGTGTAATTTTGCCAAGGTCTGTGTTTTGGTTGAAAAGTAAAAAAAAAAAAAAAAAAAAAAAAAAACACACCCAAGCAGCTGTGTAAGATGCATATGTATCCTGCAAAAGAGAGACAAAGAAAAAGGAAAAAGGCAAACACTGCCTGGGGCCATTTTGCACAAAACCAATCACTTCAATGATCTCATTCTTGTCATAACTTCATTTTTTTTTCACATTACTCCTGTCCACAGATCCTGTACACATGCAGTCCTGGGTTAATAAAGCTTCCTATCATAAGCTTTCCATGTTGAACAGCTTTCTGTTTGAGGACAAGTGTAGCTGTTCAGATTTTCCCAACTGGACTTCTGACAGACACTTACACAAACAGAAATGCAACACCTCTGCATCAGATTCCTCACCACGGCTGAAGGAGGGAGTGAGAAAGAGAGAGAGAGAGAGAGAGAGAGAGAGAGAGAGAGAAGGAGGAGGGCAGACAGACAGTGCAGCACTATATTCTGTAGATATATATATAAACTAATATATGATAATGTTGTTACCTGTCTATTCAGGAAATACACAGAATCAGCGCACTGATGAACATTTCGTTCTCACACTGTTAAAAAACACCCTCTGACTGGCTATGAATAAGAGTCATCAGTCAACACTATTTTCAGACTTACTCTCCTGTGAGTATCAAAACTAAACTGGGCTTTCCTTTCAGAAATCAGGAGAGAAAGTTGACACAAATCACACAATATAATCTTTATGTTTAAAGACAGCTGTACTAAATCCTTAATTGAAAGTAGGAATCAAATG
The DNA here is from genome assembly GCA_038419695.1 of Scomberomorus guttatus. Lineage (NCBI taxonomy): Eukaryota > Metazoa > Chordata > Actinopteri > Scombriformes > Scombridae > Scomberomorus > Scomberomorus guttatus. The sequence goes on along the minus strand of CM076450.1, from coordinate 15,328,796 downwards.
TACCATGAATGATCTCCTTTACAAGTTTAAGCAAGCACACAAAAATGTGAAGTAATCCATTGGAGCTGTTTTATGTGTTAAGGCATAGCGAGGCACTTTTATGCTTTTCCAATAATGTAAAATGACACTAAAACAGCAAAACCAATGTTTAACACTGACATGTGGAGGCTGACTATTGTTCTTTACATGAATTTTACATTGCAGGGTAGTCATAGTGACTCATCGAGCAACTCAGGCTCCTGCTGTTTAGCACAAAACCTGTCAAGTGTTTTTTTTTTTTTTTTTTTAAATCCATATATTCTTAAGCTTAACTTGCAATTCAGCTCAGTGGCATAATAATGTTCTGTTCCTCATCCAATCAAAAACTTAAAATTTTCACTAATGTGTCCACATTTTTAAACATAGCTTTTGGCTTGTAGCAGGCAGCAGTTCTCACTTTTTTAGAATCCCTTCCTTACCTTCAGTCATTTTTTTAAAAAAGTAAAAAAAAATGTCCATATTTTTAAAACACCCGTCCATAATGAGTGCACCAGAAAGTAAAATTCTGTCACTTTTTTCTAAGGGAAATTTAATTTTGCTTGTGCACAGAGGTACAATGGCAGATTCGCAACCATAAAAAAGAGAGTTTATGCAAAATTTGGGATAATTCAGTGTTTTCTTTCTCCCTCCATGCCTCACAAGCTCCTCCACCCATGTACCCCTCCATGCAGCCTGCAGAATGGGGTGGAGTTGGAAGTGGGTGGAGTCAAACCCCTTGTCCCTCTTTTTTAACTTCTGTTCTATTATCTTTCTTTGTTTAGATTAACTTCTTTCTTTCTTTTTGAAAAGATAAAGTGTGATCCTGGGTTTTCTGTCCACATTCTAAGATCAATTCTTCGGTGCTGCGTAGTAAAAATAGCAACTACAAATTCCATAAGGTTTTGACAGCAAATTTGTGAGTTACTCATGGGATATAATCTTGCTGAATGCTACAAAACATTGTTTTATCTTTATTAAAATGCATTGTATTAACTGTAACATGCATGGATTGTAGCTTATAAAACAAGGTGAAATGTTTTGGAGATTTAATGTTACTGTTTCAGCATTTAATCTTATCATAAACAGCTGTCCAACATCATGTAACCAAAAACAATAGCTCTGCAACAAATACAACCTTATTGAAGCTCATAATATATGTTTTTTGTTGATAAAAATGTACATATTCTTATCATAATTGTATATACAACCTTGTGCTGTAAACAATATTTTTAGAAAGAAAAGGGTTACGATGTGAATTTTCTGAAACAGCCTGACTTAAAATCATTTTTCACAGAAAATACACAATAATATAAAATACAGAGACGGAGGAAAGGAGCTGCTGCTTGTATCCTGCACCCACTGTTGTTGATCTACTCGTCCTCGGCTCGCACATTAGAAGAGAGAAGAGATCACAAAAATCTAGGGATGACTGTGCACAAATTCCTCTGTATTATAGGTATTGGAACACAGATACACTTCTTGCGTATACTAGTCGCTGACTGACATGTGAGCGTCTGATGTGAAATGATGGTGCATGCCCTGCACTGAACACCACGGGGTTATGAGGAAACTGAAATAATTCAATTAAACTGTAAAACATTATTGCACGATTGTCCTAATGTGATGCGTTCACTGTAATTAGAATTAGAAATCATACTAATTTCCTCCTATTGATATCAACTTTTTTGCACTGAATATTTCTGTTACACATAGAACAAAACACAACCCTACAGAATTTTAAAGCTCCATCTGTTTATTATTATTATTATTATTATTATTGTTATTAATTTGAAATCTTGAACATCTTTGCTAATATTTAAATGTTGGATTTCTTAGTACAGTTATCTGTACACAATATGTACTTTAAAACTATTTTATTTACAGTTTATTGCTAATAATGTCTCCTTTAAGGAGCATGAAAATGTTTAACAGATGAAATGCAAAGAGCTCTGCCTTTACAGACTCGTTGTAGCTTGTATGTGGAAACTAAATATGATGCAAAAACAAGCACACAAACAAACTGACATTCTGCAAAAAAAGAGCGAAAGACAGGGCAGAAATCATCTGCTAGTAATTGTCTCAGCAAAACTTCCTTCTTAAGCTGAAAAGCAAGAGCTTGGACCTCCGTTGCAGCTGATAAGGCTTTGTGTGGAGTTAGTTATTTTTTGGGGGAGTGGTGCAACCCGACTAAGAGACTTTATTGATTCAAATTAATTAATCCACTTACAGAGGAAGGGGATTCTGTGGCTCTGGAGCGACTTAAATAGTCCACACAAATTAAACTGTAAATTTGTTGCCTTTAATGATATTCCCAATTAATTGAATTGCAGGAATATTTCAAAATATGTGGCATTAGCATGCAAAAACCATGTGTTTTAGCAATGGATAACCCAAATAAATTCGATATTAATTAATTTTTGATACGGTTCAAGCCTATTTAGTGTGATTGTAATTACCATCTCTGCGGTGAAGTGAAAGAATGTGGGTTTTAGTAAGGAACAGCAGATAAAGCTAATACAAATTCATGTTTCAGATGTTAGCAAATAATATACAGAAAAATGCATGTTAAAAGATGGTAAGTTTTGTACATTATTTCAGTTTCTATAACATCAATTGTCAGTGCAACATTCCAAGATGTGCTTTATTTAACAGTTGCACTGGTGCGCACTGAAACTGCAAACCAATATTTTGAGGAGGTTTAATGCATTTTTTAACTTTTTTTTTTTTTGTCATATACTGAATTTGGTCTGGCAGTTAAGTTGTAGGTGTCCCATATTGCTCCTGTTCCTCTTTTTCCCTCCCTAATACTTTGTGACAGCCGTACTACAGCATCCTTTGCTAATCCCAACAGGAAAAGCATAGATTAGAGATTTTGTACCTGCACAGATGATTTTACATGCACTCCATGACAACTGCCTCAACCTATGCCAAAAATGAAAAAAGTGAAAAAGATAGACAAGGTAGAAAAATAAGTACAACATAATTATCCCTTTCTAATTTACTGAGTGAAGTTAGTGGGATAATTGATGCAGCGTTGTTCCTCGCACATCTGTTTTCCGTGACACATGCCTCAGTGTATATATGCATCTGTGTATATATGTGTGTGTGTGTGTGTGTATGTGAGTCTGTGCATGTTTGACATGCTTCCGGCTTGAGGCAGGTGAGAGTGCCTTCACACCTTTGCTGTGGATGTTTCTGTCACACAGTGAGCAGTGACACACACAAATCATCCCACCTCCATTGTGTTTATGAATCTAGTGTGTATTACATATCTTGTGGAACTATGCAGTACATGCCGTAATTTACAATATGTTACGAGCATGAACTCAATAATCTGAATGCAGCTCATGTTTGTAATCACATTTATTCTGCCACTTAAATCTTTATGTGTTTGAAAATTCTAACTCAGACCGTCTAACAACAAAAGAACAAGCACACAAGGGACTGAAGAACATTTCCTGCCATTTTATATAGTTCAGGGTGTGACTGCTGACAACTCTGCCTTCATTAAATTAGGATGAACGTATGACATCTTTGTTATTCTCCGTGCTTAAATTGTTTACCAAAAAAAATTCATATGATTTTGACAAAGCGTAGAATTTTATGATCTTGTCATGGCTGCAACAAGCCGCAGCCCTATAAAAATGGATTCTCTCTGGATTTACATACTGACACTACACCTCAGGTCACATTCCTGCACTGAGCATTCACTTAAAAGAGCACTATTAACAATGTGAGTTAATATTCATATTTAAAATACCATTTTCAATCAAATCCTGGAATAAAACTATCATAGTAAAACATTTTAAAAATTCCCATGTCACAAAAATCCCATTGAAAATTTTACCAACTGGTCAGTCATTCGTTTGTGGGCAGGCACAAAAGTTGACATCTTTTCAACCCATCTATCAACTGCTTTTTAATGTTCACAGCACTCAAGTATGATTGGTGAGGGTTGAGTCTGTATGTGTGAAATAAAGAAGCGTTTTTCATTTGCCTTCATTTGTCATAAGCCAGATACGTCGGATTTCTGTTATGAGTATTGAGCTATTCCTATTGAGATGTTGCAGTTTTCCGTGGAGGTGCTGTGCCTAATGTATTTTTGTCAACAATGCTGAATCACAGTTGATGGCATGCCATTACAGCTGACGCAACAGTCCAGCCAAAGCATAATCTCCCCTTCTTTAAAAGGACCCTATGGTGAGGGCTAATGAAATGCAACTCCTCTCCAGCTCCCCAGTGAGTGGAAGAGGATTTTTCTGATTGAAAACTTCCTGGAGGTGTCTTGCTTGGTTTGTGAAACGTTGTAATTACTGCTGGGGGTCTCCTCCCGCTCTGTTTGCAGGGGGGCTGAGCAGCGTTTGCTCGCGCTCCAGGGTTCTCCCTCAGTTCAGCACACTTAGGCCCGTCTAATTAGAGTCTCTGCCACGTCTCCGTACTGCTGTCTCCATGCGCAGCTGGGGACAACCCCCAAATCAAACTGGTGGCGCACAAACGCTCACCAACCGATGTTCTGCAAGCAACAACAGGCGACACTCTCAATGCGATGTGAACATTAGCTCCTTCCCTCTCACTCTCATTCATCCCCTCCCGTCTCCTCCACCACCACCTCAGTCCTCTTTTCTCCATCCTTCTTTTTTCCCTCGCTTTGTACTCCCTGTTCTCCTCACCAAGCTCAGGCACAGCGGCTACAAAGAGCCCCACATAGGAAGATGAGAGGGAGCAGAGAGTGAAGTGGGTTCAGATGCTGCACAGCGCTTGTGTGTTCGTACGTGTGTTTGTGTTTCTGTGTGTGCGAAAGTCTGAGAGTGTGAGGCGGCAGGAGATCGCCAGGGTAGTGAGAGTCGGTAGTACACCCAGAGGCACTGAGAGAGAACAGAGAGAACACTTGCCCCCCCATCAAGAGCAGTTGTTCAACCCCCTGAGGCGAGGTGATGCAGGAATGGGGGGAACAACGAAGGGCGGAGAGGTGGCGGGCAAAGCTACACTCGTCTGCTTTTCTCTTTCACCTGTTCACCTTTACAGTCTCTTCAAACTCTCCCCCACCCGTTCCTTATACCCAGTGGGTTCATGGAGACTGTTGGTGTAGTTTTTTTTTTTTTTTTCACTTCTCCTTGTCTCAGATAAAGTTGAGAAAAAGCCAGCTGCCTGTATACTTGCAAATCTATAAAATACAAGCAGATGTGCTAATCTCTTGCACAGGTGAAATTCCCAGGGATATGATGATGTGTCTGTGTGTATGTTTATGCATTGAGCTACCATTCAACAGACCTGTAAGTACTCTTCAGTGCAATACAAATAAAGTCCTGGATTGTCCATTTGCTTTTCTATGCTTTGAGTATTTAATTATACTCTGTGGCCTTTGATACCAGGGAGCTAGGAAGGTTTGTAACTGCTGTTGTCAAACCTCACCTTCTGAACCCAGAGAGGAGGATGTTGCCCTACTCTGAGGCTCTGTGCTCATTATGTATACTGCTTGTATGTTTCTATGTATGAGTGCATGTGTGTGTGTGTGTGTGTGTGTGTGTGTGTGTGTGTATGCTTGCGTCTAATGAGGCTGTGTTTGTTTCGATCAAGAGGGAGGGGTGCATAAACACAGACAGAACAGCAGTCTTTGAGTCATATACAATGAGGGATGAAACAGTGCGCAACATAGAGTATGATGTACCCTCTGGGACTCATTCGCACACATACATGTGCACATACGCACATAGACAGTGAATCCTAGCATTCTAATCAATTGAGAAAAACAACATGTATCCACAAACCAAAGAGGGACCATGTATTAAAGAGGGCCTTGCTCTGATCTGTTGGAGCAATGCATATGTATGCATATATATGCATTTTTCTCTCTCTTAAATATACAGGTATTCTTTACTTATATAAAAAAATATATACATTGTGAAAGACAGAGGCCAGGGGTCCTTGTTTTTTTCCAACAAGATGATCCTGCACCTGGAGAGTTAAGGGAAGTGACCATGTCTACCAAGTACATTCTCAGTTCTGCTCTGGCTTTCCTTCCATTTCTCTCTCCCTCTGTCTCTCGTGTTTGAGAACACACACCTGCAGTCAGCCTCTAACCACATGCCATGCTTCAGTAATCTGCTGACTCCCTCTGATTTACAGCTTTATGTCTGGTGAGTAGCCAAAGAACCCTGGCTGCCTGGTAACAGGACACTGTAGACTATTTATTAGACCTACTTGCCTACACCACACCAGAAGGACAGCAACAAACAACTTGTGTTTCATGGCTTGGCTTTCTGACTGAAAGACTATCTCTGTGAATATGATAACAGGAACATTGCAAAATACCACACTTTCATACCTCTGGTTTCGTATAGACAAATTTGGAGTGTCAGTGCTTCCGGCTGCTGGAAATACCAACTTTATTTGAATGGTTTTGTTTTCCAAAAATGTTTTAAGCTTTTTGCAGATGTAGAGTTGACAGGAGATGGAGGGAGAAAGAGGAGGAACGATATGCAACAGAGGTCCCAAAAGGTTCCAATCTCGGGAAGTTGTGATTATGAGGTCAGTGTGTCAGACTCTTGGGCCATCATGCAGGACACAACATTACATTAAAATCATACACTGAACGATTAGTAATTTAATGGGAATTTGAAAGAAATCAAAAAATGGGATATAGTTTTAGAGGTTTCATGTTTAACCTGTTTTAACACTTAACATAATCAATTGTATTTATGAATTTAAATTCAATCATATCTGATGACGGCAACAAGTACTTGTTAATGGTCTTGGTAGTATTTGAGTGAATATAAAATATTTAAAAAAATAGAAGAATAATATGTAGAGAATAATTTTTTGCCTAAACACAACACCCACTCTCAGCACACAACATGCTGCTTGGACTCTTCTCCCTCATGATTTCACCAGTAGCCTAACACTGTCATTAACACTGTCAAGAGAGCAGCTCTTAAAACTAAGCACGTCTTGTTTTTTTCTCTCCACGGTGTAGGCCGTGTGGATGGAGTTGTCATCAGTTTAGTCCTCGCCCTTGTTTTAACACATCTCCAGGGATCACTGCTTCTTGAGCAGACATTTACATTTACTCTTTTTACACAGATTTTTTTTTTTCCTCTTTAAACTTGTTTCTTGGCAGATTGACCTGTCGAGAGGGAGCCCACGGTGCCTCACAGCCAGTTGAGCTGCGTTCAAAAGCTGTTAGAACCATGTTCAAAAATGCCTTCTCTGGTTTCAGCCTCTGGGGAGCTCAGAATACTCCAGAGAACCGCTTTTCCATCTAAGCCAAACTCAAGAATATAAAATATGATAATAAAAAAAAAAGAAAATATGTAAATAATGCATTTGAGAATTTTGCATATTGCTAAACAGAACATAAGTAAATGATATGTCAATAAAGTCATAACTCTTGGTCTTGGTCAAAGTGAAATATATGACTTTACAAAAGAGCTCTTTTGTCGATCATATGACCATCATTTCCTTCTTGGTTTCAATGAGACTGTGTGTTTGGTTACATAAAACTAAAGCTTTTCAAGAACAATAAATGAGAGAGGTTTCATTTATTGTTTATTTATGTAACACACCTTTAAGGACTGTCCTTGATGAACAAATATAAAGCAAAGGAAGGCTGGAGAAGTCTATTGCAACAACTCTGATATGTTAAACTGGCCTTAAGCAGATACTCCTGAGGTAAGTGCCTATTTTCTCAAGGCTAGAGAAATGAAATGTTTGCATGGTTGGCAAAAGAAGGCGTATCTCTATTGCGTTGTCCTCAAAAGCAAAGATAATTGCATGCAGGCGATCATGTGAGCGCGATTTTAAAAAAGAGAGAAATGCATGTAGAGTACGTGCAATGCTGTGTATCATACACACACAAGCATGAATGTGCATGCAGCAACCTAAGTATACATGCATGGCACATATATGTACTTACACATGCTAAATTGACAACCAGCTTAACTAAGCAATAAAATGTGTGTTATGTGTTTGTGTACGAGAGACAGAAAGTGAGACTGATAGAGAGAAGCAGACAAAGAAAGAGCCCCATGGCCTCCCATCTCAAGGAGGGAGAGTGATATAACTGAGAAAGCAAGAGGACGTGGGAGGCGAGCGGGTGGGTGAGGGGTGAAGGGGAGCCCATCTAAACTCATTTTGAAAATCAGAACTTCTTTTCTAAAGTCAGCATTTCAAATCAGAGCGTGTCCCCTCTCATTTAATGCATCATTTTGCGAAGTGATAAATTTGTGAATTAGACATACATCCTTTTTGCTTTTAAGATACTGGGCCTCATAGGGGAGGGAGCAGTGTGGAGGATTTAAGAGTGTTTCGCCGTGTCAAACATTAAAACCCACAGGGAGAGCATCAGCACAATTAGACTGGGGTGAAGGGAAGAGAGAGAAAAAAAAAATCCACAGACAAAATCAGGATCTTAAGAGCAGCAGCGTTATTCGTCTGTACAGTAACGTGGTTATCTGTCGCGGGTGATCCTTTTAAACGCTTCGTTTGCAGGGATAAAAGCAGAGCGGAGGAAATAAACTTAGTTCTGCCTCCAATCTGCAAATCCTTGGTGGTCATGGAAGATGATCCCAATTTGCTTCTGAGCAGCACTGTCAGATCTCACAATAATAAATAATTTAAGACTTTAAGCGGCAATTATGCTCGATAAATGTGGAAAGCCTGTAGACCACTGCTTGCCGTAGCCAGACGATGCTGAGGTTCCTGCAGAAATACACCAGTCGCTACTTATGTCATAGCCAATAAATCAGGCAGAGAGGTTAATGAGAGACATTTGATTTTACATCAGGTATTTCCCAGAACATACTGCAAGTCTTAAAGATTATATACAAGGTCTATACATTTATTTATATATCCTTGAGAGATGATTTGTTTGGCCTGGTAATACAATTACCAACACCTATTTTTAATTTGAGTGGGTGTTACCCGTAACCCGTAAGTTCTGTCTGGGGTCCTGAAAAGCCATCTTTAACAGATCAAAATAACATTGTTTTATCAGCTTGATAATTCATGACTGTTCCTATGAGAATTACTTATGAACCTATGACTTGTTTCAGAAGTCGGAAAAAAATGACACTACTTCTGTAAAACATGCATAATAATTTAAGTATTAAATTTGCAGTTATAATTATTCTATTTACATATATAGAGGGGGTCTTAAGGACCCCAAATAACAAGGTAGTAAATCCAATATCAACACAATAAAAGATAAAAAATAAATAGACAAAAACAAAATAGTTATGTATCATTGAGAAGGGTAGTATTTTTTCCCTGTAATTGACTGAATCATATACACACTAGCATCACTGATAGAGAAGTTGAGACTGACACTTAGGTGCTGATATGCAAAACAGTGATGTCATGCAGTAATAAATCAAGCTGGGTTGTAAAGTAAATAAAGGTGTTTGCTCACCTGAGGACTCACAGGCCTAACTACTATATATGAACAAAGTATGCAACAATGACTTATAAATACTTGCCGGAGCGGCATAAAAACAAACTTTTGAATACAGACAAATACTCCTTGAAACTGTTAAACATGCAATTTCAGATCATGTCAACCCCAGTCTGGATTGTAACCAATGAAACAGTCAGTCAAACAGCCAAGTAAACAATAAGTAGAAACAATCTGAGCCAAGGCGTGCAGGGAGATAGGGCTGTCTGGTTTCAGAAGGCTGTGCTTGGTTTTGATTTCTCTCTCTGTGGTGTGGTTTGTTCTCTCATGGGCTGTCTGCCTCTTCTGTAGCCCATGTTTGCCTTTTGTTTCTGCCAAGAGTATGCCAAATCATCAAGTCTCCTCCAGCTTCCACAGCTGCTCAGGTGAGACACTAAATGTAGAACAATAATTACACAATTTAACAATAAAGGAAGGGAAATTACTCTCTATTGCTTGAAATGTTTGTTCTTTTTCATAATACAATGTCATTCAATTAATCTTTATAGAAACGTAGATTTGAAGCAAACCTCCCCCCAAATCATCATTAGTTCTTTTTCTCGAAAGAAAATAGTGCCAACGCAGCATTTACATTTATTACTGACTGGAGTGTTTAATTCCACAATGTGAGTTGTGAGGTCTGTTAAACAGCATGCTAATTTCATTTTTAGGCAGGCGAAGGCTGCAGAGGGAAACAAAGCCAGAGAGCACCAGAAACTGAGACAGACAGTCTGCGAGAGAGAGAGGCTGTGAAGTTTAGATTTTGGCCTGGATCACTATTTACCTAGAAGAGTCACTGTGTCCGTTTGGCCTAGATGTTTTGGTGGCCACTGGAATCCAGTTTGTGAATACCTGCATTGAGCCACTGGGGCAGAGGCAACGCTGTGAGGCCACGGACAGGCAGGAGCCACTGGTCACCACAGTTTGAACATGGTGCCCTCATGCTGTTTGCTCCTCTGCCGCCTCCTCTCCTGTATGGCCACCACTGTGTTTGCTCATGCGTGGATATGAAATAGCAGCAAATATGATGTGATGTGTGGAACTGAGTGCCATCTTGCAGGAACCGAGATGCATGTTTATTTTATTTTATGATATTTTTTTTTTAATGTGTGAAGGTTTGTCTCCTGTCAATCCCGGTATAAAAATGAGCATAAATTATTCATCATGAAAGGCTGAGTGGTAAAAGACCATGTTGTTTACAGTAATTTTGATGAATTTTATCAAATTGTCACGCCACAGGTAGTACTGATAAAATAATTTTATTTAGGTTCAGGGGTTTAATTACCACTTAGCCTTCTGGCTGTACCAACTACTAACATAACATAGCATTAATGCTTTAGTTGTCTATCAACAATAAATGGATGCAGGCTTTCCCTGAACCCCGGCTAGCTAAACTAGCTTTCGGCTGTTCTTTTCCTGTAGGCTTACTCACCGGACTGCGTGGTGGGCCAGACTGCTCCACTTCCGTCTGCTCTGGTCCTCTTCTCGTCTCAACAACCGTGCACTGTGCTCGGCATTGGTTTCGGTTAATTTAGGTAACAAATAGACGTAGACAGAAGCCAAATAAACTGAGGGTTTTTCATCACAGTCTCAGATTTAAAAGATCATTTAAAATGTCACATTTAATTGAAGATAGTGCAGAAAAATCTAATGAATGTAAATAAATTAACATTTATATGTCATGTAGTTTCCCCAAAACTACATGTTATCTAAATAAATAATCCAGTAGTTCAATTTGAAATAACTTTGTCATTTCAGTGCTCAAAAAGCAGCAAATAAAGTAATTGTTGCCAGATAATAATGACTATATCAGCCGCAGGAGTTGCACCAGTATCTTGCACTAAAGGCCAACACAAACGAGCGTTGAGCCTGAGTATTCCTAGAATACCATGGATGTGGCCACAGGGGAATGAAGAGAGCAGAGACAAGAAGAGAGGACTAGAGTGTAGGGGTTTGAAAGAGAGACGAGGGAAAAAGTGAGAATTCCCAAAGACTTAATTCTCCACCGTTCTTTTTTCAAGGCCAACAAGGTCTCTGTTTTCCCTATCGTTAGAAGCTGCGTTCTTACAGTGAAAAGTAGAGGAATGAAAAGGCATGAATTTGAAATGGCATTCTGACACTATGCACTGTCGACAGAATCTTTTCAAGTTAACAGGCCATATAATTCATCCACTAAAATATTAGCCCCTTTCCCACAGGCTGGGGTTAGTCATGGAGAGCTGGAAGGACTGTTTGCTGTGGTGTGTTGTGGTGGGGGCTGAAATAAGCTTATTATCAAATTTGACTATGAAACTGTCTCATTTCTTGGATGCATGAAATGTCCTGTCTCTTCTGTGAGGGTGGCTGGTAATGCTGAGTGGCAGGTACTCCAGAACAGCGCCAGAGTCCAGTCTGTCGCTAAGGTGATGACGTTATGGCAACCAGCTGTCAAACGGCTGGATAACCGCCGTCGTCGACAAAGACGCTCACCAGAACCAGATGCTGCTAGCATTTCCACCAATTAGGAGTCAGGAACAGGGTGCCTGTCGGAGAAGAAGGAGGCCAACAGTGAGTGGAGAAACAACACCATCACTGTCAGACACAGGGCTTTGACCACTGAGGAACAACAGAGCTGTGGTAGAAAAAAAAACAGAGGAAAGAAGGAGAAAAACCAAGAGAAAAAGAGGAAATGAATTTCAGTGACGGTTGTCCATGATTACTAATTAATTAGGGAACTTCATCAACTTGTTCCATGAAAGAAAGTGAGAAAGGGGAAGAATTTAGATTTCCAATAAATTAGAGAGAAAGCAGAATCTGCCACATCTGCTTGCTGACGTTTGCAATTTGAATTTGTTTTTAAACGCTGAAAACTTCCACAACATCCCTTCTTTTAATCTGACAAAAGAGAGATAGATAGATAGATAGATAAATAGATAGAGAGAGAGAGAGAGAAGCCTACCACCTGACTCATCATTGCCATCATCATTGTAGTGTTAGGGGAACATTGAAGTAATGAGAGGGAACAACAGGAAGAGCCTTGCAGTCTGGCTTTTGCACAGCATCGTCACAGAGGCATAAATGTCCTCTGAACATGAAGAGCTCTGTTGTCTAGTCAAGCATGTTCTGAATGGAGAGTAATTTCATGTCCTTGTGTAAAAGTATACCCTATTGTTTGAGAATTAAGCACAGCGTATAGGCCTGTAATTATACCTCCACAATAGTGGGTTTTCAGAAAAGGGCTGGAAATAGCATTGGAGGGTTCCGGTCTGAGCTTCGAACTACAGAGCTACTAACAGGCTGACAGACTGTAAAATGGCAGAGAGCGGAGAATAGAATCAGAGGCTGCTATCGTTTTACTGCCTGTGGATTGGAGGGGGCCGCCACCATTGTCCAGTAACTTCCTGATTTGCACTGTGGAGCATGGTTTATAAATGTGGGTACAGTGCTATGAAAGCTATTGTTAAAGGCGAGACTATTATAAAAGGACGTTTAGAGACGAGGATACGAGGAAGAGAAAGAGAGGAAAGTAAATAAGATAAAAGAGGATTGAGGAAGAGACAAGGAACAGAAACAACATGTAGAGAGAGGCCAAATAAGATTTTCTATCAGTCCCACTCCATAGCCATTTCACATCCTGAAATAACATCATGCTTTTACCTCAATTTCATAAGTGAGCCGCCTGGCATGGTGCCTAACTATCCAGCAAATAGAGGGAATAATATCATTATATCATATACAATACAGGGAAATCCCAGTGGTGAGCAGACTGCATGAGCAGCTGTCTGATAGAGACAGTAGGCGTGCACACGTCTGTGTGTCTGTATGTCTGTGTGCTGTAAAAAAGTGTGGGGAGAAGAGTACAGTAGTCGTAATGTGTGTGTGTGTGTGTGTGCGGGCGTGCGTGTGCATGTGAGCGTCGTCATTGACTTTGGCTTTATAGCAGGCTCCCGGGCAGTGCTTTACCTGGGACCTAATCAGTCAGTGAGCCTCACTACCTCCCGGGACCTCCCAGCTGGAGGGGTGTGTGTATGTGTGTGTGTGTGTGTGTGCGTGTGTGTGTAAGCGAGATTGAGAGAGAGAGAGTCTAAAGAGGGGCTGCAGACGGCTGTGCTGAACAGAACGGCCTTCTGGGAGCCACTTCAACCCCGCCTTCTCAGTTTCAGTGCCCACGGCTCTCTCTGACTGGCCACAGTCAAGGTGATCTTCTGTTCTACAATACACACCTCCACAGGTACACACACAGGCACGTACATGCGCAGACAACGCAGCTGTGCAGAAATATTACAACATCATACAGACAGATTGAAATGTCATTGTTATATTGATGTACAGGACGTAAATCAAACTGGCACGTACTGCTCATTCACACCCAAACACAGAAAGCACAAAATTGCTGAATGGTGGCAAATAGGTTCATATAATTTCTTTCCATAGGCAAATCTGGTTTGCGCCCAAATTCTGAGGGAAATGACCTGCACAAATTAATCAGCCATCAGTGTAGCTACTAACTGCTTCTGACAGTATTTACAGGACATGGCAGCCTTTGTCTGGAGCTGGGAGCGGAGTGGCGGTCTTACTCGATGAGGAGATGCTGGACGTCAGCCACGCTGAGCTTCAAGAGCCCCCTGGGCCTCAGTCCCTGGGGTGAGAACGGGTTCAGGGAGAAACCGCGCACCATGTCAACTGCCAGTCCGCAACCCTCCAAACGGCCAATCTCCACCTGGAGAATCACTTTACATGGTGAAAAAGAGGCAACGAGGTGGAGAAAAGGAGACCGGGGAGAAGAATGATGGTGAGGAGGAGAGGAAACATAGCAGGTTGCCATGACGAGGAAGCAGGGGAATAAAACACAAACAGAGGCGGGTGGCACCGGGGTTGTCAGCAGCGAGAGCAGTGACAGCTTCCCTGGCTTGCCTGAAACACTCTGTCGAAGAAGTCTGGTGGACAGAGAAACTTAGTCTGTTCCTCCTCTCCTCTCCTCTCCTTTCACCTACTCCCTCTTTCCTTTGTTTTCATTGAAACTTAAGCTTCTCAGTCTTCTGTCTAACATAAACTGTGTCGTGTGGTACTGCACCTTTCCCAACTAATTCTCCATAGTCATGGTCCACTGCTTGTGACAGGAAGACCACCTGTGTCCAGGCAGACTGTGACCTAAATGGAGCTTATGGCAGGTCAGCTATACTATGCGTGTGTGTGTGTTTGTGTATGTACACGGGCTCGGGGGAGGAGTACGTTGTGTTTATCTGTGCATTTGTGCGCAGTCTTGTATTGTTTCAAAGCGTGCTGTATATTTGCATGTGTAATGTGTGTATGTAAATTTGATTTTCTTTGTAGATCACATGCTTCCATCAAATCTGTTCTCCCAGCTCACAGATGGGCCTGACGGATAATGTTGGAAAGACAATAACTGCTGGGGACGCGCCGACATACTGTGGAGGACCTGGCAAAGGAGAGCTATTTGTAATGGGGGGGAAAACAAAGATGATATAAGATTTATTGAACCAACACAGCAGAGCAAATGAACAACAAATGAACAGAGCTCAGTGAAGGATAAAATAACACAGTGGAGAGGAGGCGTCCACAAACAGCAGTAAAAGCAGTCCTGTATCGATCTGGAGCAGTGAGCCTGCCAGCTACTGCTACCTTCCTCTTTCCAGGAAGACTCTGCACATACAGGATAGACCTTAAGGCATCTCATTGTACCCTGTTTGTTTGTGTGTGTGGTGGTATACACAAGTTAAAGAATCTGTGCATATATTGCCTTCAATCTGTGATCATTTACTTTACAGACCAATCTATACCATGCATTGAATATAATAGAAGTCACTTGCAAGTATTTTGTCCATAATGAATAGCTATCACTGGGCAGGCCTGCACAGTATTGGTTGACACACAGTATAATCCTGACTGCATATTAAGTGGAAGTGGGTTGAAATGTCACAGTGCACACAGTGACTCAGTTAACCACCTGGAATATATGACACCACGTCTCCTCTGGTGAAGACAGGACATCCCTAGCATAGGGGAACTGGGTCAAGGCTGAAATATTCATGGTGCAGACTCTAGGCCTATCACCCCACCACCACCACACACACACACACACACACACACATATTCACATTGGGACAGACCTCAGAACTGGGAGCTGCCAGCCTGTTGCTGGGTTGAAGACTGTGTGTGTGTGTGTGTGTGTGTAATGTGATCTGTTGACGGGAGATAAGGTGACAGCAACTGGGTACATAGGCCCATTTTGAGGTTGCTCGCTAATGTATGGTTGCCATCTCGGTCCAAATCCAACAGAGCCCAAGGTTATTAACATGTCCGTGCCAGTTCAGGCCCATTTTTGCATTCATACTGGGAGTTTGGGTCACGTTTAAACCTTAAACATAAATATTATTATTATTAAACATCAATATCATATCCCCCATGACTGTGGTTTGGTTGTTTTGAAATATTAGAGGGGAGGGTGGATTTTTTTTTTCTAATCCAAGGGCAAGGCCAAGTCAAAGTATTAATGATAATCGGGGGGGACCTGATTAAAAAAACATTAGCTTCACTACTCTTTCACTCAACAATAATTATTGTGCAATCCCTCAGTGTGAAAAAAACAGAAAAAGCATTACATTTCATGACCCTAACCATGGTGTATTTGATCTTTTCTTACTGGATCTACTTTTTCTTTCTCCATGCAACAGAACATTCCTGGACAGTAGCTGTCTGAAGAAAAAGCAATCTCAACATGGCTCTTTAAAAGGTGAACTATCTATAGCATGTTGACTGCTGCTGTTCCAGTGTCCCCGCCTGTGTATGACGACATGTCACACAAATACTCGTCATCATTGTGTGGTACTTCGTCAAAGTCAGACAGCAAACTGTACAATTTAAAAGCAATTCTCAGGATGGAGGGACACAGAAAAATGGTTAAATATGACAAAGTTAAAAAGTTTTACATAGTTCAAACTGACAAGTATAATACAGAAGACAGTATATAAAGATATCTATGCACAGTAACTGTAACACATTTTTAATGTGACTACATTGTATGGCCTTTATATGAATCAACAAGTTCTCCAAATTAAACAAAGTCATTGGTCCATGCCCTCCAGAACAACACATGCAAGCATTTTTGATCCATTTTCCCCCCAATCAGCAGGACAACATCACCATTTGAAAATCAAATCCATTAAATGATATGGTTAAGCTTTGGTTAGGTTTAGGCACAAAAACAACTTAAGATTTGCGAAATATTGTGGTTTGGGTAAAAAATACTACTTTGTTAAGGTAAGGGGAAGTTCGTCGTCATGGTTACAATACCAACCACTTGGTTACGATTAGGGAACGGCCGCCGATCATGGTTAAAAGAAACCAGCATTGACTGTAGGTCATGCTCGGCGGACAAGAGTCTGAATTCCTACAGTCACATTAATGTTAAACTGAAACGACTGATTATCTGTTTTTATCTGAGCTAAGGTAAGATATATGTCATTCTTCACCCGTGTTTCCAAACAACTTTCAGAATTATGAAAATGTACAGTTGTCTCCCTACTTGCTTGTTTGTTTTTATTCAGAACTGGAGGTTTTATTTGTAGTAAAAAGACTGGATAAAATATTGGACAAAACAATCCTTCCTACATTTAGTAGCTGTTCTGGACCCCAGTTGTAATGGAATTGCAAGTGTTCAAATTTCCACTGATAAAACACATATAACATTATTAATAATACTGTCATATTTTTGTTTTTAATTATAATCAGGTGACCTCTCATTGTTCAGTGTTGAAAATGACATATAAGAGTACAGGTTTGTCTATAGTATCACTATCACCTACACCTATAAGAAAGTGGGTTTGCAACAAAGTTTGAATCAACACCATCTACTGTACCATCACATCCTTACATTATGCAGTAAGATTTTTAAACATCTTGTTGTTTCACCTCGAATGGTGTTCAACACTGTAAACAGATGTTATTGCTATACAGGAATAAAGTTTGTGCTTCCCAAACGCCACAGTGGAACAGAAAGAATCAGACTCAGCACTGTTTCTACCTCTGCTTTACACCCGACACGCACACATGCCACACACGCACAAACACACGGTGAGCCGAGAACACAGCCCCGGCACAGCGGCACAAACAAACACACTAAAAATACAAACTACGCATATCCAAACACTCTCACTCCTTAATGAGCTAGCACTTTTAAGAAAAGACTCTGCCACAACTCTATACCACACACTGATACCTTGAGGAGAACTCGCAATCGGAAGAGACGAACAGAAGAAAAGAAGCACTCTGGGATATGAAAGAGGGAGAGAAAAAGAGGAGGTGAGAGGAGAAATCAAAAAGCGCCTGGAGAGAGGGAGGAGAGCAGGAAGAGGAAAGTGTTGCACCTCGCTCCTCATATCTCTAAGGAAGATGATAGAGGGGATAGGAAGAGGGGGAAAGGAGCTGGAGCGGAGGGTGTATGGGTGGGGTGGGGGGGTTTGAGGCGGTGGCGGTGTTGGTGGAGGAGGTGGTGGTATGCTGTCGCTCTCGGCAAACAAGCGGGTGAGTAAATAGACTCATGGGCGTAAGGGGTGGTGAAGGTAGGTGAGGCAAGGGCGGGGGAGGGAGATGCACAGATGCTGTTGTGCTGGGGGAAACTCAGCTGTTAGGGCTCCATCTAGAGACCCAGGCCCTATATGTTGATGAGACTGCCGTATCTGTCTCGTTTACACACACATCGCCCAGCCCCTGCACTCCTTGCATCGCTCTCCCATCAGCACTTCCCCCCGCTGTCTTCAAACATCCCTAACAACCCTCTTCTCTTTTTTTTTTTTTTTTTTAAAGATCTTCATTGGAATTCTCCTACCCTCCCTCACCCACTCCCGTCCTCCCTAGCCCTGCAGGCCCTTAACCTAGCTCTCATCTCCCTATCCCTTAAACCCTCCCCCCTCTTCACCAGCATCACCATTCCCCTTCACCCCCACCTCTCTCTCTCTTTCTCTCTCTCTCTCTTCTCTATCTGTCAGTCTCTCACTCCCCCCTTTTCACTCCTCTCCTCTCCTCCGCCGATCATATCCCTTGGGTCTGTACACTGCTGCTCGGTTGATGAGGGGGAGGATATCGCTGCCAGTGCTTTGATCCTATGAAAGCTGATATCCAGAACAGAGCTGCAGATCCTGCCACTGGGCACCCTGGCATTTGAACGACGTGGCTCTGTCTAAAGCCTCAGTGAGAGGGCCATTCCCCTATAGCCTGCCAGCTGGGAACATTAAGTCTAGACAGGTGGAGCTGGCTGGTATAGAGCCCATCGTACCTGAGAGGTTGTATGGAGAACATAGCACAGTAACCTGGGCAACATGCAAATGGTTGATATCAGTTGCTATGAAAAGCTTTTCCAGTACATTGCCCATATAAGATTGTACTTATGACACCATGCAATTAATGTAATGCATGAAATCCAAAATTTAGAGAATTATCAAAAAGATCACTTAAAATTCTCAATTTTTTGCCCTCACTAAATTATGTGTTTGTTGTTATATTCTTATCACTTCAGAGAATCTTTGTTAAAATGTGCTCTTTAAGTCTAAACATGCAATATGAATTACTGTGAATTTGGTTACACTGAAATGATAGCCATACAGTATATTTAGTAAAAAATCACCAGCATGGGAGAATATGTAAACAGACAACTGGGTGATGTGTAATTACTCTCTTTGCAAGTTATCCAGTAGCTGTTTAGGTTGATTCCAAACAACAACCAACTAAAGAAAACCACACTGGGATCACTACTACTGTTCCCCCTAACTATCCAATAGCCCTGCTCCAGGGCATCATATAGACTTTTCAAGATTTCCAGGGTGAGCAGTGTGCATATACAACCCTGCTTTCTTTTTATGTTTTATGTTTTCCTAATCTAATTATAGGGGGCCGTTTTCTTTGTTGTAGTTTAAACTGATTTTATGACCGTTTGATTTCTTCTGTGGCTTGGGCGTCCGCTCCCACCCTAAACTTCTCTAAATACTGCAGAGTGCTGATCAGGCAGCTTGGGACATAATGTTAACCGAGGAATGTGCAGCCTGCTTAATTACAGAAAGCCCCGTGAAGAACACAGCGCCTTCCGCCCAGCTCACTCAAAAAGCAGTTTCTGTTATTTCACTCAGTGCCAGGCGAATGATTTCTCTATTTTGTTTTACAAGCACTACCAAAACAAGTAAATGAGTGTCTCCACATCATAGATAAAAGATAACAGTACTGCCCAGCAGTGCCAGGGAAAGAAAACCAGAAATTTCTGTCAGGGGAAATGAAAATTTGGAATATACTTAAGAAGAAACCATGGTGGCACATTTTAGAGCAGGACATAGACAATGTCTATTTAATTTACTCAAATTCACATGTGGGAAACACTGAGCTAAAATAAACTTTAGTGGAATGACACACAATAATTATATATTAAAAGACTGTAATGGAAAAAATTCAGCTTTCGACAGACTTCTATAAGTGTCTAGCTGGTTACATCAAAGCAATTGTGAAGAAAATAAACAATTAGCCATGGACTGGGAATATGTTCATAAATAATGGATTTCTTTTTTCTCTTAGAAAATAAGTTCTGCAATGAGTAACCTTATATAGATCTAAAAGTTTCCTGCTGCGAATTGACACACAAGATATTAGCCTTTCCCCCACAGGCCACCACAAGGGGAGAATAAAAGAATGCCAATGACATTTGTGAATAACCAAACAGCCACTGAAAACTTATGAACAAGTTATGTAGCAGCATTAGAAGTTGTGATATAATTGAGAAAGGCAGAAAACTGCTAATACAAAGGAAAAAGAAAATGAAATAAAAGGGGAAGTTAATTCTCATTTCTTATTAAAAGTTCTTTGTTTTATGTATGGCCCTTTTTTCTTTTTCCTGCTGCCTTGATTCTCAGCAAGACTGTTTTCTTCACTCCAGGATTCACTGAGGCAAGATTCCAAGATAAAACATACTTTCAAATGAAGTCCAACCCCCATCTAATCCTGCAATCATAAGTGCAAATGCATGCACGCACAAATACAACCACACACACCTCTGAGCTACAGTACATTTACAGCAGGTTGTCATAGCGTTCGGTGGGGGATGGGAAAAGGAGAGCGAAGGAAAAAAGTTTCCCGGCTGTCCATCACTGAGCTATCAGAGTGTTATCTGTGCCAGACGCCCACCATCCTCAGCAGCGATACTGAGACAGCATCCAGGACCTCAGGACGCCGCGGGAAACACAGCAGGACACCAAGAGAGGTGTGACAACGTCACTGGATACAGCAGGCGCATAACACTGAACACACATGTGCGCGCGCACAAACACATACAGTACAGTACACACACTGTCACACAATGGATACACATGCACACATTCATGTACACATACAGACACACCGCAAAGACAGACACAAAAACAAGCACTGACACCATCTGATATTGCAAAACTGTCACGCCTACACAAAACAGACGCTAGGAATACTGTAAGACAGATATCTGTGATGCCGTATAATACATGGGCATTAATTATATTTCCTTGAAAAAACAATACTTCTAAATTATATCAAAGCTGAAATGTATTTTTTTTTGTGTGTAGCTATGAAAACTCCAACATTTCTACCGCAAGTAAACCTTGAGCTTCATTAAGTTTTACACTAATGAAACAAAGAAAACATTTAAAATGTAAAGAGGCACAAAAAAGTATGACTTTTTAGATTTTTTATTTTATTTTTTTATTTGTTATTTTAATTGAAGTAAAAGAGAGACATAAAGATAGAAAGAGGTAAAACAGAGAGAAAGAAAAGTCTGACAGAGACACACTGAAGTCACCCGTTCTCCCAGTATTGCACCACAAGAAGAACACGAAGAAAACAGAGACATCGAGTCCAAAAATCACTTGGGGGGGAAAAAAAAAACAGCTACTGCATGTTGTTCAATATTTGGAAGACTTGGTGACTGTCTGCTCAAATATTGCCCCGTGGCTGTTGGGCTTGAGAGAGGAACAGAGTGGCAGTGAGACTGACAGTGAGATCTCTGTCAGTAGCCAACACTCTGTTTATCCGTCTGTCTGTCTGCCTGTTTATCTGACTGTCAAATTATCCCTCTCAGCAAACAGCTCACCATGAGCTGAATGTAAATATCACGGTCGACACTGGTCACATGAGCCAGCTGGTTAGGCTCCTCTATGGTCAGCTGAGCCATCACACTGGCTACTTTCAAAGGAAACATGCTTGGGTACAGTTGAAGTGGTAACTGATTTTGTGAGCAAATTTTGGGCTATTTTTGTGATGTGGTTGGTGACATGTTGTTTGAATAGCATATGGGGGGTTTACATTATAGGTATATGCTTTCTGTGTACTATATTTAATGTATCTATACATTAATTACAGAGTGACAAGTACACCATGCACACACCAACTAAGATGGCTATACACTCGACACATTCATGGTGTAAGTATGTGCGTATCTACTTGTTGTTGTTTTTTTTTCTCGACGCTTGGTCTCACCTGAACATTATGGGCCTATTCGGCTGCCATTTTCCCTCAAGCCACAGCATATACAACGAATTACACAGGTTAGCCTTGTGAGTGACAGAAGCTTTCATTAAAATCAGATCATCCTGGATGAAAATATCCCCTGTTGAAAATCTCAATTCCATGCAGATTATACAGCAAATATACAGCACACAGACATAAACAGACACATGTCAGTGCATTGATTCATGAATACCCTCGTCGTTTGTCAAAATGATCTCTCTTTACATCAAAAAACCCACACCAACGTCTCTCACATCAGCCTTGCCAGAAACAATTATGAACGCCTTACAACTGATTCACATGGATTCACCGTAATGGAAATTAACTTCCGTTAAAGATTTGAAGAAAATGTGTAAACCTTGTGTAAATTATTTTTATACTTAAGAAATAAAATTGTAGCCAGATTTATGTTTTTTTGGTTTTTGCTAGAGCATAAAATTCTCTTTGTGGGCGGCACAGTGGTGCATTGATCAGCACTGTCGCCTCACAGCAAGAAGGTTCTGCGTTTAAACCTGCTGGACAGCTGGAGTCTTCTGTGTGGAGTTTATAGGGTCTCCCCACGCCAGTGTGGGTTTTCTTAGGGCGCCCTGGTTTCCTCACACAGTGCAAAGACATTCAAGCTGGGTTGATTAGCGACTCTGAATTGCCAGTAGGTGTGATTGTGAGTTTGAATGGTTGTCTATGTGTCAGCCCTGTGACTGACTGGCAACCTGTCCAAGACATACCACATCCACTGTCAGCAGAGATTGGCTCCAGCTCCCCCTCTAATCCTTTACATCCCTCTATGATAAGTGGGGATAGCCGATGGATGGATGAAATTCACTTTTATTTAGCTTCAGGAGTAGTTACTAAGGAGCTACTGCTTTTTACTGTTTATTGACCAAATGTCTCATTCACTCACTGCCATTTGGTCTTGAATTGTCACTGTCTGTCTTACTCACGGCCCCCAATGTGCTCAGTAAGAAATACATAAGCAGACGTTTTGACGTGCAAGCAGACACCCTGTACTTCCCCAAAAAAAACGTGTCGCAGTCACTTTAAAATCCAAGAGGAGTTTCCATTCATGGCAGTTTTCTACCATGTGGTTTAATTAGGTTTATCAGTCCACCCTCTCAAGGTCCAGACTTAGACCACACACGAAAAGCAAATACTGTACAAATGTCGTGCAGTGTGCCATTAATTTCATGAATAAAGTTGCTCTTTAAATACATGGATTTTTTTTTTTTTTACAAATGTAGAGAGAATGACTTGAATGCGTCAAGACAATACGGTTGTTCAACATTCAGTCGAAAGCCAATATCCAACCGAGATGATAAGTGAGACATCACAGTGGAAAATTCTTAGTAATATCACTGAACAATAACTTTATGAACTGTGATTTGAACAGTACAAAGAGCGTCTTTGTGTATGCAAAATACGGTGCTATAATACACTTGTCATAATGTCAAAAGACAAAAGTCAGCACTCTATCAGGAGGGAAAACTCAATTTTGCATTTCTTTGTAGATTTCCATGCAAACCGCTGAAGATGACACATTCACTTCTCTTTAGCATTATCTGTTCTCACAGGATCCTCTGAAACAGAGAATAAAATTATACAGTCGGCACGACTCTGCTGAGAGGCAGACAGAGAGATGGTCAGGGAAGGTGAAAGGAGAGAGCGAAGCATTGCAGGAGTCAAGGAGACAGCCCTTTGACTGAGGCCTGAGATTTGATGCCACCCAGAACGCATGCCAGTGTGCTGAAAAAGGGCAGAGAGAGGGACCAGCATCCGACCACTTCACAGGAATGAGCAGGATGTTTGGACACAGCTCTGTACTTCACAAACACCACTGGAGCCTAAATCCTTCACTGCCACCATGTCAAGGCCAACCTACAGTATTGGCCCAGACAAAATATATGGATGTCTGTGTGCTGGACTCACAACCTATGTACATCAACATTACCAGACTGACAGTGGGGCTTGTCTGTCAGTGTCTGTGCATGATTATGTTTGATTATGTGCCTCGGTGTGTATATATTACAGTAATGAAATAGAGATTTTGATTTGTATGTGTTGGTATTCCCACGCATGTGTGTGGGTATGTGTCTGCATACGTTTATTTGTGTGTATGTGTGTATATGATGGAGGAGGAGAAAGGTGGCGTGTGGAAAAGTAGTCTTGCTCAGAGCTGCTGCAGTCTGAACCTGTGTGGCTGCCAAAGAAAACTGTGGTCGGAAGAGTCTGCTAATAGAGCATGAGGCATGTCACCTGAAACTAGAATCATCTGAAACCCAGAAACCACAGCAGGCAGGCATCTCTGTGGCCCTCTATTAAAGGGCCGCCAGAGGCCCTGGGTGCGTGCCACCCTCCCACTGAGGTCCTCCCATTTGCTAGGCCTCTTCCGTTCGCGTGCCCAGCTGCACCATGGGACATCTAGTCGTGTTAGATGCGCTATTAACGCCTGTTCCAACGTCTGAGCTCACCTTACCGCAGTTTCCCCAGGAAGAGCCATCATGCGAAGTAGGAGACCTGGTGAGATCCCGGTGTGTTACATATCCTCGCATTCATGCTACAGATTTACAATAATGTGCACCCAAGAGCATAGGAGCACATGTGAACCGCCACTTTACTTGCACACTTAACACATGCTAACGCAACTGATCTCACATTTATACGCTCAGGCTTCCACATCTACACTTCTTATAATGCACGTCTGTTGTGGCGCGGCGCTAGAACTGAAGTCAGATGTTCGTCTGGACAAAATAATGGTGCCTTTGTATGAAGGTGAAGTATCTACAGCGAGTGAAGGACATTGTACCTATTCATACACATGGTCTCATGGCTTTCCCACCTGTCTGCTCAGGCTCTCTCGCTCATCACAGTCAGATTTATTTCAGCAATTATATTACTTTTCAACTTGAAAGTTCTTTTCAGTTGGAAAGTAATAATTCAGATAAAAAGCACCAGCTAGTTCAATGTCAGTGGACTGTAAAATCAAAAGCCGTCACATCAAAGTGAGGCTTCTTCAGTAGCTGTTTATCGAATCAAGTAATGCTATCAGGCCGCTATGTTAAAGGGTGAATACTGGAACTTCAAAAGACTTTTTTTGCCATAATTTGTCAGTTGATCAGGTGAGGCCTTCCCAATGTGCCATAGTTTTGACAAAAGAAATGATCACTTTCTTTGCGTTCTGTCAATACATTGAAATCAGGCCTTTCTAGGCAAAACTTCTTATAGGCAAGAATGCACACATCTCATCTTAGAACAGGTGCAATAAAATGTATCCCTGCTGCAACAGTAGCAATTTGGTGACAGGCTGTGGGTGGCGGGGAAGACGAATCGTGTCAATGGCGGCCATTAAAAAGGACCACACACTCTCCAGTCACTGGCGAGGCATGATGGATGATTATCTCAAGGTGTGACAGGTGCTGCAATGGTGGGGGAGCTCTCGCTATCCTTCCCTTTCTGCCCCCCTCCCCCCCCTGTCTTTGCCTCTCACAGCATATCTTGGTCAATGCTTTAACACCCCACTAACATGACTCTATTGACACACTCCAGATAGCGTCTGGTGGCTAATGAGTGTCTGAGTGCCCCTCTCTCTCTTTCTCTCTCTCTCTCTCGCTCTCTCTTTCTCTCTTTCTTTCTCTCTCTGCTCCTCATCTCATCTCCCTGTTATCCTCTTTTCACTGTCAGAGCAGTACAGTCTGGCCTATCTCACACACAAAGCCATTAGAGCTTGGCTGATCGCACACACAAACATACACACACACACACACACGTACGTCACACAAAAACACAGATATACACACAAATATACCAAAACCCATTTGCACTGAAATAAAAAATGAACATAATTCAAACATCAATATAGATTATCACCATACATGGTATCTAATATATTGTTATATCATACCTAATTAATGTTTTGCTAATTTGGGAGTGTCTTTTCATTTATTCACACAAAAAGTTGTCCAGGAAACAAGTTTATGAGAGCTGTTTTTCCAGTTCACTCACAAACCAGGAAGTTTGTGCAGTCTTTAACATCTGACCCCAGACAAGAATAAATCATTATGTACTATATCTTCCCCAGTGACAGGGAGTCAGGGGAGTTTCCCAAAACGCAAAATTAAAATATTTAGGAAGCACAAGGATAACAACTCCCTGTTTCGAACAAATATGCAGAGATCATTATTTGCTTTGCCATTTCCGATTGTACAGTAATATCTGAGCACTGATAACTAAATTAAGAAACTAAATAATTACAATAGACAGCTGTGGTTTATCACATGGGGCGCAGGGTGGGAGAGATTTAGTATAGCAAAGCCAGCTCACCACTTTCGCTCACTGTGGTTTGGCAAAGCGGAAGAAAGGCCGTTTGGTTGGATTTTCTTGGATCTCAACTGTTCATTGAGTCCACTCCTTATAGTTTGCCTCCAATGTTCAGCAGATTCAATTATCAGTTGATGTTTTCTAGTGTAATATGAAATAGCAGCAGATGAATGTGAGATATTTCATCTGACTTATGTGAGGCTAAAAGAGATTAGTGCCAGTGGAAATTGCATTTGAATTGTGTACGTTTAAATTTGTGATGCACCTCTGAGCCACTGAAACGAGGACCAATGAAAAATGATTTGTTGAATGGTTTCAGACACTAGATTTATACGGCACTATATGACATTATGATAAATGGTGTGCAATGGAATTAAATTTGATTATTATTATAAATTTAACTGCAATTCAAGATCAGCTTTCTAAATTCAAATTCACATTTTTAAAAAATTAATATTGTAGCAAGCTTTCTGAGACACAGAGCCCTGAGTGTCGACTGGAAGGTAGCCATCTCCTCCAAGGCTGCCAACAGTGGGCTCAGTCTTTGGCCATGTGGCACTGTGCCTTGCTCATTTTCTTTGCCAATGATCAAGACACATTCTCCTCACTTGGTGAAAGAGATGCAAATCTTGTCAGTTATGTTACACTCCCGAACATCTAATCTCACACCTTCAGCTAGAACGACGAGGTCTGGAGAAATTTAAACTGGTCAGATTTTGACTTGGCTGAGTTAGCTTCTCGCCGCAACTTCCTGTTTCTGCAGTTGGAGGCACGCAAGACCAAATAATTGTAAGCTATTTTAGCTTCAGTTAAAACTTTTGTGTTGATTAATCCCTAGTGTGGACAGTCACAGTACCTTTTCCTCTGCCAAGATTATTTTCTATATCAGGACACCTTGATGTCCATTGTCGTGCCTACATCTTGGCCACTTGCAAAATGGAAAAAAGGAGGATGTGTTAAAACCGTCAACCTTTTGTTTTAGTTTTTTTATGTGTCTGTTTTACTCATTGTTTAGGTTAGTTTCACCAGTGAGTTAACAGGTAACACATATTGTACAAGTGCACCATGTGTAATGTAAAGGGTCTGAAAATGTCATATCAATGACTAAACCACCAATGTAATTGTTCAATTGTTGTCAATCTGGAGTTTAAAGTTGCACCAAAATAAACAAATACATCTAACCTATAATTATACAGCAAAAAATTGAAGTAATTGCAATGCCCTATTTTGAAAAAAAAAAAAAACAGAAATATGAAAACAGCCAATTAACATGAAGAAGAGACCAAAAATAACACAAATAAATACAATACGTTCATTAGTCAATGTTGAATAATGGCTTTTAAGAAAAAGAAAGTGTTAATCCCCAGACAATAAGATCCTTCTGATACCTTCATTAAAGACTTCTTCCTTGCACTGTATGCTAATGCGATGTCTTAGTCATATTATTATTTGGAAAGAAAATATTTTAATTTCCATCTCCTGAGTCCCATGAAGAAGAACAGGAGGTTTTTTAGATTAAGGGCTGTCAACCACAGGCCTGTAAGGACAAGCACAGATTGGTGATACAGTTCTGTGAAGACTTGGGGGGGGTTATAGTATACATGACAAACATGTATTCAAGTGACACTTTCTTACTAACATAGATAGATAGATAGATAGATAGATAGATAGATAGATAGACATTCCTCATCTTCAATGTGCTTTGATTTATGATAATAAAAATGATGTGGTGTAATAGAGAGATTCGTCCCTGGCTACTAGCTAGCTGGATGTAAGCCATGAGGACAGACTGTGAAATAAGCAGAGCCCCCTTCTCCCCACCCGACCCTTCCCTCTGGGCTGATGGTATCTTCCGCACTATATCAATTTCACTCTTACTTCCAAGCTCTGTGAAATGGTCCAAATAGCGTTACAAATGGTGAGAGATAAAAGGGTTAAACTAATTGCAGTTAGATAGTAATAAAAGTGATTCCTTTTATTCTATGTCTACTATGCAAGTCTGTCTGCACTATATCCTCAATAATACCAGGCTGATTAAACTTTTTCACTCGTCTATTTCATTATTAAATGAAACATAGCCCTATAAGACACAGTGCTATTGCCTATCTCAGAAGACAGAGAATTCGACATGCTAATTTTGAATTATCACACTTACAGTAGCACATATACTCAAAAGATACATGCCCACAACTATCTCTCTTATTCTCTAGTTAATAAATCCTATTGTGTTCTTGGGTTTTTAAATCAATTCCACTGACAAGACGTGACCAATCTAGAGTAACATACGTATATATTTTATTATGTGCTGACATGGCTTTGATTTTTGTGGATTCAGACGGTTTCAGTGTGTTTTATCTTAGGTCCTTGTTTAAAGAAGTCAGTCAAATGTCAAAGACAATATAGGAAATGATAGCTGTCATCAAACTTTGCTCATCAATGGCTGAGACTCAAACTACAAAGAAAATGAGACAGAACAACAAGCTTTGTGGCTTGCAGCTCATAAATTATGTTGTGACAACTCCGTTTCTGCTCATATGTTTCTAATACATACTGTGGCAACAAATGGCAGTGAATGGAACCTACAGTGCTGCTCATTTAAATCATCGCGCCCAGATTTGTAATTGCCAAAAAGTTGTCTAGCTCCCTGACAAGCAAATATTTTGTTTATAATAATGTTTAAAAAAACATGTACTGTATCTAGATTATTTACAACCAGATGTGAGTGACAGGAGGGCCGGTAGGTCTTTGGGCAAACAAAGCCATAGCAACCTGCACCGCACACAGTGCCAGTGCTGTCAGTGTTTATGTAATGTTGGGCAAAAATCCATTATGTCAAAACTCATTTCCTGCACAAGAAAACTAAACAGGACCTGTCTAAAGAGGGAAGAGAAAATGGTGAATATTGCACTTTGAAAAATTGATTCAGCTTCCCAGACCATTGCTGAATAATGAGCTCGAGGGAGACACGGCTGGGCGCTGTTTAGATAACATCCAGGTAGTACACTGTGTCTGTACAGTACTCATTAGTGTTGGTGAGAACAAATCATGGAGAAAACAAAATATTACATATGACCACTGAGTTAGCTATGAACAAATATTGCAAAACCAAGACTTTTCTGGCATTTTAAAGCCACATATTTATAAAATGTATCTTTAATTGTTGTTTAGTGCCTCAGTGTTTAACATTTGATTTATCACATTAGTAGTTTCAATATTTAATTAGAATTTGTCATTCATTTCATTAAATATTTTGGCCCGTATGTGTCATTCTACAGTATTTTAGCTGAGCCTTGCATTGTTCTGATAGTCGATGATGTTGAAGTTTGCTCCTAATCTAAAGCCTCACAACAAAGGAGCTGTCACATCGCAAACATTTCAGGAACTTACCCACCTCAAATAAACTTTTCGATAGTTCCCCAAACAGAACTAATGACCTTGAAAGGAGAGCAAATTAGCAAACATACAGAGCCATCTGTGTGCCCCGCAGGCAGGCGAATTATTCCGTCTTTGCCAAGGTAGTGTAATGAAGCTCGTACATTTTACATGCAAATCTCTGCCTAATCTTACTCCTCTCCCTGCCAATGTCTCCACCAAATAAATATATAAAACCCAATTATGATTTAATTAATAGAAATCTACCGTTCCGTGGAATTGCTACTTTGGCTGGGTCGACTCTGGGACTTGGGCATATTAGTTGCACCGTTAAACTACTATGTGGCTGTACAGTGAAGCCTCATCAGCTCTTGCTCTTCAAACAGGCCCCCCGGGCAGTTTAGGAGGCATCCTTAGGTCTAAGCACCACAAACCCACCGACCCTTACAGTCAAAGCAAGACAAACCGCTGGGATATTGCTGTCATTCTTGCTTGATTCCCCTCTCTTTCTATTTTTTTTTTCTTTTGCAGATGTATAAAGACATTTGAAGTCACTCTTGCTATAGTGACCTCCAGAGAACTCTTGTTCTGCATCGCTCTATATGTGTGTTTGTGTGTGTCCGCCCTCTCATTCTCTGTCAGGATGAAGACAGTAGACATGCTTCATTAACCTCTCAATGGCAAGGTGCTATTAGAACAGCCCAAATCCCAGACACACTGCTTTTTGCCTCTATACCTCTTACCCTACCACACAGACGACAGCACATTCACAGCCACACACACACACACACACGTACATGCACACGCAGTAATTCAAAACTTTGTTACGTCCAGATTCACTCAGCTCAAGTGAAGGCGGCTTCAGCTCAGACTGCCTATTTCAATCTGCATGACTCATTCACTCAATCAGATGCCAGATAGGCAGCTTCTCCAGACCTCTGTGGTTTCCACCTTATATGAGTCAATTAGTCATTTGTTCCTGGTCCAATTTCTTGACGACATGAGAGTGACTCAGATGAACCCCGGTTCCCCCTCAACTTACGCACACACAGTTGCTGTTTGCATGCAGAAAGGGCACAAACACACAGATTAACTTATATATGCGCAGCACTCACACAAGTACACATGAATGGACACATGATTTTTACATCCCACACCATCACACACACACAAAGTTTATCCTGGTCTGCTCTCTGGAAGTCATCCACTAAGTGCCCTGGATCTGGCTGCTCCTGTGTCCCCACTGATAGGAGGCCATACACAAGCTTAGCACCACTGAGCTGGCCCCTGCCATGCCAGTCAAGTGTCTGCCCATACAAGGACATGCCTTTGTACCCTGTTCCCCTGTCCTGCCTGTCCTCCACCCTGCTTTGACCTGACCTGCGGACCCTCTGCCCCGCAGCCTAAATGACTGGATTTCCCAAAAGGTAGTGAGGAGGAGATGATGGCCAGCAAACAAAGTAAAGGGCTAAAAGGATGGATAATGGCACTGCAGGAAAGCACATTGTTGTCTACATCTGAAATCTTCAGGTTCCTGCCACTGTGAGATGCATAAATTCCTGACGCTTTGTGTTGGAGGATGGGATTCTTTTCTGTCAGACGGTATAAGCTTTAACTTTGGAAAGGCTCATGTGCCGCTCCTGATATCTCCTACAGTCTCTTCTGGTAAACAGCATGTAGACAGTAAGACAAAGACTCCTTCCTTTTGTCTCTCTCTGAATTTTTCTCCTTTGACAGTCTCTGTCATTCCCATTCTGCTTTCTCTTCTCTGTGTTCTCCCTCTTTAACTCTCACTAGGTGTCTAACCTGCCTTTCAATCTCCCTTTTTTGTCTGCTCCCTCCTTCCCTCTCTTCCTTCTGTCTCAAGTAAGGGATCCAATGACTGATATGGAGTGATTTTCCCAGGACTGCGGGGATCGCAGAGCAGCTATCAGGGCCTTTCAATCTCTCCGCTGTGGAGGGCGATAGCAGGATCCTAATGGGCCTGTTCTATCAGCGAGCGGCTGGTCCCTGCTCTGGAAGGAGACAAGGGGAAAGAGAGGGAGACAGAGACAGAGAGAGAGAGTGCGCGCGTGTGTGTGTATGTGTGTGAGACTGATCATTCTGACGCCTCCATCTGATAGCACTGGAGAGGTCCCCTGTCAAATGATACAGCACAGGCTCCTGTCTTTCTCTCCCTGTTTCTCTGTCTGGGTTTCTTTCTCTTCAGTTCTTTTTTCAGCACATCTACAGTATTTGCCATCCTTTAATGTGTATATTTATGGTCTTGTGATTGCTGATGTCCTTTTCTTTTTCTTGCTCTTTAGTCTTCACTCTAGTTTCCATTAAGGAATATTTCACTGAGCACAAGTCATAATCACAACAGGACATTTTAATTAGTTTTAATTCATTACATTTTGTCGAAACTGAAAACACCGAATAATGGCAACAAAACCTTAAATTGGTACCCATCATACTATCAAATTCACCATTACACCTTTCCTATTTTAAGTGTAATGCTGTAAATTTAAAATTTGACAAATATGTTATCTGTATCCCCTCTACCGCACAGAGACAGCTACTTATCCCCCCATAAACACCTTCCACCCACTCTTTCTGTTCTCACTTTGCAGCAATTATTAGGAGCTAATAGATTTGCAGTGTTGCCATTCGGTGATCCAATTACTAGGATCTCCATTAGCAATTAACTTCTAGCTAAAAATAACAATAATGCCAATTACATGCACACTTAATCACATAATCAGCATATTCTGTCACTACACAGTTATTGTGATTACCTCTATGTTTCATGAATTGCCTTGCCAGAGGGACGAGAGCACACATCAATGACAATTTTGATTACATGAGAATTACAAATGCAACATCGTATGCTAGGATAATGAGTGGGCCAGAGAGGCCATTCTCTGGTTCCTAAATTGATTTCTGTGGATGACAAAAGAGGATGGGGTTTGGTTTTTGTAAGTGGATGGACTGTAAATTAATTGTGAGCACTAAGCTGACAAATGTTCATAGACAATCAAGCAATATTTTCATATTTCTCTGATTTGGGTTAGCTACTCACATTCCCAGTCTGTTCATAAAATGTGTCTTTATTCTTGCCAGAATTTGGGATACAAGATGGGTGGAAGAATAGCATCCAAAATATGCAAGGATAGTTGAAAGTTCCAGTTGTTATAGAGGCAGGCAGCTATTATCTTTCTGTTTATAACATAAAAAGATGGTGACCAAGCTTTTATTTCGTTTAAAGTGCACATTAGCCAACGTTAAACAAATACTTTAACCAAAAATGAAATGTTGAGTCAAAAAATGATAAAGTTAATGTCTACAAAATTAAGTCAAGCTTAAGTAGTCAGTATGTTTCTTGTGAGTTTGAGTTTTGAGTAACTGTATGACTTGTGTGGCCAAGTACCCAAACTTTACACTGAATGTCCAAAATATTAGGTTAATCAAATATTTATTTGACTTCTGAGATTAACTAGACTAAGAGTCAACAGCCATGCTAGCAGCTCTGTGAGAATGTACCTAAACACAGCAGTGCTTTGAGCTAAATGCTAACATCGACATGCTAACATGGCCGCAATGACAATCTTGCCACACTAAGCTAACCATCTTAGTTTAGTGTGTTAACATGCTAACATTTAGAGGAAAAGTCAGGAGATCATTTAAGTCAGTAGGATTCATCGTCTGGGGACAGGAAATTTGGGGACTAAATTTCATGGCAATCAATCTCGTAGTTGTTGGTATATTTCAGTCTGGTAGTGCACCGACGGACAGATGGACAGACCGACCGACCGCCGGGCAGACAGACCAATTGCAATCCCTAGATGGCTAAAATTGAATTTATCTTTAATGTAATTTCCAGTTTTTATCATGATACTGTTGGCACCACACATCTCACTGTTGTTGTTTTTTTCCCTTTTCTAGTTGTTTTAACTAGATATTCCCCAGAGATTAGTTTGATATTACGGGGCTTTCCCATTCCACTTCCCAACGGTTTGCATTCTGACCATGGGTGGCGCTGGCAGGGGACCTGGTATTGGAGCACAAGTAAGACAAGAGAGGATGGGGAATGTTGGTGGTCTGCCCAAGAGGACAGTGGAAAGATCCAACTATGAAGCTCAGAATTACCAGTCCTCATAGAAGTCTCATACAGGGGAGTTTCTGCAGGACCGTTGATATGTGCCCACACTTCCATATTTGTCTTAAACCCTGCTGTTGACCTTGTGACTTTTTGTTTGTGTCATTTATTCATAACATACAATTACTAGTTAAGTGCATATATTGTGAATGTTAAGTTTCCACTTTAAGGCCTCTTCGCCCTATGGCTTGTATTAGTCTCTATCACCGCCTGTGTGTCCCTACCCACCCCCAAACACACACACAAACAATACACACACATATACAGAGGACATCGAGTTATGATGCCTTTTATGGGACTGGATTGGAGAGGTGGGCAGATGGACGGACAGACTAAAGACTAAATATCTTACGATTCTCAAACACAAGGAAGCCCATTGGTCAATGTTAGTCTATGTTTCTGTTTGTTTGTACCATTGCGGAGAGCTGTGTGTGGATGTAGGAGTGTGTGTGCGCTCTTAGATGTGTGTACATCTGTCCAGAAAGTGTCTCTCTCCACGAGCTACTGTATGTGTCAGCAGCCATGCAGGCCCCCCGTGGGGATTCTGGGAGTGAGCCTGGTGTGTCTACATGGTGTCTGATGTCTCTGCAGTAATGACCAACAGGTGTGTTCTATTGTTAGTGCCTGGAGTGCTGTACTGACGGGAGAAGAGGAGCATAACTATACACTGCTACAAGCATTCACGCAAATAAGTGTGTGAGTTCATGTTAGCCAAAATCACATCCTCCACCACTTTTCTCCCTTTTCTTCTTGGCTCATTAAAGGCATGTGATCACCACATGCATCGCAGACGCCATGTCTGTTGCTGTTTTGGCCTCTTACTCATCCCTGCCTTGGGATAAAAAAATATTAGGTTTAAGATTTAACCAGAGCCAAATTATTTTCCCTGCCGAAGTGTGGCATTTCATTAAGGTTTAGCTTTGAACACCATGTCAGGGGTGGTTATGACAGATACAGGCCTTCAAGCAGCCACAGGGGTAAAACTTTTAGGAATGTGTATCATCTGCTTTTGGAATGTGGAGGTATGGGGAAAAGCATTTCTGGTGGCAGGGTTGGAATTACTCCACCCAGACTTGCGTACAACCAAACTGGTTTGATGGTTCTGTCCTAGAGGTCAAACTGTTTGTAGGGCATGCTGGTATGCAAGCCTGTGAGCAGATATACTGTAAACACATTCACAGAGGAAGATTCTTTCTCAGTGATTTGATGTAAAAAACTTTTTAAAAATCATCATTTCTCTTGTTCTTTTAAAGAATATATCCACAGATGGACATATTCTTTAAACAAACAAGCATATACTTGTGTGTTTCATGACAGTACCTAAACCTTCCACATTCAAATTATGTTGCCCTTTTTTCTGTGTAATTACCCTACGATACCATGCTATTACGCAAATATACTGGTTTGTATTTGAATGAGTGTTTCCTTCTCTTTTTTCAATGTGAAAAGTATGCTTTGTTCATAAGCCATTAGAGCCAGGGTGGGTGTACTGTGGTAGTGGCCAGTGAACCAGGGCAGGAAAGTGGGTTGTGAGACCAACAAGGAAGCCGACACTGCCGGAGTAAATGAGGTGGCAGTAGGCTGAAAGCTGGTGTAAGAGGAAAGAACAGAGGTGGAGGTGGCAGCGGGTCACTATATTGAGGGCAGTAAGAAAGTGGTGATGTGGTGGCACCATCCAGCCAGAAAAAGAGAGAGAGCCTGTCTCTGAACAAACGGACTGGGTATACTGACTCTGTAAATAGTAATAGAGCTGTGGTAGCCTACCTCTCTGGTCCAGTCGACTTTCCTCTCTCTCTCTCTCTCTCTCTGTCTCTCTCTCATCACTGACATGTGCTGTCTGCTCAGGACACACTCCGTCATTCAAAGGGGAGTTTATTAATAGGCCCTGAGCAAACACAGTCAAGTCTAAAAGTTTCCAAAGGGCTGTGCCACAGGCTAGAATTTCATAATGGGATAATAACAAGTATGGATTATTACACATCCTCTTTATTTATCTGTAATAATATTAGCCTCAGCTAAGAGATGTCACTCATTATGAGTGGCAGCTTGCAACATTTTATGGTTTGTCAGTTTGGAAATTTTTGATTTGTTTCAATATGAGAAGCTGAGGAATGAGTGCATAAATTGTGGTGATTCTGTTTTTGGTGCCCTGCCAAGCTGAGAAGAATGGAAATATTTAGTAATGACACTAATGAGGTAGGGGCATTTGTTGTGGTTGTTAGACCTCAGTCACCTTATCCATCTACTCTGAAATCACCACTTGCACTATAAGCTGATAAAACCGTTTGAATAGAGAAGAGGAAACTTTCAGAAGTGTCCACAAGACTCAAAAGAATTTCCCATTTGCAAGAAAGCAGTCGGTTTGCCTTACCTCGTATAATTTTCGGTTTGGCCTGTAAATAATTTGCAAGCCACTATTTCAAATGAAAAACCTTTTTGTGCACACAACATGCTGTGTGCATGGCTGTATGAAGTAATAGCAGTTATTTGGTCTGCATCATTTGAAAGCCCAGCTATTCAACATAATGCATTATTATAAGATATGAACAAAAAACAACTTGATAAAATGTCTGCTACTAAAATGTCTGCAGTACATTTGGCAGTGTTAAAGTGCTCACAAGCAAAAGTTATTGTTGAAATTTCCCCAAAGGGCAGCAGAATTTCATTGAACTCCACTGTCTAAATAATGTAATTCAGGTAATGTGATGTCTGAGAATGAGAGAAAGACATGGTACGAGAAGATAAAGCAAGGTAAGACACTGTGGTTTTCATATGTTCCAGACAAAAAGGTGCTCCTCCACCATGTCAAACCCACATCTAAACATCTAAGGCTCTCTGTTAAGATCTAAAGAAAGGCAACCATATTGTTCTGTCTCTTCCTTTGACACTGATCAAGATCTTTGCCACAGAATGAAGGCTGCAGACCGCTGTGTCCCCAGCCACCACAGGACTGACCACTGCCCCCTCCCAGACAAACTAGACAATCCCATAAGATCTGGCTAGATGACTGAGCCAAAGAATGAACCACACAAGTACCAGGGGAGGCCAACCATCCCTGGGTGAGAATTCTTGACTGACCCCCTGGGACTGAGATGATCATGGATCCAGTCTAGACTGGAAGTGTTTTCTGAGGTTGAGGATCCAAAGACTCTCATACACAATGTCACTATTGTGACCACCGTGCTAACACTGACCACTATGACTGGTGCCAAGCTGGATTACCGTAAATTTCATCACAGCTGGAGAGTGATTCTGCAATATTCTTGCAGTTTCATGACACTGAAATCATCTTTACTCAACAGAAAATCCACTTTCAACGTGAAAGTCACGAACATAGAAACACAGGCCACATTGTTCACTTGGCTTTAAATTTCCTGAAGACATAGACATGATAACCTGTAATTATTGCTGCCATATGATCTTGAAAGGGAGTGGGACAATAATACAATTTCAACAACTTAAAAGGTTAGTTTTGGCATGGTTGTGTTGTAGTCTGTGGTTCACAGTCAGGTTGCAGACACGGTGGGTTATTAATCTAAATATACACATGATCAGACCATACTGATGTTCATTCAGAGAGAAGAAAATGTCCTTTTTCTTACTTATTAACATGTGTCCATTTCAAAATTCTGTCTTTGGTGGAAGACTTTCCATTTGAGAAACATAATGAGACCAAAGCTTACTATACAGGAACATATATACCTCTATGTTAAAATAGCAGGAAATTCGAAGGCGAGCTAAGTGTGCTTTGAGTTGAGATTTTATTGCCGACAGCAGGCCAGCAAACATGAGTGAGGTTTTGCCTTTTTTTTTTTGAAACGGGGGCAAGAAGCTCTGTCGTTGTCTGACCACAGGAATCTGGCCATCCAGGCCGGCCTCTCTAATGTGGCCCGCCACCACAACCTCATGCATTCCAGAGCGCACAAACATGTTGACCGAACGGGACTCATCAATCCAGATTATTCCAGCACCGAGCTCTTAAACATCCACGCTGTTTTTCACTTGTTCCCTTTCACAAAACCACCTGCCTATCAGGCCAATATGGTTCTCATTAAGCTGACATCATTCTCAACACCCCATTTCCTTAAGCCATGCTTTTTTTCCCTCCGGTAAATGTTCAGAGTGATTGGCCTATAATTTTTGGCCTAAACAGAAATACAAATTTCAAAGAGCCAGAATAATTTGTTTTCCACTTAATTATGTGTTAATAATGCTGTGGAAACCAACTTGAACTTGACTTTTCTTGACTTGTTATTTAGTTTCAAACAAAGTACTGAAATGCTCTACACTGAAAGACCAGCCATCTCAGGCATTGTCAAAACAATTATATTCTGAGTGCAGATGATAGTTTGCACTACAACTAATAGAAAAATGTCAGCAATGATGCTGATTAAGGTTGCTGGATAGGGTCAGCCTTCTTCTATCAGTGAGCGTCAGGATCTTGTGATGACTCTCACATCAGGGTGTCTGAGTTTCAGCATTCCCATTCTTCTTTCAATTTGATAGCTAATCAATGAGGGGCCTGGAGGAGGACCAGCTGAGTTCAGATGAAAGGATCCTAATTGAATCTGACAATAATTTTCACATATTTCTCTTGCCCTGTCTCAGATGCCATTAGCGACATCACTGTGATAATAGTTGCCATGACAGCATGAGCAATGCTCATTAATGACCCGGCTGGTGGTAATGTTCTGGGCCATATTTCCCTTTCCTCCTTCCCTTTTTTCTTTCTTTCTTTTTAAACCTTCTCTCATTTTAAGATTATGCAAAGATTTTTCATCACACAAACATTTTGGAAACAATACTGTAATCAGGAAATCATATGGATGGAATTGCCTGCAAAATCTCATATAATTTCCCCATGTAAATAACTTTTTTTTTTCAATATCTATTCACATGTTTAGCTATTGTCTGTAGTGAATATAAGAGTGTCTTAAGTGTGAAATCTTTATGTACAATAAAATAACTTTAAACAAGGGGTCCGGGGATAATTTTTGCCACCATCCACAGTCTCCACAGCAATGTGG
Source organism: Scomberomorus guttatus (assembly GCA_038419695.1). Classification (NCBI taxonomy): domain Eukaryota; kingdom Metazoa; phylum Chordata; class Actinopteri; order Scombriformes; family Scombridae; genus Scomberomorus; species Scomberomorus guttatus. Next base: position 15,289,987 of record CM076450.1, on the reverse strand, counting down.
TGCATGTGGACAACAGTCTCCATAAGCATTCTATTCTTATGCTTCAAGCGCAACAGTGCAAAGTTGATGCAAAACAAACATCTGTTGTGGACAGGGCTGTGTTTTCAGTGTGGTCTGGAGCCGCTTAACGAGAACCGTGGACAATTTCCCAAGAGGCTTGGAAGGACAAACACCTCCTCTTTTACTAAGGACAAACGTTTCTGGAGGGGACTGCGTCCGTCTGCGTTCACTGTAAACACGAGGGTGTCAGGAACCAATGTCACATGCGACTGGTGGGAGACTTCCGGCATCGTGGGCCAAGAAAGCAACCACAGAGGCACTCTGTGGAAAGAAGCAAACAGCTGTACTCAGACACACAAACATGCACACTTGCACGTACAGTACATTCATGCATAGACACACATGCAAAATGTAATGGTGCAAGTCAAATAATCAAAACTGTACTGAATAAATCAAAGAAATCAAACTGTATCTATGGTATGGGTTTAAAGGGATATTTTGTTGATCAGTTATATTATCAGTGTGTGACAGTGTGCTGCCAGTAAAAGAAACAATTACATGTGCTGAATTGGGGAACTGAAAATGTCTGTCTTTGTCTGTATATAATGGCAACCCCTGCGTTAGCAGACCAACATTTTGAAACCGAGATCAACATCCTGGAAACAGCAAATATAGACAATCTCACATCACAGTGTACTGTATTAACAAAGCATGGTATACAGGAAGCAATCATGTATATGCCACACCAAGACATTAACACATGTATGCTGGATACATCATTTTGAATTAGATTAAAGTACAATGATTAGATAAGAATTAGACAGGGGTTATGAAGTAAGATTTTTCTATTTATGTGAACACAGATATCACACCCTCCACTTGAAAGTAGAATGTATACAATTTGCAGATGACCAGTAGGTTGGTACTATGTAAAAAAACATTTAAAAAGAAAAGACCTTGAACCACTTTTTAAATTCAAGTCTCAACAATTGCTACCTTGGAGCAAAATACTCAAGCACTCTTCACGGAAAGCCTCATAAAGGAGACATGCATACGAGTGAGGATAGAAGATCTCTTGCTGCTTGAGTGGATGCACATTTGAACCCCTTTGTTACGGCAGAGAAAGAAATGAAAAACATTTTGAAGTTGGCTGACAGATTCCATTGGTCCTGAGGCTGTTTGACGTGCCGCATCCTGGCAAATTAAGGTTAAGGCAAGGTAGATGGAATCTATCAGAGCTTGACTCTGCCTCATCAGATGGAACAAGCAGCTGCAGGGCATCCCTTGTCTCGGTCTTGTCATTACACACGTGCGTTCATGTACGCGTGCAGCCACACAGTCATCCACATATGCATGCGCGCACACACACTGTGTACTCAATATAGTATTTGCTTTTATTCTCACTATGCAGACACATATCTACAATGTAATGTACATTACTCACTACACAGTGAAATCCTTTATGCCAAATATGCTTAAGATACAATACCAGTTAATTGCCACTACACCCAACAACACAGATTCTCTAAAAATAAAATAAATAAAATGTGATTTCAGATCCCTATTTCATGGCAAGTTTATGTTTACAAAGTGGTCACTAGGTTTTACTGTATCCTCATTTGCCACTGTCTCACACTCTGTAGTAACACAGATAATGAGAATGTAATGATAAAAGACCCAAAACCCTGTCTCTGTTTACTGTAAGAGGAAGTGAGACAGGAAGTGCACATGTAAGGGAAGCTACTGCAGACAACATGACATGCTCGCCTTTCCTGTAACTATGTGTCACATATAACTGCATGACTGAGAGAAAATGAATAAGTTAAAAGAATAATACTATGAAATAAAAAAATGCAATAATAACACATGTATCTACACGGACTTTTCATATTGTTCTCCCCCAATTCATACTCGTGCATGAACAGTGCAACAAACACACTGAACACACATAGAAACCATTACTGGCCGACCCTGATGTCTGCTCCATCTCAGGAAGTGAAGTGTTTCAACACTTCTGTCTTCTCGCACAGCAGCTGGACAGACAGTCAGGACTGAGAGGGGCTTTCCAACACACTCAAACCCTCCAAACAGTTGTAGATCCAGATTGAAAACCAGACAGACAGACAAACAAACAGACATCCACGCACTCTCAACCCACCCCCACCACAACCTCCATCATTACAAAGAACACACTTCCGCTTTCTGCACAGTCTTTGGTACCACTAATACCCAGAACACGACCACCAACCCTCACAGATAACCCACCAATACCACCCACAGAACTTTTTTTTTCTTCTTGTGCTCTGGTCAACTGCAAGCTAGTCTAATGTAGACTCATGTTTAAGCTGAAGGGCCTTTTGTTCTGACTGGTTACAGTTCACAGACCAGTCTCATTCCTTTCTCATTAAATGCATTATAAGCATTTGCATGTTTCACAACGGCATCAAACAATCTACACAATGCAACTTTATCTTTAAAAACATTTCCAAAATGTGTCACTTTTAATTTTTTGTTGAATGATGTATGTTATGTGACAAAAACAATGATACTTGTTGTGTTGACTAAGCAATCAATGTTATTCTGTATATTTTATTGTGTCATCAATACCTAAGTTTTACTGACCTCTAAGTGTTTACCAATGCATGTGTGCATTTGTATTCATGGCTACATGCATTCATATCATGCTAGCAACATAAACTTCATTAGAGTCGGAAGACCAGAACTGTAAGTCTAACAAAAGGCATTCACAGATAATATACTCATCCCATTTGACTGTCTTTTGTTTAAGTGAGCAAATTAAATATCAGGGCTAAGACAGGAGCAGCACAGTCAGTTAATTATGTCTAATAAATCTTGGTCCAAATTGCCCGCCAGGGGTGGAAACAGCTGCCGGGGGATGGAGGAACCGAAGTGGCACTTTGGTATTTGTTATTCTACCTTTAACAGATTACGCACGCTGACTTGTCATCCCTCATCCGGTTGGGCAATTGAAGTGAAGGGAGAACGTCAACACGCCGTCGGTCACTGCTTCTGTTTACCTCGCGGTAGCCTGGGGGGTAACACGCACTAATCAGCATTCAGCAAAATGCTCTGTAATTGGCTATGTTTACTCTGTTTTAGCATGATTGCATGCCTGATTGGATTGTCATATCCCATTGGAGGCAAAAGGGTCTCCCTCTTATTGTGTATGAGTTTGTGCATGTGTGTGTGGGGGGGGGGGAGGGGGCGGGGGGTTAAAGTGGGTTTCAGGTGAGATGGTGAAAAGGTTTTTCTTTATCAGGGTGAATTTTTATCATCAACTTCCTGCAGTAGAGAATAACACAGATTTTGAAAGTGAGGCATTTTTTTTTCCTTTAACTCAACTTTGCAACATTTATATTCAGAAGGTGAAAAAAAAAATCTTTAACAAGTTCCTCTTTTCTCCTTCTTAGCCACCACCTCAACTCTATGCAAAATATGTAATGCTGACCACAGAAATGTATCTGAAATATAAAGAAGAAGTAGAAATATCCACTCATAAGTATGGTGAGGTTTAAGGCACACATATGCAGATTATGTGGGCTCTGAGGTCTGTCCCCTACAGTAGGCTCCCAGAACACTCAGCTCTTTGTGCAACAGTATGTAAAACGAAACTTGATAAATGTTCACCACATACAGTGGATCATTGGTATCCAAGTTTGGGGTTAAAATTCTGTTGAGAGATAGGTATGTGCTGTATCCAACTATGTTTTTGTTGAAGTAAAAAACCAAGGTTGTGGATTATGTTCCGAATCAAAAAATTCAAGAGTTCAGTGGACCTAGCAGTAAGTTATCATCGTTGTGGACATGTCACAGGACTACCATGACACATAGGGATTTTTGAAAAGCATATACACAACCACCGAAGGGAAATAGGATATTACCTGCTATGTTGTGTGCAAGTGAGTTTAAAGCACAAGTAAAACTTACTGTTAGACCCACACAGCCCTTGTCAATGTGTAAAATCTGACCTTCAGTGCATTAACAGTAAACTTTCTTCTGAGATGAAATTCAGGATAAGCTAATTGTCGGTCTCAGAAAACAGATACAAAGCAGTAGCACCACCTCCCCAGAGAGTTTCAAACATATTGGTTCACAAGGGGCTCTGAATGTTTTCCTCCTAACACCCTGTTTTTAGCCAAAACTGATATGTGTCTTCGGGGTATTTTTCGTACTGTCTGTTAATGCTGCATTTGAGAAATGTCTGACTGAAAACAACTTGAACTGCACCTTTCCAGAGGCTGTCAAATGTTTGAATTGGGAGCTATGAAGGGGGATAGGTGGGGTAAAACTCAGATGGGATTTTGCCATGAGGTAAATTGGCAACAAACCAATGATGTAGAGATGTCATAGATGTGATTTAGAGGTTGGTTTTAGGGGTGCAGTGAGTAACCTAGACAGATTCTTACAGATCTTGAGAGGGACATAACTGCAGCGGTTCTGAACTAAGAGAGCTCAGAATCGGATCAATGAGTAACTTGAGGCCTACAATATAGACAAAAATAGACTGTTGGTATCATCTGTTTTGTGAAAATTGTTACTAGTTTTGATGGTGGTTGTACAGTATTGTATTTTATTGTATTGTGTTGTTGTATTTATTGTGAAGACATACAGTATACTGTACTTAGTCCTTCTGTTATACTTTGAAACTACTATTGAATGAGGATTGACATATGCATTCAAAAAATGTAGCATGGCTAATTAAGCATAGGCATCAGAGATCATGAGGGCCATGGAAATTATTTGACAATAAAATGTACCCTGAGAAACATATGTAAGTACTGAAATAAAAACCTATGAAGTGGGCAGTGAGGAGGATTGTTGCTGAGCAGTCCATGGAGAGTATTTACACTCATTATTCAAATTAACCCCATCCAAGTGTCTCTCTGAGTCTGCTGTGGTGTAATTGAGTTGTTACTTAAAACAGGAATTATTTTCAGTCCGCTTTTCCCTCAGTTGTTTTTATTGTCCCCCACACTGATGAAATTGCAAGGGTACCTGCAGGGGTGATTTGCAAAATTACCCAATTTCCCCCAACAGCCACCAACTCAGGTAGAGTAGCTCTACATTTATTTCTAAAACTTATGATTTTTAGAGGCTTCAGAGAGCAATAGCTAATTATAAAACTTTTGTATGTATCAATCCACCCATTTAGTAATATCCATGGTCTTGTACTGACCCCGACCCTGTCCCAGTTGTGTTGGCGTGGGGTGGGGCTTCTGTGGAAACCCAGTAAGCCACATTGACCAAACTTCTCCCAACATGTCACTCTGAATCCCCTTCATAAGCTGTGCTGAGCCGTACCCAGGGTCCTGTTAACACTCCAAACATTCAGAGTCACAGACCCGTGTCCCCAGCCATGCTCTTTAAACACTTGTTAAAACTTACACTTTTTTGCAATGTCAACAGCCTGAGAACGACCCTTCTGGGACTGCTACCGCACTATATGCACTGAGGAACTGCAACACAGAAAAAGAAAAGGGGAGAAAGAGTGAAAAGCAATAGAGGGAGAAATAACTCTGTACAGTGGAAGTAGCGCCCCCACTCTCCTCCTCCCCCTGTCTGCTTCATGAAGGGTCTGATTGAGAGATAGACCAACCCAACTCAGAGCCATTCAACCGAACCGCTCCTACGCCCCTGACCTGCTGTCTAAACCCCCTAAATTAGACTACTGAGACCCCAGGAGCAAGGCTTACATTACCAGTACCTGTGAAACCTTGGCAGGCCTCATCACCCTGAATGGAAACGCTGGGCAAATAAAAGCTGGCTGGCCTGTCTGCACTCTCTCTCTCTGCCCACAGATGGATGGTGAAAGGCAACATGAGCCTATATGGCAAAGACTGGAGGAATAGTTGGCGGGTTTCCCTTCTGGGCCCCTATAGGTCCCAGGGTCTAGTTTAGTATACCCCATGGAAAGTCTAGCCTGTCTGAGGAGTTTCCATTGTCAGCCAGCAGACAGACTTGGTTAGAAAGATCAACAGGGACTGAGAGAGGAAGAAGGCAAGAGATGAGTGAGAATGAGTATGTGGGAACAGTCGAAAGAAAGAAAGAAAAAAGAAAGAAAGAGGGAATGGAGAGGTCACCAACTTAGGGATCCATTTTGATGAAAAAAATAAGCTCTGAGGTGAGTCCCAAGGCCGCTTCATAATCTCTGGGTGAGGTCCTGCTGAGATCCAACCCAGATCTCACCCAGAGGCATGGGATAGTGTGGCTAATTCCCTCCTTTTGTGACAATGTTGGTGGAAGCGACGAAACTATAGAAAGAACTGGACAAATGCTAAGCCACTCTGCCAAGTCCTTTCACACTTTCCAGCCCTGTGATACTATTCCATTGCATCATAGCAACTAGTATTGTGCTAAACACAGACAATCACACAGACGCACATACTTACATGTCTGCACACATATTTACATTTACACTCCGCCAGCGATTGTCTTTCATACATAACAATGTTGGGCTTGCAGACAGTCAGATACAGAGCAGGTGAGATCATTGGACAGTGTGTGAGTGCGCGTGTTTTTAGGCTCTGACCGTGTAGACGAGGGGGTCCTCAGTTGGAGACTGAGAGGAGAGGCAATGGCAGGGGGTAGATTAGCACATACCCCACAGTGTGATCAACAAGAAAAAAACATTTAATATGAACATAATAGTGCAGACTCAAAATTGCCCCTAAAGCTAGCTGCAATTCTGGGCAGCAAGAAATAGCCACCACTTATATACATACACATGTAAAAAATCTAGTATTTTCTTCAACTCTTTCCTTTCTTATTAATATTTTTTTTCATCCCTGATGTGATGAAGGAGAAATGTAATTCATCTGTAGATGGGTGAAGACGAGCTTCCTCTCCTTTGCCGGCATAAGGTGGCGGAAATAAGAGAAATGATTATGGAAGGAGAGAGGAGAGGAAACTTAATGGGAGGAAATCATTTAGACGTTACAGTCATTTTAATGTCCTCATGTCTGTTTCAAATCATCCTGGAGGGGCCGGACACACTAGTCTGACACACTGTTAGCAAGAGAGGGTGTTACTTTATTGCAAACTTGTATTGCATTTAACACATTATTTTCTTATTAGAAATCTGAGGAACAGAATCAAACAGGAAATGCAGAAGGCTGGGGGCAGTTTGGGAAATGGAGTTATGGTTTGATACAAATCTGATAGGAATATACAGTCACTGGAAAAGCAAGTGCTACTATAGTGACACACATGAAAATTACATCACTGTATTGTGTTACAAAAGAAGGTACTGTAAAGGGAAGTATATTATATTATATTGTTTCTGTACAGTCTCTTTCACACATGCCCTCAAACCATTTCTTTTGCACATTAAGTAAGACACCCTGGAGTCAAATCCTGAACTGCTGCCTCTGCCTGTTCACCCTGCCTGAGGCCCTGTGTCTTCTAAAGACCTGTTTGTTCACAAGTAGAGCACAGCAGGTGTTTGAGCAAAGTGCAAGGTGGAAATGCGGCTCCCATTGCTGCTGTGAGACTCATTTATTGAAATGCTCTCAATTTCTCAACAAAACACGCTGCGCTTTTAGGCTAGGATGCGCAACAGTGTGTCCTTCCCATTAACCATGAGCAAAAGATGCCAGCGGTGGAAAGACACCTCTCAGTGGGAATGCAACCCTGCGTTACAGAATCGCTACAGTCTGTTTTAAAGAAAATTATTCAGCTGCACACTTTCATTTTACTTGTCAATAATGTGCTTATAGCTGTGAGGCATGGTGCATTTACAGTACACCTGCTCCTTAGTCCCCTCACTACCAAATCCGTGTATTGTTTCAACGCAACCTTTGCCAATAATAAAGTGGAAGCCAATCAAAGCAAATAGACCAGTGGATCTTTACCATGTAATTGGGGATCTGTGTAATCGTTAACCTTGGCTCAGTGGAAGAAGTTAATGAATCAAATCAATACCTCTCTCTACTGATCCATAATTATTTGAAAAGAGATGAAAAATTAAACAGGCCGAGCCTATGAGGTTATCATGCCATGCAATTAGTCCGCCGGAGGGAGATTATGTTACCTAGATACCATTGGGGAAGTGTAATTTCTCTTGCAGATGGAGTTTTTTTAATGAAGAGTGCAATTACCTAAATAGGTCAGCCAAAGACACACTGCTGCTGTTGCTGCTGCTGCTGCATGCCGCTTCTCAGCGTACCTGAGAGGAAGCTCCTGGAGAAAAAAAAACAAAAAACAGCGCGCTGTCTGCAACTGTTGTTACCCCCTTCAGGCTTCAGGATCCTCCTCTCTCTCTCTCTCTCTATTTCTCTATTTCTTTCTCACTCTTCCTCCGACACTCCCTGGATGGTGTATCCTCTTTTTTTTTTCCTAATTAAATAGCGCATACATAGAAGTCTTTGTTATGTAGAAATTCAGCAGGAATAACTCTTGATAATGTTTCCTCCAAATCAGGCTCAGGTGATGTGTTGTGACCATTTGTTTACTGCAACATGTGCAGTAATTCATCTGTCAAAAACTTTGACATTTAATATTTACTAATAATATAATGTTTATTATTTAGGATTATGCACATAATTATTGATTATGTTGTGATGATAATTTTTGACCATCACTGAAACAGATTTGCTGATACCTGTCATAGTCATTCAATCAGAGCCATGTGACACATTTAAAATGCTACTGTGTCCATCAGTGTTTGTTGAGGCATTCATTGATCATTGATATGTTGATACTGTATATGCAATTTTTATGAATATGATTGATTGCGTTTATGACACCGCACTATTCATTTAAATTATATATGAAAAATTCCCTATTGCATATATTGTTATGACACTAAGCATGGCTGCATGGTAAAATTATGTAGCCTTTGAAAGAAAATACCAACGCTACCTAAATGTTAGTGGGAAATGTAATTAAACTAGTAACATAGTCCCCAACGCTATGCAAACAATTAACATTTTACATGGACAAATGCATAACAAGGCAGGAAAACACACATGTCCTGTGTTGTTAATTAACATGATTGTTACAAAACAGCTGTTTTCCCCTCAAGAGTGCCTGGAATTAAACTGTGGTAAAATTTAGGTTCGGGACCTGGCCCCTAATGTGTGGGGAGTACAGTGGAAATAAAAAAAACAGAAGCTGTGACAATGGCTACACCTTAAGTTACGGGTCATTAAATTCCTGTAGTGGAAAATGCCTAAGAGGGAAGTTTAGTAAGAGGGAATAGGTTTTACTTCATATGCAATATCAGACAATAAAATCTTGACAATGGCCCAAAGAAACAGAGAAATGATAGACATGAGAATAAGTACCATAATAACCTGTATTTTCCTGGAAGCTACTGCATGTTATGATTTCTTACAATTCCCTTAAAAGGTAGTTAAGAATAAATAAAGACATTGCACCACACTAAATGACTTGGTACTCTTTTCCACATGTTTGAAAATATACCGTTGTGATTAGTGTAAAATTGCAATAACCACTTCAATTTAGTGTTTATATTTTGCCACGCAGTTGCAATTAGGAAAAACATATAACACACAATGAGCTCAGCAGGCCGCTAATACTCCAAAGTAGGTAAAAGAGAGCAGGTACTTAATGAAACACAGCTCAGACTACAAGGTGGTGAACTCATAATGGAAACTGTATGGCGTATAAAGAAAATGAACTGAAGAACATGCCACTAATAAGCACATCTAAGTTTTTTGTTGTATCTGATCCGATACCAACATGTAAAAGTAGGTGGTTTTCTCTACATGTGCTATATGATTGAAAGGAGAATTTGGCACATGCTTTCTCTCCTCAACACAGAACGAGTGACCTTGTGAACTGCCAAATGGTGCCTGTTTCAGGTTTTCAATGTGGCAGGTGCCTTGATCACGATTCAACCAACTTGTCAACAAGCACTGTTTTCCTGAAACTTGGCAGGGACTCCACAACAGATTCCAAGTTGAAACTTGGATGAATACATTCCAAAGCTGGAGGAGTTTTTTTTTTTTTTAATCTCTTATCCACGCTATACCCCTTCATTGTTGCGTTGACCTAAACCTTAAAAAATATAGTTTTACCAATGCAAGAGGGAAAACATCAGAAGAGACTTCAGGTATCCTGTTAGACAATAATTTGATCCAGTGCGATAAGATCTGCAGATGATAGAGACCATGTATTCAGCTTGTCTTTTTTGATGGACAGGCTCTTCCCAACCCTCCTACACATTGACACATAGGAAATATGTTTCAGGGAATGACACTAGCATACCCTCTTACACTTAATCATTGTCAATCACTCTCTGCGCTTGGCTCGTTGGGTAATAGGAACAGATCCAGCATCGCATCCCCTCCAATCTGCTTGGCTCTCACACGGGAGGTGCATGCTGTTTTCATGCCTGTGTGGGATGGCTTCAAGCTGTTTTCTTATCAAAAGGCCCATTCAGACATTCTCTTTGAAAGGCATTGCAAACCTCAGATCTCACAGCCTCCGTTCAACCACATGTCTTGATTTAAGAGGCCAGAATCAGATTTGCTGCCACGAAGAGCTGTCACTGTTAAAGAATGGGATGTGATTTATCATCTTGAACCACACACAGCACTGATAACCAGAGCAAGCATTTGTACCCATATGCGCATGTACATGTATGTGAGGGTGGACACACACACACACACACACACACACACATTACTCCCCGCCCATTCACCCTTCCACCTCACATACTGTAAATACCTAAAAAACAAATCAACACATGTTCTCAAGCTCACTCATCCACTGGCTCAATCACTCCTATATGCTTTCACACAAAACCGCAATTTCGCATAGAAGCTGTCTTGCCCCTCGTTCTCTTGCAGTGTGGAGTTGGATCACATGCTTTTTACAAACTGCAACTACATCACCTTCCACCCAGGGATCCTCTCTAAACGCTCCCTTTTAAACCTCCACTAACAGTCTCATCATTGATTTTATGTCTCTGTGTTTTTTTTTTTTTCCTCCTCGGGTTGTAAGCAAGCAAACACAGCTGAACCCTAACACCCTGTGTCCCGCTGTGTCTCCCTCAGGGTGTTCTCATCACAAAACAGCTACATAACATCTCAGAGTGAAACACCCTCAGCAACACAGGCCATAGAAAGGCAAAGGTGATGGGAGCAGGCTTTACACCATTTCAAACGTACAGAGCCATCAAATAAACTGCTCTCTCTCTCTCTCAACATTTGGAGGTTGAGCAGAGTTACTTTTCCAAAGAAGTGGTTTCTCTTAACTCTTTATCCATTTCTCACTTTTTACCCTGCCCTCTCTCTTTCTCTCTCTCTCTCTCCAGTTGCAGCTTATTATTTCTTTGTAGAACAGTATGTGATTGCCAGGATTGCTTGGTGGCTGTGTCTTCTGAAGTTGTTAGTTTCAACGGAAAGGCAGACTCCTCCAATTCTCCACTTCTGATCTCTTTTCCTCTCTCTTCTCCCTGCCCTTTTGCGCTCTCTCTGGCTCTTTTTTGTCATCCGTCAACAAACTGTTGCAGTGTATAGTGGTTTCAGTGGGATGAATAATCATCATAAGGTGTGTTGGTGGGGATGGAGAGGAGACTAAACTTGCCAAAGGCTACCGAGTACAAGTGTAAACGTCGTCTGCTTTCCTGTCCCTGTTAGCTCAGCCATTTTTGGGCGGTCAGGCTGTCTTGCCACAATCACACGCTGGCGCCACAATTGCCTAGCCCCAACTGCAACCCTTTCACTGTGTAATGAATACATCCAGAAATAAACTTTAACCGCTCATGCCCCGTTGCTTGCCCCCCGTGCGTATATGTACAGAGACAGGACTGGAGTGATGTTTGTGTTGTGCCCTGGATAGTGGCATGCTCACCTGGCCCCAGGACGTCGTGTGGTGATGGTGTGGTTATGGTTCAACACAGAACCAGTCAGTGAGAGAGAGGTGACCACTGACCGCTGTCACCCAATGGTGGGACCATACACACCCCTGTTCCAGGGAATATTGGTAAGGGTGAGAGATGACCAGAGAAGTAGAGTGGTGTTTTTGTGTACTCATGTTCATGTTCACATGGCATGTGCATGTTGATGGGCACATGAAAAGGATGCATGATTATGACCACACATTTTTTTCTGTTTATACAGTACATGTGTATAGAAAAGCTTTTTGCGGTATTCAATTCTGTCTGCATGTCTGTATGTATGTACGGTTCGTTGCCACAAGAGATAAATATACCTGCACTGAGCCCACTGAGCTTGGAGTCTTGATTGTGCAAGGGGTGGTCGGATCAGAGCAGTAATTTTCCACATCTACACTCAGCCCACTTGAGTCTACCTTGAAGGGCGTTTCTATGAGGATAAGTGCTGTATGGTTCCATGTGTGTGTTTGTGTGTGTGCACTGTACGTAGTGTATGCTTGCACACATTTTTGCTTGTCTGCATCTGTGTGTTTGTGCACTGCTGCCTCTGTTTGTTTTCAACGATACTAAAGCAGCAGCTTTCCTTCATCTAAATTGCTGTTACAATTTTTAATTCATTTATTTTCATCTCTCCTCTCTAAGCAAATAAGCACACCTATATAATCAGATAGCACAATATTTATTTTGCATTTCCATCTGTAATAAATGAAACCAATTAAGCTGTACTTTTAAATTAGGGAGGAGGCAATCCTAATTTTCTCCTTAAGTGCGGCTTCCACGGCAATCAGAGGCCTCTGCAGGGGGTCGGCAATGGAGGCGTTGGGTGGGAGAGCACACAGCAGGGACAAACTGACTGAATGCGAGAGCCTACTGCACACGGCAGAATCTTCTTCTGGCATGCACTTTTTCTCTCACATACACACACATATGCCGGTGTGCACATGCATACACAAATTCACACAGAAACAGCCAATATCACACAAACATTTGCACATATTCTCTCTGTTAATTCAGTCTCATCGATAGGTTTAATGGAGTGATACTGAATAAAATTGTATTGTTGTCAATTTGGTGATGTGATGATCTTCAGTGTTTCACAGAGTGTCTTTCTGGTATGCCACACTGTATGTTTGACACTGAGAGACATCATGTTAAGTGTGTAAGCCCATTCTTCTTCTTTTCCTATGAATGAATTTGTCCCCGGGCAAATGTGGATATGACAGCTTCCTCAATCTGTGAACAGGGGAAGTATTTACTGTTCCAGTCAGAATATTAGGGAACTTGGCCCTGTGTCATCTTTTTTTGTCATGTCTGACTGGATTTTCCCTTTTCTTCTGATGAGTATGGGCTGGGATTTAAAACAGATTTTTTTTTTTTTTTTTATTGTATAGAAGCTCACAGCAAAATAAATAAATGTTCATTTTTATCTGTCTCACATTTCTTCGTCTCAAATGAAGAAGACTGTAGCTGCAAGAAACCTGTAAAAATTACTTGTAAAACTGTGTATTGAATTAAGCACTGTGCGACACCAGAGAGTTTGATTCTGCACAACTTCTGTAAAATTAATAAACAAACTAAATGAATAAATAAGAGCTGTGCTGCAATGTTGACCAAGTAAACAGGCAGACAAGCAGACTGGCTCGTTGTGAGTATTTATAGCTTGAGTTTGGCAGCTCTTAGAGGAAGCTCAGAGCTTTTAATTGAAAATTTTCTATAGTCTGGAGCGACACTCACTGCTCCAAAATGCACTTTTTAGCCTTTTCCTTTTTGTTGTCACTTTAAGACTAAAACATACATGTTCAGTCTTTTTCTCTATAACACAGATCACTCTGATATTACAGTAATTAGCATAAATGTTCAAAATGGAATTAAATCAGACTAAGAGCTGCATTCATTAGTGTACACTGATTTTAAAATGTGTGACAACATACAACATGTCATTTAAAATGCAGGGCAGTCATGGATTAATTAGTAAACAGTTTTTTTTTTTACTTGAATTGTGTAGGGCAAAGATAAAATGCTATTTGTGCTTTACCTGTCGTTATAAAAATAAAAATATATAAATAAAAACAATATACACAAATGAAGTGTTAAAATTTTGTTACAGGCTTTTTCTGTTTTGTTCTGGAATGAAAAATGAACAGCACTACTGTTAATGACAAAACAATGAGCTTTATTTAAAGGGTAAAGTACATGAAAAATATTGCAAATATACAAAATTACTGATGAAGATGGCCAAAGTTTTCAAATATAAGACTCTAATTCAAAATCCAACTTTACTTTTGCAACTCGACAGAACTTTCCCTGTAAACAATTAAAACTTTCCTCTTGTACATGGCTGTGGTACCTACAATTCCTCTAGTCTAGCAGGCTTTATTTTTGTTTTTTTTTTAAAAAAAAAAAGTAAAGGAAGAAAAGAAAAGGCGGAATTCTATCCGTCACGTTAGATCTGGCATAGTCGTCTTATAGTTTGAGGAAGCAGTGAAGAAGTTGAAGCTCAGACACAACAGTTGTTAGTCAAACGCAGAAATGCTCCACAGGCACAAGGATGGAGAGGCAGAGGAATGGAAAGAGAGATGCATAGAGAAAGAGAGGGATGAAAAGAAAAAGAAAGAGCACAGGCCTTCCTCAGAACTGTATTCATGGAGTCTGGCTCTTTCAGGTTCATCTCTCATTACTCCTGGGTGCTCTCTCAAGCTTAGCGGAAATGGATTATGCTACACAAAGAAAGGAATAATCACCCTATTCTCCTCCTCCTTCTCTGATAAACACACACCACGCGTAGGTGCACGTGGACACATCCATGCACATACACACACACACACATACACACACTCACACATAAACATGCACACGCTCTCTTCCAGTTTGTTGTTTTGCAATACACACTGACGTACACACACACCGAGTGAGCCAAGCTTTGTGTGGCTGTGAGTCGCTGAGTGTGGTGCTCGTTCTCTCGTTGCATGCCAGGGGACTCGTCAATTATCTCCCCAAACGCACCCAGTCCTCGGGGGGAAAAGGCGGTGAGGGAGACGTCCCTGTTTTTGAGGGAACCTGGAGTTTGCAACATTCAGTTGAGTGACAATACATTCACGCTCTAATTCTAGGCTAGCAGATGTAATGTTTTTTTTTCCTCTCTCTCTCTCTCTCTCTCTCTCCTTCTCTCTTCCTTTGTCTCACTCTTTTCTGCTCTCCTTGTAGTTCTTATCATTTCAACTTTGAGAAGTTGGAGCTCCTAAAGGCTTTAGTCAATGTGTGTGTTTTGGATGGTTTCGAGTGGATTTTGAGTGTGTGTTTGTGCTTTGTGTGTGTGTGTGTGTGTGTGTGTGTGTGTGTGTGTGTGTGTGTGTGTGTGTGTGTGTGAGTGTGTGTGTGGATTAAAGAGTGTATGCTTACAGTTTGATCTTTTTTATCTAATGCAGGCAAGGTGGTACTCCCTAAAGATTTAGTTTTTTCCCTGAGCAAATTTAAGAAATGTCTGCAAAGAAAAAAACACAATAACAAACAAAAGAAAAACAACAATTTTATCATATTCATGTAATTAATTGTGCAATGATTAGCATTTTCTCTTTTCAAGCATGAAACACAAAACAGCTTTAGCACTTTTGCATTAATATAAACAATCACATCAAGCCTTTCATGGATTCAAAGTTTGAACTGACAATAATCTGATACAGTAATATTTTGATAACTTTGTGCCAACTATACACAATATTTTTAACAGATGGCACTCATATCATTACACTTTTGAAGTCTGGAATCTTGAGTCGAACATATAATTGCTCTGTCTCCTGACAGCCAGCAAGCAGATTGCCTCACTGGGAACGGCGTCAAATAAAAAAACTCCCTGTCCATGTTTGTCTTGCTGGGGTGACTCACTGTATCTGTGAGCGCTGGGCTGCGAGGCCACTTCTACCTGGTTAAATTAAAGAGAATATGAATAATAGATGGAGAGAATGACACTTCCGTCGCCAGGGGTAATGAAAGACCGACTCCCAGCTCTCTCTTGTCACTCCTCTGACTCACCGAGAGCGCTAATAAAGATGACACTTGACAGCTAACGAGACCAATCACGGGTGGGGACATGCACACAGAGAAAGACAGAGAAAAAGAGAATAAGAAAAAGAATAAGATAGAAAGAAAACAAAACATAAGAGGAGGGCAAGTGTCATCAGGGCTACTAACCCCTGGCTGGCCAAACAACTAGATGTGCTGTCAGGAATTGAGTGTTCTGCTTTAGCGTTCAGCAACCTATTTTAGAAAGTCAACAGATGACTGTCACACACACAGGTCTTTGAACGATAGAGAGGGAGAGACAGGAGGGAAAGAATAAAAAAAGAAAGTTGTTAGTAAAAAGCGTATATTATGGAAAAACAAAGCAGAGGAAAAGACAGTGACTGAGATTTTAAGCCTGTCAATGGAGGCCTTGAAGGTTGGAAGGTGGAGAAAGCCCTGCCCACAGCCTGATCTCCTGGGTCAGCTTCAGCTCCAGCCTCTGCCGCAGAGTGCCCAAAGAGAGGGTGTGCCATTGTTTACTGTCCGTGGTGCGGGTAAACAATAAACAATGAAAAGACTGAGAGGTTGCCAGCTCCTCACCCGAATGTTGCCATTTTGGGAACTCAAACACGCCCCCATGCTCCTCACGGCCCCTACTCACCACCCACTCCCTCTCTCCCGCTCTCCACCTCTGCCACCTCCCCTGTTCAGATCCATCCCCGGCCCCAGAAACCCCAGAGGGGCGGTCGCCCAGCCTGCCCACGCTGCCCTCTAAGAAACCACGAGAGGGTGTGGTTCCGCCTGGAACAGGGAAGCCATTTATTTTGGGCGCATCTCTGCTGACTGACTCATGTGTTGACTGGAAAGTTGGCTGCATGCTCCATGGGCCGAGGCTCCACTAGCCCTGTGGGCTATCAGTCCCTGACCTGCCCTCCCTCCTTTTGGGCCCCCTGCACCTCAGCCCACCACACGTCCAAATGCACCAATAGCCACCCACTCCCATCCACCCACCCACCAGCTTTCATCACCACTCTATTTTTGTCTTTATGTCGGCCCTGCAACCTAGCACCCTGCTCTTAGTCTCAAATTGAAGAATTGCCATTGTTTCACAGTGACCTTTAGCTGGCGTTTTGTAAGAGATAATTATCTAAGTTTGTTTTATGATAGGTATGTGTCACATGTTTTGTTTGAGGACATTTTTTCCTGAGAATATACAAAGTAAAGAAAAGAGACAAAAAGCCAGAGAGAGAGAGAGAGAGAGAGAGAGAGAGAGAGAGAGAGAGAGAGAGAGAGAGAGAGTAGACCACTAGAGTGCAGATAAAGTTGCCATAAATCAAAGCTTCATATGCATTGGGTTTATTTAACTTCTCTTGATCTTTAATTGCAAACCTGCTGATGAAATACATGTTTTGACGATTAAATCCTTAATCTTAGGCACATGGGTTGTGGATGAGTGAGAGTTACTGATGGGAAAGACTCGCCCTAAAATTTGAAAATTCTTCTGCACATACAGTGTACAAGCCTATTTTGCTTCAGTGGCTAAAAACAAACCCAAGCACACACTCTTTAAATACATCTATACAGCCTTAAAATATATATGAAGCCATATTTATCATGTTGGCAGTCCTTGAAACTAAGAATTCATTCAATCAATTTGAGAGTGAAAAATGGGTCTTTAATCCAATCAAGTACCCATTAAATGTAAGGAATAGGGCACCATTGAGAGCTCTTACAATTCTTGGTTTAGTCATCAACTATTATAATACATTGCTGTTAATGCTCTCAGTGGAGAAATAAGTGACCTACACACAAACTGTATTTATATTGTGTGTGTAATAATTGAAAATTAGTGTTTAAATCACACTGATCCAGTTGAGGAAAATGTGTGTACTTCATGTACTATACACTGTGTGTTCCTGTATATGGGAATATGATCTGTCAAAAAACCCTCAACCTACAGTAGAGAAAATTTTCACAGCTGGAATATTCCAGATGGCATGAGTAGTCAATAAAAGAGAGGATGAGGGCCCATAAAAAAGTTTAAAAATGCCCAAATGTAACAGGACTTTTATTTATCTGCCGGGCAATGAGTGCAGTCTTTTATATGGTCTGGATCAAATTTACTCTTCCTCTATATAATGTTACTGGAGGATGGAGACTTAGTTTTGGACCTGAAAACTTTCCTTAATATAAATGTCTTTGCATTGCCCATGTTTCAAAATATACTCATATTTTGCCTATGCAGCAAAGGTAATGATTTTGAAAGCACCACCACTACCAATACTGACGAAAACCTAACCACTGATTGACGAGATTTGTACCTGCCACTCTACTCGAATGGCAGGTACACGCTGCAAAGCATGCTGACCTACTGTGCTGCATCTTATTTCTTTACCTATTTTTTATTATGGAGTGGTCAAAAGAAGCTGTGAAGTAGGGTGCGCTTCATCTTCCTCTGTTTCTCCCCAGGGTCCCCATATTGCTCTGGAGATGTCTGTGGGTTCCTTGCTATGGCGTGGCGCTCTGACATTCCCTCCACACCCACACTGGCAGCCAATGTGCCAATTAGTGGCCTTCTCCGCAGGGGTGGGTGTATGGGAGGTGGAGAACACAGAGGAACGAGAGGCAGAGGAGAAAAGCAAGAGAGAGAGTGTGTATATGACCGTTTCTGGATGTGTGTGCGTGTGTGTGTGTGTGTGTGTGTGTGTGTGTGTGTAACAAGGCCTCAGACCTCAGACATTCCTTTCGCTATGACCTAGGGTACAATTAAGGGGATGTCCCTCCCCTGCCTCCCCTCCTTGGTGGACCACATCAACGGAAGTCCTGGCCCAGCTGGAGGCTCTAATGACGGGAGGGAGGCCAGGTCGCGACCCTGGTGTGCCACCTCAGCGCCACACCCTTCCTGTTTAGGTCCAGACAGGGTCTACACCAGCAGAGGAGGAGAGGAAAGGGGACAGGGGAGACAGGGAGTAGGAAAGTGTTTCGGGAAGATCTGGAGAACTGTTTAGAGAGATTGGGGAAAACTATTATGGTAGTTGTTCATGTTGTGCTAAAAGAGCTTATTTTGCTACAGTGGTATCATTTGATTTTTTTTTCCTTTAACTGTCCACTCTATCATCAAAGTAAAGACATGACTTCTTCAAACTGATCACACTCTTAATGTACCAGAGCTACAAACTCATCCTTGACAAGTCAGATCAAGATCAGGGTTTGGGTTAAAATAACCACAATGTTAATGTTAGTGAAACATTGTGGTTCAAGTTGAAATTACTATTTGTTAAGGTTAGGGGGACTTTTAATATTAACAATGCATCAAATGACTGTCATATGAGAGGCATCGCTCATAGTGATGAACCTACAGAGAATTGCCACCAGACTCCCCCGACTTTATGGAGCTTTATAGCAAGTGTTAGCTCGTTGTTTAGCTGTCCGGCCCACAACTTTACTGATTTGGTAAAGAGAGCAAAAAAGCTCTAAAACGCCACTGTACGCTACCAAATGGCAAACAGACACAGTTAGCGACTAGCTGGTGGAGCATTTAGCCACTAAAGAGCCAGATATTTCTCTCAGGGGTTGGTAGAGACCAAATACAGAGCTAAAAGAGAGAGTGCATTGACCGGCTGGCCAGAGACACGACTCCAAATAGATGATAATATTGCTCTGTAAAGAAGCGACTGTTAACAAATTCATCATATCAACTTAAATGGTGATGATACATTATATCAATGCTGTGTTCCGCAGACCCAAGTGGCCAAAACATCACTTATTACAAGTTTTGTTTTGTTTTTTTAAACAATATTGACTGTTGATGATGTTTTATTGACCCATCCATCCACTCCACTGATGTCCTCCTTTGCTCCCATCATAATTACTATGGCTGCACAGAGTGCTTTGTCACGTGAGCGGAAAATTTTGGGCGCTTGGGGCGCGACTGATTTTGTCTGTACTGCTGTCATTTCTTGCCCTGTTTCTTCTACAAAACACCCTAACTTTGGACAAAATGATAAACTGGGCATATTACAGACCAGCATTACAGGTAGTAAAGGGTAAGATGAAAGGCACAGATGGGCTTTACAGAATGTGTGGTTGTCTGGGCATTTGTTAGTATGCAGAGAGTTGTTTTAGAGTATCATGGGACTGAAGGCTGTGGTCCTCAGCCCTGCTATCAGAGAACCCACCCTGATGGAGAGGCTCGGATAATGATATGTCTGTGAGTCTGTATGTCTGTCATGCTTCTGGATTTGCTTGCTCTGCTCTCGTGAGTGAGGAACAGCAGGAGACATGTGGGGGTGGTAAAAAGTGTGTGTGTGTGCACGCTGTATGGCTTTGTATGTGGATGGTGTACAAGAGGGATCGTCATACGTGTGTGTGTATGTGTGTGTGTGTGTGTCAGGGGTCCCCACAGATTATAGATGTTGATGAGCGTCTCCTCTCAGCTTGGAAACCCTGTAATTGTCACCTTGCTCAAGTAGGGGAGAGGGGAGAGATAGGCATTAGATAACCACACAAAAACCCGCAATCAAAGAAAAGGGAAAGGTGGACAGATATAAGACAAGATGAAGAACAAGAAGGAAAAAACAGTGGACCTGACCTAAAAGAGAAATTATGTGGTGGACATCTCAGTGACCAGCTTAAACGAATATTCTGCTGGTGTGATTTACACAGTGCGCTACAGTACATGCCGTATGTGTGAGCTCATGTGTGGTGTGCATTCAACCAAGGCTGCGTGTGCATCTCTGCTTTGTGTGTGAGAGAGAGACAGAAACAACTAGAGTGAGAGACAATCAATGCTTGTCCTGTGATCACAGTCATTACATTATTAGTGCCTGAGTGACCAGCAACACTGATAGTGTTTCCACTTTGTCACTGAGCAAACCAGACCAGCATGTTCAGGGTGCGTTCCTTTACACTTCATTAGGCCATGAGTGGAACTTAACGCTGTACTTAAGCTGTACTTAAGCTGTACTTAAATGAGTATGGTTTGCTTGACTGTGTAAAATCATGTGCCCTTTAATCCTATACTATAAGAGCTGATGTATATTCTTATGTACAGTAGATACGTTTAACCTGTCCTATATTTGTTATTTCCAAATTTGAGAAGAAAAAAGTTAAAGTTTGGTTTCGTCTTGCGTAATAATCTGATCTCGCTTCAAAAGCCAGACTGTGTTTTTATAACTGAGTCATTTAATTGTTGTTGCTCAAGTTTTAGTACACCAGTTATTAATTCGTTACTGATATTTAGTAGTTAATTAATACATAGTTCTGACCTGCTTGTCCTGTTCAGGCATGGTGCTGGCTGCAGAATATCCCTGCACGCATTAAGGAAAATGTAGGGTGCACTTCTATAAATCACCAGTCTAGTACAGGAATAATACACACTGTGTGGACACATTCTCATGTTGGCACATTAAAATTTACAATGCACTTTATCTCACAGTCTTTGGACTGTGAGATTTTACGGCGTGGTTATGTAGAGTGTTTTGTTTTTTCTCACCGATTCACCGTGTTTGTCATGTTTGTTCCAATTCGACATGAGAGAAGATGAAGTTTTCTGCTAACAAATTGATCCCCGAGTTTTGAACTTTCTACTTCTCCTTGTCATCTCTGGGGTGGTCCACCTGACTATGACTATGTCCCAAATATGTAATTCCATAATATTTAACAGTTGTTAGAAACATAACTGGGCTTTTTTTTAAAAAAGGCTTTACTACAAACAAGTAATTGGAAAGTCATCTGCTTGCAAGTAAATTTTTTACTGTATCAACAAATTCTTGCGCTGCAGTCATGGATGGCCAGTTAAAAACATTAAATTATGTGTGTATAATTAGATTAGACTGAGAGAGAATATTTAAATATCATGGCAGTACCCTTAGAATAAGGACTATGTGTGTGTGCTGCTATACTGTCTTCCTGTAGTGTCTACAGCACTGTAACAGGAATGATAAAGACAAACACTAATTTGTCTGTATTGACTGTACTGCTCCTCAGTTTCTCATTAGCTTCTATTAATCTATTTACCCTTCACAGTGCCCTGACACCACCCCCAGAAACCCAGCCTATGCCAAAACTGAAGTGACACTGGCACCGCAGGCGAGGTTGGGAGGCCATGAGGTCATACCAATGATGGCACTAGCTGTCGACCGGTGAGATGTGGGGCCCGTAGGCGGAGGGGTGCTAGGTGCCTGCAAGGGGAGAGTGAAGGGAGTGTGCCGGGGGAAGTGAGACATTCATTAGGAGAGCCAAGCTGACGCTGTCACCCTCACCCTCTCCTGCTTCTAAGGAGCCTGCTCAGACACACGCCAGCCTCAGCTGCTACCAGACCGCGGCTGTGCTCTGAACCGACATGCCTTCAACATTCAAGTCACCGTTTGTGTGTGCATATACTGTATGTGTGTGCAACTGAATGTTAAAATGTTGTTTTATGCTTTGAAACACTGTCACACACATGCTATTTCATCCACAGAAGCAGATGATAGAGTGAGGAGATAAAGATACAGAAAGAGCGAGAGACACAGTGAGTCTATTATGAAATGCAAGTTCAAGTTCATGGTTCATCTGCTGAGGCCTTCTGCTTATTTCAGGCGCTTCTGATGACAAATGAGACAAGCATGTTCCCTCAGTCATCTTGCTCGCCTGTGAAAGCAGAGCCCATTTTATTGGACCTCTAATGCGATGAGAGAGGCCAGGAGTCAATTACTGTGTACTTATTCTCCCTCTGCCTGAACATGGACTTGTTAACGCTTCCTAATAATGAGCTACAGTGAATAACAGGGTTACACTGCATACTTTTGACTCACTAAAAGGAAAACATTTTCCATTCCCTCCGTGCCCTAAAACTGATGCCTGATAAAACGAATAAAGAGGTGAGAGACAGGGGGTATGTTTACCTTAAAACTGTAATGATGTCCTACGCTTTTGTTGTTCATACAATAGTAGTTGCACAGCTGTGCACATGAAGTAATGCCATTATTCTTTGATGATATTTTATTTACAAAAGCAGAATACTGTGCAAGATTAAAGGTTCTGTGCATCTAATGTTTACTCTTCTGAAGGAATAAATTGGTAAGGGTAGTGAGTAGAACGAAGCACAAAATCATGACACATCTAGTCCTTAAAGCAGTGCTCATAATGCATTGCTGCCCCAAAAGACTTGACTCACACCTGACTCCTTTTGAACTGGCATTTTGTAATTAGCCAGATTGGTAACAGTAGCTAGCTGATGCTGAAAGGAGCCCTTATGAACTCCCTATCTGCATCATTATACTCTACCTCTGTAAACTACAACTCCTTTGCTAAAAATACAGTAGTGGTTTGTCTTATTTTAGCACTTGCCAATGTTAGCTAATTTACAGTTGTGGTTTCTGTTGGTGTCGGCTAGTTACCTTTCTATTGAATTTATTTGTTTTTCTTGCTGGAGTGAAGAAGAGAGGGGGTTGGGCGGCAGGCATACACTCAAGGATGAGGTAAGATGGGTGTCTATTTTGATTTTTTTTTAATTAATCGACACATACGGAATTGTTTATTTCCCCACACACAACAACCAACAAATTTTGTTGTTTGCTGACTGAACCACATAGTTTGCTTTCCACACTTTATGCAGAGTTGCCAGATTTCTTTGTTTTTAGTGCAGTTAAGGATATTCTGCAAGTTTTATAATAACTAAGTGGATAAATACTGAAGCTGATTGGTCCACTTCACATCATACCGCTCACATCTGACACATCCTGAAGTCAGTTGTGAGAACTAATATCATCTAAACAGAGAGCATTTTACATTTTAAGCTTCAAGCCAGACAAGAACAATGATGTTAGGTGGGATGTTTTTAGAATTCTCGCTTTCTACAATATTTGTGCACAGGAACTACGGTATGTTTAAGGTTAGGGAAAGATCATGGTTACGGCAAATAAACTATGGTTAAGGTATAAGTTGACCATAGACAACTAAAACACTTGGTTAAGGTTAAAGGAGAATGTTAATTGCATGTCTGTGACAGGGCCTGAACTCTGAGCTGCATGAAAGTCAGATGTGCTACACAATCACGATCACCAGCATGCACACCCTTATGCCCTGCCTCACTACATAGAGGGCGTACTACTTCCTGCATTTGCACTGAATAAAAAACTGTTAAGTTACCGGTAGTAATGCAGTAGTTATACACTGTGCTTTGTTTGAAAAGATCTTTCTCTCACATTCTCCACCACTCTCTGTAGCCTCAAGACAGACTAAAATGCTTTTTGAAATAATTAGGTAATTGAAAGGTTGAAAATTTCTCCAGTTGTGGCAAATTAGAGTTGTGACAAATTAAAGTGTCAACCCCTTCCGAAAACTGGGTATTTTACTAACAGTTTCAAAAGCTTCAGAGGAAGCTGTCTTCACACTTTTTTGTTTGGAGAATTACACTGTTCAGTGTGTATGATTATCCAGAATATTCTGTCAATCTCTGCATGTCACCCTTTTGTTTTAATGCTGTAACTTTCTTTTTAAGAATGGTAAAAGTTCTTTTTTGCACCTGGTGTCTCACAAATACTGTATCTTTGCTTATAGAATACACAATGAAAATGAGATAATTAATTCCACTGCATTATATTTTAATTCACTCCAAATGAGGTTGATCTTTGCCAAATCAGGTTATGAGAACCCCTGGCTTTGTTCATTTGTTTTAATTAACCAGAAGAGGAGAGGTGAGAGAAAAAACAAGACTTGCACATTGTTAGTGTAATTAAAGATTAATTCCAGTATATTATGTGTGTGATAATGTCTCTAATGTTGGGCAAAGATATCCATATTTTATGTAAAACACAGTGTGATTAATTTTAGATAATTTAACATAAAACTTGTCACTGTTGCTCCTACCCTATTCATTTAGCATTAACAGTGCTTCAAGGACTACAATTCATGTATCACTCCTCTCAAGTGGTGGAAAATCACAAAGTACATTTATGCAAGTACTGTACTTCAGTCTAATTTTGAGGTAATTGTACATTACCTGAGTAATTCCATTTTATGCTACTTTATACTTCTACTTCGCTATATTTTGGAGGGGAGTATACTAAATTTCCTCCACTACATTGGAGTACAACTGTAAAGATAATTACAATTAATAATCACTTTTCAGATTAAGATTTTAGTTAATTGATTTCAATAGCAAATTTAGTGCAGCTCCATCTGGAGTCACTTTATACAACTTTTTTTCACACATACAGTAGTACTCCCCAACACCTGTGACAAACTTGGATGTGTAAAATCAGGGAGGTTCCCTTTAAGGTTAGGGAAAGATCATGGGCTTGGTTAAATATTGAAAAAGTCAACAGAAATGTCTCTGTGACCTTAACTCAAGTGTTTTTGCTGTCTAAACATGGGATTCAGGATTTGAACCTGATCTCCAGCACCACCATCCACCTGATCACCTTCCAAGACATGCTCATTAAGGACCACATAGGTCAATTGTACCAGAACAACCCATAGGGGCGTTTTCTGAAGCGTGATATGCCGCTTTCCAAAACCATTACAAATGTCTGTTAAAAAATAATTATGTTTTATGGTGTGACAACACTGTGGTTAAGGTCTGGTTAGGTTTAGGCACAAAAACCACTTGGTTACGGTTAGGGACAGATCATGGTTTGGGTTAAAATGTTGTTACGGTTTTTATCTAGCCATCCACCCGACCTGCCTCTTCCTAATAAGGCAAAATCATATCACCTTATATTGACGTCTTCTGAACTGCGTCACTTCATAATTACTACGGCCGCTAGATGGTGTAAACATAACTATAGGTCATTTTTGTCGGCTGAATATTAGACTTATACTGACTTTTTTCTTGCAAGTTCAGGCTGCACCTCCCTATGAGTTGCATGCAGTACATAAATGGGGCACTTCTTTTGCAGGAAAAAACATTGCCAGTCAATGTAATCCAGACAGCAATTACAGCAGCATGTTTCCCACCAAGACATAATTGACACAAAAAATTGGTATTATATAAATGTAATTTCTAGGAGACAGGGTTGGATGAACTTGTTTCTTCCAGAGACAGTTAGCTTTTGTTGCTCACATTACATACTGATGTTTTAGAATCATAGTAGAAAGATGTACAGCATGGGTTTGTTTTTTGTTTTTTTGCCTTTTGGGGGGGAGGGGGGTAATTCTAATGCCTGTTTTTTTTAATTAGATTAAGATTTGTGCACGCATTTGTCCAAGACATTTCCCTCAACATAGATACCATATATAGAAATATTGTTATTTGAGGGATAAAAATCCAATTACATTTATTATGTATCTCGATCATTTTGCCTCACCAACACAAAAAAGTCCTCAGGCATATTTAGTGAGCATTTTTTCATTCCACCTGAATGGTTAATTACCTAAATGAACTCATTATGTACTTCACTGGACTAATTTAACTCTTTGTCCAAGGTCAAGTCTGACAGAGATTTAAAGTGACCAATCTGTAGACCTGGGAGACAAGGAACAGTGTTGAATGCCAAGAAGAGCATGTATGAGCATGTGCGTGCGTGCGTGTGTGCCTGCGTGTGTGCGTGCGTGTGTGCGTGCATGCATGTGTGTGTGTGATTGGTGGGTTGGGTGATGGTATAAAAGATGTAAAACAAACCCAAGTTGGGTAGGTCATACCTGGAGAGACCAAATCAGGTGCAGAGACCATCCATTGTAGCTGATTGTGAGCAAAGTTACTACCATGGACAGAATATGTGGGCTGCGTTTGATATCATTTGGACACAGGTAATTGGGTTTAGAGTTCACAGAGTGTAAGTACCTAATGACACAGCAGTCTGCCTACAGCATTAGACTATAGGATGATGCCACACTATGCTGAAAGGGATGAACTCTGAGAAACTGAAACTGAGATTGAAAGAGCTGATGTTGCTGAAAACCTTTTATGGGTCATTTCACCAATCTGTCATCGAACATGGTCACAATAATAGCCGAAAAAGCTCCTGAGTGCTCTTAAATTTTGAAATAGTGAGATGTGTGATGACGGCCAAGTAAACATATTGTATGTTTCTGAAGTGGGCGGTTAATAGATAAAAGCTAACACATTATCAATATGTACATATATATATTAATCAAGTAATCATGTACGAATATTTCATTATACAAACATAAAAACATGTCAACATGAATGTTGGGTCAATATGAAATTTATATAGACTGATCTGATAAAGCACTAATAATATGTTGAGCCGGCTGGCCTGTCAGCTGACAGACTAAACATTATCAGTTTCTGTAGCAGGAAAATATACTGTACTGTACGTCTTCAAACAAGTGTCTTGGGACTCACTGTTGTTTTGTTTTTTCCTTCCTTTTATTTTTTGTTCTTTTGGCCCTGCATTCTGCATAATAGACACAACAACACTGTTGGATTTTGTTTGTGGCTACATCACAAAAGAGTTGTAAATCATGAATGAGAGTTATTTTGCATTTTGTCATGTTACTTTCGGCAGGATGAGTGTGATGGATAGGCCTACAGTGCAGGAGACAAACGAGTGAAACAACATGGGGAGAGTCATAGGTCCCACTAACTATTACACCAAAACAACTGCGCTGCTTCCCCTGAAAAATAAACAATTACGCATTTTTAGATTAAAAATTACAAGGCGACAGATTAAAATCTTTGCTTTAATGTATGTGGTATTGTTTGTTTTAATATATGTATGCCGCTTCAGGTTTTGCAGCCAACCTGGGCCCTCTGCTCTCTCCATCTCTTATCTGGCTCCGCTCGACTCCTGTTCCCGGGGACCATGGGGAAGGACAAGTCCTGGCTGTCCTGGCTCTTGACAGAGGAGATAAATCACTCAGCACACCGGAGGATAGCCTTCTAGTCGGCAAGCTGGGAACTTCATTATCCCGCCCCTGCCACACATTACCATGTAGATCGTCACTGATTGGGCTGGCGCTGTGGCGTGCGCAGCCTACTTCTGTCACTGCCAGAGGAGTCTCAGATCTGTCTCAGTGGAGAGGAGAGGAGAGGAGAGGAGAGGAGAGGAGAGGAGAGGAGAGGAGATGTAATGGAGTGGTAAAGAGAAAAAGAAAGGTGGAAGTGAGAGGTGATATGTTTAAAGAGGAAGATTTTAAGAGGAACTGGGAAAATTTGACTAATATCACCTCAATACGGAGAGATTAGGTATAAAAACTGTACATCCTGGTTTCTGTTGACGTCTGCAATATTCTGCATATTCAAACAAGCGCGCTCTGTGTAAATTCCACTATGGTGTAGTTTCATTAAGCAAGGAGAGGCCCAGGAAAACCACAATTTCTACTTTTTTTTTCGCTTATAGTATTCTGCATCAACACACTCACTTGCTCTAACACCTTGTATGTTTTGAAACAAGAGAAATTTCCTTCACCACACACCACCCATCTTGAGAGCTCATAAGGGCGTTTAGATTTATTTATAGACATCAAACTTGCGTATTATTTATAAAGCACAAAAAATATTCAATTACAGCTGCTTCCATTGCAATTTTATGTTATACAATATATGTAAATAAATATTACTTTTACATGGTTCAGTGAAAACTAACATTGTTTTACAAAACAGGATGTGGATATGGCCAGTTAAACTTAATGAAGATATATAAATATATATAGATGTGTGTCTGTGCATGCGTGCGTGCGCGTGCGTGTGCTTGCGTGTGCGTGTGTGTGTGTGTGGTCCTGAGGCACAGGGTAATATGATCCATGCTTGTCTTTGGAGTCAGCATGTGGGAGATTGGTACTCTCACATCTCACTAAGTGAGCGCACACACATACAAACACACACACACACACACACACACACACGCACACACACAGTACCAGAGTGGCAGAGTTTCCTGGCAGAGATCGGCAATAGATTGACAAAATGTTTGTCAACTTCAATTCATTTGAATGAATGCCTGTGTGTGTATGTCTGCCTGCATAGACACATACAGTCTGGTGAGCTTGGGTGTGTGCGTGTTTGCCTTTCTGTGTCTCTTGCTATGCAGGCATCACGGAGGTAAGTGTCAAAGTGAGTGTGACAGAAAGAGAAAGGAGGCATATGAAACTGGAGACTACTTCTGTACAGTGATCCATTCTTAATACTGGAACCACAGCATATGACAGACAACCGTATTTCATTGTGCTGTACCTCACAGCAACAAATCCAACAAAAAAGCGGTCAATTTTAGCAAACCATGCCATTAATTAACTAGTCATAAACTTGCCAAAAAACAACTACTCCGGTCTTGCTTTAAAAAAAAAACATGTTTTGGATTTTCTGTTGCCTTTCTACTTTTATTTACAGATGCTCTGGTGCTCTAACATTAAGTTTGATATAACTTGTGTGCATTTTATCCAGAGCTCAACGGGGCCAGCCTGACTGTATGGTTTACATCTCTCTCTCTCTCTTTCTCTGATTCCTTTGCATCCTCTGGGCATCAAGCTGGATCAATGCATTGGGGAGCTGTAACCCAATCGCATTGATCGTTTTCTTTCATTTATTGGCTCCTCACCAGTGAAAAAGACTAGAAGGAAGAGGAGGATATGGATGAGAAGGAGAAAGGAAAACACAATGTCCAAAATGTTAAAAAAAAAAAAAATTGATTTGTACTGGCACATGTTGTAACATTTTGTATTTGTGTATGTATCATTTCCCATGCTGAAAACATGTAGTCATTGGCCAAGAAATCAGACAAATAAACATAAATCAATCAATCAAACATGCCATGATTTACATGAAATATATTTATATATAGATATAGATATATAGATATAGATAGAGAGAGAGACCTATCTGACAGCAGAAAAAATGTGATAATCACCAAAGGTCAAAGTTATTAGATGTGTTACAACATGAAGTTATCGCCAAGACACCTCAGTGAAAGAGATGGACCATCAGGCTGCAGTTGTCATGAAGGAATTGTGTTATCACTGGGAGTGGGAGGAGGGGTTCCAGGTGTTCTTAATGAGAATAAAAGTGACATCTTAAATTAACAAACATTTCATTCCACACTTCCGAACCATGGGGTGAGTGCAAATGAAACTGAGAGGAGAGCGTGACTCCTCCACCTCTCAACCTCCAGTTCTCACCGCTGTCAGCAGATGTCAGTTAACTTCTTCCTGCGCCGCCGCTCTCTCACTTTCTCTCTGACACTAACTCATAATAATATTCAGTAATCAGATATCAGCCAGAGTGCGTTGAGTAACTGCAAGGTTCCACCATCTCTACCTTTCTTTCCATCTACGCTTTATTTGTTTCCTCTGCCTTAACTTTTGTATGCCCTCCCCACTTTCCCTCTGCCTAACCCCCCTCCCCACCCCAGCCCAGGTCTTGTGTGTCGGAGGATCCCCAGGGTGTGTGTGGGCTAATTAGGGTGAGGCAGATCGGAGGGAAACACAGGTGTTAGCCAGACCGTACTCTCTGTACAGAGTAATGACTGTACCAAACCCCCTCATCCCACCAACCCTCCCCCCAGGATAATTTGTCGCTACTCTGTATAACCATGCATCTCTCTGCTCCACTTCTGTTTGCTTTTCATTAATTCTTTTTATGTGGTTATTTGTTAGCATTATTTATGTCCCACACAAATATTAGCCCATTAGCCTGAGATACAACAATGACTTTGCCACTGTGGTCCTTATCAGAGCCATGAGGGCTAGAACTGTTGATGTGTCTTTATCAGGTCAAGGTGGTCTCTTAATGTGTGTGTGCATGCATGCCTCAGTGTGTGATGCAGTGTTAGCATGTATGAGCATTGTTTTACATTAACTATCAGACATATACAGTTTGTGCACTCTTCCTTCATCTCTCAGTTTTCTCACTCTGTATTGCTCCTGACAGACAACCATATATCTCATTTAAAACCTGAAATAACACAAATCTCTGTTTAGTGATGCTCAAATGCCTCTATTAATCTGACTGAACATGACTGTGCAAACCTAAAGAAAAAACGAGCTGGAGTACGTTCCCCTGCTTCTTACTTCTGATTATTAAATTATGACTAGGAGCTGAGTAAAGAATTTATGAGCACAAATCGACAGAGCTGGAGTAACAGACAGTAAAAAGAGAAAGCAGAAAGGGTGAGTGATGGGAGGAGTGTGAGATGCAAAAAAAAAAAAAAATTGTTGAGACGACTGCAAGATCGACAGAGAGTGGATGAGGAGGGTAAAAGAGAGAGCATGCTACTTTTAAGTGCATAAGTGGCCATATGCACCCACTGAGGTGGAACTGGACCCAGTGAGAGAATATTGTCCTAGGTCAAGCCGAGTCAGAATCACTTGGGTGACTGTTGCTCACTAGAGCAGAACACAGAAGAGGGAGAAAGTGGGTGCAAACCTGAGTCAGTGCCATTTTGCTGCTTACTTGGTAGAAAATGTGTTCTACACTACCATGATGTGGACACTCTTCCAAAAACAACTATATTATTGAGAATTTAATTTCCTTAAATGACTTTCTATCTCACACTGCAGGGTCAGAAACAGTCCAGACAGTAAGTATTTGGACAGTTTTTTGTTCTCTAGGCTCTGTGCAGAGAGCATCACCAGGGAAGATTTAGAGTATCTGATCTTTGTTTACAACAAACAAACAACAGCTCTCACAAACAAGACATAGCAGCATCCTCTGTAGTTCACCCATAAAACGTATTTATAATGTCCTCTCTGGGATGCTTGATGACCTTGTTGGGAGGTTTCTTCTCTCCCTTCATGTTAATGAATAGCTCTTCCTCTATGAAGATGGATGCCAGTGCTCCCAGTCACATTTGTCCTGTTTTGTTTCTGTTGTACATTCGGATGTGCTTTCTCAGACAGGTCACAGGGTTGGGAGGGCTTTCATCCTGTAAACCGTTTTTGAACTGTTCCAAATACATTTCAACCAGGAGTCAAATTTCCTCTTGGCCAAGAAAGCTGATTCTGAGTCTGATCTTTTGTCATGACAATCACAAGGTTAACAATAGAAATAATGTTACAAAGTAATCCACCAGGAAAGTGTGCTTTCATGTATGAGTTTGACCAATGCAGTGCCTTGCCGGATGACGGCACCTTGCATTGCAGCAAAAGTCGAGCCTGGTTTTTTACTGGACAGCCCTGCGTTGTTTTGCCAGAGCCCTCTAAAGACTGGCCACATTCAAATGAATGAGAGGGCTGCATTTTTTTCATGCGAGGCTAATGTCAGTCTGAATCATGTCCTTTCAAAGAGGCCGTCAACTTATTCTCTCTCTCAATGCGCTGGCAGAATTTTGCAACTCTGTTTAATGGTGTTTAAAAGAATCCAAAGGGTGTATTGTTACAAAATTCAGGTTACAAACACACTGCATTAATGTAACATATCAACCACTACATGTAATTATTAACTGAGCAATTTATTGATTAATAGAAGCCGTTTAGTTTGTGCTGTCAAACAATGAATTGATGATGTGACTCATTACTCTACATCGGTGGTGTCCAGAGGGACATTAATGTTATAGAGATTTGTCGACTGAGTTCATTTCAAATCATGTGCTGGATGGAAACTGTCTAGTGCCCTAAAAACGACATACAGTATGTTTACCTTCACAAGTGACAGATCCATCTAGCAGTCATCATAATTCTGATGGGAGAAAAAGAGGAAATCAGGTGATGTTATTATAGAGCAACAAAGTCTGTGTAAGGAGGATAGCTCTTCACTTTCTGTTTCCAACCACAAGTTTTGTGGTTTTCTTTCTTTTACCATGACCATGATGGTCCCCTAACCTTAAGCATATGGTTGTTATTGTGACCTTAACCATAGCATTGTCACATCATAAAACAGATTTATTTTTATTTAACAGTGATTTGTAGCAGGGGAAAGTACAGACAGATGATGTTGTTCTGCCGATAACTGCCGATATGTGTCATTCTGGAGTGCCTGGACCAACAGCGTATTTTACTGTTTAATTTGGAGGACTTGTTGGGTGGATTTGTTGCATTACTTGTGACAATAAATTCAAAAGACTTCTTAACAGTACAAAATATGTTAGTGGTGTTGCTCTGACAGCAGAGTTGACGAGAGTTTAGAGCGCTGCTGCTGTGTCATTAAGTGTTCAGAGAGTCTTGGATAAGAATTTCAGCGACACTGAAGGGAGCTACATTGTGCCAGATCGTAACCACGGAAACAGATTTTGTCCACTAGCATGAGAAGTGTACCGTTGGCAGGTATACTGTCAATAAGTCCATTTAAATGAAACCTACATATATGCCACATCTACCACTCCTTGTGTGATATCTGATCTTCTCAGACAGCAGATATGTTGCCCACACAATGTTATTGTTTTTGCTGTATTCACTCTGTTGCCTTTGCGCTGGCAGTGAAAACAATAAGCCAGAATAATATATAGCACAAAATGTAAAATGGCAATTGCAACATAACAATATATTGCCCTACTGATTATTTGATCCCTTATCTAATCATCACTGCTGCTGAAGTTTAGCACTCTACTTGTCAAAAATAAGTTAATCTCCCACTGAGACAAAAGATCTTGAGAAGTCAAAAAGTAGCAGAAGTAGTAGTAGAAATAACATTTCTAAAGGATGTCAAACATATCGTTTATGTTCCAGAGAATCAGTGTGATTGTTGACTGTTAGCAAATGAAGAGTGTTGTGAGTGTTATAACATGTGACTTCAGATGTTAGCGACATAAAGAGGCAGAGACTTTTTTCTAATTTCACATAATTTACTCGCTCTACTGTAATTTTACTGTTGCCATTGCCAAGCGCAGATATTGTATTAGTAATCAATTAAAGAAAGGAGCCTATATGATCAGTGAAAGTTTTTCTTGTAATCATTCCTTCTGTTTATACTTGCCATTAAAATATCCCTTCCTAATGTGCTTTCAATGTAAGTAACACAGACAAAATCCACAGCTGACACACCTGATCGCTACCTTTCTGCAAATATCTGACAGAGGGTGATTTCAATTCTCTCTTCCAAATGAACATCTATGTTTGCTTGAAAATATAATGCCGTTTGGTTCTATGAGGTCATGATGCATTGTTTATTGTTACTCAACCTCAACAGTGCCTACAAGTTAATTTGAGGAGTTGAACAAAAAAATCTAGTCTAGAAATTGTTGAAATAAGAATCAAAAAGAAAAGAAAATGAAAAAGAAAAGAAACAAAAAGAAACTCTGCTGCTCCTTCACCTTGCTCACTGTAATTGGTTTAACTGATATGTTTTATTAAGTGTCAAAAGCACCAGCGGGGCTTACACTGTACAATCTGTCACATAGGGTGCCAAGGCATAAAATGGGTAATGGAGGAACAGAGAAAGAGAAGGGTGAAGAGAGAGAGAGAGAGCGAGAGAGAGAGAGAGGGAGAAAATGAGGCAGTGTAGGAGAAAAAGTAGTTAATAAGAACAGTCACTACCTGAGACTTTGAAAAAGCCTTTGCTGCTGACACAGGTACATGGTAAGTTACATTACAGAGATGATGGGATAGTGAGCTAACTGATCACTCGTTCATTTGCACTCTTTCACCCTGGGGTCGGAAGTGTGACACGAGGCATTTGTTCACTTTTCCATTGCTGATGTCAGTTGTTTTTTTAATCAGCACCACCAGTCTGTAAGTAGTGCAGGTGTGGCTCAGAGGAGCTGTAATGCTGAGGATGTGTGAAATTACACTTGTTATGGGGGTACGATGAGCAGCACCAGAAGAGCATTGTAAAAGTTTGGATTAGCAAACTTAGATTTTGTGGGAAACTTCAATAACAAGAATACGGAATAAATAAGAAAGGGCAAACTGTCAGTCTGCTCTTCCATGTCATATTTTAATTTAATTTGTTCTCTTTATGTTTTCAGCTATCAGAGAGAGAGAGAGAGAGATCTTCTATGTTGGGATTTATGTTATTTATGTATTAAAAAGCTAATAATTGTAGCACACATAAAAAAGCTACATTTTTACAAACACTGTCTGAAGTCCACTCAAGTTTCAAGTCATGTTCAGGTTCTAAAGAAGACATGAGGTGCTGTTTCAAAATTAATGCCATACATGGTGGAGGATCCATAAAAGCAGATCCCACTTCAGTTGAGGAGTTTACCATAGCCCTTTATTAATTTGGGGAGTTTTATATCATCAGAAATAACACAGCATCTGCATCTGCAATACATTGCTTCCATTTGTTGCTCACACACACACACACACATATGCGTACACAAAAAGAGAACATTTTAACATTATAATGCTTCATCTTTCGGGTGCCCTTGTGGCCTATCAGTAAGGTGCCGAGCATGAACTATAGGCCCCTAGATCATGTCCAGCTTGGGTCATTTCCACTCTTTCTCTCTCCTAATTTTGTGTTTAAACCCATTAGATTTGTGACTGGAGGCTCACTCGATTTCTATTCATGTCACTTAGATCAGCATGTTTAAAACATATTTAAATGTTGAACATAATGAAAGCCTGCTCCTTTTTTAATGTATATAACCCACTTTATATTTATTCTTTAATCTTTCAATGATTGCATTTTAACTGCAATTTACGAATTAGGACTTTGAATTATGAGAAAAATCAAAGACGAATGCACTATAGATCCTTTAGATCCAATGATTAATAAAGTTCAGTGAAGGCAATGCCAAATGAGCCCCAGCTTGAGGGAAAAAAGGTGACAGTTTGGCACCTTCACTGTATGTGCTTCCTCCCAGTGGCCTGACTGATGGTGAGAAACAAAGGTGACATTCCCAGATATCATATGTCAAGAACAACTGTATACACATACGGCATAGTCTTAGCAGCATTGTTCTTGATAATGGAAAATTTCAGATTTGATTCTGACAAAGTACTGCATAGAAGCATAGAAACACCACATTTTCACATTTTTTCTGCAGTTGTATAGCTGTACCAGAGATTTGCAATTGTCTGATCGGCAGCTTTTTAAGTGTTTAGTAGTGAGTGCACTTTGAATGCATAGATCATCTGTCTTCCATATATATAGACCAAACACTGTCCAGAGCTTATGTCCAAATATGGGCTTTTTTGTGACTGACACTTGTACCACTAATGACAGATAATGACAATGATATCTGCTCTGCTAGGCCATTACTGTGGTGGTCAGTGTGAAGTAGCTTCTCTGCACAGCCCCTTAGCCCACTCGACCACCCAGAGACCTTGCTTTATACTCCCAGAGAGCCCCTGTTATCCCCTTATCAGTAAGTAGGGACGTACACTCTTGCTTTTTAGAGTTTATGTCTAGCCAAAGGTAAAAGCTTTAGAAATTTGGATGTCCTACTATCTTAACAGCAGGTCGAAATTTTGATAACAAAGATGACGGTTTAACCTTAAGGTGTAAAGTAATGTGTTTCCCCCAGGCTTTCTTCACTGGTGAGTTGCTGAAATATAGAAGAATTCAGTTTAGATTTTTCCATTTCATAATCCACAGTTTAATGTAAAGAGGCCTAATTTCAAAGCCTTTTAGGGCCTCATTCATTTTTATGAGTGTTTTTCTTGTCAGGTCCAATTCTTGTCTCTGCAGCTTCGACTCGAAACTATCAAAAAGTCTTTATTTTCCTTTTTGAATAAGAATCAAAGAACCTCTAGGTGAGGCCTCAAAGACACCTTACAAAATATTCCTTTGGCGGGTTATGCCTAATGTTTACTTGGCATGGGCCTGTGCCCGGAGGCAGCAGCCCTTATTCCCTCTCTGACACCAGTGTTGTCTTGTGCTACAAGAGGAACCCTCTGTACCCACAATTAATTTCCACCATAGCCATAATATTCCTCTGGCGTCTGCATAAGACTGGCAGTGACATTGAGGTCCATGGTCTCAGAGCCCGATCTTCAATAAACATCTATTCTAGACTTTCCCCCTGCCCACCCAACAATTTGCATGTCCACCCTCCCACCTTCAATGTTGTTTTGGCTGTTTCCCCACATATGATGAGAGAAAAATGTCTTTCAGTTAAATGTTGAAATTCACAGTGTGGTTCACCATGCATGTTTATTCACCAAGATGTTTGATGGTAAAACATTAAATCAGTCTTGAAAATGAGAAAAAGAAAATTCACAGCATTGTTCAACATACAGTATGATGTTAGATTTGTTTATATGTGTCTTTTAATGTTGCCTTTAGTGTAATAGCGGTTAAATTTAATGAAATAATGAGACCCTCTCAAATCTGTAACACATATTGAATTGCTAACGATGAAAGTTTCGGTATGATATCCAATCTTATCACAGTAATTTAAGTCTTAATCCTCCTCAAATGGCATTTGAACAAACACAACAGGATGAATGTCCTTGTCTGGTGGTAATTACTTGCTCTGTGCCTTTGAAATCACTAAATGAAAACCATTAAAGCTTTTTTTTTCTTAAAGCAACTACAAGGAACTTTCATTTTGTGTTGATTTTGGTAGCGGTAGTGTTTTCCGAAATGAAGATTGCATTTCTTATGAGCATCGCCTTTATGACGTAAAGATCTTGATCTGGCTGACAAGCATTATCTAAGAAACATCACGTTTATTCAAAAAATTTTTGGGATTATGTGGATTTATCGTCAATCTCACTTCTCAACCTAGCCAGAGCTAACACTGGAGTCACACACCACTTCACCTGCTGTCATCAATAATAAACATCTTAAATACCAGTTAGTTTATATAATTTTAAAGTTACACAGTATGTAGATATCTATGTGTATAAACAATAACGTTTCTGCCATATTTATGCCTTTAGATGATGTTATTTTGAGTGTGGATGGAGCAGCTACAATGCTAGCTTAGCTTTGATTGTTTTGAACTACATTCAAAAAACAAGCATTTTAAAAGTTGTTTGCTTGTCATCTTGCAGACAGACCTGACAAAGGATGAATTCAGGCTTTTTACAAATCGACATCATGATGTAGTTATTTCGGCATCCTTTTGATCTGTATATTGCAATTAAATCACAGTAAAAATATAAGTTTATTTACACTCAAACTGGCCGTACAATTACAAGGAACTTTCATTTTGTGTTGATTTTGGCGCCCCCCCGTGGACAAAAACGGTAGTTTTTCCCGAAAGGAAGATTGCATTTCCCGTGAGCACCACT
The DNA here is from genome assembly GCA_038419695.1 of Scomberomorus guttatus. NCBI lineage: Eukaryota > Metazoa > Chordata > Actinopteri > Scombriformes > Scombridae > Scomberomorus > Scomberomorus guttatus. Next base: position 15,252,099 of record CM076450.1, on the reverse strand, counting down.
GCCTCATGTGGTAAAGATCTTGATTTGGCTGACAAGCATTATCTGGGAAACATCATGTTTATTCACTTTACATGGAGCTAAAATTAATTATTAATTATGTTAAATGTTCACCGAATGAGTGTCTGTTTATGAGTCATAAGAAATCATAAATCATAAATTATCTTTTAGAAGGAGTAGATGTATACCGGTAAGCTCGGCTCCGCTAAATTTATCAATAGGTTAACTAAGGTTTTCCTCCAACAGTAGGAAACAGTTGAAGACTTTATCTGATGATGTTTAACTAAATTTAACCAATAAAAGTGTTTACTGTTACATACACTTTGAATGCAGGACTTTTACTTTAATAAAGTTATTTCACAACATGACACTATTAACGTCACAAAAATGATTAAAATACTTTTTCCAATCAATCATTAGTACACACATGACTGTAGGCCAAACTACAGAGTAAAAACTGGCATGTTTGTGTTGCTGCCTCATTGTCAGTCATTTAAAATGTAAATTAACTTATCAAACAGACTTTTCACAATTCACTCAGTTCTTCTGATAAATTCGGCGTCATGTTTCACTAAGCACAACTCATTTTAAAAAATCCTAAAGATGTCAAGCAACTCTATTAACACTCAAAATACCAGCAACGACTCGTGTGTGAACTTGTGTGATTGTGTGAAAATCATACCTTATTGATGCCATTACCCATGTTGAAAGATGACATCCGAAAGGACTAATGGACTAAAATGCTGTGCTGTATTTCTTTGTTGAGTATCTAGTGGCTTGATGGCTTCCCAAACCTACTGTAGGGGCGCATAGCAAGTAGCAGCTTTGCGGTTTTTCAGAATGTCAGACAGTAAAGTTACACGTTTGTTCTTCGGTCAATTATTTTATTTTTTATTTTTGTTGATCCTGCCCCAGTATCAGCCATAACCACAAAACATAACATCAAAAATAAAATTGTCTAAAGAAAACTCTCCTTCTGCTCCCTTTTAACTGGCTAATATTCTACTCACTGCGAAACTTTGCCCGGAAAAATGTAAACACAGGCCCTTCATCTGTGTGCCGCAAATCGTTTTGTCTGATTTTGAGGGGAAGCTGACCTGGTGGCAGACATTTAGAATAGCTTATAGAAATAGCCAATCTTCTCACTGATTGTCTTGTTGATTGTAGGTCATACAGAGACATTAGTATTAAATTGAGAAAGAAAAAATATGTTTTTTGACGGTTGACCGTCTAAACAAACTGTTTTTACCGGCCCTCTCTGTGTCCCTGTCATTTGGGGTGCACATGAGAGCGTGCTGCATGCCCGTGCCAGGCAATCACAGCCAAGCACCCCCCTTTACTCTCACTGCCAGAAGGGGGAGACGAGATTCCCGCACTGCAGCTTTAAATAAACTAATTTACACATCAGTTCATTTAGCTATATGAGGCCCATGGTCTTATGTGCCTGACTTTTTAAATAAAAACTAAATAAATACATCTAACATAGTACATGGGACAATCCTAGCAACTCCAAGGTGGATGCTGAACAGTTGTATAATATTCTCTTATATCAAAGTGTGTCACAGCACCTACCCACCCATTCCCTTTTTTAATTAAGACTGTGTGCTGACGTGTGTGTCGCTGTGAGATTATTTTATCTTCAATTTGTTAATGACCTTTATGGGCAAGCTATGTAAGGAAGGAATGTGAAAATGTTAGCCATTGCTCATTTGAGTCTCCTGTGTTCTTTGGACAGCAGACAATGTGTCACGGGTTTCAAACTGTCTCTGAAGTGGGAAGGTTGGGTGTGAATTCAAAAATACCAAGAAATAACACGCTAAATGAGAGGCTGCCATTCATCCTCCCTGGTATGGTGGGATCAAGCTCACTACAGAGTCAACTTGCATGGACCATGCTGATGCAAAAATCAGTTTATTCTACACCTTCCTCCTGTGCTGACAATGCATCAGCTTTTCATAAGTCCAGAAACAGGAAATGCATTTGAAGATTTGAGGCCCGTGCTAGTAAACCACTTTTGAGGTGATAGGGGGGTATTTTGGCTCACCAATCAAAGAGCCCTTTGATCATCCCATTAACCATATATTCAAAACAGTGGAATGTTTTGTGAGGCTATAGGAGAAATGGGACATTTTGTGGTCATGATTGCTCTACAGTATGCATCAAAAAAGCGTTAATAATCATAATTGGATTCTAGGTTAAAACACATAATAGTTAATGGTGAGGTAGGAAAATTCCGTATATGTGATGTTTTCCTAAGCCATACGAACAGATTCTTTGACAGCGCTGGGTAAGGTAAAGCACAGTGTTTGTATAGGCTTACAGACAACTTGTCTGTAGCTTCATACACATCCAACAGGCCACTGTGGGAGACAGTCTGGCTGCCCCTAACTCAACAAACATTGTCACAGCAAACAAATCTGTTCCCAATTTTAATGTGATCAAATAAATTACAGAAACATTTTTCACGGACTATACTCTTTGACTGAGACATCCAGTTACTAGTGCCAGGAAGTGAAACATGCAGCCAAGATATTTCTCCTTCAGGAACAGCTCTGTGAAGTCATCCTTTCTATCTCTGTGACAGTGAGGGATTGAGAAGTTTAGCGGTCTCTTGAAGCTCCTCAAACAACATTTTGATACAGCTGGGGCAAAGGCAACATGATTATTTGTGCTGTTTCCTTCACAGTACATGTCCTCTGCTGGAGGGGATGGGAGTAGAACCATGACAAGCTTGTAAAATCCATGACGTGCTTGGGATTCTTTGCCCTTATCACCGTGTGGGTCTTTTTTCTGGCTGGTTTCTGAGGCATAATGCCCACCCCTCTTGTCCTAATCGTGCCCCCCGCAGAGAGAGCCTGGCAGACCTCACATCCAGTAAAACCTGTTGATAAGTGGCTAGTGTTGTGGCAGGGATGAGGCCTGGAGTTTAGTCTTTGGCCCAGGCCAAGAATAAACCATAGTTGGAGAAGAAAGGGATTGAAAATAAGTATGAGCGTATTTAGGATTTTTGGTATGTTTGTGTGTTGTCTTAAAAAGTTTTGGTCTGTGTTTGCAGTCAACGGCATCTGTAACATATATGTGTCAAAGACTCATACATACTCAAAGATTATTATTTTTTTAAGGTTGGGCTGGCAGTTTGGCCGTGTATGGTCCAGCCAGTGGTGATAACACTCCCCTGTCCTCACTGTTGCCTCCCACCGTGCCCCTTAAAGAGCAAGGGTTCATGGGAATGACCAATGGGAAGCATTGCTCAGCTCCTTCCCACAGCTAAGAGACAGCTGTAATCCTTTAACCCCTTCCCCCCATATGAGCTTTAAAACACACACACACAAACTTTCTTAAACACAATGGAATTTGTAGGTACACATGTGTGCACATATACAAAGACACATTGCACAGTACAGGTCCGACCAGTCGTGCTGTGATACAGCTACTGAATTGATGGTGGTTCCGCTGCAGTGTCCTAGATTGCCTCTGAACATTCATCACTGGACCCTCCATGGCAAGCTGTGGCCACTGGCCTTCACTCAAACCCCGTCCCATAGCGCCAGTGGGGCACTGATAAAACAAACAACACACTACTGCCTACACAGTGACCCTCTGAGTCTGCATATTAAGACTCACTCTCTCTACCACCCTCCTTAAAATTACGTTTTTTTCTCATTCACTCTTTCTTCAACCCTCCTCCTCCTCCTCCAGCCCCAGCAGACCTCCTTCCCATTTCCTCTCAATCTGCACCTCCTTTAGAGCATTGGCCAACCATCTCCTCTCTCCCTTTTCTCTAGCTTTTTCTTTGTGCTATGTGATGAAGAGGATTTGGGTAGCTACTGTAGCTAAGGGGGTTGAGGGGGCTGGAAAAGGAAGAGAAGGAAAAGGATTGAGTATGAAAAAAGAAGGCAGGATGGTTGATATGGAAGGGTGGGAGGATAGGGGTCTATGAGTATACAGTCCTCAGAGGAGTGAAGTGAAAGCCAAGAGTGTTCTTCTAAGGAAGTGGGTTCAAGATGGAGGTCTTTTATTCCAGCACCGTCATCACTCTGCCTCTTCCTCTCTCATATACAGTACGTACACATTTACACACAGTGCTTTATCTTACATACAGTGTAGAGCGATGAGAGCACAACATCATGTAACATCACTTGAATCATGTGGAACGTAGCATAACTTTGCACAACTAGAAGGAACTTTGCAGATGTAAACATTGTCAGTATAATAAGATCTGATGTTCTATTTGCATTTATCTATTGGGGATTTCCAACTGCATTCTTTTCATGATACAATTTTAGCACTTACCATGTCAGTTGTTTCCAGTCCCAGGCTAAAGTGGCATCCAGCAGTGTAAGAGAAAAGTGTTTTCATTTATTAACCTCACCTTGTTGCTTCTATTGCCCTTTTCAACCCAAGAACCTTTTAGCAGGAATCCGGGAACCTTGTTAGCAACTCCTTTTCTTGTATTTCTGCCTCAGGAATTGAGTCCCAGTTTTCTAGGCTGTTGTTCCTGTCCCCCGAAAAGTGCCTGCTCCCAAAGTTGTAGGTTCCAATGCCACAGGAACTACTGAGATGGAGTTTGCTAAATATTTTGGTGAATATGTAATAAAAGAAAACACGGTGACTTGTTTTCTTCTCACAGAAATGAGAATATTCCATATATTTATTATTTTGGTGTATAATTCTAAAAGAAACTTATCTTCATGGCTAACACATTGATTCAGTGTTTATTAGTGAAAAAAACTGTGACTGAGGAGTATTTCATTGGTCTATCAATTTAACCACCGCTGACTGGACAACATCAATTGGCAGCAATCAAAAGTTGCAAAAATGTCTACTTTGCCAGATCACTTTGCAAGCCTGCACATGCACCAGCATCACAAAGGATTGCAGGTAGCTTCATAAGCAGGGGACTTTGTAAATGTTGCATCATTGGCCTTATTTCATTGAATATGAACAGAGGAGATGTGACATTGGCTGCATCATCTGCATAAAGCTCTCATCTCATTACATTGCATGGCTTACCTTTGTGCCATTCACACTGCACTGGGTACAAAATGAGCAAAGGGACAGTCAAAGAATATTTCAAGGTCATTATTGTCCTTTTGGACTACAGTTGCATATAGAGCAGGCTAAGTAGTGGAGCTATATTGTCTGCAAGTAAGTGATGCCCACAACATGAGCATACAGTACACAAAGAATTTCAAAATACATTTTAGTGAATTGTGCTGTGGACTGCTGGTGTGTTTGTATGGAAATTTAAACTTCCCTATTGTTTCAACTAATATTAATATTATACAGCAAATGTTTCTTTAGTTTATGTATTCCTTCACAAGCATCACCAAGGATCAAGATAAGCAAACTCACAATGTTTTTGTTGTTTTTTTTCCCTAAAAACAACCATAGGGGTTGGTAGCAGCCTCCACTGAGAATAAGAGAAAGACAGCATGGGAGAAAGAGAGAGAGAGAGAGTTGTTCCATAGCAAGCCTGTTATTGCATCTGCCTGGTTGAGCATGGAGGCTTTAATGTCTCACTAATCACATTAACATACAACGCTCACCCAGTCATGGGGATGGAACAACATGCATTCTCTCCATGGCTTAAGCATCCATCCGCTTTTTGCTCAGACAGAAGCATTATAGCGTCAGCAGTTAAAAACAAAGATTCCTTGATGGGATCAGGGGGAGCTATTGAGATGTACTGGTCTCACAGTTAGCTGAACAGATTTATCATCTGTTTAGTGCTGGAGGAAATTGGAAATGATGAGACAATACAAGGAGAAATAACATGAAAAAGAGCAAGACACTGCATCTGCTGACAGTCAAGGCCTGACTTAAAGTAAGATAGGATCAATCTTGAGAATTGAGAGGCTCAATGTGTAGAGGAGCTTAGTGGTGGATGGCTCTTCAGAGCTATGGCTGTTATAGCCAAAGGAAAAAGGAGTTGATGTATTCAAGAATTATGCATTTTTTTGAGGCAAATATGCAGGAAGAAAGGGGGTGGAGAGGGAACATATTGGTGTCTACGTTCAGTATTCTGTCATAAACTCTTGAAATATAACAAAGCAGAGAAGTGCTTGATTACAAAACCTTGTGAAAACATCCTGCGGTAGTTTTAATCACCTGTTCCCTGTGCTGTACACTATGAGCAGACGATGAATTAATTGTCATTCAAGTGATAAACATTCCTAAATCATACTCTTGACTTGAAATATTGTGGCACAGTAAATCTCTAAAAAATGCATGAGACAGACTCTCGGCAGCATTAGTGTCCACTATGTGAAGCTTAACTGTCACTTCTGCCACTTCTGTACAATTCTCTTCCTTGTGTTTAACTGGTCTCACACATTCTTTGCCGGCATCTGTGCCGTCTCAGAAGCGGGCCCTGTCTCTTCTGCCTGCCCAACTCCTAATGTTATTTGGCAGAACAAAAGCTTCAATGCTCATGCCAACGATCGTACCAAAGGAAGTTCTTGGGCATATGGGTTGAGTTGTGGTGGAGGTAATATTACCGCTGCAGTGGCTGCCTTTGTGTCAGGCAATGGACGTAGAGAAGAGGATGTTTGTCATGTTTCCTTTGTTTACTGTGCATTCTCCTCTCTATATGTTCACTCCTGTCTGGCCTGTCTGTCCTGCTCCTCCTTGGCTTTTTTATTTCACTTTCTGTCTATGGATCTTCACCTCCCCCTCATATTCTCATACTCTTTGTTTGACATCTTGTTTGAATTGTTGTTCCGCGCTCTCTCTCGCTCTCTCTCTCTCTCTCTCTCTGCTTGTGTCTCTTTGATGCCCTCATGGTTGGTTGAATGACTGAAGCCATAAGGCTGATCCGCCCACACACGTACGCTGAGCTGAGCTGTCCTGTACTGCGCTGTTGATTCTCCTGCTCAGCCCATCTGAAAGAGAAGGCAGAGTGTGACTCAGATGCTAAGGTGGGTGGTATGGGCCCAGGTGGGTGGTTAAATAGGCTAACTGTAGCTTCTCTAACGCACTCACTTTCACATGGGAGATATTCTGATAAGTAGCTAAAACACGGCAAATTGGAGACGTGAACAGCTTTCAAATGTGATTTACAGTTCAAAGATCGTCACTGTTATATCTCTAGGTTGTTTTGGAGACAAACCAAAGCTCTTGATTTGATTTGCTGGGATGACTGTTACTTACTATGATAGCTCCCTCAGCCTCAGAGTCAAAATGACATTAGCAGATCAGCATTATCATAATCATCCAAACCATGCAGCTCTCTGAGTTATTTTCATATTTGCCGCATCACAAGAAAGTCTTTTGGAATGGATCTGTATAAATTGAATATTTGATTTTATTAGATGTTTTGAATCAGCGTGGAGGCTGTAAAGCTACTTTAAAAGCTTCAAAATATACAGGGATTATTAAAAATGAAATCAAACAAATACAAATAAAAAGCACAGACACACCATCATGAGGCATCTAGACTTTTTTTTTAAAAGATGAAAGTTGAATATGATCTTATAGTCTTGGAGTATATCCAATTTAAATCAAGCCATCATACTGTAGATATGATAACCTTTTGCTGTAGGCCCACAAGTCAAATGCTGATAGACAACAAGGCTCTTTCTTCTCAGTGGAGAGGTTTTAAATTTTGCCTTAAGTTATAGATTTAGATTTTCACTTCTACCGTGGGTAATTCTCCCTGACAGGCTAAAGTGACTAAGTAACATTGCGTGCACTGAGGGAAACTGCAACTGGCCTATCTTTGAACGTGATTATCTTTATATAATTTGGCTGTCTGTAAAGCAGAGCGTGAGTCACTATCTGAGGGCTATGTAACGTTTCTTTTCTGAGCCACACAACACACAAAGCCTTGGCTGGACACTTTTACCTTGGAATGGCAGTGTTCTCTAAAGTGAAGCTCCAGCACAGAGATAATGAATTTGTGGCTTTAACATTAATTTCAAATGGAAAAATGAAGAAGCACTGTACATTTTTTCACTTAGTATTTTAGCAAATGGCAAGGAATGTTTAACATGTACACACAAGACATTTCTTATGTTCCCATGGCACAAACATACTGTAATATATCAGTTTATCAGTACCAATCACTTCATGATTATTTTGGCAGCCTCTGATATGTATGACTTTCCAAACCCAGTCTTCTAGACTGTACCCTAGTTTTGGAAAAAACACATATATTATCAATATCTAAAAAAGAAGGCACTATATTATATTCTCAAGCCAAAAATGGCAGAACTGTTTTTTTTTTCATTATAAAATATTAACCTTTCACTAGACCTTTCTTTTGACTCCCTGTACGCTTCTTGATTTTGAAAACATGACTTGTGTCATTTTCAGGGCACCATAAACTGTGAGACCTGTCAGTGTTGTTGCGATTTCAGTTGCCAGTAGAGCTTGATAGACATCATACTGTTTATGACTTCATGTTTCGATTTGTCATTGTTGTCATTCTTTGCCCCTCTCCTATAGAAAACGTTCTCATAAAGGTAAGCGAAGAGAATTCTGAAATGTACGGCGTGCTGTGAACATGAACTACAGTAAGTGGTGATTTTTGCACCGCAGCCCTAAAAGAATGAATTAAAAGAATGCCATGAATTTGACACATCTTCACTAGTTTGGTACATGAAAGGTTTGGCTAACAGCTAGGTGATGTCTAATTAGATCAGAGTTATAGTACATGGAATGTAGAATTATTTCATAAACTTTAGAGTATGGTAATATTTACTTTAAAAAGGTCAAATGTTCAAATATCAAAACAGAAGGTATTATTACTTATTTCACTGACAGCACATATAGTATTTTACAGTACAATTTACCTTTTTACATTTTATTGTTTTTCTGTGAAAATAGATCTCTATGAGCACATGCCTTACCTGTGATGATACCTGGCCACCCTTTAATACAAAACACAGAAAATGGGTAAACTAAACAATGCAAGCATCTAAAGTAAGTGAGAATTGTAGTATCTAGAGGGAGACTTAATATGAAAATAAACTGCATCTGGCAAACTCCACATCTGATGAATGCAGAAGTGGTTATTCAAATAGGTCAAGCACATGATAGATAGGCTGCACAGATGACTGACTTAAGACCACTGTCTTATAAACTGTTATTGTGGTGAGTGATGGGATGAATAAGATTATTTAAAAAAGTGTTTAAATTTTGCTGTTCAAATCACTCACGGCATTGCTCTGATCTTGTTTTGGTGCCAATATGGTCCTCTTTTTACACTACAGCACCTAGTCTGACGAAGACATCACCAGTTCTGTCTATCTGACACCCGCAACCATCTGTTGGGAGCCCGTGGTGGAGCCTTGATGGCTGTGCATTTGAGTGGTAATTGAGCCTGAAATGTGCTTAATAACGATTGTCCTGCCTAATACGCCACATCAGGAGCTCAGAACACCGTGACAACCTCGAGCAGCTGAGACAGGCAGGCCTGCAGGCAGATAGGAAAGACGGGCAGAAACCACATTTCTCCTCCTCATTAGCCTCCAATAACTGGGAACAGCCCACATAAATGCATCACTGGGAATCAGCTAAGAGAAAGACACGAGAGTAATTGTTACTCCGAAAAAGCTGTGATGTGTATCAGTCCCGCTATGTTCTGGGAATTGTGTATTTTATTCAGAAATTAAAAACAGGTCTGTGTTTTACAGAGTGTCTGTACATGCATATATTGATTTCATTTCTCAGTCCTGGTATTGGCCTTGGCTTTGTAATTGTAATTGTAACTTACAATTACATAATACAAAAGGCCAATTCCCTTTTTTCACGTATCTTAAGTCCAACAAAGTGACCGACCTCATGATACAACAAAGACAACTGAGATGAGCCCCACTTCTCTAATTGGTCACATAATGAACATCCTTTTGAATTTATTTGTCATGTTTAAATTGATCCTGCCAGCTATGGCTATGAACACATCCTCCGGGAACAAGTTTCCTGTGTTATTAATGGGTGTAAAATAAGTTGTAGGTATTAGTCTATGATGGGGGGCTCTGTTCACCATGACAGCTGCCCCAGGAGACCACATGGCAGTAAGAGGTACTTGTCAACAGTGGGTTAGAGACAAAAGGCAGGCGTCTTCCTGGTCGGCAGGGGACAGTGTGTGGGATCAGAGGGCGTGATATCCTGTCCAATGCCCCCGCTGAGGATCCAGCAAACCCCAACTCCCTGCACCTGTCAGGCACTGCGGGGAGGTGGTTTGACGGTGTCACACTCATAACACAAGAGAACGCCCCTCTCCTGAGGTGTACGTGTACAGTAGTCATCATGGCTTCCGTTTCAGATCTATAATCAGTCGTTCAACCTGACAGAAGCACTGTGTTTTTGCCTGTATGTTGCGTTGTGTTGAAGCTGAAGAGATTGGGTGCTTTGGGTTTTGGAAGGGTAATTGCCTCACAAAGTGAACTGAGTCATGAGCAGGAAATGAGCATCCTCAGAGAAAAATCTGTCTTACAAAGTAACTCATATACACAACAACTAGAGCCTGCTGGTGAAGCATTACTTATTCCCTCTCAACTTCCTCTGCTATTCATTTTCCAGTCTGTTCAACTTACAGTGTGTGGGTGCCGCTAACCCACCCAGCCGCATGTGTAACCTGCTCAGCAGTAGCTAAATGTTACTCTGGGGATATAGCTTCATAAGAGCAATACCATGCATCACAGAGACCACATTTAAATACCAAATATTGCCCATTCGTTTCTCCCTCTCCAATCCTGGAGGAGTGCACAGCACTGTGTTTAGAGCAGGCCAGGGGGATTTGAGCAGGCAAACAGATGGGACCTGAGAAAAGGTATGGATAAGGTACAAATGAGAACAGGAATTCCCCTGGGAGCACCCTCCTCATTCTGGCACCCACTTTCATGGTGTGTTTAGTGCCCTACTCTGTATGAATTATGAACAGACTCAGAGACTGATTGTGTAAAGCTTTGAATACAAAGTATGTTATGTTCTATGTGGTAACATTGAGATAGAGTGGTTAGCATTTCTCTGTGCATCAACTTATTTTAGTATGTTTTACAAAGAAAGTTGGCCTGTGATGCTGTTCTTTTAAACGGAATACAAGTCAAACTGTATAACTCATTGTTGCATGACGTTATACAGATCTCCTGTATTCAAATGCAACTTAATACAAAAACATTAAAGAAAGATATTCTACCTCCACATCTCTTGAGAAATACTACTCTAGGTGTATGGCAGTGCAGCAATCACAGCAATCAGCACTCTTATTTCAGGATTTCTCTGGACCGCACAGTACTGACAAAACACATGTAGGAGCAGAGCTGACAAATCTGGATACAAGATGGGCACTCTGACCTTCCCCTGGCACGCCGCCCACAGCCTGTAAACCCACTCAACATGACGGGTATCTGTGCGTCTCTGCTGAAATCGTGGCAGGCATAATTGCGCCTCCTGTCCAAGTATGAGAAAGATATTCTTAAGGACCTTTTCTCTGTGCATCTCTGTGAGACACGACCGAACAAGAGTACTCATCCACATCTATGGATCAGACCCCAAAGGTCCCTTGCTTTAGTCGGAAATGTAATGAGACATTGTCACAATTTTCAGAGGAAATGAAGAAGGCTTTTCTGTGGGATTGCAGAATATCACTACCCTTTAATTCTCTTGTCTGGAGTCTGATGTGTGTGAACAAATGTGCCTTTAACATTTAAAATGTTAAATTTATGACAAGATGTGGTGCTATCCTTGTAGCATTGTTTTAATACACAGTAATAATAATATATATATATATATATATATAATAATATATAATAATAATAATAATATATATATATATATATATAATATGTTATATATTGTAGTTATTTGTATATATACTTGTATGTGCTGTATTTTATACCTCTTTATTTTTCACCTTGTTCTTTAATGACCAGTGAAGCACAAGTGCCTCTATATAAATGTGTGTGTGTGTGTGTGTGTGTAGGGTTAGGACATATATAAAAAAGGTGGAGACAGACAAATAGCCCTACCCCTTTGTTATCTCTCCCTCTCTAGGTGTTAAAGCAGTGCTTACCACAACCATGGGTCGCTGTTCAGATGCTCTGACATTTACACAGCCATCTCTTAATGTAGACAAACTAACACACAAACAAAGAATCACAATGTTAATCTGTGTCACAATGCCCTCTGAAAAGATTGGGCACCTTTCAAAAACACCCCTGCTACAAAGGACAGTCCATGGCACCAGCACATGTTGTTGAGGCTGAGGTCATGGTGAACTGTGTCACTGTAAGCCCAGGAAACAAATGAGGTGGGTCTATTATGCCAACTCCTGGTTACATGGACACATTTAAGGACACAGCGGCTGTCTGCTTGGAATGAATCAACCCACCCTGGATGGCTGGCAGAGAGTGTGAGAGAGAAAAGGTCTTAGTTTTGTCCCTGTGTCCTCCTTTTTTGCCACCTCTAACTGAACACACGTCCATCAACTACCACAACATCTCCATTTAGCGCTAATGAGAGTCTCACTTGCAAGTACACACAAGGGGTATGACTGACCCTTTGCAATGAACATCAATACCCACTAGCTATAATGTTTGGCCTCTCATTTACTATAGCCTGGGTCTTGTAACATGTCAGATTTTTTTGTTGAAGAATGTGAACATGGAGAAGTGGAGCAGAGTTGCAAACAATGTAGGTCTTTGTTTTTCTACATGAATATTTTTTTATTTACCAGTGTACTTTAGATTAAGAGAGACAAATCGGGCTGTTTTTTCGGGTACATCAAGTGATGTATGCATGTGAATTGCTTGAGGAGGTAGCTGCTGGATTGAAGCTGCTTGTCTGTCAATCTCTTTCACACATGATGCCTTGAATGCGATGTTAAGCTGCGGCCCTGCGGGCCACAAGAGAAACACATCATTGTTGTTCTGTTACTACTTCCACTGCTGGTTCTGTGTTTAAAATCTGAAGACTTTTACATCTGTATGTTGCTCCTTTATTTACAGAGTGCATCTGCCCACGCAGACCAAGTGTGTATGCCCAATGGGACTACTGTAAGAGGAGGCATGGGGTGCAGCGGAATGTTGTTTTTTTCTGCTCAGAGACAGACTCACTGCCACTGACGAGGGGAGGGATTTAAAAGTCACGGTCTCCTTGGTAACAACATGCTTTCTCCAAAGCCCAATCTCAACTATTTAATCGCTTTAATCAGTGAAGTTATCAACACAATTACATCAACAATGCAAACATGTGACTAAGCAGTTCAGCATTTATTCCTGCCGAAATGAAGGATTGCGTGTTGGTGAATAATTGGCATTGATGAACAACACAAAGCCAAATGTGGTTATGGCACATTAACCAAGTATTTGGAAAGTATTAAGTTATTAGCAGGTTTCACTTTTTAACAATAGCGTGAGTTCTCACTTTTTCCTTTTTGGAAATCAGAATAAAACGATACAAAAAAAGACTTGTGACATTATTACTGAAGTCTTTTTTTAGCTTTCCGTTGCACAATAATCACAACATCTTATTTTTTTAGTCCAACCATCCTAGTGTTCCAAGAAATGCCATGGCAAATCTTTTTAAAAGGTGTATCATACCATTCAATCAGTTGTATATTAAAACATTATGTAATTATACTCACTCGTATATTTAGAATGTAACCGCCAAGATGAAAAAATGAAGCACTTGGCAGTCGTACAGACAACCCAACCTGTATAGTGTATTTCCAAGCGGAGCTATAACACATCATTACAATCATCTACCCACCCCCTGTCCTTCCTCAGGACTAAATAACTAAATTGATACCACCAGAAAGCATGCACTTCACGACTGACACTTTGAGGGGGATTTGGTCCTGTTGGGATATAAATACCTGCCAAATCATGAAATACATACCACTGAGAGATGGAAGAGAGGCCAATCAGGTGAATAATAGCCATAGTTTTTACACCATAGCCGGCAGTACTGGTTGCCATCAGTAGTAATGTCCACCTTGAAAAACTCTAAGTGTGCTGTTTGATCAATGCTGCCTGATGGGAAGGGAAAATCAAGCCCATAAACGGGCCCTTGGATGCTAAAAGGGGAGTAAGACCTGAGGGACCGAGCATTGAAATGTATGGTGAGAGGTATATTGATGGCTGAGTTCCGAGAAGTAGAAGTGTTTGACCCCATAGCACTTTCCCCTTTTGTAATATGCATCTGCTGTGTACCTGTGTATGTATGTTTTTGTGCTGCAAAATGTGCCCAAGTGACGTGCTTTATACATGTAATTATTAAGATAAAGAATCTGTCCAGTGGTAATGCTGCACTGAGAGACAGTTATGACCTTCCTGTATGTCTCTTAGATCATGCTTCCATGGTTGAAAAGTTCATCTCTTCAAAACAGAGAAAAGAGAAGTCTCTTGAAGCAGAGAACAAGAGCGGAAGAAAGGCAGCAAGAAGGAAAACAAAAAAAGAAATAAGTAGCAGCAAAGTTTCTCTTCTCAGCAAAGAAGAAGGCATGTTTCTGTGTCACTGTTTTCCCTTTTCATGGCAAAGGGAGGAGAGCCAAGGTCGAGCGTGTCAGTGTGAGTCAAGCCTGAAAGTGTGAAGACTCCAATTAGACATAGCCTCGGGTCTGACTCCAAAAGACAAGGATAACACACACCCCTCCGTGAACATGTGCCAAACAACGCATAGTGCAAACACACACACAAACACACACACACACACACACGCACACACACACACCGCATGTCTTCATGTCCCTGTTTTACATGAAATGCATGTTGATACCACAGCTGTTTGCACCCCATCCATCATCTCTAGCAGGCAACAGGCAGAATTATTAACAAGCAAAATCTGTCATGCCCTATTAGCGCAATAAGGAACCTGCTAAGGCAAGTAAACAATTTATTAATGTATGGCTGATGTATCTAATTATCGTGTGTTTGAAAAAGACCAAATATTTATGATTTCACAGTCTATTTGCACTTAATCGAACATGCTGCTTGTAAAAATATCACAGCATTGATTATTTAATGAGCACTGGGAAGATTTACAAAGTTTATAAGCGATGGATTTCTGTTACTCTGAACTTCTTTGTCGGGATGTGACATCATCTTTTTTTTTTATTTATTTACTTTAGGTAGTTAGCAGTAAAAGAAGTGAAGAATTTTCACAAATTCTTTGCTCTTCACTGGCCATTCTACTCAAAATAAACCTAGTAGGAGTATTATTTCCAAGCACAGATGTGTTTGTATAGATCTGTTTCATTTGTGTTTTAATATTTTGTGCTGTATCTTCTTTTAATGTTTTTAATGCGTTATGTAAAGCACCTTTTGTCTTTGTGTGTGAAATGAAATGAAACTGGTTAGACAAGCAAGACCCTGTGTTTGAGTGAGTGAGGAAATGCTTGTTATTGTTAGAAGCAGCTGTTTTCAGTCCTGTAGGAAGCTTGTCCACACATTCACATAAATAAAACAATTACCCACACTATAAAAACTCTACTAAAAATCCATATTTAGAAAACATTATTCCAGAATTTTTTTTTCTTGAAACATTTTACCAATGTCATGGGTTAATTTTACATGTTTGCAATGTGGTTCAAAAAATCTAAATTTCAGATAATTTCAGACATTTTTTCATGACAGTATAATGAACAGTGGTTGTTGCTTTAGTGCAATAATTGTATTTTTTTCTGTGATCACTTCACAGGTGTGTGTCACAGTGACAAGCATGGGTTAAGACTAATGATGCAACTACAAATGATTAAACAACAGCATTTCAGTGATGCCAATACTCACAGAAAATATTACGGCTCTTTGAGGGGATCCAGATTTTATCTTTCATGTTTTTGAAAACCACTGACGTTCAACAACAAAATGAACTGGTTGCTTCTCTGCTGGTTTGCCAATCTGTTGTAAATGATCTGATTCTTTGAGCATGTAGCCTGACTAACAAAGATATGAAAGTGCACTGGCTTCTCATGACCCCAACTTGGCACATTATTTGAAGCTAATCTATCTAACTAACAAAGTTTGTTAAGGAGCCACAGTACTGAGATGGAGGCAACCATCTCAGAGAGAGAAATCTCTAAACCTGGCCAAAAAAAACAAAAACTATCTGAATGGAAAGATACTCCTAGAGGAGAGAAAATAAGAATTTTTTAATAATTTAAATGGATCGGTACTAGCGAGGCACAGGTGAAATTGAGAAACTAAAATGTTTCCCCACTGACCATCAAATCCCAAAACACAATAATACCAACCTCCGACCTAACATTGTACTCCGGTCAAGAACTACAAACTACAACCCCTTCTGGAGCTGACAGTACCCTGGGAGGAAAGGAGTGAAGAGGGGCACAAGTGCAAGCTGGGAAAATATCAGTCCCTCATCTTTAAAGCCAGCAGAGGGGATGGAGAGCCTGGAACCTCTCGGTGAAAGTTGGTTCCAGGGGCTTCCCAGGGCAGTCACTCTGGAGAGCATTGGGAGTCCTCAGGGTCAGAGGGTCAGCCCACAAGAATTTGGTCATGGACAACACCAGGCGGGCGGAGACAGCATCCAGATGGCTCTGGCTGAAGAGGAGTGAGCAATGGCACATCCAGGCTGGCAGAGGAGAGGGAGGGCAGAGCCAAGTGGTGAGTAGACCTGAGGGACTGAGGGGGTGGTTCCAGGACACTGGTTCTACTGTCGAGCCCCTCAGAGGTGTCATGGGCCAATTGACGAAACACCAGTGGGGGGGGGGGGGGTGCCCACATGAAAACCCTATGAAGTCGCAAAGGTCTGAACTACAAGGCTCTGCCCTCAGATAATGGAAGGGCGATTGAAGAGAGCAATTTTATGCCAACCGCCTAACATAAGGTGCAGGAGGTAACTCCTTATGTGGCTCCGATCAGGGCCTTCATGGACAACCTGACAATCACGACAAGGTCAGTGCCAAAAGGCAGATGGATTTTGGATGATCTGGTAGAGCTCACCAAAGCAGCCAGAATGGAGTTCAACCCATCCAAATCCAGAAACCTAGTCCTGAAGCAGGGCCTTGTTCAGGACTGCTTTTGATAGGATAGGCGAAGATGTCATTCCAACTGTCACTGAGAAGCCTGTAAAGAGTGTGAAGGAGATGCTCAACCAAGCAGAGGTGTGGCTAAGAGCCCTGGAGAGGAGTGGCCATCCAGAGAAGTATAAGGCCTAGGCTACCAGCATGGAGTCCTTCCGAGACTCCTGTGGCCACTGCTTGTGTAGCTTTGGAAAGGAAAATCAACAACTTTCTGAGGAGGTGGCTGTCTGTCCCCAAAAGTTTTTGTTCTATCAGCTTGTACGGTTCAGCTTGGGAATTCAAGCTGCAGCTGCTAATGACATCAGCTGTGGAGGAGTACTAGATGGCAAAAGTCCAGTTAGCCATGATGCTGCGGGACAGTGAAGACAAGGTAGTTCAGCAGGCAGATATCAGCATCCGGACAGGATGTAAGTGGACAGCTAGCAGTGCACTGAGAGAGGCAGAGTAGTGGCTGCAGAATGCTGACATCATGGGGACAGTGAACCAGGGGAGGCTGAGCCTGGGCTGCATCACCAGAGCAAGCTGGAAGGACGCAAATCCAAAGGAGCAGTGAGGTATGGTGCAGGAGGAGATCCCAGGCGGCAGAGGAAGAGGTCAGGTAAGCCAGGGCGGTGGCCATGATACAGCAGGGCAGCTGGACCCAATGGGACAGTGTGCAAGGAAGATCTCTGGGATGGAAGGACAAAAACAAACTAAAATTGCTTCAGACCTAGACTCTCCAGAGCAAAGAGGGTTACTTTTAGCCTCTTAAAATAAAAATGCCCCGACAGCTCTGATGGAGCTCAGGATTCATCCTGAGAAGAGTTGCTTTATTCCAAGTCATTTGTTGCATTGTGGGTAATGTAGGCGACAAGGAAGACGAATGTGTGGAATAAAAAAGACGATATCTGGATCATCTGCATCAATTTTGATCCCTTTTTAAAATAGCTGTCCCTGGTGAGTCCAACAAGACTGCAATGCAGAATCAGTGGAGTAAGATGCAGGTCTTGGTTAAGCAAAGCCCATGTTTTAAGATATATACAAATACGCTGCTTGGAATAATCATTTGTGTCTCATATTCCACACAAAAAGTTCAATAACCTCATTAAAATCATTTAAATGACTTATCCCTTATTAAAAAACTCATAATCTATGAATATGCAAATATTGTTCTTTTCAAAAGTTTACCTGCTGGATACAATATGTCTTCTACTTCACTGTAATGTCCATTCTCAGTCTATGTGTACTGGAGGCTTCAAGTTTCCACATCACACTTTTGTTAGTTGCATACTGGACCACGATTGACACCAAACTAGTTGTGATGTTGCAATATACAAGCACATAACTTAAACTCAGATTTAAGGTGAGCACAGATAAACTTTCCCCATTTAACAGATGAATGTGAATATAGCAATATACTATCAGGCTCTGTATATACGTTGCAGGGTAAAGGTCAAACATCCAACTAAAGTAAGAATAAGTATGGCATGTTTGTGAGGGACTTTAACCAAAGTGTTTTAGTAGCATAAGTGAATCAGGGGAGGCTGGGCCTGAGCTGCATCACCAGAGCAAGCTGGAACGACGCAAAGCCAAAGGAGTGGCGAGGTATGGTGCGGGAGGAGATCCCGGACGGCAGAGGAAGTGGTCAGGCAAGCCAGGGCGGTGGCCATGAGTCAGCAGGGCAGCTGGACCTGGTGTGACAGTGTGCAAGGAAGATCTCTGGGATGGAAGGACATCTGGAATATGGAGGGGCATCGGATCAAGTTTCTGCTCGGTCAGACTTCCGGTTATGGCAGCGAGTTAGACGGACGTTTTCCGTAAGTCTCTGACTAGCAAATAAAATATGCACCCTATGTAAGTCCTTAATTGTAGTTACAGCAAGGAAAACAAACCAAAAATTACTTTGGGAATGGAAAATAAAAAGTCAACAAGGCTTTGAGGGGGGGTGCCCACTAGAATACCCTATGAAGTTGCAAAGCTCCTAACCACAAGGCTCTGCCCTCGAATGATGGAAGGGCGATTGAAGAGAGAGATTTTATATCAACCGCCTCATATTAGGCGTAGGAGGCAACACCTGCCAGGTGAGGCGGCTGCAATACAACATCGTGTAAAGATATAACTCTGAAACTCTGCATAATAATAGGCTTATCTGCCCAATAAGGCAACAACTACTGTAACTTATGGTAAAATGAAATGTAATTTCTTTAACAATTTACACTTACAATTAGAGAGGCTGTCTTCAGTATATGGAAACACTCCCATGCTACAGTACTACAGCATATTGTGAAACATTGCATTTAAGCGGCAAAACAGAAAACTGTAATTATAAACTTGACAGGACAAAAATATATATCTAGACTCTCCAGAGCAAAGACAGTTACTTTTAGCCTCTTAAAATAAAAATGCCCCGACAGCTCTGATGGAGCTCAGGATTCATCCTGAGAAGAGTTGCTTTATTCCAAGTCATTTGTTGCATTGTGGGTAATGTAGGCGACAGGTTTTGACAGGAAAAACGAATGTGTGGAATAAAAAAGACGATATCTGGATCATCTGCATCAATTTTGATCCTTTTTTAAAAAGCTGTCCCTTGTGAGTCCAACAAGACTGCAATGCAAAATCAGTGCAGTAAGATGCAGGTCTTGGTTAATACTGAAAAAAGTATGTTTGCTTATTTAACCAAAACCCCATGTTTTAAGATATATACAAATATGCTGCTTGGAATAATAATTTGTGTCTCACACAAAAAGTTCAATAACCTCATTAAAATAATTTAAATGACATCATGAGTTAAACTCAGATTTAAGGTGAGCACAGATAAACTTTCCCCATTTAACAGATGAATGTGAATATAGCGATCTACTATCAGGCTCTGTATATACGCTGCACAGTAAAAGTCAAACATCCAACTAAAGTAACAATTAGTAAAGCATGTTTGTGAGGGACTTTAACCAAAGTGTTTTAGTAGCCTAACAACATGCGAATCCCAATCTCCAATGTCAAAGCCCAGCACTACCGAGGACTTCCTTTGACTCAACACTGGCAACGGTGGGACCATTTTCAGCTGTGTGACGCCTCACTCCGCTGTGACGAGAGCAAACCCAAGCTCGAGATTGATCTCCACAGCCAGGATGAGTCCCCCCCTTTCTCCAGTCTTCCGCCACTGCTCTCACTGCCCCCGCCTATCCCACCCAAACCGGTTAGCTGGCTTCGTAAAGGCTTTCACCTCCTCTCCCAGACATTTGGCAGACAGGAGAGAAGGCCACTCTCTCGCTTTTCGGGTCCATTTTTATTTTTTATTTCAAAATTTAAATAAGATTATAACTAGTACCAAACAACATGCTACAAGACTTCTGCTTGTTTAATATGAGATTGTTATTTAAAAACCACTTTTGAACAAAAGAAAATTCTGATTGGAGAGAGCTTTGAATTTTAGTTATATCAGAGTCAGATGTGTATATAACAGTGTCATCTACATATAACTGAACAGAACAATTAAATACAAAAAATACAAAGGTCCTAAAATAGATCCTTGAGGTACATCCTTTTCAACAGTTAAATAATACGATTGAGTGTGATGAAAAGAAACACACTGATGACGGTTATGGAGGTAAGAATTAAACCAAAATAATGCCTGTTGAGAGACACCAACAGCATAAAGTTTATCAAGAAGAAGATAATGGTCAACTAAATCAAAAAGCCTTGGTTAAATCAATAAAAATTGCACCTGTGAACTGACATTTGTCTAAAGATGATACATCATTGGAAAATTTTACAAGGGCAGTAGTTGTACAAAAATTAGAACAAAAATCAGACTGAAGTGGGGATAAAATATTGTGATCATTAATGTACTGTGATAATTGATTAAAAATTAGCTTCTCAAATATTTTAGCTTTAGTACAAATAATAGAAATTATTATTAAGATCTTATTGCTCTCCTCCTTTATGAAGTGGAGTGACATTTCCAAATAGATGGAAGATTACAAGTAGATAGGGAAAGATTAGGTAGGCAAGTGGGAAAATAAGCACTTGAGAAGCTAATTTAATAAACTTAGCCTCTAAGCCATCAGGACCAGGAGCACAACCAACATTTGAAAGAAAATGAGCCACTATCGAACTTCAGGCGGTGCTCTTGGTTCGTGTGACGAGAGAGTTCGTTACCTACATCAACAGGCTGGGTGGAGTCTGATCCACAGCCCTGTTGAAGATGGTGGAGAACCTGTTGTTGTGGGCCTCAGAACACCTCCTGTCTCTGAGAGCCCTTCACATTCCAGGTCCTTCTGGCAGACGAGTGGGTGCTGCACCCTGAAGTGGTGCAGCAGATTTGGAACCGGTTCGGGAAAGCAGAAGTGGACCTGTTCACCAGTCAAAACAACAGCCTCTTCCTGGCACCACGAGACGATTCACCCCTGGGGGTGGATGCATTTGTACACGCACCATGGCCAAGGAGGCTGCTTTACGCCTTTCCTCCTCTTCATCTCATTCCTCTTCTGCTGGAGAGAGTGAGACAAGAGCAACTGTTGGTCAACCTTATAGCCCTGGACTGCCGTTTGCCGCCGTGGTACACAGAGATGACCCAGATGTTGGCAGCCCAGCCCTGGTCCATCCCTCAAGTTTGGGGGGCCCTGACCCAGGAGGCAGGCTTGATAGGTGCGCTGCCCATGTTGGGTGAACATCTCCAGGTTTGGCTCCTGAGAGGGACAGGCTGATGCGGGCTGGACTGTCTGCACAAGTGGTGCAGACCATCCAGGCAGCGAGAGCAGGATACACCATTGCTTGCTACAAAGCAAAGTGGTTGGGATTCCAATGCTGATGTGGGGAAAGGAGATTACACCCTCTATCATGTGCAGCGGGAGATGTTCTCTCCTTTCTCATGCCACTATTAAAGTGTATGCAGCAGCGATTTCCTGCTGTCATGAGGTTTTTGGCGATAGACCTGTCTTCACCCACCCCCCCATGAATCGTTTCCTACAGGGGGTTAGGAGACAACACCCGGTGTTGCATGTCTCTGCCTCCCAGTGGGAATTACCCTTGGTGCTTGAGGCCCTAGTGAGCGATTCCTATGAACCTCTGGAGCACTCCTCTCTGAAGGCATTGTCATTCAAAACATCTCTGCCACTTGCAATGACCTCAGCTAAGAGAGTGAGTGAATTGTGTGCCCTGTCGGTTCACCCCAGCTATCTGCTGCTTCATGATGACCACAGCAGTGCTACTCAGACCAAACCCTTCCTTTGTTCACAGAACATAAGGAGTTCATTTAGGTCAAGAACTATTCAGCTAGAGGCATTTTGTCCTCTACCCCATGGGGACGTCAGGGAGGCAAAATTGCATATATTGTGTCCAGTATGTGCGTTAGCATGTTATGTTGAACCTTTCAGTGCACTGAACAGCTGTTTGTGTGCTATGGAGAGGGAGTGCCCGGTAAAGCCCTATCCAAGAAGCACCTAGCAGGCAGGTAAGGACCCCGCCACCGTGGTCTGAGCACATTCCACACGTGGTGTACCAGTGTCTATGGCCTTATTCAGTGGGATGAGTGTACATATGCACAGCAGTGTCTTGGTCTACGCCTTGCCTGTTCAAGGTCCGTGCTCGCAATAGTGACTCAGGACTTGCAAAAAGGGTGGTGTGAGTGTCACCTGACTCCCCCCTCCAAGCAATATATGTCTGTATAAGATGACTTGGGGAATGAGGTGTGCAGGGTGTCTGTTGTATGATCTGTGACCCCTGCGAGGTTAGACCATGGTTTCACCCAGTTCATGCTCATGTTAGCTGGGCTAGTGGGAGGGCCGCGGCAACTAACCTATAGCTGGTCGGGCTCGGTGAGGCAGTGTGATGACTGCAGTGGCATGGCAAACATTCATCAAGCTCTGTCTTCTATACCCATTGAGTCCAGTAGAGGGTCGAGCCTTGGTGTGATAGAACAAAGCTTACAATTACTCTAGTTCTATAAGCACAGACAGAGCCCTCTACCTATGGACCCTGCCGCTCCTACGCCCTCCACTGAAGTGGTTCCGGGATGAGAGCTGCAGCAAGACGCTGCCTTTTATACTTTGTGAGACACACATAATCAGTAGGCGCGTCCTGATTGGCCGGCTACGTACATGCAAATTTCAATGGGTGATTGCGTGTGATTGGAGGAGAGTATTGCCCATAGAGTCCAGTAGAGGACTCCGCCTGTGCTTATAGAACTAAGGTTACAATATCATAACCTTTGTTTCCTCCTAAACATTATATGGCAAAACCATTTAGTAGTATACTGTATGCATGTTACTTTTAAGAGATATTTTTGCACAATGCCAAACTGAACTTTTTCTAAAGAGACCCTATCAGGGGGAATGTTTTTTTAAGATCACCCTTACTTAAGACATGGATTATTAAAACCCATGTATAGGTTTAATTATCCCAACCACCTACAGTACAAGGTCAATCCCTTATCACTCTCATCTATCCTCTTGGTGCCTGGCTTTAGCAGTGCATGAAAGAATGTGTGTTTGAGAAAGAGAGTGAAGAGAAAACAGAATACTGTATGTTGTGTGTATAAAAACAGACAGTAAAAACACACTCAAGCACAAATGCAGAGCAGATGTCCAGTGTACAGTGTGAACTTAATGAGCCATGAATGATATGAGAGGCAAGTGGAGATGCCTGTCCCTATCTGTATAGAGATAGGCTGTGGTTGGGGCACATCTGGTACCTGCCCCCCTCCCTACTGCACCTGTGCCTCAGATGCTTAGGGACGGTTGTGAAGCACACTACAATTATAACCTGAACCTCACCATTTGTACCAATCTGATGTCCGTCTATTGCACAGTGTAAGAGAAGTAGATCAAGACTTCATTTAGTGCGCACGAGGTATTAAAATGCTCTCTGTCTAACTCTCAGGATTAAGAAAGCTTTTAAAGAAATAGTTTGACATTTTGGGAAATATAGGCTACGTATTTGTTTTTTTTAAGAGAGTTAGATGAGAAGATTGATACCACTCTGTTTGTGCATTGTAGCCAAGTATAAAGATTAGAGGCAGGGGTGAAACTGCTAGCCTAACTCTCTCCAAAGTTAAAAAATATGCCTACCAGCATCTTTAAAGAATAGTATTTAACACATTACTGTATATCTCATTTGTTAAATATGTACACAAACAGAAATTTAATAACAAGTTGTGTTTTTTACAGGGAGCTTTATTCTGTAACTGTAGCTGTTTCCCCCTTTTGTTATGTTTCAGGGTTTCTCGCCAAAACATATTGCATATGTCTTGAGGTAGATTTTTTTAATCATTTAAATCCTGCATTGATTACATCCATGTTTCTTAGCTTGCACTCCTCTTCTCTGCCTTTGTTTGTGCATTTCTATGTTTGTTAGCATGTTACTGCCACCAGTGGTTAATTAGCAGAATTTAATGAAACCGGCAGGATGTGAATTGCTTGTATGGTAAGAGTGGTATCAATTTTCTTATCTACCAAAATGTCAAATAGCAACTCCCTTGAAGGGGCATTAATGTGCTTCCAGTGACTTCGAAGCACAGAAAGAGAGGGACTTGGGAGGGTGAAGTCATGGCTAGAGGTGAGCAAGAGAAGAAAAAAAAACACTCTTATAATATGTGTTCAGACCAAATGCAAAGCAAATTTTTATGTGCTGCATGATTACATACAAAGTCAATGCAAAAACGTGAATAGACATTAATTTGCGCCGGTTGACACGAATAGAGGCAAATATGCGTCCACACAAGTTAAAATGTTTCAAGTTGAGCGAAAAATTTGTGCGTATTAGAATTATGAATGTACTTCATGAATGTACAGAGAGGAGAGGGGAAAAGGACTGGAGACTGGAGGGAAATAACAGAAAGAACCAGAGTTCCTGGTGAGTTCTAAGTTCAGTAAGAACAATCAATTCAGTGTTTCTGAGTGTTATTTAACTGATTTGTCTAATTTTACTGTTGTAGGACATTAAATGTATATGTCATGGGCACATAGTGGTGGTTATGTCTATGATTACTTACTTTTATTCAAACTAAGAATAACTGTCATAGCACCACGATCCAAACTGCTATCAAGGAAAGACTTACCACCTGGTGTGACTCGGAGTAGTATTGCTTTATAACTGCAATACTGCACAGCTTGAGGCAAGCTGACCTGCCACCTATGCAAATATGGATCATAGTTCAAAATTAATGCCCGACTGTCCAGTCAATCTGATTCATAGGTCAGTATTTATGACCGTCTACCTGATCAAACCACCTCATGCATCAGTATCATCAACGCTCTGTCAGATCAAACTGTCTCACAGGTCAATATTTTCACCCTTCTTCCAGACAAAAATGCCTCACGGGTTGGTATTATTGACCTTCTTCCCACTGAGACGGACTTGCAAGTCAGTATTATTGACCTTCTTCCCACTAAAACCGACTCAGGAGTAAGTATTATTGACCTTCCTTCCACTGAAACCGTTTCGCGGGGCAGTATTATTGACCTTCATCCCGCTAAAACCGACTCACTGGTCAGTATTATTGACCTTCCTCCCGCTCAAACCAGTTTTAGTTTTCAGTTTTCATGAAGGTCAATAATACTGACCCATGAGACAGTTTGACTGGGAGGAAGGTCAGAAATACTGACCCATGAGGCAGTTTTGGTCTGGAAGAAGGACAAAAATACTGACCTGTGAATCAGATTGAATGGACAGTGAGGTGTTAATTTTGACCTATGACCCATATTTGCACAGGTGGCAGGTCAGTTTGCCTCCAGCTGTGCAGTATTGCAGCTTTAAAGCAATACTGCTCTAAATCTCACCAGGTGGTAAGTCTTTCCTTGATAGCACTTTGGATTGTGGTGCTATGGCAGTTATTCTTAGTTTGAATAAGCATAAGTAATCATAGACATAACCACCATTATGTACCCATGACATACATTTAACAATGTTCTACAAATCAGTGTTGCTTGCTGGGAAATCTTGGGGAGGGTCAACCTAGTACTCTATAGTATCATTTGTAATAAAAATGGCCTGAGTCATTATGTTTTGGACATAAATATTAATCTTTTAGGCTTTCAGAATGTGGCTTTTTCTGATACCATATCCTACTGAACCTCGTGACACTACGCTGGATATTTTTTTGAGAAAAAAAAAATTTAATAAATTATCAGACATGGTAAACTTATCTTTTTTCTATGCTCATCTGTAACACAGTATAGTGTATCATCTTTTATTCATAAAGTGTATACAGTATTTCATCCCCATTCTGTGTAGAGTAGCTTATGAGTGTGGGTACAGGCTTGTAGTTATTAATTTTCATTTTTGTTTTGATGTAAGCTGCCTTTTGGATAAAGTACTGTAGGTATGTCGGCCCTTTAAGAGGGTTTTTTTTTCTCTTGCTCAACTCCAGCCACGACTCCACCCCTATGTCAGATTCCCTACAGAGCACAAAACACACACATGGGTCAGTTTTTGTGACTCCTGAGTCACTGGAAGGGCAGAAAACAGCGCCATCTACTGTGCCCGGTCAGTGGACAGGTCAAAAAATACTCCCAAGCCCTACTGCGCCGCACGTCTCCCTGTCTTTCCAGCAGAGAAAGGCATGAGACCAACATTAGCTGTTCATGGCTGGTTAGCTCTGACTACTGGCACCATAGGAATGCATGTCGCTATCCTGGTTCTACTCTATGAACTATGGTCAGTCAGTGTCCCCTGTCTCCCATCACTCCCGCGTCATCACACACCACATAGCCACAAGGCCACACCTCACACAGATGTCTACCCCCCACTCCTATGTCCTCTGCATTTTTTAAATATACTGGAGGGTCCTTGCAGAGTTTGAGAGTGGGCAAAATGTAACCCACCTTTGAGCCAGGGATGGCCATTCATTTGGTCTTAGTCATTTTATTCATGAAATGTTTTTTGTGTACTGTAACCCCTCTTCTTATCCTGTGTAGTTTAGGAACACCCCAGTATCCCCCAGGAGGAACTGAGAATGGCTGGGAAAAATATATCCAGGCTACCCCACAATGACTCAGACCTGAAAATATGTCTAAAAATGAATAAAATGGACGGATATATTCTTTAAACACTTAATTTATTGTTCCAACAAAGGACAAAGGAGGTTTAATGGTTTTAGCCGAGAGTGATTAAAATATGGAGGGGGTGATTATAATAGGGCAGAAAGGGAAATGAGAAAGGGAAGTGAGAGAAACCAAGGATGAATGAAGGATGATGGTGGTGCACTGGAGCAAAGCGCTATAAGAGAGAGCAAGAGAGGAAAATCTCAGGAAGGAAGCATGGAAATGGATGGTGGTCAGTTGTTTGCCCACTGGTCTGTAGCTGGTTGTGTCAGGGGCACAGATGACCCAAAACCAGAAACTCTCCCTGCTGTCATCCACCCCCAAGACCTCCATGCCACTGACCTAATTCACACTGATTGATCTTCTTCCAAGTCCTCAAATGTGACCTCTCAGCCACTTTTCTCTACCTCAAAACTAAAAATTTGGACTGGAAACTTTCTTTTTGGGGGTATTAATGATTTTAATTGATCTGTTATCCCTATTATTTATCCATATAAAGATGCATATTGTATAGATGTAGAAAAATCTATATGTATCTACCAACAAGTCTCTCTGACTACTGTATTATTGCTTTTTCATGGCATTTTTGCTTGACAGTGAAAAAGCAGTTTAATATCAAACAAACACAAAGATACAGAAAAGAGAATAGTAGTGTTTAGAAAATGCACTGGAAGATCAGACGGTGTTATTGTTTAAAAAGGTTAAATGTGCTAAAAAGATTTCCTGCATCTCAAAAAATTCTGCTATAGCCTGTTTCTGAAAGGAAAATGTGTTTATTTTTCTTTATTTTATTTTTTTTTTGTGCCGTATTATGCACAGGATGTGTCAGATGATACTTTACTGTATTGTTTGATGATATCGCTCGAAGTGCTACTGTAAATGTGCAGATTTCTGTTTCCTCTCTCCCTGCACAAACTCTGGCCATAATGATATTCCAGTACAACATTAAAGAGCTCCACCAGCTTTTCTAGTTGTTACTTGCTCTGTGTGATTGATATGAGGTTCTATTCTCACCATTGTTGAACCCATCACAGTGTGAGTTTGGAAAAATTTGAATCAGGTGATCATGAGAATTTTTGTATGAAAATGTGTCAATATGTTTGCAAAAACCAATGTAAAGGAAAACAGAATGTGTGGCCATGGCCTCTGTTGTTTTATGAAAAACAAAAACTAAAATATTGTACAATTCTTTTTGCCATAGCAGTACAATCAGCACTGCTATCATATATCCCTCCTAAAACAAACAAAAAAGTGAAGAAATGTATAGTGCTATTATAGCGATTATAAAGCTTTTCACTGTTTAACATCGCTGTCATTTTTAGCGGCAGTAGCCACAGATGCATCATCATTATCATCAGAGTCACAAATGGCATCATCGTTGCCGTCATCAAGTGAATAAACAACTGTGATTGTTGGGGTGCCACACAACATAAATTATGTGACCAGATCTGAAACCCAGATAGAATGCATCTCCATCCTCTCATCTAGCCACCAGTTTGTCCAGCCATCTATCAATCCAGAAAGGGAAAAGGCAAAGAAGTGTTTAGAGAGCAGAGGGAAGAAATCACTGGAGGCCTCAGTCCAGCCTCTGTAGGCCCACACCATCCTCTCCTGTCCAGGCAGCATCTCAGTGAGTTAGACTGAGTGGCCCTGCTCCAGCATGTTGAATAATGAATTAGAGGCTGATATCCTGTGACGGAGACTGGGAGAGAGCACTTCCTCCCTGGGCCAGAGTGGGGGCTTGAATACCCGTGAATAATACATGGCCAAAAGTGGGTCTGTTGAAATGACTCAATACTGGGAGTCAAGTGCAAGATTATCTTTCCACGGTTATGAAAATATTGCAGCCTTCGTAACACAATAGGTGAGGTGAGAAGATGATCGTATGAAGCAGGCTCACAGTTACTGTTCTGTGTGTGCAATTTGTTATCAAATTGTTCTGCCCAAGTTGCTTCTGAAATGCCAAAAGTGTCTCTGCTTCAGCTTTGCTTAGTTTTATGAGGAAATTACAGTTTATCCATCGTAACTAAAAACTAATTCTGGTGTAGTTTTAAATAATGTAAACAAGTATGTGCCAAAAATATTTGAATTGTACTAATAGCCCACTTGAAAAAGAAGAAATGTTGTAATATCACTTTCCACCGAACGTGGACTAAGAAGTGTGCCTCTGTTCAGCATGGCATGAGTAAAACAGTCCTACCTTATTTCTCAGTTTTTCCTTTTTTCCATGTTTCATCATGGGATTCTGGTTAAATGGATGTGGAAAACTAATAATCATGGCACCTGTCTATTCAAACAAAAATAAATCCTACCAGACAGAATTATAATATATTTACTTATCTTTATACAGTTGTCAATTTACACGTGCAGAGATGGATTTTCGGCCTCCCACAAGACTAACCAGGGCCCCCTGTCTCTCACTGGGCCAAGTCAGCCTCCAAGAAAGCTGCAAACCGCAGGCTCTCGCTCAGCCCCAGCTCTCCCAGCTAACCGCTAATCCATGTGTTTGATACATTAGACGCTCTGCTTGGCTTTGTTCTGCTGGGATGTGCTGTTCCTTCTCCTGCCAAGTCTCCCTCTTTCTATCTCTCCTCCTTGTGCTCTCTCTTGCTCCTGCTGCAGTCCAGAGGATTATGCTAGAGTCCATGGGATTTATCTAATTGTGTTTAATTAGGGCTGGGTCAGGCCAGAGTCACAAAGCTCACTCTGTTGGATTCGAGGAAGCAGATACTGTTGAGTAACCCCTCCAGATCTGAAGCTGGTAGGTAGGTCTGAGTAAGGTGAAGAAAGAGCCAGAGGAAGAGACGAGAGGATAAATAAATAGATTGGGAGTGAGGAAAAAAAGACAGAGACAGAGGGCAGAGAGAGAGGTGGAAGAGAGGAATCAGTAAGGCGACGACAGTGTCTGTGTTGGATTCCCCCAAGGAGAAATCGATTGCCACGCGCCTCGCTGTTCCCCAGACCTCTGCTTCTCCGTGCTTCTCTCCGTGACACCATGCTGTGGGGAGCCGTAACTCACTGTGCCCTTGGTCGGGGCTTAAGCGGATTGTGGGTCAGGAAGTCTTCCCTTTGGCATGATGCACTGTATCCCCGCTAAAATAAATTTGCTACTGAAGAGCATTAACAGCAAGCGGCCTCTTGCTCTTGTCTGCAGAGGACTACCCAGGGCTTAGAGGAAGACAAAGACACAGAGGGGGTGCAAAAAGAAAGTGCCAGTTTCTTTGATTTTCATCGACTAAAGACCACGAAGTCTACTGAGAGCATTTAACACTCACTATATCTGGGTTACTTAGATGCTGCATTGTCACATTACAGTCCTATCATAATTCACCCAACCAACAGCCAAACATACAGTGCATACATCTATTACAGAAAATACATGTCACCATTTACTTGGTCCACTACATCTTCTCAGTGTAAGACTGATCTAAGATGTAACCATAGGAACTGAATCAAGTGCTTAATGACTCTCATCTCTCATCAAAGGAGAAGGATATACTTTTTTTTTCCATCCAATAATTCAGTGAAACGCTACAGCGAACGGAACATACCACATGTAAAAATTCAACAATGCATCAAAGAAAAATGTTTATCCATGTAAAGGAGCTGTCATGTTAAATCTCCCGAGCGTTTTCTCCTGTTACAGACAAAATGAATCTGGTCGCCTCATAATGAGCCCTTATTATGGCATTGTGTTTATGTTGGGCGAAACAAATTGTTATTCCTGTGGGGAGGGCTGAAAGAAAATGCGTATGTAATTTGTGTACCAAGGCATTGTCATCAGGAGTTACTGTAAGAGCAGGCGGCCGCTGAAATGTGAGCTGTAGACACATACAAACACAAAATAGTAAAGCCACACAAAAAGGAGTTCTGGGGCACATAAAGGCAATGCTGATGGAGCGGCAGTTGTAAATGAAGTGTAATGAAATGCTGCTGCTTGCTGTTGTCTTGATTCATTTCATCACATTACATGATCTAAGACTTTATGAGACACACAATCCAACTGACAAATCTATGTAGTGTATTTTCCTCTCTCTGTCTGTACGTGTGTCTTGTGTGTAAATGTGTGCACTGTGTGTCCAACAGGGGGAGAGAGTTGGTGTGTTTATCCTGTTCACATTATTAACAATCATTTCCAAGTTTATGGTTTTGTGGGTCTGCTCTAAAAGCCTACAAAAGGCCCAAGATAGTTAGTGTCTATATAATAGCACGCCAGTGACCCTATTAGATAGAATTTCAGCACACTAAATTTCTCAATCCAAATAACTGCCATAGACTATGTAACCCCATGATTCCCTGATGTCCATCATAACTAATGTGTTGATTCAGTGAGAGAGACAGATGGCCAGTGACAGCCAATGCTATCAACCTCAATTGACTCCAAAAGCTCCCACAATTACTCACTACCTCTTAATCACAATGACCCATAACAGTATCCAAGGCACTCCATTGGGCTCAGAGATGGTTCACTGGACAATTATTCAAATCACATCTGAACAAGAGCAATGGATGGAATTGCTGGAATTGAGTAATTATAGGGGCAGCCAGTAGTGGCTCCAAATGCCACAAGCTGAGCGATTAAGTAATAGCCTTGTATCCACGGTAACCTTTTTGAAGGAAAGTAATATCTGTATAATATGGCCCCATCTGATCACAGAGAGAGAGAGAAAGCAGAGAGGATGCCCAACATCTTTGTGACCAGAAATCTTTGTGGTAGAGGTTATTTTTGACCCAACACTGCTATTATTGGTTTTAACATACTGGAGTTAATGAGTCAATTATTGTTTTAAGTTTGAATATGAATATGGTCTCTGACAAGTTGAGAGAGCTTCTAAGCTGGCTTTATGGAAATGCCTCCGGTCCCTCACAGGGTGCACTACAATTTCTGTGCAACCTGCCTTTACATCACCCAAGAAAGCTTAGAGGTTTCATCAGATGGAACCAGAGATAGAGAAAATGAATAAAACTTTATTATTCATCACAAGGTTGGTAGTGCGAACTACTGAACACAATATATCCATTTGCATCACCCTAACAACTCAGTCCTCTGTCATCCCCAGCATTAAAAATTGAGCTCTGCCTGGTCAGCACCTTTCAAATCTCTGCATCCTCAGGACCACGTTTTTCATTTGATTTTAGCTTTTGAAGCAATAGAGACGATTTTTTTTTATGTGTGTAGGGGGGGGGGTCTACTAGAAAAAATGTGTTCATAATTAACTTTGTGGTCTGTTCCACAAAAACATAATTTAAAATCTTGCTGTTGTACACCACTGGATGGTTCTGTTTATTTTTATTTCCATTTTGGTGTCATACATTTGAGAAAGCAGATTCGATTAAAGCTAAAGATAATACTTTCTCAAGTGTGGCCTCAAGTGTGCATCTGATATGTAGTAAATCATGAACACTGTGTTATAATGTTAAGGTTAACTGAGGACTAAATTAATGAGGAATGTAGGAATGTGGCTGACTTTTCACTGCCCTTAAGGGAATTTGAACCAGGCAGTCAGTCAAAAGGTGAGAGATGATTTTATTTACCACAGGAATGAATCATACGTATTTAAATTTAGATCTGCTTCTTCCCAGTTTGATCATTTTGAAAAGCAAAATAATATAGTATGTATTTTACGTTGTGTCTACAATCACTGATCAAATAGATGATATTTAATGTAAATGTCACATAACTATGAGCAACGCATGTTCACGTAAGTCCTAAATATCAGGATGAATAGGATATTCATACAATAATGCACTACTAAAAAGTAAACTAAGGAGTGAAACTGGATGCACTGTTGTTTTCTTGCATAAGTCACCTTTGCAGACAGATACTATGAAGTATAACTGTATTGTCCTGACTGTATGGGGTAAAAGTGGGACACAGCCAGACTTAAATTAGAGAGAGGCACAGCAGTTGCATGTGTGCACATAACATTGAGGCTGGTTGCCTAGTCACAGCGGAACAAAGCGCTGCATCCTGGTCCCAGAGAGTGGACTAGAGATGCTGATTCAGCCAAATCCCTCAGCTGCAGGCTGGAATTGGCCCCCAGGAGCACAATGTCTGACCCACATAACTCAACGCTAGGTACAGTACAGTAACAACATACATTAAGTTTCACAACACTTTACTTGTAGTTAAACTAACACTTCTGTTGACATTATGTCCTAACATGGGAGCTTTGATACACCCTAAAACGATGCATTTTCTATTCTAGTTGAATGTTACACAAACAAAATGATTTTGAACTGCCAAAGCAGGGAGTGACTGAAGTACATGCTCGAATAGGCTGTCCTCACATGACCCATGATGCTTAAGGCAGGAATAATCACCTTGTTTGTGCAGAATCTGTGTAATTTGTGAAGTAGCCTCCAGCTTAGTTAGCGTTAGTTAGTTTTTATTAGTTGAGTAAATGGGCTCCTTTGTTTTCTAAATGTAGGACCAGTATATTGGACATATACTGGTCAATGACACATACCCAGACACACACACACAAAGGGCATTCAGATGTGCGGTGGCCTGAGGCTTTCTTGCCTGTGGCAACAGACCGCGTGACCATCGCCTCCCATTAACCTCCTCCAAAGAGGGGGGAGAGAACTGCAAACAGACAAGAGCTGAAGATTTTATATTTAGAGGTGTGCTGCTGAGGCTCTGCTAGCTATCTGTTCCGTCTTTGTTCCACCTTGAGAGGCAGTGCTCGCAGACTAGCTGTAACCTGGCAACAGGTTATGTACTCTTCACTTATTGTGTGCTTTTATAAAAAAAAAAATATTTGCCTGTGTAACACAGTTGAGAAAGTCAGGTAAGTTTGCTCTTCTGGCAAAAATACTGTCCAAGCATGTATGGTTGAATTTGCTTTAATCAGTAGCACAGTGGCAGGTGGTAACCAGGAGGTTAAAGACTCATTAGAAAGTCAGCCCTGAGGAAAAGAACGGAGGGAGGAAAGAGGAAACTTGCATGTATGAAAGTGGCCTGTGAAATTGAAGCTGTGGCCTAAATGAGCACTTTTGCTATGGTTGCTTTGCAGATATGTGGTGTGTTGATGCTCCCTCTGCTCCACTCTTCTGGTGGAATTACTATCCTCAACATTATTCAAGATCAACATTTGTGTGAGAGCATGCTTTTGTTTGCAATTGATTGGCACCATGGTTATTTATCATGCTGGTAGGTACAGTATGAAAGCACTGGAGTTGAGACTGGGAAAAGAAGCTACAATCTTTCCAATTGTGGGTAATATATTATAGATATATTGTATATCCAGATAGAGTTAGGCAAATTCAATCATCCTACAGTTATATCAGTTTTTGGTCAGTGTGTTAGAGGGGACTATTTGGACATGAACCTATCAAACTGTGTTCATTGGTGGCTCATGCTTAATAAATTCATTTCCATAGAAAGGCCAGTTAATTAATGAGGTTAAGCATCATGTAGATAATATTGTTCTGAAGGACTTATTCCTTCCTTCCAATCAATAATTCAAGGTGTTGTTTGAGCAGTGAGTAAACAGTAAACAGGATCCCGATCTATTCAGATAACATGACCTCCATTATGACATCATGAAGACATGAAGGTCATTGATTGGCGGGGAATCATTAGCAACTGTCAACTGCAGTTGCTGTTAATAGTCTACATGGTTGTGAACGGAGAGGTAAGCAGATCAACTTGCCCTTACAGTTTCTAACTGATACACGCCACTGTAACCATAGCTCGCTAACTAGTTCTGAGGCTCAAAATGTTTCTGTAGCTAATGCGACAGATTAAACAGAGATTGAACACACTGAGTGACATCATAGAACACATTCATAGTTATACAACTTTCACTGTTTCACTTCTTAGTCTGAAGTATAAAGGCTTGTGTGTACTTTTCCATGCCAACTTAGATCAGAGCGCTTAAAGAAATGGTCATCTGGACTCTGTAAAGGAAACTTTGACTTAATTGTTAAAACTAACACTGTGCAACCTGTGCTGTGTTCTCCCTGGGTTACAGTGGGCACAATGGCAGCTGGCTCTATTTTGTTGTCAAATACAGGAAGGCAGGGAGGAGAAAAACACCATGAACTTGTATCAGTGGAGAGAGAGAGGACACTTGGTATTATTAATAGTAACAGACCCATGACAGTGAACAGAGAGGAGCCTGTGTGAGCTGCCTTTTATTTCAACCACCCTCCCATATACCCCACAACCTCCCACTTCCATCCACCCCAGAATCTTATGAAATATGTACAAGGCAAACAGAGGTGGGGTTGATGCGCAGACCTTCCTCCTCTATGACTAACCGCTACACGTCCAGTACCATTACTTATTTATAAGGCATGCCGTGTAAGTGCCAGAGTGGCCTCGCTCGCTTCCCTCCACGCCATAAGGGCACTTTCATAACACCCTGTTTACATTTCAACCACCAAGAGAGGAGTGATAACAAAAAAGGATCTCCAATTAGTTACAGTGTCCAGAGCATGGTCGAGACATAGGCCGCTGTGATGGTTCTGATAAATATTTGTAATGTGTTGTAGAGCCCATTGGTTTGTGCTGGTCATCATCCAAGGTTATTGGAAGAGATGAGTTTCCCATAGGGTCTCAAATGGATTTAAAACTGCACAGTGGGAGAATAAAAAACAATAAAGGCTTAGTTCTAACAGAGCTGTTAAATGTGCTTTGCAATTACATCCGAGGAACAGTCTATATAAGTGCAATTATGGTGCTCCTTTACATTGTCTGCACTTTTGAAATCATTTTTTGGCCTTTCTTTTAGACTATTTCTGACTTTAACACTAACACGGAAATAAATCATACGTGCCAATTTATATTTTTCTGTTGCAGGGCCACAACTATTACCAGGATTCAATATTATAACCACTGTGCATGGTTTTAAATCATTTTGCAACACCATTCAATTCGGTCCATTTAATGATTTCAAACAGATTTATGGCTCATTGAAAGAAATGATGGATGTTCAATAGCTGGATTAGATTCTCTTGATACACATGGATTGAATAATAATTATAATCAATTCTGACAACATCATTTCAGCAAAATCAATGAATACTGCAAAGCCTCTTCATAGTAAAAATATTGCAGATTTTCACAGAAACCTCTGTAATGGAGTATGGGGGAGCTTTGAAATTTGGCTTCTCGGGAAAGAAACACTCATTGCCACTTGCATAGAAATAAGTGGGAGGATTCATTGTCAGCAAGTAAACAAAGCACTGTGACAAGCCAATACCCCTCCCCACTGTTTTTGTAACACAATAAAGAATCAGATCAGATGTGGATTAAGAATAAAATGCCTATGGCATTTTATATGCACCCCCCAACTGTATGGATTGCAAGCTTCACCAGGGTACCTACCAAGGGACATCTGGTATAACTGCATTCTGCTAGATGGTATGATTTACTCCAGTGGATCTTTTCTTCTTCACTTTTATTGAAAATCAGGTCATTCTCTATAATATGTATCTTTTACCAGTGCTGGAAAGTGACATTACTGATGAAACTAATGAAAAAGCATTTTCATCCTCGTGTATAATAGGCTGTACAGAAAGGTCATTTATAGAATATATTTTAAGGAAAAATGTAGGCTGCACAGGAATGTATATAAAAATGTATTTCAGATAAAATTGTACATCTTTCTGTTGTACATATAAAGTATTCAGATTGCTTCTGTGTAAATTGTGAAAGCTAAGCATCCTCCCTCCCTTATGGCAATGTAGGTCATATTTTCCTCCAACTCTGCCTTTTTGAGTGTCTCAGTATGAAGCAAGGCCTGCCCCATCTCTGGATGCCACCAAACACAGAGCTGGCACTACCTCCTGGGAGACACACACACACTCATACACACACACATTCCGACAGAAGCTGTGCCAGGCAGACCTCAGACATGTTACCATACTGCACCACTGTCTGGGACCTCCATTGCCACTGTATCCCCAAACCACCATCCAGCGCCACGCCTCATAGATCCAGCCTCAGGCCAGGCCAGCCCTGCCCAGCTGTGTGTGATTCAGCCCAGACCTGGCTGACACAAGTCCACCCTCCATCCACACCAAAACCTAATCTCTCTCATCACTTGTCTCTGTATGGATGGGAGCTTGGGATTGACGGCAGGCTTGCCACCTCCGTCCTTGCCATCGCCATCTGCTTGGTGAGCCCAAGGAAAGCGAGAGGAACGGTTATGTGCGTCTGCCAGTGAGCCAGCTAGCCTTGCAAAGGGCCGTTGTGTCCAAAAACGCTGTGCCGTGCCGCAGAACTTTAACTCACTGTCACAGGGCCGTCCAATGTGATTGATCTGGTCCATTTAGTTGGAGCAGCCAAGTCTGGAGGAGGCCTGGTCCTCCTGTAGCCCCTCCAGCCCCCTTCAGCCCACTCTAGTCCTGACATCCCAACTAGCACAACACAAACACTAGAGCCCTGCCAGCTGGCCCACAGGCCTGACATGCTCTGCCTGCTTATCAGTTAACACGCCTCAGGCCTTAAACCAGGCTTACGTGGTCGTCCACAGCTCAGTTCTTTTGGCTGTCCTATTGAGGAGTAATTGAACTGAATTGAATCATAGTAAATGCTCATATAGTGGTATGATTTCAGTACATGATAATGTCATTTTATTGAAAAAAGTAGTGTACTTTTTCTTCTGAGGTCCAGAGGGTTCAGTGTAGCTGCTCTGCACTACCAAGTTAATGCTCAAAGAGAAGCAAAAGCTTTTTATCAGCTCTATTAAACTGCACTGATTCATAAAACAGAGACATATAGCATATTTTATATTTCAACAAGTATGTCCTCCTCAGTATCCTCAATACATTTATTAGTGACAGATGAAATGGAATTCAGAGGAAATTAAAGAGGTCATCAGTATGAGTTTGTGCAGTTTCATTTTACATCCCCAATATTATTTCCTGTTCAGCATATTTACGTATCCCTATCCCTTTTATTGGACGGTCGCTGCTCTGGCTTGGCTCATTCCAGGGAAGACATTTCATTGGTGTTTAGTTACTATGAAAATGAGTTCCCTAGACACAGAGGTCATGGCCACAGCCCTTCATCCAGTTGCTATTTGCGCTCTGTGTGTATTACATCACTTTGAAATCAGGCTAGTCCAAAGAACCGACTTCTCAATGCTCCCTTTTAACAAGCCTAGTGTTAGTTTTTGGGATTTACCCATTGCCATGCTTTACGGTTTTCCTTAAAATTCCAACCACATCACATGGACTTATTTTTCTTTTTAGACGTCTGACTGCTGAGGAGAAATCGATTCTCGAGCTGCTCCATTTCACTATATAAACAGAGAATGATCGTAGATTTAGCGTTAAAAGTCATGTAAGGTCTACTTGATTTGTTGATATAGATGTGACATTTAGCTGAAACAGACATTGCTTTAAAGCTTTAATTGTGAGCACTGAGGCAAGGCAAAGATACAGACCTTTTAGTTTAAGGCCAGGCTTCAGAAGAGAAATGGACTCTATGTACTGCACGTACACTGAGTGAGGTTAAAAAACTCAGGGAGGTTGTTAGGAAAGTTGCGTGTCCTCTCACTTTAATATTTAACAAGAGGAGAGCCTTTTCTCTGAAACTTTCCAGCATCTTTTTGGTCACTGTATTTTTTTTTCTCGTCTCACCAAGCCATCTTCTCTCTCTCTCTCTTCCCTCTCTTACTGTCTCTTTCTTTGCCTCTCTCTCCCTGCTATTTCTGTATTACCTGTGCTGCAGAAGACAATATTTTCAACAGAGACAGTAGACGGGTCAAATGAGCAAAGCAACACACTATTTTAAGGTACATAATATTTACCTGAACATCTTCAAATCTATTTTATTTACCCCTAGTCATGCAGATCTGATATTCTTTAAAAAAAAAACGATTTTTGAATTGAACCAAGTCTGCATACTCACCCGTGACTACAGCCATATTTATAATTTATGCTTAAAAACACACACAAGAGAAAATGTTTTGACATTTTTATTCGCTGTTTGTATATAGTATGTCAATGACTCTAATCTCCATGATCATTCACCAGAATTTGAAGTCACACTATGGTGTGACAACCTAAGCAAACTCCCTATCTGACTGAGGCAGTTGGAACGCTCGTCTGTGAGCGGTCCAAGGACCACCATGGGAACTTCACTAGAGGGGCTGGCTGGAAAGATTGTGGGAGTGCAGTGACAGTTGGGGGACTTTTCTCATGTGAAAAGGGCCCAGTCGTCCCATAGAAAAACACACTACTACAAACAAAGAGCATCCGTGACCTGACAATAAGGCACTCTGAGTTTGATCATTTTTTAAAAAGTAGTGGA
Source organism: Scomberomorus guttatus (assembly GCA_038419695.1). Taxonomy (NCBI): domain Eukaryota; kingdom Metazoa; phylum Chordata; class Actinopteri; order Scombriformes; family Scombridae; genus Scomberomorus; species Scomberomorus guttatus. Next base: position 15,212,825 of record CM076450.1, on the reverse strand, counting down.
AGTCCCCTTATTTTGCCTTCTCCACATTCATATTCGTAGCCAGGTTAATTAAAGAATTCTTTTCTTAATTTCCCAGAATATAATCATGACAATTTTACAAGCAGCAAGGTAATATGATCTCATATTTTTGTTCAGCGCTGCTAACCGTGTTGCAAAGTAGTTTTAAGCGTGTCTCCAATGGTGACATCTCATCATGGCGCAGTATGAAATGGTTCTGAAGTTGAATGAGACTCAAACAAAAGCGTGAGGGAATTAGTACATGCGAGGCACATTTCCAGAAAGTGTTTATGTTCTTCTTAAAGCCTTTCTCTGGCAGAAGCGATTACATGAACGTCTCCTACTTATTTGTTTTCATCTGAACATTTGGCTGAGGGGTTTATCCATCTTGACAAGCACATAATATGGCTTTTGGTGCTCTGAGGGAGAAAATGAGAGAGATCGGAGGAGAGAGAGGGAGAAAATGTGAAAGTTAAAACAGAGGCTGTATGGTGGGGTTTTATCACTTTTCTTGCTCTTCCCTTCCTCTCTTTAACAACATGCTTAACTCCCCAAAGATGTGTTGAAAGATCACAATAATCCCCTCGAAATGACATTAGTCCTCACTCTCCTCTTTGAGTAGGTGGAATGTATCTGAGCCAAATTACTGAAGACACTCTAGGGTGTTGGGAACGATGTGATAAACACATAAAGTTCCAAATGTAATTTGATTAAGTTTAAAAAGTATAAATATGCTGTCTGCTCAGCATTCCATGTTAAGCCAATTAGAAGCTCTACAGTAAATGAATTTTGGTCCATATGATAGTTTAACTTTGCTTCCTCAGTAAAAAGGTATGCTTTTAACATTTACTCTGTTAAACTTTTCATCATCCTATGTTGGTCACTGTAATTTCTAAAGAAAATGGCCTACGAAGGACACAGTTATTGTAACTGATGGAGCAAGACACTACTGAAGTCCCATTTGCCTGCTATATTGTATTCTATAATTTACATCTCTAACAAAAAACCGCCATGCCAAAAGATCAGGTCAGACAGTGTTTTATTTGCTACATAGAAGTACAAAAAAAGAAAATGCATAATACTGCCCAGTTGGACTGTCCTCTAACACACAGTCTCAACCACTTGGCCACTACTTGTAGCAAACTTCAAAATAGAGCATTACAGAATGCAGACTTCTCTTCCACCAATGGTGCATTTGAACATTGCAGAAAGAGCACCAAAGTGCTTATTTCTACTCCATCAAATGGGGAGCCTGGGAGGCTAGATTGGAGTGCTCAGCTCCTAAAATTGCTGCCAAGATATGCCACTGACTTTTCAACCAGCTTTCAGTTACAACAGCATAATGCAGGAGAGGAGAGGAGGGGCCTCGCTGTTCTTTCTCGAGTTGTATGTACGGCCAAAATATTTAGTTTTTTTTTTGTTTTGTTTTGTTTTTTTGTTTTTTTGTTCTGACACCAATTTTTTTTTCCTTTTAGTTTTTTAAGCCCTGACCAATCTCATGAGTTTTATTATTTTGTTTTGTTCACATTTTTTGTAGTTGTTAATCTGTGTATGTGAAAAAATCTAAGTATGTCAATATTTTGACTTACTTATATGTTTTTATCTATCTATATCTCATATTATAACTTGTGTTGTGCTGTGTCCTACTGGTGTATGGATACGTTTGACAGTGTTTTTGCAGACCATATAGTTTTGTATGTGTGTGGCTGTCTGTTTGCCGATCTACTTCCCCTGGTGTGTGAAGTGTTGGATAATTAGCTGCCTTATCAGCCTGGGACACGGGCAGTCTCCTCTACACTGACAGGTCATGGAGCCCAGGACCAGCGGGAGGTTGGAGAAAAGGAGGAGGTGGGATGATAAGGCCACAGGAGGAGAGACAAGGAGGAGAGAGCAAGAGAGAGGGAGAAGGAGCTGAGGGGAAAGAGATCAGGGGAGAGGGGGAGGGGGCAGAGAGGCAGACAAAATCTGAAAGAGAGAAATGGGATGAGGAGCCAGACAGAGGAGTAGACAGAGAGATGGAGCAGTTAAAAAGGGGGAGACAGTTAGGCCCCGCAAGGACAGAGCAGCTGCTCCGGCCTATCAGCTCTTCCACGAGATCTCGGCACTCATTAGCATAAATTCAAATGACAAATGTGGCCGCTTTGGCAAAGACTAATTAATTCACGGAGGGGGGAAACTCACCAGAGTAAGAATTCAAATCATTCAATGCCACAGGCCTGAACAAGTGTTAAGAGGGAGCGTGTTGAGCTCCATTGTGTTTTGGAATTACTACTGTTCCCTAACATGTCCTGAAAAGGTTACAGCTTTCATTTTAGTATTTGAGTTCTGCTTGTTTTTTCATTAGTTTTTTCATTTTATGTTTTTTTTTTTATAATTCAGCCTGAGCAACCATTATTTGGAAAAGTTTGTAAAGGTACAATGTTGCTTTTTAAATATAGTTTTTTTATATAGTGTGTGTGGGAGGGTGTGACTAGATTGATTAGACTGATAGGGTTGAATTCAGTACATTTTCACACACACACACACACACACACACACACACACACACACACACACACACATACTCAGGACTTCATGATTTATAAGAGGGAACAATGGACTGGAAAAGATTGCTTCGCTCCTAAGTGACGGCAGGCCTGGGAAACACAGGGAAAGGATAAGTGCTCCCCCTTGTGTTCAGCATACATATCTCTGCCTCTGATCCTGTCCCTATTCGGTTTCATAAACTATGATCATGCACTGAAGGGCAGTGTAAATCTAGCTCGCATTAAATTGATATTGCACTCTGTCACTATGGATACTTGAACAAAGTTTTGCACATCACATTCAGTCTCTTACTTCCTTCAGAGCGCGGCGAGCATTACCTCATTTTGTCCTCCAGTCGCTTGTTTGAAAAAGAGGCAAAGTCTGCCAACGAAATGTCTGTCTCCTCAACTTTTGTTAACAAGCTGATCGTTCTCAGGAGATTTGTGTAAATTGAATCAATCCAACATGTTGGCAAGTGACACCGAGTGGCGTGGGGGGCCTAAATGATTCATTTGAATGAGATTATAGATAAAGTGTCTGCTTTGTGCCCCAGCTTGTGTTAGCCCTCAATCCTCTTTGTTTTCCACTTTACAGCAGGCTTAACTGGCCAGAACATCTGGCCCTCATCAAGTCCAGGTGTTCCTGCAACAGTGTGTGTGCATGTGTGTGCGACTGTGTGTATGTGCGTGTATGTTTGAGAGAGTGACTTCTCTGTCTCTCACCCCCTCTCTCTCTATGTCTGTCTCGCTGACTCTACCTCTTTATGTATCTGTCTTTTCTTTCCTTTTCCTCCCTGGTCCAAAACGCATCAAGCTCAGCCAGGTGCAAGCGTTTTCCTTACCAAATCTCTTGTTAAAGACCCCACAACAGTTGCCCAAGAGCACTCCCTGCTAAACCAGGCTCTTCCTGCATCATAATTACATCAAAACAGAACATGTTGTGCAGTGTTAGGACTATTTATACATCCACGTCGAGAGCCAGTTTTCACTCTTTCTGCTTCCAAGGAACATCCTTCTGTGACTACTGTGTATGTGCATGCATGTGTGATTCAGGGTGGGTGCTGTGGGAGTAAATGGGTGGTGGTTGGCGGGGGTAGTGTGATCCTCCAGGTGGTACGGGGGCCCCTGTTGCCGCTGCCCATTACCAATTACCCCAAGACTCCTACACCTGTGAAACACATTACAGCTTGACCAAAACACTGAAAGTAGGTGGGACTCTTTGTCTGACAGTGGCAGACAGCTAAAGCGATTTAAAGGCAATGCTATAACCAACTGCTGGTTCAAAAGGGATCATTCAGGCAAAGCCACAACTATTATGGGCCTACTATTCATATCATTGCATGAGGCCATCACAATTTCCATACTAGTCCTCTATGTAATATGATTGCTCTCTGGTTTAAACTACAGAATGGTCTTTGTTGGACAGATCTCATAATCGTGCAATGTTCCAGGCTCTAATGGGCAATTACACTGTAGACCCGCCCGGTCATTTATTTATTTAATACTATCACTACCATGGCAATGACGTTTGTCACATTCATGCTAGCATGCTGTCATTTTCAACTTCAACATTTGTCACTGGGGCAGTAAGATATCATCATGTCAACAAAGGAAGACTTATTTCCACATAAGCTTAGCCATCACATTGGAAAAAAGACATTCAGAGCTGTATTTTCTTTCTATCTGTTTGTGTGCATGTAAAAAGGAGACATAATGTTAAGCCAATATATATATGCAAATATGTTTTGATAGATGGTCATGGTGAAACAACCACTGTGTACCATGTAAGGAGCTGGTCAGTGTAAGTGATAGTTATGGTCTTATGGGCTGGGAGCTCGACTTGAGGTTGAACAACAGCATCGAAACGAGCGCAAGTAAGAAGAAAGTAACGCCTGAGTCAGTGGTAAAAACTACACAAATGTGGATTTTGAACTACAGCTGATGCCTTGTTATGACAGAGAAACTTCATTTGAAGCTGTGCATATTAAGTATATTAAGTATATTTACAAAGCAAAACACATCTGGAAGGGAAATGCAAAAATTAGTCTTTCTCCACACTTACTATACATACATTATCTCTGCTAGAAAACTTCCTTTGCATATAGCAGTCATTTGATAAATCCATCCATCTATTATTATGTAAAAATAAAAAGTATATCATCTGTAGAGAACCCTCTTTAATGTAAGGGAAAAAATCCCTCTGCAGGGTACATATACAAAAGCAGCGAAGAGATTCAATGCCAACACACTCACCCTATCAACTTCAGAGTGTCATGACCAGTAGGTTTGATAGGTTATCCACTGAGGAGGCTCTCACATCACTGATAAGCCTGTGGAGCTTCAGAAGGAGAGATAGCAGGCCGCACTAAAACTCTAAGCAAGTAAAATTAATTGCCGTCAAAAACTCGCTCATGTTGACTACATTTCTGAGGACTTTATGTTTCAATCACTGTTGGCGGACATGATATTGTGATTTGGTAATGCAAATTATCTGACTTGGGTCACCAAACATTCATGCATAGATGCACACAGTTTAGAAGGTGCCATTGTCCTGTATTTTCCCCCAAATGTGAATTACAAATACATTTCTAATAACCATTGCTTGATGTTTGCTGTCCATCAGAGGAGTTTAATGACTGGATGTTATTTGCTGATACTAATGCAAAACGTGTGACAAAACCAGAGAAATCTTTTTATTCTGGGGGCTGGACAAATGTTCTATTTAAGTACTGCACCCTTAAGAAGTGTTGAGTGAACTAAATGTACCATGGCAAAAATGTTCATTTTGCAACAATTAGATTGTTGCTGTCAGATTTCTCATTGCAACCCTGTCTCCTACTGTATATAGTAAATGTATATACTAAATGGTTTTATCTAATTTGTTTTGGAGGAACATAATTATGTTGAATGAAACGCTTTTTCTTGTCCACTAAGTATAAGTCATAAGGAGGTGGTCGGAGTGGTTTGTAAGCACACAAAGCACAGGTCTTGACACTGGAGAGCAGAGTGTACTGTACATGCAGCTCCCTGCGTGTGTTTAGGTTTCGGCCACAAAAATGTTTTTAGATTAGGTTAAGGAAACATCATTTTTTTGGTTAAACAGTGATAAAGTCAACACATCTTGTCACCATTTACTTTTTCAAGATCTTTCCCAAGTGCTGTGAATTACCAATACATAACCTTAAAAATGTTAATCATGCTTTAGTTGCCATAAACAGATATTGTAGACATAAGATATAATAAAAACATAATCTGGGTGATGTACTTGCTGTTGCATATATAGTATATATAGTAAAAACTTGCAGATTACTAGTTTATAAACTCTCACTAAGTCATCTATTTACAATCATTGTTCTTACATATGTATAACCTGTGTGACATCACATATCTGAAACAAAAGTGTTTGTTCAGTATTTTCATATTTCATCGTATATTTAGACTTTTATTCAATATTCTCATGAATATATTGTATATTAAATATACACTCACCGGCCACTTTATTAGGAACATCTGTGCAATCTAATGCAATCCAATACAACAGCTCTGCCATAAATTCTACTTCTACGAAGCTTATACATTTTCAGTTTTTGTTGACATTGTCAGAAAATGTCAGTACTGAACCACAGGCTTGGACTCAAATGTAGACACAGAGTCAGTATCAGTTCAAAATCAGTCCTTTTAATCAGAGCGAGCAGGTGTTCCTAATATTTTGCCCCCCTCATGTATGTTAATGGAGCGGACAAAATATTAGGAACACCACTGAATATAATGCATCCCAGCACATGACCACCACCCACTATGACCTCAATAATAAACATAAAGTAGAATTATATATAATTTGAAAAAGAAAAAAATCTGTTGGTGTGAGTTAGAAAGATGTGAGATTACCAGATCTCTGTAGCCGTTCCTCATCGCTGCTTATGGCTAGTAGCTCAAGGCGACATTAACCGATACCAGCATAACACATTCAAATCTGTATAGTCAAGTGAATGGAGTCGAATTGCATTGTGGGTGATGTAGGTGCCAGGTTTTGACAGGGAAGAAGAATGCACGCAATAAAAAAAAGACAATATCTCTGGATCTGCTACCTCTATTTTTATTTTAAACTCTCCACCGTGAGTCCGACAATGTAATATGATTGCAATGTTAAATCGGCGGAGTACTCTTTAAACTTATAATTTCTTTTTAACGAGGATGGTGAAAACTTTGAAGCTGATTATCTACTTTTCCTGCGGTCAGCTACAACCTGATGAACTTAGGATAACGAAAGGTAACAAACTCACTTAGACTAAGGTATGACTGTTGCTACACCTTGCAATACCCTGCTGACGCACATGGAGCAGAGAGGAAGGGAGTGGAGGAATCATGGGAGGAAATGGTTTCATGGCTGAGCTGACTGTTTGAATTAGTGTATCTGAAATGGGCATCGTCTGCTAGCACTCTGACATGGTGTTGCTCTTGCCTTTGGCATGCATCCATCCCTTCAGACTGACACACATGCACACACACGCAGTCACACATACGGTCGCACACAAACACACGCACTCACACACACACAGACACACACATCGTGCGTTTAGCTTGCCTTCCTCCGACCTCCCTGCTGTGTCTGACACAGCACCCATGATCCTTTGCCTCGCGGGCTGTGAGCTGTCAGAGTGACAGGGCATGAGGAGGCTGACATGTGATGCTGCGAGACAGGATCAAATGTGTCATCATCTTCTCAAACAAAGAAACAAAGGGATGAGAAACTCTTTTCTGTACCATAAGCTAATTTCTGTCAGAAATATCATACCCATGTTAATGTTTTTCATCTTGTTTAATTTAGCCAACAATGATTTAGCTCCTTTATAGGTAATATTCAGGGGTGTACAGTGGAGGCTTTTTCTCCAAAAAAAAAAATGTTCTCATCATTTGTATTTTCTTATTTGGGTAATAGATGTGATTTTGATGAAGAAAACAACGAAGGACAATGTGTACCACAGAGCTGACACATTGACAATCAGTGTTTTCAAACTCAAGTCTGTTTATATCTCTGTGAATGTTATATCATTGTAATGCGGCATTATCTAGCTGCATATTATTAAAAATATTCAAGACCTACCTGAGTGAAATCAATGACAAACTATACAGCACATTGGTCAATACTAAAAACTTAATATGAGTTATTACCTGATCTGAGCAGGCTGAGGTGTTAAAATTAGATTGGCACAAAAAAGTATATGATTACTGCAGTAATCCTCTTCTCCATTCTCCTGTGTCTGACAAGCTGTCGTCAGGTAGAGCACATACAGTCTACACACACACACACACACATATAAAGCTTTCCAGGTCCTACTAGCTTAGTCCAATCTGTCCTGGGCTGTCCAGGCCTCTGCTGTGCTAGTAGACCACACATCCACACATCAGCTCTTTATTGTTCCTTCCACTGTAGTAATGGAAACAGAGTCAATGTGGCACGGAGGGGGAGGAAGTGGTGGCCAAGGGCTGTGGGCCCCGGGCCTTGCATGGCCCCTCCATGGTTGGCATCTCTTTACTCTCTGTCTCACACACACACGCAAGCACACACACACACACACACACACACACACACACATAACTGCACACAACCTCTCTCTTTTTCTTCCTCTCTGGATTTGACACACGCACACACACACATATACACCATTATGAGGGAGGAAAGCCACACTGTAGTGAAAACACACACCGCCCCTGCATCCCTTCAAATGGTAGGAAATCCTGGACATGTCGAGCACATTTAGAAAAATACTTGAGGTTTAGGAGAAATTGGGATCACCTCATCTCAGAGTAACATGATGCTTGGTTATAATAAAAAATGAAAGGGTGACCATATGGAAGCCATCGCGGACCCCGTGCATGCACGTAGAAATCAAAGCAACTCCAGCGTGGCTGCTAATGAGGGTGACCGTGACGTTTTTATGTTGTTATCCTACTGTGTGGCTTAGGTAATGGCTGTATAGGATGGGAGGTTTCATCCACACACGCACAGGGGGGTCCGGGTGGTATTGTTACAGCCTAAACACATTTTTATGGTCTTTTCAGCCTTTGAATCATAGTATCAGTTCTACACATGGCAGGTAGGGTTTAGTGGTTGGTTAGCAAGCTGGATTTATTTACTTTAAATGTCTGACAGCAGCCAAACTGACACAAGGGGACTGGCTCTGTTTACAGTGAAACAGCAAACACCGGTGGTTCATCTCAGGAAAGCCAGATAGAATAGAATAGAATAGAATAGAATAGAATAGAATAGAATAGAATAGAATAGAACTTAAAACACGAGTCTGCATTCACCTGAAGATAGGCTTTAATATCCACACTGCACAGACCATATAAAATGTCAACAAAAGTATAAAATTACTGTTTTTTACTCGTCTGACGCTCCAACGTGGCTTTCAGATTTTCTAAATGATCTTTGTATTAACAAGAGATGTTAAATGTTGAGGTATTAATTGTCTGTGTGCCGCCCCTAGTTGCTGTTAGCATGTGTATGTGACAGTTATAGTGCATGCATGCCTGTGTCTGTATATTTGTGCATCTGTGTGTGTGCTTGCATGCTCCTGTGCTATCAGTCTTGGTCAGGTCCCTGCCTGGGTGTGTGAAGGTTTGTCTCCCTGTGTTGTTGCAGCCTGTGTAATCATGGTATTAATTATTAGCTGTTTGCTCTCCATCATCCTCCTCCCTTGGGTCGGGCACCGTGCCTGGGCTGCCAAGGGCTGGCTCTGGGTGTCTCATCCACTATAAATCTGCACGGTTAACATCACAATCATTGGAACAGCAGTGTGAAGTACAAAGTCGTTATACATGTCCTAATACAGGATGAATAAAATGTGAATTTTTTTAACATCACATTAGTAAAACAAATATTTTTTGCCTGTCTGCCTTTGTCACTGTTGTTGATGTGGGGAATTTTTGTTTCTTTTTTTTTTTGTTTTCTTGTTAGTTTTTTTACATCTACATAAAATTGTGCCATGTTGTTTTCTGTGTTTCAAAACCGCGCATACAGCCTGAAATCATGTAGTTCAACCAAGAAATAAACAATGTTTCCCCATGAGCTTAGCCTAAATGGTGTGAGAAAAGATGTCTCACATTATCCTGCTTGGTGTCCTCAGGCTAGGCTGTGCATTAGACTCAACTCTATCTGATCTCATATGTGTCCTTTTCACGCACTGCCACTGGCATATCCCCATCACTCACAAACACACACATGCTTACGTACATTTGTCTCCCTCAAATGCCACCATCGGCATCGCTCCTTCAGAGGTACTTGTGAAATGAATTGTCTGAGAGAAAGTCACAGCATCTGGCAGTGATTGCGATGCCACAGGCAGTATGTGTGAAACCCAGAGCGGGTTGGTGATTGAGTCACAAGGACGGGGCCTTTTACCCCTGCTGGTCTTTAGGACAAGGCATGGGTCACCTAATTAGTGACCTCCAGGACCTAACCTACGTTTTCATGTGTACTGGTGACTTCTGAAAACAATTTAGTACTCAGCTTAAAGGGATACATTGGGATACATTGACAGGTTGCAATTGCCCCAAAGGATTACATTGCAGCCGGTTTCGCGGCTGCCGGCTGAAGCGCTCTCACTCAATACTGGATGAATTTCAAAGACTGTTGTCCCCATTAGTCACTTAGACACAAAATGATAGGAAAATAGGGTCCAGGTTGAAAAATCCTTAAGTTTCTCTTTAAGTTCATGATTTATTTTGACAATAGTTCTCTACTCTTTTACTACTGCTGCTTATTAAAAAAAAATATGAAATGCGTACAAGCTATCCAAAACCTTTAAAGTCATTTACTGGATTGAAAGCAATTTAGAAAATCTTAAGATTAAACCCTATTATCCGTCATTTATCATAGCCAATTTTGCTTTAGTTGCCTTTCAGTGGTTACCACAGCTTCTCTCATGTCTCCCATTTCCTTCAAATTCAATGATAGTCATAAAGACCAGAAAAGATCATTTTAGCAAAACACATTTTTACGTCAATTTACTGAATGGAAACATAAATGATCGGTATGAACAAAAATCCAATAAACCTAAACCAGAGAGAGAGAGATTTCTTCTGGAACCGCAGCTGAGTTAATAAAAATCACTTATGGTTTTCAGAGAAACAACAGCATTTCATTGTCCAGGATGATGGTTTGAAGATGAGGTAAGAGATTTGGATGTGCCTGTTGCTAGATTCAAAGCACAAATTTTTGTTTTCATCTTTAGAGTCAGGAAAATAAAGCATTTGTACGGAGTCTGTTGCATTAATTAACAACTACCAATGTTCCCCTGTGGTTTCCAACCACTTTGAAGATTCCTTCACAATAGACTGAGAGACTTAACCATTTACAAACTGAAGGGGAAAAAAATCCTGTGATTGGATCACAATGCCACATGTTGGCTGATTGCAAGCACAGGAATTGTATCGTAAAAGCAAAAACCGCCTCTTGGGAATCATGTCAGGAAAAATCCCAAGGAGGAAATGCTGCCAACTAGTCTTCACCAATGACTGGTAAAAAGAGATTTTTTTTTTCTTTGCTTTAAGATAGAGAGATGTTCTAATCCTCTGTTCATTGTTAGGGTTGTGTGAGACTGGCCGAGGGAAATAGCTTTTTGATGGCAATGGAGGGGAAAGGGAGCTTTGCCAAAGAGGGCTTCAGAAGTTAATGGGCCGGTTTCTATGCTGACAGTAAAATCTTGGCTGGAGCCATCAGGAGCTTCCAAGGCGTTATCTACTTCAGCGGTTTTGAAGATTATCTTTAAAGGGAAAACAGAAAAATGACAATGTCAAGAACAAGAGAGATGTCTAAAAGCAAAGGTTTAATCAAGACTTATACCAGATGGAATTATCACCGAGCTAAAGCAGATTTATGTTTAGGAAGCATAATAGTTTAGAGAATATTCTTCCCAGATAACTGTTGTATAGCCTTAAGATTGTGTCAAAAGCAAACAGAATCAGTAGTGGATTCACATTTTGATACACCACCAAGGCTTGAAATGGAGTTTCTATTGGGTGGGTAATGTTTGATCCAATGTTGCCTGTGGTAAATGTTGGCCCTGCAGAACAATGAGCCAAAAAGAAAATGAGACCCAATTTCTCAGTGAGTGCTCTTATGTACTAGTGCTTACAAACACAAATCTTTATTCCAGCAAGGGAAAAGACCTAAACAGGAGCTCCTTAGGTATTTTAAGAATAGCATTGCATACCTGAGCTCTGCCAAACCTTCGAAAACCTACGAAATTTCATAGCACTTTCAAGTGCAGAAGATCCAAATGGGCAGCCCTCTGGCACAAAGAGTGGTGAGGTAACCTGAAGTCTTGAGAAGAGACGGGGTAACTCTGTTCTTCACATGTTTCCTTGCTTCTACAGAACAATGGGCCAAAAAGAAAACAAGTCCCATTTGCTTACACTTGCACACAGGTGCTTGCAGCTAGAGTACAGCAAAGAAGAGAGGCTGAACATAGAGTTATGAGACTGCTCTGGCAAGATATTTGTCTCCTGTAAACTGATACCTCTCCCAAACACATAATTCATAACAAAAAGTTGTAGCAAACTATTAGTTAGATGATGACAGGCAGGGGTTGAGGAGTGGCAAGGAGAAGGAGGTTGCATCAGAAACGAGAGCTAAGAATAGTGGGCATCTGCGGTTGTGTGTACATGTATATGTGTTTCATGTGTGCATCCGTGCCCATGTGCATACATGTGCTTATCCTCCTTTCCAAGTATCTCGGGGGCTGCCAGGATCTGTTTCAGAGCAGAAATGTAGCCAGTGAGCCACGAGCCATCAGCAGCCAGGTCAGATTAGGTTTCTGTCGTTGGCCTTTGTGCTGATAACACTACAATGAGTGGCACTTCCCTACCGCCACTTCACCTCGGCCGTCCCACACTTGTCAGTCCTCCACCGGTCAGATAGGGTCTGTCAGTTAAGTAAGAGATAAAGGGAAAGTCAGGGGGACGGGGGAGGGGCTCGTCTCTGTTAGTTTAGCACCCCTGTTGAAGGGTTTTTGTTACTGATGAGGGTCACAGAACGAAGGAACAGCCTAAAGACAAAGGGGAAGGGAAAGTTGACTGGCACATTAGCCGGTGTCTCCCTATCACTCTGCTTAATCTGAAGAGACAAGGGATCTCTTGAGTTGTGGGGATGACCATGGGAACGGGGATATGGTGAAGCAGGAGAAGGGGGACACAACTGTCGAGACCAATTTGCCTTCACATTCTCTGTCCAGATGTCCTCTCTCTCTCACTTTCTCTCTCACTCTGTGGCTGTTTATCTTCCTCACATACACAAATGTAAAATATATATATAGATATATATGTGTATGTTTTTATATGTATGTATTTAAAAATTATATTGTGTGTGTATACTGTATATATACTGTATAAAATAAATGTTATACATACAAATGTTATATATATATATGTATGGATGGATGGATGGATGTATATGTGTGTAATATATGTTGTTTGTTTTATCTACCTGTTTAAAACTAAAATTAACTACTTTTTTCTATCTCTCAATCTTGCTCATTTGAGCTTTTCACGGTCTTCTCCTTGCAACCCAATTAGTATTTCATAAGAGGCTCATCACCTTTTCACACATATCACTGATGATTAGCCTTCTGGGATAACCTCGACAGAATAGTCTCCTGGATAGATTTATTCAGTCTGTCAACAGGCATCAGTTCAGGCAGGATGAGACCCATGTCAAACATTACCTCTCTATTTCAGAACAGAGGCGCATCTGCCAAACACTGTTATTGAACTGGCACTACAACAGCGTAACCTAGCTCAACCCCATAAATATTAAAGGTGTATGGTTAAGAAATATTAATGTCATATTCAATCAATCATTATTACCCTAGGGGAAAATCCTGTTTGAGGTGTAGCAGCATTAGCAATTTTTAGCTTTGAGAACGTCTGGATATCCTGCTTCTAAAATGTGTGTAACAATGAGCCTCCTCTTTGCCTGTCAAAATATTTTGCATTTTGTCCTGAGGAATCTGTTCAAATCAGTGGGCACACTCTCAATAGTGATACCAGTGACACATTGGAAAAGGCAATGTCTCCACCTATGGGTTCAAATATAGCACTACAACTCAAAAACTTTTTTTTTATCCTTTACACAAGTAATTTAAGAATCAGTTCTTAAATTAAATAAATACAACAACATGATAATATATACAACAAAAACAAATATTTTCGGGATGAAAATCAACCATTAAAGTAAAAGAAAAAAAGCCTTGTGCTTTCATCAAAGCATAAATAAGCTATATAGATGAATCTGTCTGCTTACTTGATGAGGAATTAAATCTATTCTATCCTTTTTCTGTGACCAGTAATCACTTGTTCATGATCACTTCATTAACTAATGCTAATTAGTCAACTTTTGTGTGTCTTTAATACTTGATGGCTAAGGGAACTATGACAATTTCATTTTTCATGTAGTTACTATGTAATGTATATGACTTATATATTGTGATTTTGTGATTTTTAGAAATCCTTCCAAATCCAAATGTATGTGGGTACATTTGTTGTTATTTAGCAGCACTGTGCTCAGTTTTTCTGAGTTTTTAGATTAACAGACGCAAGACTGAGCCCATAAACACACCAACATATTAGAGATGTTATGGATTCAGCTCAGCAAAAATATGGACACTCAAAAAAATCTCTAAAATGTTGCCATTACAGTTATAGGACCTGGTATTCATGACAACATTTGAGACTGGTTCTGTTTGGCCGTTGAAAACAGTAAATGTGAAGAGTAATGAAGAAAACAAACATTTTAATAAAACCTTTTGAGTTTAAAGATGCTATATATTTGTGAGTTTGGAGTAAATACAAAGAACATACATGTGATCAAACAAGCATACAACATACAAACATACAAGCCAAGTATAGAAAAAGAGAAGATATTTGTTTTTCTATACATTCATATATACAGTGTAATGTATTAAGATATTACAGAAGATTAAAGTCGGAAGAAGATTTTTTTGTATATCATCTGTGTGTCAACATAATCCTTTAATTTCTTAAAATCTAGAACAAAAATAATATCAGACATAATCACAAAATGTATGAAAGGACATCACCGTATGAACAAAATACAACCTTGTCTCAAAGTGTGACAGAGAAATACAGGTACAGTGCCTTTTTCCTCTGCTTGTTAATCTTTTGTTATGCTGCTGTTCGGTTTTTCAGTGGGTAATTAAAATGTGCTGAGAGGCTGTCAGTAACAAATATAGTGCGATAAAATAACTCAGGAAAATACAGGAATATGATTATAACTTGATGTGTGATACATGTATCTTGATTATATATACCAGTCAAGAGCAGTAAATTAATTTTTAGCAATGTAACACACAAAGCAAACGGTGAGCAGAATGGAATGCTTGTTATATGTGCGGATCAAAAGGAAGACGATACACTCTCAAAATCTGTTTGTGTTTCTTACAAGAAAAGCAAGTTTGTGATCGTTTGTCATCGTGATCTGATCCCTCCCACCAACATTCCTACAGTATCTCAAGAGGAAATAAGTTATTTTGGTCCAGGAAAAGGTCTCGACTATTTCATCCAAGAAAATGAGGCAGGGTAATTTCTGCATACTTGTGAGAATATTTTGTTTTTCTCAAAGAACATCAAAATAGAGTCACATTTTTTTTTATCCTTTCTACAAAATAGAGAAGACAAAGATTCAGTGGGAGGATTAAGGTAAAAACATGTATGAACGTGAGGGGTGAAGGTGTCCCTGAGTGTGTGTGTGTGTGTGTGTGTGTGTGTATGTGTGTGTCTGTGTGTGTGTGTGTGTGCTAGTGAGAGTCTGTCTGCCTATATGGTCTCCACATAATTGGCAGGGAACAAGCCTTGTCGGCCATCTTTGCTCCACCCCCTCCACCAGGCTTTGTCCACCGTTTCCACGTCCCTGATGATGTCACCAGGTTCAAAGGAGATCTCAGATTCGTCCTCTGTGGGAACCGCAAGATAACATGGTGAAAACCCGCTAATCACAGTGTAATTACTGTAAGTGGAGGCACTTTATGTGCACATGCGTGGCGATTATCCTCTAAATGGCAGCTTACCTGCTTGGTAGTCATACAGAGCTCGGACACACATTTGTCGCTCGGCTAAAACCTGAAGCGGAAAGGAAAATGGAGTGAGAGAAAGGCTTTAATCATGAAATAAACATCTTGTTTAACTTAAATCATAAGGCAGAATAGAGGAAAATAACTATGTAATCAGTTTCATGGAAACTTTCTTTATATAAACTTTAATGTTAAAGATAAGGCTATATTTTAAATTTAAATGATTTCCTGTACAACATATTTTATTGTACTTTTAAATGTGTATATATAACATATAATTTGTTTATTAAATTAATTATATTAACAAAAGAAATAATTGAGTAAGAGACTCAACTGGAAAATAATTTTTTAAAAAGAGGTTTTTTTCAATTGCTTGACAATTTTGGAGCAATTAGCTTTGTGCAACAGTCCAGTGTTTGTAGATACAGTACCTCTTGTCCATTTTCTGAGATCTCCTGTTCCTTATCCTCGTTGATGTCATCTTCCTCTGTTGTGCCGTGGAGGTCGTAGCACACACCGAGCTCTGGGGAGCTGAGTTCAGTGTCAGATGGGCTCAAAGATCGCTCTGACAAAGACCAGTGTGGAAAGCATTCATCACATTCTGACCAGCACAGAGTAATCGATGTATAAACGTATTATCATTGTACTGTAATGTTTTAATATTGTTTGAACTGATCTGTTGTCAAACCTATGCCATTATGTTCCTGTGTGTCATCTCCATTTGTGATCCCATTGGTTGACGGGACCACTGTCTCCTGTTTGATTTCCTGACAAATTGGTTCAGCATCTGAAATAATGATTTGACACTATAACCTTTTTGTAAAATCTCATTTTAAAATTTTTGACAAACACAATACTCCTTCTAAAATGTTGATAAAGTCAACATAACTGGACGCAAGACCAAGAGGGCTACCTGTAACTGCTGGTTCTTCCTCTTTCTCTGAAAGTGCAGCAGGTTCAGCAGGGGCCTGGCTGTCTTCTGATTGGTCGTTCTGCTCTCTGTCTTCCTTTGCCTCTTCTTCTTCCTCCTGCAGCACCTCCACAGGCTCCTCTAGTGACGCAGGTTCAGCTTCCTGTTTTGATCCCTCCTCCTCCTCCTCCTCTTCCGCCTCCTGCTGCTGCTCATCCTTCTCCTCCTCCTGCTGCTCGTCCTTCTCCTCCTCCTGCTGCTCGTCCTTCTCCTCCTCCTGCTGCTCATCCTTCTCCTCCTCCTGCTGCTCGTACTTCTCCTCCGCCTGCTCGTCCTTCTCCTCCACCTGCTCGTACTTCTCCTCCGCCTGCTCGTACTTCTCCGCCTGCTCATACTTCTCCTCCGCCTGCTCGTACTTCTCCTCCGCCTGCTCGTACTTCTCCTCCACCTGCTCCTCCTCCTCAGTCTGGACTGGTTCTGTAGTGAAGGCACAAGGCTGCGGTTGTGTTCTGGCCTTATCTTCTTCGTTCTCCTCCACCTCGTCTTCTTCTTCCTCCTCTTCTATCAGTACAGCTTGTACTTTGTAGCCAGTGTCTGAGACCAGCTCAGTGTGCACATGCGTGGCTGTATGTAGCTCTGTTGATTGGAAAATGATAATGTTAAAAATCAAAAAACAAAGCTGTACATTTTGATAAACTTACATGTTGTTAATGTGTCACTGAAGGCTGTGTGTATACTGTAAAGTTCTCTGGGTGTACATTACAGTCAACCTTGGCATGACTAGGAGTTACAGTATATGTGGTTACTTTAGGGCTTAAAATGCATATTTAATTGTGACTGGCCAGTAACAGGCCTCTGATCCATACTCCCTTGGCTTCTTTAAACAGTCTGGAGTATGTGGAGTACACTTTGGCAAAGGCATCTGAGTAACTTCATCAGTCAATCAATATTTAATGTCAAACAATTAATGTCTTTGGCAAACAAATTAGTAAAAAGGAAAGTAATTTACATTGCATTATCACTCTGATTTTACAGTAATGAAAATCCTACATATATCAATATCAGATCCCAATATAATTCTTTGTGTCCTGTGCCACCCCACCTGTGTTTGTCTGTGGTCTCTCAGGAAGAGGAGCTGTTGGAGCCTGTGGAGCTAGACCAGGCTCGAAGCAGAAAGTTGAGGGCTCTGGCTCAGTTGGGGTATTTGGGGGTGAAGCAGGGATAGTCTCCGGATGTGACCGAGAAGGGTTGTTTTTCTCTAAACTGGGGGAAAAGGAAGCCAAGAGAGTAGGGGAGGCTGGAGGCGCAGAAGGTTCTGTGGGTGACGGAGCTCTGGGCTCATCGGCAAGCTGAACTTGGTGCTTAGGTGGTGGGACAAGAGGCAGGGCTGAAACTGGAGGTGCAGAGCGAAGCGGTGATGTGGGCGGCGACATGGGGGCTCTGGGCCTTTGTGGAGAGGTGACAGGGCGGAAATCGGGGCTCGTGGGGGGAGATGTGGCACGGTAGAAGGGGGAGGGAGGACCCCGCGAGAAGGGGGAGACCAGGGGAGAAGTGCGAGGGGAGGATGCCGTGCTCTCCTCTGCTTTAGAGAAGATGAAAGCTGTGTCTGTCAGGCTGCGCTGGTATCGTCTGAATGGTTTGCCTGGAGAGAAGCAAAACACTTTGTGAGCAGTTCAAAAACTTGAAAAATACACATATTATATCCAAAAACATCAAATTGTATCTACAGCAATTCGAAATTCTGTGTTTTGATGAGCTCATCACCATTCAAGTGAATACATGGTAACATTACTTCCTATTCAAGCTCACACAAATATACCAGTACATACCAGTGCGGGAGGATCCAGGGCTGGTTGGACTTTGTGATGTTGACGACAGCTGCCTGAAGAACTCCCTAGGGTTCATGGAGCGTTGGGACACTAATACTGCTGCCTCCTACAGGTAAATTGAAAATAATAAATACTATACATACAAGCGAGGAAGATTATACAGACTTTGGTTTTAAGCAGGATTTATCATAATCCAGCATTCAAATGAGACATTTGTGGCCTATTTAGGTCTTTGGTAAAGCACTAGTTCAAAGCAATATTTGGTCATTTGATTTGTTGCTATATAGTAGTCTAAGATGGACTTACTGCTGCTTTCTCTATGGACTCACTCCTTCTAAGACGAGCCCTCATGTCCTCCTCATGCTCCCTCTGCTGTTGCTCCTGTCAGTGCAGAAACACACCAGCAATCACATATACTACATCTAACTGTAACACACACATTTTAGTACTTTTGTTTGTGTTAACATTTAAAAAAAAAAAAAAATACCAGCAGAACATAAATACTGGGTGACACAACGTGCTAGTGGCACAAGTAGCTAAGTTATAAGTTAAAACACATCACATTTTCTGTTCCACAATTCAACAATGGAAGTCAACACATTTACAGTACATTTAGCAAATAAATGTAAGTAAATCTCAAATTGTCATGTCTTGCTATCTTAACCAATTTATATGCGATCAGAGTATGTGACAGGGTTGCAGTTACAGGTTCATTTATGGCTCTATATGTAAAAATTATACAAAGTCAATGCATAATCCCTTTAATATCTTATTATAAATGAACAATCAACAGTGGTTACATTGTCCACTTTTCCCACCATTGTTGTCTTTGTTTAAGTAACAGTAAATCCATTAGCCCATGATCAATCCCTGTCCTACACAGGGGTCACTGAGTTCAGGTCAGCCTGACCAAACTCCATAGAGAAGCCAAAAAAATGTGTCAATTTTGCCACAAGGTTTCATTAAAAAAGCCCATGAAAACATGGCTTTCGCACTTTTTCTAGAGGGACTTTGCATCGTTTTATGTGCAAAAAGTAAAATTGTAGAAAGATATAGACATCTTTTCACTCACCCATCTTAATTTTTCCTTTCTGCGCAGCGCTTCTTCTTGCTCTGCCTGCTTTCTTCTGTATGACAGAAAAAATGAATGAAATACAGTGCATTGAACATGTACATGATAGTTAACTTTGTTCTTCAGGGGCCGTGTTCACAAAACATCCTAAGGATAGAAGTAGCTCCTAGCTAAGTCTGAGAGTAGGTAGAGGCATTCAAGATGCTCCTAACTAAGTCACTAAGACTTGCTCCCAATCTGTCAAATGTTGCAGGTAATGTGCCTCATTGCACCAGTGTTAATGAACAACAATAATGAACATTTAAAACCATATTTTGATGGTGGGTGATTTGCAGGTAAGCTAAGCATCAACAAGTCAAGCAACAAATTAAAATAGTCCAAAAACATGAGAGATGACAGTTTCTCTCTGCACTACTTGAACACGGGGAAAATGCAGTTTTCAGGCGGGATGAACTTGAAATATCTCAGCTGTCTGTGAGAATTATTCCTTAAACCAAAAAATGTGCTTTTCAGATCCACATTTGTTTGACAGCTCATTAATAATCACCAAAGCTGATTTCACGGCCACCAATGATTACCGGTAGAAGATGCACTAAAAGTCTAATATGAAATTTGTGGCACAATTTATAAAATATGTAAAATGTTTAACTTCATTTGAAATGTGTAAAGTAAATTTCTTTGATAATGTAATTTTCTATTTAATTTAAACCATAATTCAATTTAATTTGCAATGTAATTTAATCTTTAATTTTATTCAATTTCTTTATATTTAATATGATTGATTTATTTTTTACTTATTTTTTACTAGTTTAATTTGATTTTAAATTATTTTTATCTTTCTAATTTAATCTAATCTAGTTCCTTTTTAAACTCTAATCTATGGATAAATATTTTATTTCACATTTACAGAAACACACCAGCCACCTGTCAACCAATCACAGAAGACATAGTGAGTAGATTAAGTCATACACATGATGTCATCCTTAGCAACTATGTCAACCCCACCTGGTCTCTTAGTTTAGCCTTGTTAATAGCTCTTTCAGCCCCATTTCGGGGGACTTCTAATGGTAATATGAGACACTTTGTGAATACGTCCCCACATCAATACAAAATATAGCCACTAGAGGGCCCCTGATAGGAAAGAGGCATTGTTCCAACCTCTGCTCCTCAATCATCTGCAGTTTCTCGTTCATTTTTCTGTCTCTCTCTTCTGCATCCTTTCGGTCCTTCAAAACTCTTTCTCTTTCAAGCCGCCGTCTCTCCTCTGCTGCTCGTCTCCTCTCCTCTTCTTTCCTCTGTTCTTCTTCACGCTGACAAAGAGAAATAATGGAGCAAAATATTGCACATTAACTTCACTTTCATATCAAAAAATAACTCTCTTCAGTAGCTCTTGTAAATGGAAGTAAGCATCCAACAGCATGTTTTTGCCACTCAAAATACTCTTGCATACCTCTGCACGTGCCCAGAAGGAGTCTCTGTTTATTAGTCTCATCTCCATTGCAGCGTTAGTTTTTCTGTAGTTTGTACCCTAGAAAATAATAAACAAATACCAAGCAGAGATTCTTAAACCTTCCAATACATACAGGAGCATTTTTTATATTATACACAGTAATATACTATATATTTATTTTCCATATACTTAAACTGTAAAACACATTATTTCTTATTATTTTCATTAAAATGACCAAATTAACATAATGGAAGTAAAAATAAAACCTGAAGTCAATTAAGAAGTCACTACCTAGAGTCTCTACCTTCAGAATGTGTCACAAATGTGCATATGATAGTCTCTGCCTCCATCTGATGGGCAG
Organism: Scomberomorus guttatus; assembly: GCA_038419695.1. Taxonomy (NCBI): domain Eukaryota; kingdom Metazoa; phylum Chordata; class Actinopteri; order Scombriformes; family Scombridae; genus Scomberomorus; species Scomberomorus guttatus. Next base: position 15,191,590 of record CM076450.1, on the reverse strand, counting down.
ATGAGGTATTGCAGGAGACTCACCACGATGTCCTCCTTGTCCACAGACCTGGAGCTCCTCCTCACCCACTGTGCAGGAGCCTGGGCCTGGGTCTTGCTGAGCTCAGCTCTTATCTTCTCCTCCGTCACATCCTCCACCTTCTCTGCACTAATGAAGGCATGTGCTTCCTGAAACACGGAGGGCGGGGAATTAAAACGAAGACATGGCAAAACAGATGTGAATGTAATCCACCCTTACATACTGTAGCCGCACACATACACACAAAGGCTAGAAATCCATACACAAGTGCACACAGTCCCTCTGGTGGTTTTCACTTGGTCTGACTTGGAGTTATGCAAACTTGGAGCCAAACTGTTGTGCAACTGCTTTAGTTGTGAGGATGGTGAAAGAATAAAAATACTCCCTGGCTTCAGCAAGAGGACAGGAATTCATTGGTTTGGATGGTTATAGATAACAGAGGGGGAGATGAGAAATAGGTGGGGGTGGAGGGGGGGGGGGCAGGTAAGGTAGAGAAGGTGAGAAAAAAGGGGTGTGAAAGCAGGAGTGTGTGCAAGGATGGAGAAAAAGAGAAAGACACTCATGTGACATGGAGCTATTGCTGAAGAGATTTGCAAAAAAAAAAAAAAGAGTGTTGACAGACCATATTCAAAAACCACAGACCAAAATATAATGTTGCACTGATGCTTTTTCTATGAGACACATATGAGGTGTTAAACATGGGCTGAACTCCTGTGTTTGGTGGTGCATGTCTGTATATGTATGCAGGCTTTTGTAAACCTCAGAATAATTTCCACGGAGAGTAAGTCCAGGCTTGCTGATGGAGGGCCAGGTCTGTCAGCCTCCAACAGGAAACCACAGCTTTATCTGAGTGACAACACTGACACTGACACTGAGCAGAGCGTTCAATGTGCCCTATAATACATGTCAGTACAGTGTATAATCCATATCACTCTAGCTGTCACTGCCAACTGCACACACACAAACCAGACAGGCGGTCCACGGTGCTGCCAGGGACGCTGTTAAAATCATAACAGACAGAACCACAATCTACAGCAAAAGCTATGAGTAGCATAGTGTGGAAAATCACTATGTTTTTCTATTACTGAGGCCAAAAGCCCTGCATCCGTGTGTAATTCATTAAGTACAGGAGGTGTAAAAACTGTGTTAGAAATGGTGTAACCGATACTCTGACACACACAGTTCAGCCAGCTGTATGTTGGATAGCAGACATAAACATATAACAGATAACAGAGCAGATGTTTGCTCACAGAATTTACACGCAAATCAGCCCTAACACTTTTTCATGACTCGTTTCATAACATAACATGGCTTGTCATATTGCAGCATGTCCATATATCAAAACACCTTTTTTATCACCTATTTTCAGATGTAAATCATAAATGTTTGAGATTGAATTGTTCTTTTCTCTCCCTCCTTTTCACCCTGTTTCAACTCCATCACCCAACTTGTGTGTTTACTGTAAATGTAATGCCAATCAGAATTTTACTCAGGATCTCATAATATATAAATATTCTCATAAAATACAGTATAATATATCCTTCTTTTAAGGTATGTGTGGCATTGAGGAAACTCGCTCTTAGTACAAAAATATAACCTCTCTGGGAAAAAAAGTAGCCCAACATGATGTGACAGGTTGGCAGTTACTGGCTATATATAATTGTCTGTCTACTCTGGAACTAAACTGCTTCATGCAGTCTCTCTACACAGGAGTCGTTCAGCAGTGAGCAGCAGTAAGTGGACGTGGGGATACTCGACTGTCCCTGGTTGAATTGCTGGTCTCACGATATTTGAATGTGGAATACTGCATTTAGATTTTGTCAAGCTTTTAGCAAAATATTACTGTTTTGAAAACCTTTATTTTCCTTTTTGAATTCAAATTCATCATGAACAGCAAGATGATAAAAAAATATATAGATTTACAAGATTGTTACAACACATTAATAGCATATTATGTCAAGACATTTACAGTTGCAATGTGAGCTCCTCAGTTGAAACAAGACAGAAGGAGCAATTAAGGGCGATGATGATTGAAATGAGACTAAAGCCTCTTTTCTTAAGTATGTGTCAAGGCGAGATGACAGATGTGTAAAGTGCTTCAGGGTTCAATCCAAATCTCCTGCTCCACCTTAAAAGACATTTGGGCTTGCTTAAATTTTGATAGATCAAAGATTAATTTTACAAAATTAAAAGTTAAAAACATTAATACAACACCTTGAATGTCTTTATTTCCTTTTGAGCTGCCCTTTCTCATATGTGCCTATATTAGATACTCTCATGCGGTATCTACCTTTTCATCTCCTCCAGCGTATTATTCACAGTAGCGACATCTAAAGCCACACACGCACGCACACACGCACACAGCCCTTCTGACCTGACTGTATTCTGCTATTTAAACAAAGGAAACATCTACACCCTATTCATAACTTTTCATAACTTAATGCCACACTGGAGTACAGTATGTAACACGCCCAAATCTGCTGCTGCAGACTCGCCTTGACAAAACTCCCTCAATGCCAGCTGGGACATGCAGCAGAGAGAAGAGACAGAAGAAAGAAAGAAAGAAAGAAAAAAAGAAAGAAAGAAAGAAAGAAAGAAAGAAAGAAAGAAAGAAAGAAAGAAAACAAAGCGCCAAGGGAAATTCTGAAAAATTGTAAGGTAATGAAAGCCAAGATTTTAAGAAAACAAATCAATTGAGTCCCCAGCTATGATCATCAGTCAATATATGCATACAGGTCACCAGAGTAATTTGTTACCCAGTCATTGCAAAGTCAAGTAGGAATTTAGCTGAGAAACAGGTTTATTTAAGGCTTCAGCATCTGTTTATTTTTATGCTAAATATATCAGCACGTACAGTACCACACAACTAAAAAATTCCGCTTTGCAAGCTGGTGATATACTGTAGGTTATGTCTTAGGGATGCTCTGTTTTAGCATATTTTCCCCTCAACAAACTCCTGGTACAAAGGGTCCCCTGAGATTATGTTAAAACAGTCACATATGATTTTTGTTTAAAACGAACAAAAATTAGGGAAGTGACCTTTAAAAGGTAGCCTATGAGTTTCCATAGATACATTGTGTTATGTAATGTCTGGTGCACTGGTGTGAAAAGTATATTTTATTCAGTGTAAAAATCTATTAAAAGTACAAGCCTCACATTTACAACTTCACTTCTGACAAGCGTTTGCACAAAAATCTACTTAAGACAGGCTCACGCATTATTATAGCTGTTGATCACATAAAATACTCAAATAAAGCTGCAACTAACAATTACTTTCATTATCAATTATGTGTTGATAAAGTTTTTACTAATTGTCTAACATTTCAGTAATGACCAACAATTGACTAATAATTCAAATATGAGGAAATTGTGCTCCTCACATTTTCCCAGAGCCCTAGGTGGCATCTTTAAATTACTTTTTTGGTCCAGTGACATAAAATACAGAAATGCCAAATTTTGAAAAGCTGACACCAGCAAATATTTTGCCTTTTTGCTTGTTAAATTACTAAACAATAAATAGTTACAGACCTTGTCAATAGCCTTTCTGCCAATCAACTAGTCGATTGATTGACTATAAATCAAAAAAATAACATGTTGCCGCTCAATTTCAACAGAGAAGACACTGAATCAATGTGAGAGCCTGTGGTAGAAGCAATTCAATGCTTGTTTTCCTTAAAACATCAGATATTCATGAGGTCTCTTCAAATACAAACACTGGTATTAATTACTGTCAGTTTAAATTCTACACTGTGTCACTTCTCGGGGCTGCTGATTATTGCCAATCCTTTGCCAATCCTCAAGACTGATAGAATGAACCATAAAACAAACAGGATTTGTGAGGAATGAGAGAACATTTTTCAAGAAATGATCACACATCAACCCCCAGATGATTTCCCAGACAGAGGTGTGACGCAGACTTTTATAAGCTTCTCTTGATATTTTAGTTATCACTTGTCAGCATATGAAGCATGTTTTCAAAGAGTTTTATTGTTCATGAACAATGTACTTGCTGGGAAAGGTGACTAAAGGTGATCACATGGCCTTAACACGGTGTGACAAACCTCATGTCTGCTGGCAAACACACAGAAGGAGGGATAGCACGTCATGTGCATGTATCATCACCATTGTCTTAAACTCAAAATATTTCTGCAAATGTAATCCATATGCTTGGCTCTGGTGCCCCTCATGCATGGTTCTACAGTGTGTTTTATTCTGAATCAGCTTTAACTAATAAAACTAAGCAAAGAGTGTGAACTGCTGAGTAATGGAAAGTTAAACTGACTGTACATTCTTTCTTTTTCTATTCTCACAATATAAGGTCAAACACCAACAGACACAATACATGGCATTTAAAGAGTTTGGTCTTAATTTCTTCCTTCTACAGTAGTTGAACACAGATTATTTGCATTGTAGTGACATACGTAGGTCTGGCCGTTAACGTATGAGTGTGTGTGTTTGCTGAGGTTAGAGGTTACAATTCTCCCACAATTCACAAGAGGGGAAAAGATTTATTTCGCTCCACATTATATTGACCATGCAATCATTTCTTGACAGTTTTGAAATCCCAAATGAAAATGTACAGAGGCCCAAGGGTTCATACACACACACACACACACACACACACACAGTTTCACAAAGGAGTTAAGGGGCTTTCAAACAGTTGCTCAGAAAATCCCAGACTCAACATTCACCGTTAAAAAAAAAAAAAAAAAAAAACAACAAACATTCCACAGATTCCTCTGCAGTTGACTGGGTGATGCCTTTATATGGAAACTAGTGAACTTAGGGGTCAGCTGAACTTCTTCTAGTTAGATTGAAATGCTAAATAAACCCTGTTTGAGGAGCACAGATGGTGAGGAGACACTGGTGATTGTTTCTCATATACATAACCATACACCTGCATCATAAAACTGTACATACGTTTACAGAGCCTTCATCGTTACTTTTTGAGTCTCTTTATTTTACAAGAACTCTACCCCTCTTCTTCCTGTCTCTCCCGTCACAACTTGCATGTGTATGGCACCACAAACAATGCAGCTTTTAACCCAAAAGTTAGCCATCTCCCCCTGGTAACAACATGGCCACCAGGACCAACACAGCAATAGGACAGGAAGTGGACTGAGGACAGGAAACTCTCAAAACAATACAAAGTAAACTTGAGAGTGTAAATATAGAGTTTGAAAGTACAAAGTCTGGGGTCCAGGGATAAAGAAAATAGAACAGGACACAACTTTTTGTCTGTAGAAGGAATATGGGGAAACAAAGAGTACCACGTAGTATATTTACAACACTTTTATATACTGTTCAATGCTAATTGGCAGCTGGAATGATGTCATTTTTAATGCACAGTTTAGCAGCAGGGAAACCAAACAAACAGACAAACTACCCCAATAAGTGCACATTAGCAACTGTCAAATTCAAAGATTACTGATTAGTGGTTAAAAACAACTTGATCTACTGCACCTTGAAGAAGTTTTTGATGGCTGGAATGTGGCTGGCACATTCTGTCCTCCGGTAGTTATCCACATTTTGGCCGACCTGCAGACAAACACAGGATGCAGACACTTACATTCATGTCATACCTCTGTCCCGAGGAGACTAAAAAAAGAGGAGGAGGAACAATAGCGATCATAATGTTGTAGTAGAGTCGAATCCTTGTTTCAAAACACATGAGCATTTGGATGGAGGACAATAAATATTATAAATAACCCTAACCCTAAAAGATGTAGTATTAATGTGATTATGTATCAGAACATGTGTGTATATGCGGCTTTCTATGATTATATATGTTTATCTACAGCACGTTGTGGATGTAAATAACCTTTTGAGTCATTTTAATCCCACATTTACTGCCTGACATGTATCTGACATTTACAATTGAGCAAGAGCATTAAAATGTTCTTTTGCCCTGTGATTCATAAACGTTTGTGCAGCAATGATGTAATAAGACTCTCTCACAACATTTTCCCACGTGTCAGATGCCAAATAAGCCTGTAACAAAGTAAAACCATAGAACGTGAATAAGCCAAGTGACTGTGGCTTTTCTCCAAAGAATTCTACAGGTTAACAAGTGCATAGATAATTCTGTATGTGGCCACTTAAGATGTTAAACCAATTATCGCAGAGCTGCTAATGACTTTGCTGTCTTGAAATGAGTGCGGGTCTGTGAGCGCCTGTGTGTGTGTGCCTGCTGTTTTCATATTAAGTATGCACAAAGCATATGTGTGTGCGTGTGTGTTTGTGCTGGAATGTGTGTTTCTTTAACGCGACAGACTCATGCTTAAATGAGCTAAACCCCATGAACCTGTCTGCTTCTTACCCAGTTGATCATAACAATCCGGTGGCCTCCTGTCTCCGCACTTCCCACTCTGCACAGTCCGTATTCGGGCTTGGACACATTGAACTTCCCTGCCAACTCTGCCACACCACCCACTGTTAGAAAAGAGACAGAAATGGAGAGATGTTGGAGGGAACAAAAAAAAGAGATACTGATGGGCAAAAATGCTACTTTTCTGTTATTTGGCAAACTGTGAACGTGTTGCATTAATTTCTAAATGCAAGAGGACATGTGAATTCCTCTAAGGCCAGAGTTATGAAGCTGACAAGTTTAATTTTTTATGGTGCTTAGGATATGCAATGTGCATTTCTGACAAAAACACTACATATGACAGTCAACCTTACCTCCTGAGTCTGCCAGTTTGAGCTTGTTGCTGACTCCAGCATATGTGAATAATGCCCTGTGGAGATACAGACACACACACAGGTCAGGTACTGAGAAATGTGGGTGACAAAGACATGACAGATACATTTGTTATGTTGAGTGATGGAACAGATAAAGTTTAACAGCACACAAGTTGAATATTCTGGACGAAACAACCACTTGTTTAATTTCTGTATAACTTTCAAATCCACGCATGAGCATGTGGACAGCTGGGTACGCCATGTGTTCAGACTATCACTGTGCACAGGGGACACAGACAGGCACACACACACGCACGGCCAGATGTTTTACTGCACATACTTTGTCTAACCACAACAAGCCTCCCTGCAGCGCAAAGTATCTCTACAATGTACCGACAAAAATGAATTCTCTTCAGCTGTGACACATGTACTTGTTCCCTTTTTTCCCTTCCTGCCCTTGTTACCCAGAAGCCTGTACAGTATGTGTGCAACAGGAAGGCACTCAGAAGCACAATACCCTTCATTCATAGTGTTTGCGTCAAATGGGTGACTCCTGAATGTAGATAAAAGCAGTTGGTGTTGTTCAGAGTTAAAGGGTTTTTGACAATTTGCAGGTGAAAACTTGTCCTACCGCACCCTTGAGTCTGTCAAACTGCAGGTCACTGTGGCAACTCAACAACTCATGATGTGTTTTCATGAGACCATTGAGACACAACTCCACCTCTGAACAAGCTAAGTGCAGAATAATTCTTCTGATTGTTTGGATAAACATTGATATATATGTTAGCTCTGTTACAAACAGAATCTGCAAGACAGAAATGTGTGACTTCATAATAAACCAAAAAAAACTAACCAAAGGACAAATGTGATTCTCACTTTGATACTTATCATCCTAAACATTTTCCTGATCAGCTGTTACCTATACCATTAGTTCAGAGTCCAAACTGATCCCCATATGCTATTTGACATGACATGCTTCTAATATAATCCTGATTTATCAGTGTGTTTGAAGCACAACTGGGGGTAGACGTGTTTGTGAGTGTAAGTGATTTTACGAGGCGGCCTGCAGAGAGATGAATTGTCAGAGCTCTACAGGACTGTCTGTATGTGTGTGTGCATGTGTGTGAATGGCTCTGTGTCTGACTGCGTGTCTGTGTAAATTTCTCTCTCTGACTCCTGGGGGTGTGTCAATAACATCTGGAGCTGGGTAGTGAGAGCGTAAGGCCATAAGCAGCTATTACAATGGGGCAGAGGTGAATGAATGGTCTCTGTGTGCGTGTGTGTGTGTGTGTGTGTGTGTGTGTGTGTGTGTGCGTGTGTGTGTGTGTGTTTGTGTGAGAGGTGTTCTGAATCTACTCTAATCTAAATCTACAGTACTATACAAACAAGGCCAGCTAACTTAGTTAGCATCCTGACACAGCATGTTTCTGTCAGTCCAAAGAACAGAGTGACAAAAGTCAATCAGTGTGTGTGTGTGTGTGTGTGTGTGTGTGCTGAGGAAACAAAACCATATTGTTTGCCCTGTTGAGCAAGCTGCACGCTGCAGCATGAGTAGGCAGACTGACACTGCTCCCTCATTTTTTACTGTGTTGATAATGCAGTGTTTCCTGTATATCATGTTATTACTATAAACAAAACAAAGTATGCCCCACTCTTTATGATTTCAATATAGAATATTTTGTCAGAATATAAGGCAATCCTTGGAAACATTCTCCAGGGCTCTCCAGCATTAGGTGAACTTTGTGTCACCCGGATCATTCACATATCTTTTCAGGGATTAGTCTCGCCACAATAAGCATAGAAACAATACACTCCACTCACTCATTAGTCTTACCAGCATCCAGAGCTTAGACACCAGTCCACATTTACTGATCCTTGGTCCTCAAGACATCCCTAAAGGTCACCATTCACAAACAAGTCATGGTCAAAGGTCATTGTGTTTCTGAAGGAGTCTTAATTGCATGTGCAAATTCTCCACCCACAGGGAACAGGCTCGCACACGAGGATACACTGTGCTGTGTAAGACTCTTTGTTCTGCCAGAGCTTTTACTGAGATGGAGTTTGCAAAGATCATATTTTCTGGCGTTTTTCCTCCCAGAAATTTCTTTAATCCCTGTCTTGGATACAAGGCCAAGGGGTTCACAAATGCAATGATTTACAAAAGCAAACAAAATTTATGAAATGAAATCTGTGAAACTGTTTTAGAAAAGCAAAACTAGGGCCATACATGATAACCTGACACACCAGATGGTTTGTTACACAGAAACATCTGAAAAGTCATCCTTGGAAACTGTTTGGAAAAGGGCAGGCACTTTCAAAAAATACATGGCAGTGATTGGATGAACCGCCTGTCACCGTTTTACCTTGCGAGGCAGCTGCATACATGAGATCATGCAAGAATCCTCATAGGACGCTGATTGGTCCGACGTGGTTCGGACACAAGCGCATAACTTGAAGCCTGACATGATGGATTTTCGTGTGATCTCATGATGTCGTGATCTTGCAAATCCAGCTGCCTCGCACGGTAACATACATGATCCCTTCAATAAACTCTACTGCGCAAAAGCATCTCCAAGATTCATCTCCATTCATCTTCCTTTGGTGTGTCTCAGGGAAGGAATTAAATAATTTCTTTGGTTCAGTGAGTGTGCCAAAGGATGTAAAAAGTCCTTGTTGCTGATATGAAATAAATGGATTATCCTTGATGAGAAGGCCTGCAAAACTAAAGCTGACAAAAAAATGTTTTTGAACCTGTGGCAAACCACTGATTGATAAATGGTAGCAGTGTGGTGCTAGCATATGCAGTCCTCCGAAGAGAAGGTGAAGGTTCAAGTCTGCATCACAAGTGTTTACCCTGCTGAAGTGTCCTTGAGCAAGATAATGAATCTGAAGCAGTTTTAGGCTCCCTCTTGTGTAGCTGACCCAAAGTAAGCCAGTGGGGATGCCCCTCTCTCTCTTTTTTTGATTAGCTTTCTTACTGCACTGCTGTAGTAGTGGCAGTATAGTATTACTACTTGTAAAATCTACCCTAACTAACAAAGCACTCCTTAACACATGTAGGTTTCTTGAGAGCACGACTGGCTGATGAGAAAAACAGGCTCATCTCTGTACTCCAACCCACCTCCAAACCCAGCCAGCTATGACCTCAGCTCTGAGAGAGGGAGGGACAGATGGTGGAGAAGAGAAGAGAAGAGAAGAGAAGAGAAGAGAAGAGAAGAGAAGAGAAGAGAAGAAGAAAAATGTTGGGAAAGAGGCCATCATTAAGGGGAGTGAGGGGCATGAAAAGGGGAGAGGGCAAGGCAAAGAGAAGAAAATACAATGATGTCATAATCTTAACAATGAGAAATTAAATCTGTGCATCATTACCACAGCCAGCCACTCAGATCAGCTATAAACAAATAAACAGGCATTCATCTGAGAGTATACAAAAAGAACACAGACACATGCACGCACACACAAAGACACAAGCTTGTGCACACACTGTATAATGTAACCCTGAGCCAGGAACAATAGGGATGGTTTGTTTTGGACTGCCAGAGCCCCTGTAATACCTCCAAACATGCTACGCTCTACCATTTCAAGATGAACATAACAGAAACAGATGGTGAGCTGTGCTGGAGAAGGCCTCGATTTCACTTATTCAGGCATTCCGCTACACCAGGCTAAACTCTGAGCCATTTGAATGTGGTAATATGCAGGAAATACTTGAACACAATGTACACACTTTTTTTTTTTATTGCAACTTCTGAACAGACTTTAGCAGTTTTTTTTTAACCGTCTTTCTTTTTAGTTACCCAATTTCATTTTGACATACCTAAAGTAAAAGCATGTAAAAATAACTTAGTTATGAGAATATATTTTTGGAGATACAATAGCCATTTCTTGTATTCCTCGTTCATCATCCCTACTCTGTCCATATATTCTGTTGACATATCAACTATATCAGCATATCATTACCACTCTCAATTCATTATTCTGACCCCCAACGCTTAGAGCACATATTTCTTTCCCTCCTACTTTAAATCCTGTACAACAATATACCTCTTTCACAAACTGAAGCAATACCTCATCCTCATCTTTTCCCCCTTGACTCCACATTTCTCTACCTTTCTGTGTCTTTCTGACAGGAAGATCTCTTGGGCTCATAGGTCATTTATTCATTCCATCTTTGCCAGCGGGGAGATATGAGAGATTTGTGGTTATGCACGCTGTTGCGATATGATAAATTGCACATGAAGAGTAAGACATGAGAAAATGGATGAGACGCTGGGAGCTCTCACCAGGATTCAGCGCGCAGATAAAGCTCTCCATCAGACATCTAACAGCATCACCTCATTCTTGCTCTCCTCTCCTTCTCGGTGCCCCTAGCACATGCTGTACACACAACCCCAGTGGTCAAACCAAGAACTGAGATTTTAACAGGCAGACTTCATTTCATGCTTTCCGTTCTTTCGCATTTGTATTTTCATTACGTCTACCTGTCCACAAGCTTCTTTCTGTTCAGTTCATTTTACATTATATGCTTTTTCTCCCCTCACTCCCTCAACCCCCATCACTCCTTACTCTTGGCTCAGAGCTGACCTGGGCTCCCAGTGCTATTTTTAGCCTGTCTCTCTGTCTACCTCTCTGTCTGTGTTGGAGTGGGGAGCTCAGAGACGTCCCCACAGCACACAGCGCTCATTTCCTGTCTCCAAACATGGGCAAAAGAAGTCCAGCCAGACTCGACTGCTGAAAAAGTCATTTTTCCCCCCTTGTCCAGCATGTTACTCATACAGTGTCCACGCAGCAACCCCAGTGGTACACACATTTCTCCATCCGTCTGGACTGCAGAGACATGTGGAGAAATTTCGGGTTTATAGGTAGAAGTTGAGAAATGTGAATAAGAGAGAGGAAGTGATGGAAACTGAGAGACTGATGAACTTTAAAGCCAAAGAAGAGGGCAGAGGAATGGAGCTAAAGTTGCCTGATTTGTAAAGGCCTACTGAGTGGTACTGTGCGCTCTAAGGTGATGCACCACTGTAAACATAATGACTGAAAACTGTGGCATAGTAAACCACAGACACGTTTCACACGTTGTCATGTGGTAAAAAATGTTGCCAGGAAGCACACACACGTTGAAAACTTATGACAAAGTTAGCTGTTGTGTGAGTTTTCATGTTTTCCTGGTAAAAAAAAAAAAGACAACAACCACAAAATTTGGCCATAAAGTGATTCACAATCCCCTGTACTTAAGACTACAGTGACCTAAGCAGTGTTTTTCCATTTGGCCTCTCATCAAGTGATGAAACATGGATGTGAAAAGGATGAAGACTCCTGTTGAGGGAAGGTGTTTATATGAACACCTCTCTGTGCTTATTAAACCAACCACCATAGAGCGGACCCAGATCCACTGAGAAAAAGAAACAGCAGATAAGAAACCAGAGACAAAGTTAGAGAGAGTGCATGGGAGACAGAGAAAGTGGCAGCGTCTCAGAGCGAAAAAGTTGCAAAGGAAACAGAGAAGGAAAAAGCACACAAACAGTGGAGAGTCTTGGCCCTGAAACACATGGTTTGGTGTAGAGCATTCAGTCAGGTGCCCTGCAGAGAGTGGGCTGAAACCACAGTAATCCTGACAGGCCAAGCAACAGGGCCCCTTAATAAGAGCTGCTGAGCAGGAGGGGATTGAAACGCAGCACCAAAGACTCCCGAGGGACAACTTAAAATTACATTAGTAAAGTAATATTCCTCAACTTGCCACAAATTAAACTGAAGAGAGAAAATGTAACCTATATTTGAATGTATTGCTCATCGGAAAACATTGTTGATGTGCTCATGTCATAAGGCATAGAAACCAAACATAATAGCTAAATGGATGTTTGTGGATCTTCGCAATGATGTGGGGTGAAATCACACATAAACAAGCCAAACACCCTCAAGCAATACTGTGGTTTATGGAGTAAGGTGCAATATCCTTTTGCTGTCATTTCCACTGAAGACAATACTTAGCATTCCCCTCTCCCACTGAGATGGGATTCAAGCAAGGCCCCATGAGAAGGGTAATGTATCGCCAAGTCACTATTTAATGCCAGAATAATAAGCAGAAAGTCTGGTCTATTCCACATGCATGAACGTGTCAGAAGTAAAGCTAGCTCAGGAAGTCCTTATGTAAACCTCAGGCAGAGGCTCTACATTTGAGTTCTGATGATGATGATAACGCATAGCACAGAAACCTTGATCCACTAACAGAACCATTTCAAGTCCCAGTCAACATTTACAAACAAACTGCTAGTTGGACGCACAAACAAGGAATTTGATTCACACAGCGCTTCATGTCCCGTAAAGTCTAAAATTAGATTAAATATATTATAACAGTATCACTGGAGACGACAGGCTTACATTTTCTCTCAAAATAAACACTCTCTGGAATTTTCCCTTTGATGATGAAAATGATAAAGCATGAGGAACAATGCATCTGTAAAACCTATTATGCCTCAGTGACATTTCAACTCATGTTTAATCCTGGAGCCTGCACTAATCTTACCGGCAGTGGCAACAAACAGAAACCTTGTTGAGAAGCTTCAACTGATGCTCTGACAACTCCAGTCAACACAAAGCAGTAGGCTGCGGGATCAGACATTAGTCAGTATTAATTAATAGAATTGAAATAAAACATTCATCCATTTTTAAGCTCTGCTATTGAGCTGATGTACTAATGGAGTAATAGGCAGTAGTGCCTGAAGCTATAGCAGGCACTACTGCCTATTACTAAGCTATAGCATAATAGTGTCACACATAGTATTTTGTATTGTCATTAATGTGAATGAGGAACAAAGCAACAAGATGCTGATAATCTTGTTTTCTTTAAAAACTACAAAGAGAATGACAGAAAACAAATTAATGCAAAAACCACTGCTTGCTTTGCATGCTTCAAATACTTTTGAAAACAGTCTTACAGGATGTTGAGACATACTGGGTTCAAAATATGACCTCATGTCAGTTCAGCCCTTTCGAGGTCAAAAAAATGATTTTAATTTTCTTGACTTGTGTGTCCTTTACCATTTTTTGACTTTTTGACAGATTCTAAAAGCATGAGTTTCTATTTGTATTATTGAGAAGGACAAGTAGAAGTAGCCGTATACTTTGTTACCATGAAGATATTTCTTTGCTCTCTTCATTTGTATTGATGGTGTAATAATCACAGTGATGATGAATTGTGCTTAACTCCCCTTTTCATGACAGCTGTGCAAGTCAATTTAATGTATATATGACCCATAACAGTATTTGCTCAGATCCACCCAGTGAGCAACACTGACAGATCTGTATAATATTTGGGTGGAGCACTGAGCGGACTCCCCTGGAGACTATTACAGGCCACTGAAGCTATTTAGCCTGAGGAGAACGGTAAATAGAGGGGGGAAATGACAGAGGCGACACAGAACTAAATTATAAGAAAGAGAAGAATGTATAGAAAAATTAAATAACAGCAAAAAACAAACCGACCGAGTGTATAAAATATCAGGCAGTGGGGGGTGTAGACGTGAGGGGCAGAGGGAGAGAGTGGATGGAATGCTGAAAGGAAGGAGGAGGGGAGGGAAGAAAAATCCTGTTCTCAGCAAAACACGGAGCCAGAGAAGTTTAGAATATGACAAACTAAACAAATAAGTAATTAAATCACTGCCAAGGACCAGTGAGAGAAAACAGCCCTCTGTGTGCTGAGGCAGATGGAAAAGAGCGGGGGATGGACAAAGAGAGAGAGAGAGAAAGAGAGAAAGAGAGACAGAAAGTATGCTTCTGTATGGCAGATGTCAATTCTTCAAACAACAAACTTGTGATAAACACAGACAAAACAGATCATTAACACTCAGACTGGAGATGACACAGCTAAACAGTCTGGTGAGGTGGTGCATGTAGCATACATGCATGCATGGACAGCCGTGAGTTTATCCACAGACAACATTAGTCAGTCATTGTGTAAGCAGAGCTGCACATGTACTGATTACTTACATTTCTCTCTGTGTAATATAATCCTAACAACCAAGAGAGGCAAGTGTCTGTCTCTCTCAGCATATTTTGTCTCAAGACAGAATATGAGAGCATTATTTATCACTGTATCATGGCATCCAGCGCTACTTTTTTTTAAACCCTGGACCGACTGAAACTTGGAGCAGCTGTCTTACTGGTTTTAAAGAGATTCACAGAAACAGTATCCTTCCTTTTCAAAGCTGTATGACATTTTTCAATCCAGCAGGAGGAAGCAGTCTAGACCTCCCCTGTTGTGTGTAACATATGCACGAGCTGATAACAGAGAGGATGCAGGTATGTTTACTCTCAAAGATACAAATCAGCGTGCTCTGAAAGATACTTGCTAACATGAATGGACATTAAAAATCAAATGTATAATAGTAGTAGTTCACACCCAATTTATCAACTTTTAACATTTTACATTCTTGTGCATTTACAGTAATATAGAAATGACCGATGTGCATAGCTATATTTTAAACATAAATGCATCTTTTTATATCAAACTGCACATTGGCATTAGATAAAAAGAGCATGTAGAACTGGTATTCTCTGGTGTGAAGGTGCCCCATGTGCACATGTTGTGCAGCAAAACAGACATATTTGGATACTCAAACACTGGTGGAATCAGTATTCATGATCTAATAGACGATATGTACATGGAATTCAGTGTCAAAAGGGTGTGTGCTTAAAGAGTGATGGAGGCACATGAAAAGAGTGCACCAGAGGGAGGGATATATTCAGGTTGGAGTTCACACTGGGCGAAACGATGAGAAACACCAGGGGATGCAGAGAGGTATAAATGGGCAGGCTAAGAGGAGCACATTTCACACACAATGGGAAACAGCCAGAGTGTATGGAAGGTTTCCAAGGGGGCAGAAGAGTATGTGGTTATTGGGGGCAAGTGCCTTATGGAAGTATTACAGAAGAAATGGCACAGGTCTCTATGGGGTAAATTGTTCTGACTCCTAAAAGGACCCTTGCGGGGAGGTATATGTTGGAGAGGAGAGGAGAGGAGAGGAGAGGAGAGGAGAGGAGAGGAGAGGAGAGGAGAGGGTGATGATAAACGTTCTTAAGTCGTGGTCTACTGGGATCCCTCAGGCATTTCCTGTATATTGTCCCACACTGCTACAGACATACAAGAATATCCTCCCTTCTCTATATCACAGTTTCTACAGGGTCATTAAAACAAGATGGCATCTTATCTCTAACCATTTCCTTCAGTTAAACAAAACTCTCTTAAGTATCACATGTCCTCTTCTACCTCATTTGGCCTGTCTTCTCCGCAGCCTCTCCTCCTAATGCTTTGATCTCTCTCTCGTTCCTCTTCACCTATCCACCTGTCCTCTCATCTTTCCCTTTTCTCAGCTCTATTACTCGCCCCCCCCTCCCCTCCCATCTTCAATCGTTTGCTGATTCTGCCTTTCAACAGCCTCTTGTCTAGACCACCCTGCTGAACTTCTTCAGTCTTTAGTCTCCACAGTTATTTCTCGTTCCTCTCACGCGTTGTCCTTTTTCATCTCCTTATTACACTATATTTCTTACCAAGAGTGCCCTTGCCCATTCATTTGCAACCCCTTCCCAGTCTCCTCAGTCCCTCTCCACTCATCTCCCCCATTTCATTCAGCTTCTCTTAACAAACAACCTAGTTTTCCCACCAGGGTCGTCAGGACAACGGAGCCCCCAGACTTTACTCACCCACCCTCAACCTCAATCCCACCACCAGCAAGTGAACAAACAAGACAGTAGGTTGGAGTTCCCAGTCGAGGCCCTGCATCCAGTGTGACTTTGCTACAAGACGCTAACAATTAACCCTCAGAGTGTCATGATTACAACCACGGTGCTCCTTTGTAGTCCATCGTAATTCAGCAAACACAGCTGATCCCAGATAGCACACGGAAGTGGGCCACATCAGGCAATGATGCGGCACTGCTGGCCTTCCTCTGGCCCGGACAAAATGGATGTGAGCCTGAAATGGCCCACATGTAAAACAGCAAATATCCCAAATCAAATGTGGGCGTTTTCTGGTAAAGATGCGGTGCTCTCGCTGGATGTGGGCCAGTTCTGGTTTATCTGGTTTTTCTTGGTTGACATACAGCTTGCTTGTGGCCCAGATCTGTGAAACAGGAGTGGACCGCCCAAGTGCCATCATTCCACGCGGTATGTGGGCCGGATGAAAGAGCCGAAAATTTTGCAATCTGGGATGTTACCTCAGATAGGATAACTATGGGAAAGAGAGCAAAAGACGGCTGCGTTCTTATCAAACACATCTACATGCGCTACTGTATATAAAATATGTATGAAATATCAGTGCATGTGTCTGATGATTTCATAACTGTGTAATTAAGAGCAAAATAACAATAAATATGTTATCATCTGTGAAAAGATTTGTGGCAGGTAGGCGCTGCTGGTGTTGTGCTTGGCACGCTCACAAAGAGACGAGCTACAGCAACACAGAACACGACGAGACGTTTCAGCATGCACTTGGTTACTCCTTTCACAATATTCATCCTGGCTCTTTAATTTGAAGGCTCTGGCTTATTCGGTAGCCTAGAAATAAAGATGCCCGACTAATATAAACCAGAGTGAAGAAGTGCACTTTGAACTTGTTTTCACCACGTACAGCATTTTCATACATATTTGATTTATTTCTGACAATACTGCAAAGCAGCACACCTTTTATCACTTAAACAGGGACCTTCAAGAAATGACCCTTTGAAACTCGGCCTGATTCTAAGACCATCTTTCCTATGAGGTCATTCTTTAGCAGTAAGACAGCTTCCTTCTTCAGCACTTTGTGACCCAAACTTGAGAACAGAAGTGGTTTATTCACATATCTGCAATACTAGAATATGCGTTTCAGTGTATTTAAGTGCCAAACACTTGGTTTCACAGATTATATCTTTGGCAACCCTGCAGTAAAGACACATGTAAACACATGTAAAAGAATCTGTGTGACATCATATCATTGCTGACATCCTGTAAAAGTGCCTAAGTTGTGCTTAGGATTTCTCTCTCACACACACACACACACACACAAACAAACCAAGCACTGTTTTCATCCTCTTGCCAGTGTTTGAAGAAACACTAAAATACATATGTTTTTAGACAGCTATCTGACACACCCTTGGAAGCCACTCTGTCTGCTAAACTCAAGGCCCATTAGTTAGATTAAACAAGCAATTCACCTCAATTCAGCTTCTATTTTTCATAGTATTTGCATGAAAAATCCATCTGGTTCCACAAAGATACAGCCAGAATTTTCCAATTTTCCAAGTGCCTCAGCCTTTATCTTGAACTGCAAAGGAAAACAATAAAGTATGTGTTATGTCCACTGCTGTAGGCATAAGAAGGACAGATTTCCAGTGGAAACAATGTGCAGAGGGCATCTGGATTGAGGTCAACTACTCTGAGGCATGAACAAAAGGAGGATTTGATAGAAAGGTCAGGTGTGAGGACAACTGACAAAATACTTGGAGGGTGAAAACAGAGAGGCCACACTTGTTGCATATAATGTCTTTTTTAAGGTAGTCGTTCATTTGTGTTCATAATCTTCAAGTTAAACTGCCTGTTTAGAAAACTGACACCAAGAAGAATAACAGCGCTGCAGTGCCACTAAGTCATGAAACATTAATTACCAACCTTTTGCATCTTCTATCGGGGCAATTACAACTCACACTTCAACACGGTGTCAATTTGTGGTCTTGCACCCAACAGTTTGCCACTAAGGAACCCATACAGAGACACAAACACACACATACACACACAGTATAACCTTATGCAGTCATGTCTCATCATGCCCGAGACCTACTATTACCTTGCAGCTTCATCTTAGACCCCAGATGCATCTAAACAATGTTTAAGGCAGTAGTAAGCAGTTGTTTAGTGATTACTGCTCGAATCATTCTCTAAGTTCATCTAAACAGAGATACATATAACAGCCATTATAGCTATCATTGTCATCATCTTCCAACATGCCACCCACAGACTGGCTCACACAAGCAGCTCGGCAAGCTCAGGGTGCTGTTTTGCAGAAGGCACAACCAACAGTTCACAGTGTGCAAAAGGTAAGGTAACAAAAGTAGTGGTGTGGCAGTGAGCGGGATATGTTCATTTTTTTCATGTTGTACCCTAATGGGACACTTACACACATCATTTAATGTCATACTTAAGGCACTTGAGTAACCCGTGAATTGCTCTGGTCAACCAAAGTGCCCTTTAAGTCAGGTTAACTGCTCCTGTGTTCAGTACTGTAATTGCTGCTTTGGTGTGTTCATAGGGTTAAAAATGAACACCAACCTTGAAAGCGGAAAACTTACCCTTTCATTTTTACCAGAGTCTGTACATACCAATCATTTTTGAGACTGAAAAGTGTTCTCAACCAATAAAGGAAGATGTAAACCTTCAAATTCAAAGTTATGTGAACACCTGAAATACATGAAAATTGGGGTTATAAGATTTTTACAGCAGCAATAGGGAGATGAACGCTTCATTTCTATCTTTTCCTAGCGCAGAATTATGCTTTTCCACGATTTCAACATCCTGCAAATACCTGCATGCTTCCTTGGCAATCATTGGAGATCTATTTCACACAGATAGCTACTACAAGGTATTGCAGAGGAAGCAGAGATAGAGAGAAAAACAGAGAGGGAGAGCAAGAGTGTGGACTGGGCATTGCTCCAGTGTAACCGCCCTTTGACTTCCCATTTACAATGTACCGCTATTTATGTCAGGGATCAATCAAACATGTCCCTTTTATCATTCTGCCTGATAACAACACTATGTGAGATCTCTGAAGCCTTTGTGTATCCTGAACAGCCAGAGGAAACCAACCAGGCTGCCTGTTTTCATTATCTGGGATTCCATAGTCAGATGATCTGAAGGATTTGTTTCAATGCAGAAAGCTAACTTCACCTAAAGAGATGAGGATTGCACAACAGCTCATGTGTCGACAGCTAGCATGTTAGGTCTCTTTTGACAGGTGGGTCTTTGTGGATAATTAAGGAACTGAACAAAAAGCAGAACCCGTGCAAGGAAGTTCAGGCGCTTAGTAACTGCTCGATAAAAGCCTGATGATAATGGCTGTTTATCTCTATAAACAAGATAACTGGCTCACTGCACTTACATGTATAATCTCCTTCTGGAGTCACGAAATACACCATTACACAAGCAGAATCAGTCAGGCATGGGCATCCACAAACACTGGACACCGCACGTTTCGCCTTCCTCCCTCCCATCTTCTCCCCACACCCACAGGTGTACTCCATCTAGCACGTAACTTTAGACCCAGGAACTCTTTAGGTCTCAGTTAATCATGCATGAGTCTGTGGAAATTCTGGCAAGTAGCAGCAACACAAACACCCCGGGCCTATGCTTGAATAAAGGCTCCTCCATTTATCATCAACAGGAGAGTCCCTTCACAAGAGACCAGAGGAAAGTAGAGGATAGTGTGAAAATGAGTGAGACTTAAGTTCCCCACAGACTGTCAAAATCAAAGAAATGATAAATGAAGATAAAAAAGAAATTATCCAGATAATTAATGATCTGTAATTCTAGGACCACGACCATTTGGTGAAAGATGTCTACCACTTTGCAGCTAATGCCACAAGAAATTCTTGCACTGTCAAAACAATGAAGAACTGTCTTTACCTGGTAAATATCTGGGCCAGTAAAAGAAAACACCTTCAAACAGGATGCATGAGTTACTTCTATCATGTTACAGGAACAATATCTCTAAACATCTCTTTCCGACAATTTGGGAACATTTATATCATCTTTAATATAATAATATAATCTGTTTATGTCTATAACCTTGTTTTTTTTCTGGAGATGCAGCTAATTTCATACATGCAAATAAAATATCCAAATTAAATCTAGAACTAGCCTTTTTACTGGAAATGAATGAAGATCAGATCAATTAAGCTCTAAAGATTCAATCTAAAATGAATCACTCTGTTTCTACAATGAAATCACATATTTAGTTTATGTGTCACTGCCTGACACATAAGTCCATTAAGAAGATGTGCTGGCAGTTGTTGAAGTCACAAGGGCCCGCAGATGCCTTGATACAGCCCACACCCATTTCTGATGAATAGCGGTCAAACTGCTCCAACTGAAATTCCCATCTGATGTGCTTTGTAAGACTGAAACAATGCTGCAAACATTAAACCGATTTCTCCCCCTGTTTTACATGTTTCACTAAGCTGGTGCTGCAGTCTGTTTGGCAGGAAGACACCTCTAGTATTACATGCTGCTTTGGAAAATTGTTCTTATTTACACTGACTCACTGGCTGGGTTGAAAATGTGCAAAATGTGCAGAGCAAACCACTATCTGAGGAATTTTATTGAATAGTAAAAACACAAGACACATGAATAGTTTGAGTGTGAGCTAAAACGACATCCAATCTGTATCTGTCATTTCACACAAAATGAAATGCTAAAGTTGAAAATAAGGGAAACAAAGTGAAACAAAAAATTTCCATTCAGTTTGTGGAAGTGTCCTTACAATTACATAATTTATTATGGAAATAAATCATAATTACTTCTGCTACACAGACTTAGAAATGTTTTCTGTTCACAGGATTAGACACATCCTTGGAGTTGGTGTCACATAAACACAAAACACATGCAGACAGCACAGATTTCCAGCCCACGAGTGAGACGTTTTGTAGTCCTCAGTGGTCTGGGAGACTAAGGAGAGACCTCCAAGGCTGTATGTTGAGCAGAGAGGTCTGAATGGAGGATGCATTGAAATTGCTCCTCTTTTCTTCAGAGCCTCACCACAAAGGGTCTGTTTCCCATTCAGGACACAAGGTCATTAGATAATACACACAGGGACCTCAAGGCCACACAGTGGGGGCGGGCTCTTTCCACAAAACAATCCTCTTACCCCTCTCTTCATGCAAACTTCTCAACGCCCCCCAACTCACTTTAATAGTCTCTGTAGGATGCACATCCAGACACAAATATGTTCAAACGCAAGCTCACATGCACGCTCATAAAATCTCCTCCACACACACGTGGTGGGTGTCTGTCTCAGTGGTTTGACAGTGGGAATCATGACATCATCGTGTCCCCTTCCTGCTTCTCTATTCAGTCACAGCAGTGTTACTTAGCCCTCTAAAGCAGGCTCAATGAATGCTAGGGGATTTTGCTCTCCCGCTTTCTTTTTCCTCTTTTTTCGTCCCTTGTAAGCACAAGCATACACGTGTGTGTGGTGGATAGTTTGTGTGATTGTTTGACAGGCAGTGGGTTGGCAGAAACACAATCCAGATCTGTTTTTCACTGAGATTCTAGGCAAATGCTCTCCAGTGAGAAATTGCTGGATCAGGGAAGTATCAGTGTGGAGGTGTTGGGACAAAATCTCCATAGTGATACTGAACATGGAAACTTTTAGAGATTTTCCAAATGCAAGAAAGAAAGGAAACTGAGCATGTTCTGCCTGGATGAGGAAGTTCTTTCCACACTATTCATGAAGATGTCAGATTTCAGCTTGTCAAGGTTAACTCGTGGTGTTCTGAAAGCTCATTTCCTCAAGTCTGCATATAGCCTCATGAAAAGCCAGGGAGAAGGTAAGAAGAAAGTGGGCAGAGACACCCAAAGGCAGAGAGAGAGATGAGAGGCAAAAGAAGATGAAACAGAGATAGACATAATCAGTCCTCTACTTACACATGAGCACACATGTGTTCTTGGGCCTTGGCCCACTTCTGTAAGCTATAACTTGTAATTTACAATACCTTTGGTCATTAAAGTGAGTGGAAATGTGGAAAGAGAGGGATAGCATGTCTAATTCTCCCCTTGATAGCTGAAAACAGCCAGTGAAAACACATTTATAGCTCGACCTGAGAATACCACACACACAGTAAAAGAGAAGGAAAAAGTAAAGAATGAGACATGCAGACAGAGCTGGAGGTTGGTATGTTTGGAAAAGATGGACAGGTCACCATAGTGACAGACCAGCAAAGCCCTGTGACAAGAGGACAGAATGAGCCAAGTTTAGGTGGCTCATTCATGACATGATCACACATATGCGCCAGCAGAATGTATGGAAAAGATGTACTAAATAAGTATAAATAATATATATAAATAACCTTTATTTAGTCCAGTGAATGCTACTGTGCTCGTGCATGCGTGCTATCCTGTCTGTCAAATGTAAGAGCCTCTCCCTGAAAGACAACCCCGGTCAAAGATCAGCACATCAGCAGAAACCCGATCTTCAGCACAAAGAATGAACCTCAGAGCTCCGGAGGGAGAATAGCAAAGTCATGGAACGAAAGAACCGGGTGAGGGCAGCGGGCCGCCAGCCAGGTGCTGCGCTCTGAGCCACACCAGCCGCCTGGCGTGCGTAATGGACGGCCATCCACACCTCACGTTAGCTCTCCGAAAAGG
Organism: Scomberomorus guttatus; assembly: GCA_038419695.1. Taxonomy (NCBI): domain Eukaryota; kingdom Metazoa; phylum Chordata; class Actinopteri; order Scombriformes; family Scombridae; genus Scomberomorus; species Scomberomorus guttatus. The sequence goes on along the minus strand of CM076450.1, from coordinate 15,168,505 downwards.
CTAAAGGTGCCAATACATCGCTGCGCCACTTAAAACAGCCTGTACGTGTTTGTCGCAGCTGAACTTGTGAATATAGTCCAGGTTGCGTGCTACCCCTGTGCTGGCCAGCTCTGTGTGCCGCTTACTCACTGGATTAATTGAAATCAAGCCTCTATTACGCAACAGCCACTGTGGTCGTAGGCAAACTGCTACGGCCCATTCCGTAAAACAACACAAAACTTTCATGGAAGTTTCTGATTCTACTTGTCTTCCTGTTTCTCATTTTAAAAAACGCACAATTGTAATGTTGACACGAATCTGTTATGCTGTGATGCAGTCAAATCAGGTTCTGTTATGGCAGGCAGATATAATTTTGTTCAAGAGCACTATGTGTTACCAGTTAGTGGAGGACCGGGTGTTGAGGATGTCCTCTTTGGCCGTGAGCAGCGACAGGCTGAAGGTATCAAGGTTGACCGTTTGCATGCTCATGATGGCAAAGGTTTCCAGACCACTCCCGCAGCTTCTCTCTTCACTGGTCCCCACGGTTTTCGGGGTCGGACTATCTGCTGGAAACAGCCACAGCGGAACAATGAGGGTCGTTCACGGCCGAGAAAACAGCAGTAAAGTTAGGCAGGTTCATGCAATGTGGGCTTAAGTTCCAAATGGGAGCGATCCGTGCAGGCGCTGCGCACTCACAGCGTGGAGGAGACTGCTGCGACTGCACACTGGTCTTTGTGCAGCGGGATAGAATAAGTTTTCACCAAAAAGCCCCACCTCCCGTTGAGAGAGTGGAAAGCATAATGACTTCACTAGCTGGGTCACTTGGAAGAAAAGTGTTCAGCCTGCGACGCAGCCACTCATAAAAATGTGTCTCATGCATCCCCTTTATCCTGGTATTCACTCAGTAACTTTTGTCTTCGATCGGGCAATTTCCCTGCACTTCAGTTGGCCTACAGTGTGACTAGCAGCCACTTTGTCGTGTTAAAACAAAGCAGAGTAGTGGTGGTATTGCACCACATCGCGAATATTTACATAACGCTGCAAAAAAATGGAACCATCCAATAAAATTATTTATTTCCCAATAAGTTGAGAAAGAATGAGTTATTATTTTTCAATCATTCAAACTATTTTTGGTGGGTACGCTTCAGATGGAAAGAAATCCAGAATAAGAATTGATGTGGTTTAGAGTGGCTACAGGGGCAGTGTGGCAGCTTTGGATCTGTCAGTCTCTCTTTGTCTCGTTTTGTCTTTGAATCAGGCCCCCACTGGCCCTTGGCAGACTCCAGAGAAGCCATTTACAGTGCAGGCAAACTCTGAAGGAGCCAAAGAAGGACCAATTTCATGGGAACTGAGTCTGAAGCAGGCTGCACATAAAAAAGAACAGGGGAGGCTGTTTCAGTGTTTAAGAGCAGCTGGGGGTCTGTTCAATGGCTGACCAATAGTGACACACACACACACACACACACAAACACTGACATGCATTGATGCACACGCTCACACGTGCACCCATGCACCCACTGGCACACATACTGGAGACAAACTCCCTCCAGACATGCAAACACACACATTCATGCACACATACACACACATACACTGGTATTTGACTGTAGGTCAGTGGCATAGGGGTTTAAGATCTCGGATTATGGGGACGTTCCTGAGCTCTGTAATTTACTTAACAGCCATTCTTAGATAATCCACGACAGATGTAGAGGATAAAAGTCACAGGTTTTTTATTTTCTGATGTGTCAGGCTCGGGCTGGATTTCACCTCGTGAAATTTCATTTCAGATCGCTATTCGTCAACAGTTAATACTGCGTGCCATGCTTTTCAACACTAAGACTTGATCTGGAAATAGTTCACAGTGGCTAAGTAATCCTCTGGTGAATATTGGATTGACACACTCACCAGATGCGATCACTCATGAAAATACCCACTTCCTTTAAAGGGAAATAGTTTCTGTCTTCATCTTTGTATTCCCCTTTCTCTTAAGACTCTTTGGGTACATTTTTCACACAGGGTTGTAACTAGTTTTCGGTGATGCCAGTGTCAGGGAAATGCTTGATAGGTTTAGTACTAGAAGCATGCAGCACACACAGACTGTTTTGGCCAAAGCTTGCATGCCAGAAGGACAGGGGGCATGACATCCCCATGCCGCTATTATTCTTACAACTTCCTGCTATTAGAGGCTCTCCTGCCCTTCCAGCTTCTTAGTCCTTCACTGTGGATGTGAACTGCAGTGCTGTTATGCTCCACTTCAGAGGACTTTGGCATTTCCTCTGCTGGGGTGCGGTGGCAGCTGTTGTTAGAGATGGGGTCTAAATGTGGGAATGATTGTATGTCCAGTGGGGATTTGGACATGTGTGTGTGTGTGTGTACTAGTGGGGATTTACTCCTCATTTACTGAAACTCCTTCTCTAATTGTCACATTCTTTTTTTGTTCAACATCCTGCTTCCCTGATATAGCCTAAACTAACAGAGTGGAGATGACAGAGTGCTGAGAGGTCCAGTCACACGCGACATCCTCTCATAGTCTCTCAGAGCACTATTAAATTCAAACAGGTCATTCATCATTCATAGATCATTCACTGACTTTTATCAAGTCCTCGTACATGTGTCTACCATCTATTGAAAAGCATACAAAGCACAATCTCCCTCTGAATTGACAAAATATAGTTCTGCCACTAAACAAACCGCTTCCTTGTAGGCATGGATTTGTCCAAATCCTGTTTCCTTGGGGCGTATTGAGGCTTGCCTGGCAGGTTTATGTGTACTTAGACCTGAGTGGTGGTGGTGTAGGGTGGGTTCAGGGGTCAAAGCCTCATCTTCGTCCTCCTGTTGTCATTATACTTCACTAATAATATGTTTTCCATTGCTCCTCTGGAGGCCAGGATCCACTCACTAATGCGGGAGCATGCGCTGGTTGTAATCTTCAGTTCATGTTGTCATAAATACAGCCTGTCCTATGGAATTATGAGGTTGTATTTTGCATTTACAGTTTTACAGCTGGAATGTGTCCAACCTTTTAGGGGCCTTTCATGCCAGCTGTACAGTATATCAAACACATCAAACCTTGCTGTGCATGGTGCTATTTTCTCAACCCTTGGAAATCATCAAGTACAGTAGTCTTACAGATCAACAGCAACTAATGGTTATAAGCCATTAGGTCATAAAAGATAATGGTCATAATGCTTGTTCCTATTGACAACTGTGAGAATTCAACACTGTGGTTTTTTTTACTGCAGCAGACTAAAGACACCGTGTCACCTCCTCCAGTTGAGGAGTCATGTTATTGCTTTCCTGGAGACAGATAATGAGGTGGATATGGGAGAGGCTTACTAGCAGCGATGATACAATTACGTGGAAATTTGTCACAAGTAATAAGGCAACATCTATCTGACAGCTGAACTCACAAACGCACCCATAGCTGGGGTTAACAACACCACGGCTTAGCCATGGAAGACAATTGAGGTCAATTCAGGTGCCAGACAGTCATGATAAGAAAAGGAAACATAGGAAACATGCAGCAAAGTTGGAAACAAAATGCATCAGTTGGAAAGAGAAAGAAAAAGCAGAGAGAGCAGATGTGCATCAGGGTCACAGATACCCTTTGCATGTAGTGAGTGAGTGTGAGAGAGGTCTACACATTCCCTGTGAATCTGGGTGTCTTCTCATCCGGCCTCCAGGTGAGGTCACTGCTCAGCTATGTGCCTCCACAACAACCCTGAGATATCTTCCCCTTGAGCCTCAGTGTGTATGCGAGTGTGTGCGAGGGTGTATCTGTGTGAATGCGTGTGTTGTGCGCAGTTTCAAATCGCATTCTCACCTCTGTAAACACAAACACAAGTAATGAAAAACAGGATTTTCCAAACTCCTTTCTCTCGTCGTGTTTCCCCTTTTCTCATTCAGACTGAATAAACATAAGCTTTTGACTTCCTCATCATGTCAAAGTTGTCCTGCTTTAGTGAAATATGACAAGCTTAAACAAACGGCAGGGTTAGACGGAAATAAAAAGAGAGCACAAATCTCTGTTAAAGAAAGGAGCTCCACGTCTACTTTCACATACAAAATATCCCTTCGAATAGACCATGGTGTCAGGATGATAAGGTTTTCATAGACTTTGCTGATTTAGAGGTGTATGCATGTGTGCATGTGTGCATGTGTGGGGGGCAGACAGATTTGTTTATGGAGCAGACCTTGGGGAGGTCTGGATCAACAACATATAGATGAGACACACTTTGGAGGAGGGTGAAATACACAGAGGAATGTGCTGTCAGTTCTCAACCAATTGACCTTGTTTCTATTTTTGGTATTACTTTTTGGTTAACTTTTTTATTAAATGTCCAAGGCATGTTTGTGTGTGTGAGTGTGTTATTTGTATCCTGAAAGCTTCAAAACTCTGAAAATACATTCTTATCCTCGATCAGCTTCGAATGTGAACAATAAAAAGGGCAGTCCCAGTTTTGATGCAGTCACACCCACCTCATGTAAACTCTGTTATTCTAAAATCCAAGGCAGCACTTTGTCCTTTGCCTTCAAACTCAGATCTTCTCATCTCCTCCTAAGGGAACCTTGGGAAATGAGAGCCAGATGTGGTGATGTCAGCACGTGTCTGTGACTCTTAAGCAGTGTTCTTTGAGGCTGTGGTGTGAGATCAGGGGCAGGGTCAGTGGGAGATTTGAACACAGCCCACTGATAAAACAGCTGACGCGGCATAAAGGTCTGTGACTGTAATCAGTGTTCAAACCGATGCTCAGGTCCACGGACGACGCTGAGGTCACTGCCACAAACGCACACTAGTAAATTCTTACATTTACTAGTGAATGAAAGGAAAACTGACGTACGTCAATGGTTGTTAAGAGTTTGTTGGTTGGCAGCTTGACTTGTGTGTTTTCCTGGAAGAGTCTGAGCTGATGGTAGCTTTGCGAAAACACACACCCATGTGCACGTGCACACACACACACACACACACGTCAAGATAGCATATGGACACAAATATTCCACTACCCACAACCGCCCCCTTCTCTCGTCACCCTTCCTAAGTTATGCATCATCAGCCACATCACTAAACATCACCATGGCAACACTCAGTCCTGTCCCCCATGTTTCTGTGGCTTTCTGTGATCCCTTACCAGACTTGCTCGATTAGAAGTCTCAACTCGCAGTGTGTTGATTTTGATGATACATGTTCAGGGAGCCACTTGGTGAGAGTTGCTGACTCAGTCTCTCTCTCTTCCAAAGGAAATGTAAAAAGAAACACAATAGAAATATGTGAATGCAACTGCTTGGTGATTTGGTCGACAGCTTTTATTATTAAAGCTGGAGAAATAATGATGAGAAAAGTTCTAAGGGTGTTTGAACTTTTATATAATTTTCATGGTAATTCCAATCAAAACCAGTCAAAGATAATGAGATATTAATGTGAAAGTTTAGGGTGTATATATGTCTGTTAGTGGCTCAATTGTTGACATAATGACGACACTAATACATCTCATGTAATCCACGCTTCCAAAACCTTAAAAAGAATATTGATGCAAACTAAGTTAGGTCTCACTTACAAATTTATTAAGGATTAAACTCCCAGTTACTTAACTAACTACTAATCAGAGATCATCATAACTATTCAACAAGAGGAAGCTAAACAAACATCATTCTGCAGGCAAAAACATGTTTTTATCCACTGCTGCAGTTCTCTGGACCAGTTCTCCAAGTTCTGTGAAGCAACAATAGACTGACAGGGGTTTTTAAACCTTTGGTAAAGATGTGGTTGATGAAAAGCCAATCATAGGTTTGTTTTGCTTGTTGTATGGTTCTTCTGTTTTTGTCTGTCTTTGTCTGTTGGTTAGTTTGATGGTGTGTTTTGTTATTGAATATCTGCCACCCTGTCCCTTTTCCCTTTAGAGGACCACAGTGGAAATAAGCTTTTAGCTTGTTTTTGTTTTTGTTTTCATTCTCAATAATTTAATTGTATGTCAGGACTGAGTGACTGCAGTCTTGTATGTACTTATTGTCTAATAAACCAGTCTATCAATCTAACAAATCAAACAGTAAATATATATGATCCTTGCTATGTCTTGCCATTTCTTTCTACATTTCACACAGTGATGTTGGACAGCTGATTTTGTCCACCAGGTGGCACAGCTGCATTACGCACACACTGTGAGAAAAGTATAGAATCACAATATTTTTATACTTTTTTATTTATTGAGAACTTATTGACTCCTAAAATGCTGTGTTTTCATCAATAAAGTGTTTTCGAACTGGTCTCAGTTTGCATTCTCTCAAAGGAATATTTTTGATATGGATTTATAGCTCATTGCACTGTATACAGTATATTTGACACATTAGATTTACTGAAACCCAGATTAACATTTCTTTGCATTTCCAAGTCTCTGGCAGTGTAAGCTATACTGTACCACGTTTGAAATGACTTTCCAGAGGCAACTATGGTTATTTTGTTTTCAAAACACACAAACAGCAGCATTCTTCTTCCTATTTTTGAAAATCACATTCATTATCTGGCAATAACATGATTTGCACACTTTTGTTTTGTGTTGCACATTGGCATAAGAAAAACACACAATAACAAACATGTAAGACAACAAGTTCAAAAGATTAACAGTTTTAATAAAATCCATGTCAAACATCAAAATACTGAAATGGCAAAAAAAAAACAACTTTTTCTACTTTTCTTTTTGAAGTTTTGTACAAATCACAGTGGTTCAAAAATATTACAAATTTTTTGTTTCAAAACATTTTTGCAACAGCAGCAAAACATTCTGATTGTTGTATTTTTTTTTTTTTGAAAGCCCTTAATAGTTTGTGAGTGTGGTGTGCTCTTTCTTTTACCTTTTATTGTAATAAAACACAATAACATGAGCAGTAAATGTTAATAAAACTCATATGAGTCAATGGAAACAAAAGTGCATAACAATACTATACACAATATACGATCCACTTAAAAATGACAGTATAGACCGGAGGTTAATCACACCATGTCTGTCTATCTAACACTCTCCCTGTCCTGGGCATCTCTGTGCATACAATCATATGTATACAACAGCTTAGTAAATACATACAGTGTGGTGAGCAGTTATAAGGTGAGGGGTTCATTCCAGCTGGGACTACAAATTTCACTTACAACACTGTACTTTACTTTGGATAACAACTATCTTAATTAAAGCATTATATATATATAGTTGTCACAGCTAATATCTGCCTTTAATCCAAACAGTAGTTCACAGATGCTGTTCCCCAACTTAAAATACACTGACTTTATGCATGATTGCAACATATTAAAATTGCAGCTAAATAGTGGAAGCAATATTCAATTTGGCTTAGAGAGAAAATAATCACGACAAAGTGGAAACTGCAATAAGATGTTTTCATTCCGATGAGGAAAACTGGTAAATATAAAGACTTAAAGTCACAAAAGTTGTGTTAGGCTACATAATAGAAAGTGCAGGCACCTGAAAGAGTGCGAAAACATTAGTTTATAATAGCTGGTTTGCTGGGTTTCTTGGTCATTTCATAATTTAAGTTATCTGTTGCGTTAGCTTTAGCTAATGAGCGTGTAAAGCTCCGTATTTTATGTCATCACTGCAAGTTATCACTATGCCCCCGATAACCAAACATATTAAAGAAACATGAGCCAATCCACACAAGCACTAAGATACTGTACATTAAAGAAAGCTGCCTACTGTTATTTCTGTGCTCACATGTGTGTATTTCTTGGCTTAATCAACTTAAATTTGAGCTCGGAAGGCTGCAGGTACAGTGCCGTCAGCCTGTGCAGAGCTAAACAGAGTGAGATTTCACTGAAGGCACAGGAGAGGAGACACCAAAGACAAACAACAAGGTGTTCTCTCAGTCACTAGGCCTCACATTAAAAAAGGGAAGGTCAGGCCTGCTAAAAAGGAAGAAAAAAATCCATCTAAAATAAGTGAGGAGGATGTGACAGTAAAAAGGTGGTGATAAGATAGAACCAGACGATCCAAATGAATACCAACCACAACCCTCCATTTGAGTGTGTGTAATTTTGGCCTGTAGGGGTCAGTGTGAGGCAAAAAGTCAGGGCTGACTAAAGCTTACAAGGTTTGAAATTTTCTGAGTACACATTTTTTGTATTCTATTTTCAATAGCATGGAGGTATGCAAATATCCAAAAATGATTATGACATATATTTCAAGCCAACAATAATAGATTTGTATTCTTTAGAAGTGACCCCAGATCAGGCCCGACCTTATGGTTAATAAGCTCTATGCTTACCCCAGAAACATGCATCATGCTAAGTTCCTATGTCATTGCATGCAGGCTAAATCAAATTGTTATATTTGACTTTCAGCCATTTAGGACATTCTTCAAATATGTGCATTATAATACTCAAATTCACTTAAATACTTGCTTTTTATGCTTTTCAGTTTTATGCCCTGTATCTTCAAGAATAAGCTTGATTGATTGTATTAACTACAGTAACAGCATAAAATGAACAGCTGTAACACTGTACAGCAGCAACAGAATTTGTTTTTAAAACATATTATCCCAGCATATTATTCAATATATTTGTATATTTACTGATGCTACCTTAAGCTGTGTTGAGCTAATTTAGCTAAACTGATCTATGTATAATGCCACATAGTTAAAAAAAAAGAAAAAAAGAGAGAGCTACTGTAGGGATCAGTTCCAACTAGACATTAAATAAGAAGCTGGACACGTCATGTTATTCAGCTCTGCACTGAGCAAGTTGTGGGAAAATTTGAAAGAAGTGGAAATATTGTGCTACAATCATCAGTTTTATAAACAATCTCACATGAGGAACAATTCATACTAAGCACAGAAATGTATAGTCATAGACAAAAAAAAAAAAAAATAAGAAAGTGCATTCCTACACAAGGTGTCATTATAGTGACAAAGTTAGGCCACCATGCAAATTAACCACATTCCAAAAGTGGTCACACCCTTCCAGCACACAGGCCAGCCAGTGTTCATTAAAAAGCTTTGCTTTCTCAAAGTCAGTGGTTTTGAAGTTACACTACAGGAATCAACCTGTCAGTTATTTTTATCGCTACCTCTCAATCACCTGGTCAGTGGAGAACTCCAACTATGATCCTGTATCCAAATAATCTAGAAAAAACACAAATCTAAGGCCATATAATTTTACCAACCTACGGTACTACACTCTAGAATTTAATTCAAGGCCATTTGTCTGCATAAAAACAAGTATTAGGCCAAAAGATTCTCCGCAAGGATGGCTCAGGTTGGCTCAAAAGTCCCCTCAAGAAGGATAATAGCTGAGAGTGCATAAAGCAAAACCATAATCCATTTTACACTTATATCATTATCTACTGTATCCGTCATGTCAACCACTGCGGAACCTGTCTGCAGGTTTGAACTAAGCTGTTGTGAAAATCCCAAACAAAAATTTCAATTTTGACAAAGTTTGTCCAACTATAAGGCACATGAACCAAGAGAGGAGGCTTAATGGGTCATACCAACCATTCATAAGACAAATCTAGTAGCCATCCCTTCTATGGTGAACTAAGAAGAGGCCATGAAAGTCCATCAAAAACTTTCCCCCAACTTTCTCCTCTTTAGGTCACATTTCCAAAATTCCCAAAGCCCTGCACTGGGATGAGTTTAAATATCCACAGAGTAATTCCAAAATATGTAGGTTGCATGCAATGCTGACTGAGACTTGTTAACTTTTACTCCACTTTCACTCTTATCAGAGAGGAATCAGCTCAATTCTCACTTGGGTCTCGTGAGATCCTATCTGACTTCTATTTCGGTAGCTGAAAATGACTTTAACACGCCTCCCATGGAGAATAGCAGAATGCACCACATGTCTCACACAATCTATCTATCTCCTACAGTTGCTTGGGTAAAGCTGAAGGGCACAGACCCACAAATAGAACAACGTGCTAATAGAAGCTCATCACCACAAAGTCTCATTTTCACATTCAGTCCTAAAGCCCAAAGAAATTAGCACCCTTAACGAGAAAATCCAATTTGCTCTTATATGCGGTTATATATCAAACCATTCATCGTTTGAGACAACACTCATGATTGCAAATTCAATCTAAAGTAATATTATTTTCCTGGTTAACAAGGAAGCTAAACAGATCGTACTGCAAAGGACAGCAGCAAAAGAGCAAAAGACATTAAAAGGTTGTAACCACTGTGTGTAAAATCGGAAATCTAAACATTCTAAAATTAGTGACCTATTATGACCTCCTAAAGACTGTTAGCATATGGAGCAGAAAAATTAAGGTTTAAAAATGTGTCAGATTTAAATACTTTCTTTGAAACTTTCCGCACTTTCATCACAGGTAAACACTTAACAACTTGACAGACACTTATACTGTGAACAGAGAATTGCGTGCGTGTCTGTGTGTTCATGTGGACACTGTCTTATTGTGTCTTAAGCACCATTTTCAATTCCAGCGAGAGGAATGGAAGGCAATGTCCAGCAGTGACACTTTTCTCCCGACAGCACAGACTGAAAACGCCGCCTCGAGGAGGGATTCAAACATCATCATCTTGTACTGCATCCTTTTCCTACAAGCCCCTTTTCTCTTTTCTCCTCCATCCCCTCTTTTCCAATAAGGAAGCAGGGAAGCAGAACTGAAGAAAGTGAGGAAGAAAGAGATCAAAAAGAATCACAGCTTTGGTATTCAGAGTCAGTTGAATATCAATAGTCAATAACTGCACATAATAACACTGTGCATGTGCTTTTGCTTTCTCTTAACACTCTGCAAGGATTTAAGTATACTGATGATCTTAATAACTGAAACTACAGAGAAGAAATCACACACATAAAAAAAAAAAAAACTCCTGTTAGTGTGGAGGTTAGTGCCGGGGCCCTGAGCATTGCTGCCCCTAATGGTGTAGGGGTGTAAAGGCAGGCTGGCTGAGGCGCTTCAATGCAACCTAGTGGTCATGGACGTTACAAGCTTTTTCTGTTTAATACTGTATCCATCTTTCTTCCATGGAAGAGGTATCAAGTAAGGCTAGCCCTCTATACCCCCGTCATTGCTATAGAGTGGTCACTTTGAATGTCTCTGAAGTCCAGTTTGGTGAATCCAACTCATCAAGGAGAGCTTGTGTTTTGCTTTTTTTGCGCGTGTGGTGTTCAGGAGGAGGGAATGGCAGGTGCAGGGGTGGATGATGGACGCGGAGGATCACATCAAGACAGACTGGAGATTTAATAGCTATGATTGAGCCTCCTAACTGGAGCATCCTAACTCACTAACAGCTTTAAGGTTGCCCTTACACCCAAACTTGGGCTCTAGTTTAACAGTCCCATTTTTGTGGTTGCAATGGCCATCATCAAGGTCCCCAACACTTCCTGGGAGTAGTGTGCACCATTTCCCCTGATAAGAGTGTCTTAGAAGGTGCAAAAATATATATAAAATGGACAAATAATATCAAAATAATAATAGTTACATTGTCAGTGTCAGTTCCTGGGAATCCAGTGCTGGTTTTAGAGGGGTGGATCTTGGGGCATGGGTCTGTGTGTGCAAGCTAACAGTCTGTGTAGAAGTGAAGGCAGAGGTAATCTCCCCAAGAGGAGCTGCAGTGGTCAATGTGTAATAGTCATTAAGGTCAATGTGAAAGATGGAGACTGAGAGAGATAGAGAGCTCTTGCTCCCAGTCCAAAGGCTGGGACACTGAGTGCTGGCGGAGGGACAGAGCTCTTGTGGAGGGGACGGGAGGCTGCACTGCAACGCCGCAGGCCCTTATAGATCAGGGCATCTGGGAAGCACTCAACTTGGAAGCTTCAATCATAATAACCATACACTCACACGTCCACAAGTCCACACTAGTCACACAGGCATACCAAAATGCACTCATAAAGTCACCCACAATTATAAAGAGGCACATACATTCCCCCTAAACAAGCTGACATTCAGGCATAGTAGCACTGATAGAGGGTTCAAAGCCTCCTCTATATGCGTTACAGGGGTGTTAGTTATCCTAGGTGGGATGACCTAGGTCAAGATGAAGTGCGGAGGAAGTGGAGGAAACACTTAGGAGACATGTGGAGAGGAAGATGGGTGTCTCCAGAAACACCAGCCCCGTTTGGTGTGTTGCTTGCGCAAGATCTCCTCCTCACGCTCGCGCTCCTTCTGAGAGCGAAGGTAGCGGTCCTCCTCCTTCAGGAACCACACAGGAGGCCAGCGCTGCTTCTCAAAGTGCCTCTGGTTTTCTGCAGAGAGAAACACAAAGATATGTACATAAAAGAGAATTTTTAATATTTCAACTGTCAAAAAAAGATTTTAGATGCCATTTCAGATATGCACTGAGAGAGTAGATAGGAAGGACAACATTTTTTTTAACAGGACAAATCCACAAAGAGGACACACGGTGAGGGATTGTGGAATAATAATGTCATTAAAAATTGACATTAGGGAAAAAACAAACATTGCAATTAAATTGGGACAAGAAAGTAAAGAAATGAAGCAAGATTATTTTACACATAAAGCCCATGAGATCACTGTTAACCTCTCTAGCAGTGTTGTATTACTACACATTAATACTTACTATTTAAAAATTTCCTGTGTGAAATATATTCACACCTTAGTGAAAGGTGAAGATGGATGTTGCGTTTCCTTAATGCAATATTTTTCCAATCTTTTTACAAAAATATCCCATGGGGGTCTCGTGTTTCTTCTACTATTATTTTTATTTTTAGCTACGTTCCATAAGTGTTTTTCTCAACAAATTTCCCAAAAAAATAATAATTCATCCCTCCCCTATGAATAGTCACACTAAGCTACAGTTCCTATTTAGCGCACTTATAAAATTAAAGTTTTTGTTGTTCAAACTAGCATTGCAAAACAAGATTCTTGTTTGTACTGGGTCTTGTGCTGGCATTGTTTGTGTACCTGGAGACATGGCCTTCATGTCTTTGGGAAACTTGCGGCAGATGCTGTTATAATTAGTGCAGATGTGATGGAGACACCAAGCTGATAGTTGCTTGGCATTGTGGAACTGCAAAAGGAAAGAATAGAGGGGAAATGAGCATTTAATACAGCTGTGAAAGAAGAGGCAAGAGGTTAAGATAAGCTGTTATCAAATGCACCTATGGTAAATTACTATTCGTCGCTGTAAATGAATATGAATTCCTACATAACTTGAAATTATTGATATTTTAAGGACAGAGATATTTTATTGGGGACAGACCTGTGCCAGCTCCAGGTATGCCAACACCTGTCCGTCAATGTCAACTCCTTTCACCGCCAACTGCAGAAGCTCGTCCACAGCGTGCTGTTCTGAAGATGCGCAAAATGTAATCATGTCAATATTTACTGTTTACATGCACCACTGACATGGGCCCGCATCTTTATCTCTTATACATACGTAATCTGTCTGCCAGTCTGCATTTAACACATTTCACTGCACATAAAGTCTTTTATTTAGACACTGATAAAAAGGTTTAAGGTTAAAACACTATAAAAACCCACATATACTCTGTAAAAAACATCAAGTAAGTGATATTTCTAATACTGCAGAGAGTCATTACCTGTGAGAGCAACAAGGCGTGGCAAACAGAGACGGTTGGCCAGAACAATTAGTTCTATGGGCTCCAGACCAGGACAGGGCGTCAGCAGACCGCAGTACAGGAACTCCAGCACCCCATGCATACAGGCTGTACTGGTGTTAGGAATGGATACCTGGAAAATGATCAGATGAAGAGGGAATGAAAAACATGAGAAATGAAGAGCTGAAAGTCAATGATGGTAATTAAATATAGACCTAAATTCTAGATGAGATCATACTAAGTCAGTAAACATTGGATGTGTATATCTTTTCCTGCATGTGTACGTTCGAAAATAATATGTTAACTAATGTATATGCTCTATTAAATGTAATGGCCAGCAATAGGTGGTGTCTCATGAAGACAAAGATATCAATGGAAGCAATGCTGTTGGTATTTAGAGGTAAAGGGCAAAGGACATCCTGTTCTGGTCACATTCCTTTTGATCTAGGCTCAGATGAAAGCGCAGTCTGAGGGCTAGTGATGCGAGCAATATACAGCGCCAGTCAAAAGTTTGGACACACCTTCCCATTCACTTGAAAGAGAAAGTGTGTCCAAACTTTTGACTGGTGCTATAGGTAACGCTAAATATCCCTGCTACACTGGGCACAGTGAGAGGCAAGCCCAGCCTTAATGTGCAGCACAGCTAGATTTGGCCCAGTTTAAAAAACGAGACAGTCAGACAGGCAGTGCATCACATGAAAGATTCATCACGTTATGCTCTCATTATAAAATAAAATAATGTGTGAAAATAGAACAGTCCTACAGATATACTCAACAAGTAATGTTTAACATCGCAGAAAAATATCATATTAATCATTAGGCCGATGTTTATTAGTGGGAAAAAAGGTAAACTTCATTGCAAACCATCACCTGCAATGACCTCTAGATGTCGCTACACCATCAGCAGGACCTTAGCTAAACCAAAGGCACTTGCCACACTGCTTTCCTGCGTAGCTCAACGTTTCACTTTGGATAGGATAAATAAATGCATACAAATGAGCAAGACCTTTTTAAGGGCCTAATTACTGTAAGTCAGACCATCAGAAATTCTGAGGCAGGTTATGCAGTCTAAGCCCAGGAAGCACAGAAAGAGAGTAAATGATGAGAGTGATGACCTGACCCCTCCAGGAGCACTCTGAGTATACCCACAGAGGCGCTCTTCAACCTCCACTCCCACAACCAATTAGGAGAATGTCAGCTTGGCATGACCTCTCGTTAAGACTAAAAGTCACAACACTGAGACAAGGGTGGTCTCTGGAGCTTAAAGCCCCAGCTGGGGCGAGGAAGCATTAATGAGTGGACACATTCACAGAAACAGGACACTTATGGATAAGGCCCATCAGCTGTATTGACAGATATTCTTTTGCTCCCTCAGGCTGGACTCATAGAGGACAGTGATTTATTTAGTGCAAGTTAAGTTAATTTACATAACCATAAAGCATAGATTCAGAGTTAAGAATTATGCTAAAAATCTAAAAGCACAGGAAAAACACGTGCAATGACTAAAAGGTGTAAATGAGACATCAGTCCCTGAAGGGGTTTAACAAACCCTTCAGGGACAAACAAAAGGGAATTTAAAGACGTAATGAGTGTAAAATAAAAAATAGCCAAAACTCAAAATAAATGGTTGTGAGGAAAAAGCAGTGAGTCACGTAGCCTACACAAAAGATGGTATGAAGATAAAGAGAAAGATTTAAAAAAGAAGTTATTCTTCCTCCGCAGCGGCAAAAAGTTAGTCAACTGCAAAAAATATATATATATATCCTGTTGATTCTGCCGTCTCTTTTTTAGTGGGTGAGTGAGGACTTTAAGAGGCCATTACATTTGATAAGCTGGGTTTCTCAACATAATACCCCGCTGAGATGCACATTCTCATGGTGAACACAAAACCACAGACACACACCTAGAACATAATCCAAAGGTGTACCATGACACACATTGTGGCTGACAGCGGTCAGTTTGTGTAACTGCCTGGACAGAAGTCAACCCTCAAAACATATCTTTGACTCATGCATTTTGGTTACTATTCCAAAGATAAAAGTCCATGGAGCTTTCCTCCAAGCAAACTTATAGTATGAAATAATTATGAAATAACAGTGCAAATGGTGCTAACACCAAAGGTACTACAAATAATAATGGCACTGATAATAAATCAGTTTGAAACACATATCTTATCACACATGTCTTAATACTGTTATGCACAGAACTCAAATAACATGAACACTGAAATGTGTGGGTCTAAAAATACTGAAAAGGAAGTGTGACATGAGCATGAAAATAGAAAAGCGCTGGCTCATCACGTCCTGTTCTCACAGTTAGAGTTACAGGTTCTTTGAATTTCCATACAATGCATTTATAGTATGACGCTCCACTCAAGCCTAAAATACTCTACTACTACTATAATTGCAATACAATTCTACTGAAAGTTGAAGACAAATAATCAACATCTCTCCATACTGATTTTTGAGTAAATGAATAGAAGTAGACCATCTGCTGTGTCAAGGCTGCGCAATTTTGTTACTGTGTCCTGCTTCAAAATAGCTGCTTCTATTGAATAGAAAGCTTATATTATTTTATCCAAGAAGATTTGTGCTTCAGAGTAAGATATATAGCCATCCAATGTCATGGCAAATCTGAAAATACAATTTGAACATTAGTGACACTAGGAGTCACATTTTTACCTCAGGAACTTACAAAGCCAGCAGAAAATCAAGTAACCCCAGCTTGATGTATGAAATTAAATTAGCTGATTAGCACTGCAAAGCTTGTTAACATAGTAAAATGCAAATACAAACACAAACAGACTATTTTCTCATAAACATAAATGCTAACAGCCTCATTGTGCAGTCAGTCTTTGAGGCTTTGTCTCCGGGGCACCTGCTTTCTGTGCTGTGCCAGCTTCATGCCATAAACAATGCCATGACAGTCACAGACATGCACCATTGAGAGTAACCATAGACACCGGCAGCCCACCAGCAGCAAACACTGTGCCCCCTCAGTGATGCTGATGTCCTGTTTTCACCAACGTCCACAGTAGCTGCAAAAGCTTTTTCACACCCACTCACATGGTGTGTTCTGGAATAAAAACCAGGCTAACAAAGTGAAAATACAAAAAAAACTGAAATAGATTTCTGTCTCAGGTCTTCATTAGTTTTCTTCCAACATGCCTTCTATAACTTTGCCTTACGCTTAAACTGAATATACATTTTTATTCCCTCTCTGTCTCTGTCTCTCTGTCCATTTCTAAGGATTACTTCCAGTTCCTCTGAGGGCCTGAATCTACATAACCTAACCCTGCTGACCTTGAAAGTAACCATACCCCAGGGGATCTGGTTCTGCAACAGAGTCTGTGGGGTGTCAACTTTAAGACAGCCAGAGACATGAACTTCCTCTCTGGTTAGGTCAAGTCCGGTGTACAGGCCCTGCCCTCAGAGGAGGAGCGTCAGGTGAGAGCACACCTGAAGTAACCAGACCCGCCACTTGGAGAATGCTGACCTAGAATAGGGAGACTCTTCTGGGTATTGAAATGGCTTTGTGCAACAATCCTCAATCTGCTCTCATAGGCTAGAGCCATCACACAGATGTTGCAACGTCTGAGTGTTTTGACACAAAACCAAACACAATGTGTTTTGACACAACATCATGGCTATACACAGGAAACCACATGTTCTAAAACAACATGAAGTCAAAGGTAAGGTTTTTCTTTCCTTTATCATGTCAGAAGAAAACATGTGTGTGTGTGTGTGTGTGTGTGTGTGGGCGTGTGTGTGTGTGTGTGCATGTGCACGTGCACGTTCTGTATGTGCTCATTATGTGTGCAATGCCACAGGGGTAGTTGCAGATCTTTCAGCACGTGTGCAGGTGAAACAACGGTTTGTAGGTCAATCTGATAACAACCGTCAAGCACCTTCGGCTGTAAACCTTTATGCACTAGAAGCAAACAGTGAGAAAGCATGGACAGACATTTGGGTTTCTGTACAAAGTCATCAAGCAACACACTCATCTTCAATGTAATAAACATTATCCAAGTAAACT
This sequence comes from Scomberomorus guttatus, assembly GCA_038419695.1. Classification (NCBI taxonomy): domain Eukaryota; kingdom Metazoa; phylum Chordata; class Actinopteri; order Scombriformes; family Scombridae; genus Scomberomorus; species Scomberomorus guttatus. The sequence goes on along the minus strand of CM076450.1, from coordinate 15,150,951 downwards.
GTTTATCTTTACCTCATTTATTGATTCTTTTATCAGATGTTTCGCCATGTTTCTACAGTAGCCCAGAACGGACTGGTTCTAGAGAGGGCCTTTTGCTTTTTCGCAAGTTTCATTGGGGGGGGGGTCACTTTGTTGCAATCTGCAACCTCGCCACTAGATGCCACTAAATCCAACACACTGCACCTTTAAGGTTAAGACTCAGGACACAGAAACTAAATCCAGCCTCAAAACTTAAAAGGTAAGTACATCCTCAAGCTTTTCCCAGTATGTTTGAACTCACCTCCTCAATGTAGCTTTCCATGAAAGAGCCACGGAACATGGCGGCCATCCAGTCGCAGCTGGAGATGAGCAGGGGCTTGTGGGCCGGGAGGCAGCCATCATCCAGTCGGAACACCACATCTAAAACCGGGGTGGGAAAAGAGCATTCATCTCGTGGAGTGCCACAGAAGCCCAAGCTACAGAGGGGGAAAGACAGACAAGGCAGACGTCTAGACGCACACACAGGCAGAAAGAAGGACAGACAGACACACACAGAGACATAGACACAGGTAGACAGACAGAGAGATAAATTGACAGAAGGACAGAACAGCTTTTGACACAGAGTAAGGGAAGGAGAGCAGACGCAAGGTAGTAGGTCATGGAGTGAATCCTGTGTTGGACTCTGGACTAGTGTTTGGTAGATAAAGTGTTGACAGGGAACGCAGCAACTATGTTAGTGCAATATTTTTGTACCGGGCTGCAAAGGATTTCACCTATCTTTAATTCAATCCTTGATAATGAGATAAAGCAGATCTGCTTATACAATTGCTCCGATAGCTCCATTCATCAATAGAATCTCTTGTAAGTATTACAGAGAAAGATTCCCATTGTTATAATCATGAAGACAACAGAGAAAGTATAGAAAGAAGTGAATGTAAGACAGGTTGCGGACTGCGGATGTCTGGCATTGGCAGCAAATGCTGTGACAACATGCAAACACAACAGCTTAGCGGGACAAACAATACCACACAAACAAGATACAGGAATCACACAAGAATGAAGACAAGACAACCAAGCAGACTGAAGCGACAGACAGTCATCAAGTCACTTGATGACTTTAAAAAGACTTCAGAATACAGATAAACCACAACATACAAAATGCATATATTCTACGAATATACAATGGCAAATATACAGTATGACCAAATGTACACACAGTGTACATTTCCTGAGACTGAAAGAGAATGCTGGGAATAAGTCTTCTTTGTCTTTCTTGCACCTCTCTCACATACACATACATCCACACACACAAACACTTACTGATGCATACATGGAAAACATCTACAATGTCAGCAATGCTACTGAAAGTACTGAGGCACTGAAAGGTTGGCACAGTGGATTACCAGCAAAGGTCCCTTTATTGAGACACTCCTTGATGCGGTTGGCTCTGCGGACGTGGAAAGCCTTGGTTATCTCCTGGTTCATGAAGCTCTCTCTGTTCAGAACATTGGCCACCATCATCCGCAGGTCAAACACCTCAAGTAGCTCTGCGATGGTGGCCACCTGCATCAGATCCCCTCGGCCCTCATCCAGACTGCCTGTGTACAGGTACTGAAGCACTGCCTAGTACAAGAGCAAATCAGGAGGTCAAATAAACAGTTTTGGATCAACTATAAAAACATCAAAAGCTGTAGCCTGTTGAATATATGTTTTAGGTATCTTGTTGATTTTAAGTCCATCACCTTGAATGGTTCTTCCTGTATGAGCGCATCCATGGCTACCACAGTCATTAGTCGTGGTCGTCCAGTCATGGGATCATCAACATGCTCCAGACAAACACTCAGGAACCCTCGCCCCCATCCTGAAAGTGCACGACCAGTCCCTAGTGCTCCCAGAGAGTACTGGGCTCGAAAGGGGAGTGCATTATCACTCTGGGAAGTCCTCAAGGAGCCCTGCTGGAGCATCTGGGGTCGATTCAGGCCCCGCACTCCTATATCAACTCCGTCTTTGTCAATGTCCAGACTCTTAGTGCGCCCAGCTTGCTCCTTGGCTCCTCTCCTGCTCTGCTCGTCTTCCTCCCCACTCTCTGAGTTTTCCTTGCTCTCTTGTTCCTCCCGCCGTGGCCCCATACATGATCCACCTAGATCAAGGGTGAAGAGGTCATAGAACTTGGAGCAGGAAGTTGCCAGATAGACCTTGTGTGCAAAGACGCGTGTACCACCACCCTTCAGGAGGAAAAGAACATCTGCACACAGTGGCTGACAGAAAAGGGAATCAGGGCCCTCGCCATCTGTGGGAGGGGGGTCTGGGATGCCCACTATGGGGCGTGGTGGGCGAGGAGGCAGGAACGGCGCCTGGAGAAGGGGCCTCTGGACCTTTTTCAGGTGGGATTTCCAGAACTGCAGGTGACGGCGGGAAATGAGAGCGGCTCGGATGGCATTGTCAAAAACATCTTTAACTCCAAACTGGGCAACAATGCTGGTCTCATAGTAGGGAATCCCAAGTTCCTTTGCCACCTCGTGGCCTCTCTCTGGGGGAAGGATATCTGTTGGTTTGATGGGTCTGTGGGTTAAGAACAGATGATGACATCCATAAGTTCAAACAATAAGAGTGTTCAGATGAAGGCTGAAATAAATACAAGTAAGGAGGAAGTAGAACGTGGAGTGCACTGTGAATGAAATTGAAGTATTTTAATAATACTTTACACAAAGTAAGGCAATGATTGTACTACTATTTTTGCTGATTAACTAGCACTACCCCACATGCAAAACCTCACAGAAAGCAACCATGGTGCAGGTTCTATCTGAATTTGTCTATTAATGCCAGATGTTGAAAGTGTCTCACTTGGCTAGGGGTCGTCGTGCACGATTAACTGCATCCAGGTCGGCATAGCGCAGATCCAGCTGGCAGCCAACCAAGATGATTGGAGTCCGGGGACAGAAGTGCTTGATCTCCGGGAACCACATGGTGCGAACGTGGCGCAGGGAATTGGGGTTAGCCAGAGAGAAGCAAAGCACCACTACGTCAGATCTAGAGGGAAAACAGGGAGAGAGAGATAGTCTTTTCATGTCATGTACTTACAAATAAACAGAGATCACAGATAAAATAGGAAAAAGAGCAGATATGTTGTGTCATAAGCAAGAGATGTCAGCAGACTGGCTTTGATGTAGTGAAGGGGACAGAAAAGAGAAGGAAAAAAGGGGATAGTGCTGAGTCACTGAACATCGTGTCAGGTTATGTTAAAACATGTGTGGTATGCGTATGGAAGAAGCTTGTTCAGCTGCTGCAGGGCATTGTGGGAGCATGGACAGTGCCATCAAGCAAGCTATGAGGTGGGGTCAGAAGATGCATATGTGTGCAGGTGGTCTCTGTATATGTGTGTTTGTGTGGATGTGTCTGGGCCTCTGGGCTGGTGATCTGTGTGGCCCAACTCTCTCGTTCGCTTACGTAAATCTCCCTAAGCCCTCCAAGGCTACATGGACCACAAAGAGAAAGCTAAGAATAGATCAGGATACACACACACAAATTCATTTCCTCAACCGATGTGTTTGAGCAAGCAGACAGCAGCACTTATAGTTGATCTCTGGTGCTGATATTTCTGTGGTATGTTTGTTCATGTGTTTCTGTTTCTAGGTAATGTTTGATAGAGTTCTGCGTTAGTGAGACTGATTTATTACACCAGTACAATGCTAACAGTGCAACAATCTACAATTCCTAAATGATCTATCTTTAAAACAACACACAACTTTGGACCCCAGCAGCACAAAACTAGGCCCATGTTACATTAGCATCACTTATGTAACTTGAATGCTACATTAACCGTCATTGGTAGTCTGCAGATAATGAAACATAAATTCCTTTTTTGGCATTGTGGTATTCATCAGAAGATGCTGAAGGTGCTAAACCACATCCTGAACTTGAAAGCAACATTACGCACCAGCTCAACACAACACAAAATACCTGTACTCCAGCTAACATGGCCTATTTACTTGGATGTCCTCTCCTCTTTGAGGAAAATGCACCTGAGTGACAAGCTGAATTGCTCTCGAAGACACACAGCACAAAATCAATTGACTTACAACAAAGAACCATTTTATGCAGTGTAAACACAGGTTCCATAGTCCATCTTTCCCTAATGCAATCTCACCTAAGCTCCTGCGCCCACGGACATTACATCACAGCTCTCACACATACACAGGAATTCCCATTAGCACTTTGTCAAAGGATCATTAGTATGGCTTAGTCAGTTTGAGGTCATGTTATGTGTACGTGCCTTTGCTCTCGCGGTTAAAAATTTTTTTACACTTTAATTTTAGCACGCACTTAGCTGGAAACAGCTTTACTGTACAAAGGCATCAAACAAGGCCAAGGGAATATGAGTACCAGGCAGCTTTTAAACCAGTCCAATCTTCACTTATCTTTCAAAAGCAGCTATTTGAAAGTCTGAGAGAGAGCTTCTTCCAGGTTCAACCTGCGGGTCAACCCAGGTGGCCTGCATACTGTATTCATGTGCGCCATTGCTCTACTTACAGTGCCTGCAGTCGTACAGAATTAGAAGTTATAGACATCCTAAGCCTGGGAAGGTGTTTTAAGGCTTGTGTTTTTTGGCTGCATTTGATTCTGTTGCAAAGCTGCTTCCAACAGAAGAGTGGTGTCTACAAGCTCTACACTGATGGCAGATTGATTCTGATTCTGGTTCTGACTGTAAGGAAAGACGTAGGGTAGACGTGACTTTATTCTTCTGCAAGAGTATACAGAGTGTACATGTTTATGTAATTGTATGATAAGGCAAACTAGTTCACTGTGTTATCGCTTATAATTAACCTCCAGCACTTATGTATAATAAATAGCCCTGCCAGTGAGTGTTTTTAAGGGTTTTGTATGTGGTGGATCCAAACTACAAAGGTCGTCAGTTGCCAGATTATGTAAGAACTGACACACACATGCACGCAGGTGCTCATACGCACACACAAACACAGCAGAGATGTCCCAAATAATCTGAATTTCTGTGTATAAAGAAAATGAATGGCATATGTATTAATCTGCAATCACACAGCCTGGCATAACACTCCTCATCAGCTATTAAGTCTGTCACAACAGCATTATAAAAACTAACATGCTACTAAAACTGCTTACAAGAACAATGTTTACAAGTGCAAATATGACACTGTTTTACTTATTTAGCCAAAAAGCTTTTTTTTTCTAAAATAATTTCTGCTGACTGAACAAAATTAAGTTGGGGGTGGCTCAGGTTAAGTTTGGCTTAGCCTATTTTCAGGCTAAGATTGTTTTCCCAAACAGAAAATTCCACTCCTAACAAGGCATGTGACAGTCTGGGTATTGTCTGTAATGTTTTGAGTTTTGACATCAACACAAGGCTACAGAGTGGAGGAAGGTGTCAAGAGTGTGAAGGAACAGTAAAGTGTCAAGGGCACAGAGGAGGCTAATAATGGGAGTAACGGGGGGATGAGGGAGATAGGGGAGAGGTGAGATGAGTTAGAAGAGATGAGGAGAGAAGACTGAGGGCAGGTTAGAGGAGAAGGCATGAACGAGTGAATGAACAGAGCTGGAAGAGGAGGAGGATGAAGAGGAGGAGGAGGAGGGGAGGTTGATGCCTGGAGCTGCAGACGCCATGGTGGCAGGAAGGCAGGCAGGCAGAAAACAGCTGAGCTGGCACTGGGTCTTTATCAGCTGACTGCAGGCTGACAAAGCATACAGGACATGCAGACAGACACGAACACACACACACACACACAAACAGAAGCGGATCACTGTGCCCATGTACAGACACCAAAGAGTGGAAGAACACAACAGAGGGGTGGAAATGTGAGCCACAAACTGAACTACGTGCAACCTACAAAGGCACAAACACACAGTCTGTCATGCAGATACACTTGCAAAAAGGTGACAGGGTGACATTTTACACAAAGTGCATTCACCCACTTTCGAGTGTGTGTGGATGTGTGTGATGTCCTACTGATGTCCTGCTGCCTGGTTGTGGCTTAATATTTCATTAAATGATGCATGTTTGAAAACACTAAATGAATTTATTTTTAATAATTAATTGTCTCTATGTTAATTTAATGGCATATGAAATGTGTGTGGTCAAGTTTGGTCACTGACATTTGAATTTGTATTTGCTGATTTTGCTACTTTCCCATGTCATGCCAATGAAGCAGCTTTGATAGAGGGATGGGAAGTAAGAGGATAGAGCGATGATCCAATCACGTCTGGTGGAGGAAGGATGTAACAGCCTGAGGGCAAAGTTCAGCTAAAAAGCGTGGCAGCTGGATTACACAAACACAACTTTTGGTTAAGTAAATGTTACGTGGGTGTGACAGATTAGTTATATTCTCACTTTCAGTCGCATTCTCCTCAACCAGAGCAGAATGAATTTGGTGATATTAGCTCGAGGAAAGTGTCGCCTTACCAATTCTGCAGCCAGATAATGCTTTCTCTTGGCTGCACCGGTTGTGAAAATGGAACGTGTTGCAAGGTAGTTAACCTTGTGGGCAGCCAGCAACTGTGTTTTTAGGTCAATAACGAGGTTCTGGCTGATAGACAGTCTGAACCGCATGTGTGGGTGTGTGCATGTGCCTGTCTCTGTTTCTGTGTATGCTTCGGCTCACCTGCCATAGGCAAATCGTCTGTCTTTGTGATGATCCCCGAATGTGTCCCATAGCCTCAGGGACACACTGACCTCGTCCACTACATCACGAGATCTCTCTAACACCTGCAACACAGACACATTCGGTAATCAGGCCAACAGGTCTTTTTTTAATGTTTGTGTTTTTAGCGGAACTGAAGGATTACACAGTCAGTATGCTAAAGAAAAAAAAAGTACAAATTGTCAACATTTTTAGAATTAATTCATAGCTGTGAAAAGAGATGTTTTTACCTATTTAACAAATGCACGTTAAACAGATTTAGCCTCATGCCCAAAGGTATTTGTCTATGTGGGGCTCTTTGCCGGTCTGTATCTGTGTATGTGTGCGCCTACCTCCTGGCATACACGGTACTGGTCGATGGCCCAAACGGTTGGCACGTGGGTGGCAAGCAGCTGATACTGTGTGAGGGTGGCATTGCAGGCCCGGGCACAGATTAGCCTGGTCTTACCTACTGCATTATCCCCTACCACCACACATTTAATGGTTTCCACATTGGGCCGCTCATAGTCTGTGTCTATATCCATGGAGAGGGCCCTGGAGAATAGGAGAGAGGAAAGAGAGAGAAAGAGAAATAAAAGAGGTTAATTTAATATTCATGGAAATTAAAATCACATTGATAAGCCATCCCAGCGGGAATGACACTGCATTTTGAGTGAGCTTCTAACTCTCTCCCAGTCCAGGCTAGGGAGGCTTTGTCAAGCCCCCGTAGCTGTACTGACCAGTGTTCAGAGGCTTCTGCCCAAACTCCTCAACAGAACACATGGTCTGCAGGCTGAGGAATAGAGGGACTGTAGAGCTATTTCTGTAACAGCACAGAGAGAGAGAAAGACAGAGAAACAAAAAGAGAGACATCCCCTGAGCTCACTGTCCTTTTCCCCCCTCCGTCTGTCTTTCCAGCTATCCGTTCCCCTATGTGATGCCATGATAGCATCTTCGCTTCCGAGAAAACATAACGCAGAGTGACAAAGCTTCTACATAAGCGGCACAATAAAATCCCTCATAAAGGCATTTGGAATGAACTGAAGGGGAGTTTTACCTCATATTTTGGTCAAAGAAAAATATTCCACCTGTCAACTTCTGCCTTAACCTTAGCACCGGGGAGGTTATGTACACAGCTCTACTGACTTCCTCTTTCAAAACCACACGTTATTGTGAAAAGCTTATCAAAATCCCCTCTCTATAAACTGCTTACAAACATTTCTGACATGTCAAAACACATGTTAATACCCATTTATTAAATACATTTCTAGAAGAATCTGCTCTATTGCATAATCAGCCCACACACACACACACAGACCTGTAGCGAGCCAATCAGTCCATTCGCCTTTGCAATTTTTTTCAAAGACCCACCTCAAGGCCCCATAAATAGATCATTTGAAACATTGATAAAGGCCTTCACTTGTTATTCCATTGACGTGGATGCCAGTGCAACACTTCACTCCAGCATTGACAGACACAATGAGCTAAAAATGGCATCTATTCATCAGACACATGAGCCATGTGTGCACCCTGCTATTCAGCCATGACCTGCTCTCCATGGCCTCAGTCACCTCAAACCTGTCCATAATACCACTGCTCCTACACAGAAATTCCCAGAAACCTTCCCCAGAGACCTAAAGGCATTGTACTGTCAACAACAACAAAAACATCTTCATGTTTACAGATTTCATGGAGGCTGGAAGTGGAAGAGGAGCCCCAATTACATCAGCTAGGACAGAACAGCACAGAGAGCTTACCTTTGACGACCTGAGCTGAAGAAGAATGTCTGTCAAAGAGTCTGTTTTCTGTATGGTCCATATGGAAAAGATAGAACTGTGCCTTTCAGAGTTATAAATAACCTCTCTCCCTTGCCACCTGTCTTGCAGCAACACCTTTAGAGACACGTACTCCAAGTAGGGGAGAGAAAGATAAAAGAAGCAATAAAAAAGTTCACTTATCTAACAGCTACAAATGGTCAGGTCAAAGCAGCAGTACTCTTAGTGCTGTATTAGGAAAAGAGGGATGAAGGGCCAAGTGTGAAGCCTGACACACTACACAAGTGGTTCTGTAACATCCACGATATGTGGCAAAGGACATATGAGCAGAAGATGATAAAAAATGACAGACAGAGGGAGTCAGGATGCATAGTATTGTTAATTCCCAGCATTTCCAATGCAGCAGTAGATAAGCAAAAAGGGGATTTCAAGAGAGACAAGGCAGGGAGAGGATTATTAGAGTCTTAGAGAGAAAGAGAGGGACAGTCAGTCCAGCATTAGAATCAGTCAGTCATGCTACGGGGATCAAAAGGGCAAGGCCAACAATAACCAAGGCTGCTCAGGGTAACAAATCACTGCTTTTCCTGCTGATGCTCTACTGACTAAAGTGTGGTTCTGTAAGAGAGACAGACAGATAGAGACGAAGCAAGAGGAGACAAAGCGGTGAACAGTTTTAGATCCTCTACCTCTGACCCCTGGGAGTCTGGAAGTGTGTATGTGCATGTAAGCGTGCATGCATGCGTGTGCGCATGATAATGAGCTTAGGGCCCGTCTGTGAGACAGGGAATGATGCAAGCAGTGATATAACCAGGAGGCAGCGTTGGTGGTGGTGTGGACAGTTTCTCAGGGGGCTCAAGAGTACCCGGCTCCCAGATATCATGCTCCATCTGTGGCTCTGCATTGGGCTCCAAGCTGGTCACGCATCATTTTAACAGACATAACACAATTGTCTACGCACACATCGCTGCGCTTGATAGATAACGCACCTGCTCTCAGGTTTAAATTTAAACTTCATGAGCTTTCACAACCTTCCACAGTTATTTCTAATTTGTTTGACTGAAAGATGGGCACACGCCAGAGATTGTGAGAGTAGAGCAGTGCAGCTCAGTGGAGCGGAAATAGGAGCTTTAAAACTTTTAGCCAATGACCTATAGTAAACCTCACACAGACGTCTAGACTAGGCAGCCAAGTGTCATCTTCCCGGCAAGGCAGCAAAGTAGGCTGCAAGGACAAAGAAGTGCTGGAATGTGACAATAAACTGTGTATGAATGAGAGAAAGAGATTCTGTCCCAGTTTTTGTGCATGTGCGCATGTTTTTCTGACTCTTATAGTGACATATTTGCAAGACTACAGTGATAGAAATGCTGTGACAAGAACTCAAACCCACTCAACACACAAACATTGACCTTTTGGTTTACTCTGGAATGTCACAATTTGAGTCTTTGTGTGTGCATGAGTGTGTGAGTGTGTGTGTGTGTGTGTGTGTGTGTGTGTGGGAGGGGGGGGGGGGGGTGTTTGGGGTAGGAGGACCAGGCAGACAAAGAAACTCATGCATAATTTGGACAGTGTGTGTCTCAGTACGGCTTTGCTTTAAGGCCAGGGGGGGTTTCATAAGGAGATGGCTTACAGGTCTCAGTTCTTGTCATCTTTGTCTCTTGTTTTTTATACACGCCTGCAGCCTCCTATCTAAATCCTTTTATTTATCCCTCTGATTGGTTTGTCTGGTTTGTTCCCAGCTGTGCCCACTCAACCACAGCTTCTGACCCACTGACAAACTCCCTCACTCTCTTTCCCTTTCCATATTTATTCTCTGATTGTTATGCTCCAGCACACAGTTATTCCACCTTTCATGTCCTTCAGTAACCACCACGCCTTTTCCTTGTCCTCTGTTAGTTTCTCCCGCACACATTCAATATCATGCTTATTCTGCCCCTTTTATTAGCAGTCATCTATCTATCTATGACCTCACACTTTTCTGGATGGCAATCAAGTAGCAGTATTAAGCAGATAACCCTCCCACACCCAGTTTGCTTCCCCCTCTGTCTCCCTCTCTCTGTTATGTAACACCTTTAGCGAACCACTAGCAGCAACCACTTATCCTAAAAACCTCCATAGCTCCCCTGTCCCCTTTTTTTGTCTTTTTTCTTGGAGCTACAGTTCACCCCAACACCATGATGAAGCCTCCTGCCTCCCCGCTCCCTCTACCCTCCCTAGCTTCCAAAAAAATATACCCCAATAACCATTCACTTAATACATTGGCCAAAACTTATGCACTTACAGAGCTATGGGATTTACACTATCACAGGCTTGACTGCATAGTCAAGTGCAAGTGCAAGTGTCCATGTGTAATTGCTGGAAGAACCCGGTGGGTCCATGTGCAATCATGTATGCAGCCTATTTTTTAACAGTTTTTTGGCAAAAGTCTGCTCAGAAAGAAAATACTATATTACTATATTAATACTATACTTGCCCTGTATGCTTTCAGGTGTATATGCTGATGTGTAGTGTTGGAGAGTAGCTAGTTACATGTAATGGTATTATGTAATTAAATTACAAAATAAATGTAATTGTAATCTTTTACAGTTACTGAGATAAAATATGTAATTAAATTACAGTTACTAATCAAAATGTTGGTGATTACAAAGGGGTTACATCTGAATATATTCTTTTAGCAGATTTCCAGACATCATGGGTCAGCAAAACGGTTGGGAAAAACTTGAGTGCAACACCATCATCAGTAGGATGGCTTACAAGGAGCTGTCTCTACGCCTAGACAGGCTCCATTCAAATTTTGAATTTTTGTTTCTCTTGTTTGAATTTGCACCGTGTCTGATCTACCAATTAAATCAATGTGCATTACTCTAAGCAACCTGAGTCTGCCATGCCTGCGACCAGCTGAACACATCAAGGCGAGACAAGAACGCCTTTCAGTGATGGAAATGAGGTTAACAGTAAGGTTTACACTGCCTTTTAGGACTTTTAAGCTTTATTGCTCAGTTTAAAACATTTGTTAGAAAAGTAATCAAAAAGTAAACAAATGTAATAAGTTGCATTACTTTGATGAAGTAATTAAAATAGTTAATTGCTTATTACATTTTTAACAGGGTGACTAGAAATCTGTAACCTATTACATTTCAAAAGTAACCTTCCCAACACTGCTGATGAGTGTGGCAGAGAAAGTGTGTGTGTGTGTGTGTGTGTGTGTGTTATGTGGGTGTTTGAGACAGTGAATGCCACAGGCGCAGCTGGCATAGACTGGTTACATAACCTGGTCTGTATCCTCTGCTTGGCTCCCTGGATGACTGACAGTAAAATCCAAACTCACACACACTAGCACAGACATGCATACACACATGCATGCCAGCACATATTGCGTCACCCACTACAGATGGTATGGGTGTTAATGCACAGCCCATGGCAGACGGCGATATGTATGCATCTATCCTAATGAATGAAAGGGTCTTTGGGAGCAGCATGTCATCCTGCTCAAGGGAGCCTTCCTCCTCTCTTCTCTCTGCTGCAATAATGCTTTGTAAACATAGACAGGCTCCTCTTGATGCCCTCATTTCCTTTATCCCTTCCCATCTTCCTCATCCTCCTCCTCTTCTTCCTCCTCCTCCCCTGTCCATATTTTCCACCTACTCTATCTCTCCATCTCTTGCCGTCTTATCTTGTTCCTATCTATCTCTCTCCAGCTTCCACTCCAATACAGCATATTTATCTAAGTACAGTATTTCACCTGTCATTCATTTTTCTTCTGTCCTCTTCCCTGCTTTCTTACCCATTCTTACTATTTTTTTTTTTAATACTTGTCTAATGAAACAAACACATGAGCTGTCAATTCTTTTGTCATGTGCCATTGGCCATTACAGTATTATGTGATTTATTTGACTTAGCCAAATTTTCCTTCCAATCTGTTACCTTTATACACAAAAAGCAGTGTTTACAAAGTACAAAAATCCAAATTTTTTCTAATACAGCCCTGTATCAGTGCAAATGCTTTATTATCATATTGTATTTCAAAATGAAACAATGAATATGGTGTCATGATATATACAATATTCTGATACTTTGATAAACTTGATGTATGATACATTACCTAATTTGAAAGATATTTTCATTTTGCATGCGAATTTGGACACTAAATTAAAACAATTATTATTGTTGTTAGTATTTTGTGGTTTTCTGTCAAATTGAGTCAAAGCAACTGGGAATTTCTATTACACTGAGCCAAAGGCCTCAGTCAGTGACCCAGTTCCTTCCCTGCTTCTTCCCAAAGTCCACTGTCAGCTCCTTAGTCTTGATGACGTAGGTTATTGTCCTGACACCAGCGGGTCAGGTCCTCTACTTCCTTCAGGTAGGTCTTTTCATTGTTATCTGTGATCAGGCCCAACACAGCTGTGTCGTCAGCAAACTTGATGATGGTGTTGGACTCAATAGTGGATACATAGTCATGTGTGTACAGGGAGTCCAGCAGGGGGGTCAAAACGCAGCCCTTGTAATCTGTCATAGTCATCTTCTGTGATTGCCCTCCTGGTATTGTAGTTCCATCTTCTTCCTGAAGTGTCTTTTTGCCTCCATTACTGCTCTTTTTACTTTGTAGGCTGCTACTTTGTAATTGTCCATGTTTCCAGACTGCAGCACTAAGTTGTAGGCTGCAGTGTACGTGTTTATGGCATCCCGGATGGTTCTGGTAATCCATGGTTTCTGGTTGTGGAATGATTTAACTGTAGTTTTGGGTACAGTTGCTTCTGTTATTTCACAAATTAAATCTACCACAGACTCGGTGAATCCATTGATGTCATCAGTGATATTGACGGTGGTGTCCTGGAACGTGCTACAGACTGCGTCATGTAGTGCAAACTGTAGGGTGGTTTCTGATTGGCCTGACCATTTCCTGACCTGTATCATCACTGGGGGCATTTGTCATAGTTTGTTTACATACTTTGACCTCAGAAAGCAGGATAGCATTTTATTATTCCCACTGTCACACCAATCCTCATTCACCATAAAGCACATTGTTGTGTATTTTTCGGTACTTTCCATAATATTGGTCAGTAAATAATTATCTGGTGGCGAGGTACTTTCCATGTGGAAGTGAAATTGTAAAGCCAGACTGTATAATAGCTGACTTTGATTATGTGAAAGGACATTCTGTTTGGAAAATCTGTATTAAAAGGGTTTTATGATTACTCATAAAGGCCATATGGCCATTTTTTAATATTACAGTAAGCAGGTTTTTTAAATAACTGTATCCTGAAAGTCCCTTGTTGAATGGGCGCCAATCATTTAAAGGTCACTGATGACTATGAATTTATATTTTAATTGTGGAAAACACCTTGTATTACATGAAAGCAAGGTGAAGCCTATTAATAGGCTTCACAACGGGTATATAAGAAGCTGTCTGTTAGCTTGTCAGTCAGTGCCTGCTTCCATGGAACCAGCCTCGGTTTATTGTGTTGTGCTTATGACTCAGTAAATCTATTTTCACTTTGAACTCTGACAGATTCAGTGTGTTTCTTAAGTGTTTGGCTTATTTGTTTTTTGATATTCTATGTTGGAGAGGACCTGAAGACTTAATTGGCCCAGTTGCAGGTTTTTCCTCAACAACATGCCTCCTCCTTTTTTCTTGCCAGAGTCCTCTGTACTGTCAGATCAGTATACAAAAAAAGAGTCACCTGGTTGAATGGCGCTGTCCGGTATTCCAGGATTTAGCCAAGTTTCAGGGAAACAAAGGACATTACAGTTCCTGATACCCCATTGGAAACTGATGCGGGCTCTGAGGTCATCCAGTTTATTTTCCAACACCTGTACATTGGCCACATATCTCCTTTTCAACATACTTCTTCTCATCAAACAACTGCTGTCCGTGTTATATAATAATATGTCCAGCCTGAAGAGGGCATACACATAAACAATAAAACATATACACAATTACAAGCACTATTACCTCTGTGTACCTTCCCCTAGAGCCTGATACAGAGTCAAGAACATTGAAGCCAGCCATATAATGCTGGCTGACTCTTCCATGTGGGTCTGCCAATGCTGCACTATGTTATCTCAAAGCTGTTGACACAGTAAAAGAATTGGGCACTGTGCCTAACCAGGACAATAAGTAGCCTTGTTCCAGGGCCATCTGTCTTACTGGTCAAACCAAGTTCTGGCTAAAATATACTGTATATAAATCAGGCTTTTAGTGATGTCTCAACATTGTCATAATCTTCCGTTACTTTGGCAAAGATTTGGACAGAGAATTGCATAGAACAGAATATGTAATAATGTTAAAATAAACAATAGCATTTCAACAGTTGGTGTTTCCACAGAAAGTTTGGTCAATCAATCTTTTCAGCAGAAAAAATATATTAGCTGAAAGACAAATATTGCACGATATGGAAGAGAAGTGTGTCAAATTATTTATGTAACCACATCCTGTGGATATGAGCAATTGTTAAAGACCGGAAATAAAAATTTGGTCAGATGAAAAAAAAAAATTCTCATGTAGAATATTCTTTCTTTTATTGACTGAGCATGGAGGCTTCTTCACCGGCTACACAGCTACCTGCGTAACACAATCCCTCTGGTGACGTCATAGCCACAGGATCAGCATTACAGTCTGTGTGTGTGTGTGTGTATGTGCGCGCGCGCATGTGTGCTCGCGTGCGTGTGTGCGCGTGTGTGTGCGGTCATACAAACTGAGATTCACGAGATTCATCTATTGTCACAGTTTTTGATCGGCATGCTGTTCCACTAAATGCGGTGGTGTAGGATCACACTCATCAATGAAAAGCACCTCGTGCGCTCCCTCCCATTCATAACCACCTGACTCATTCATATTTTTTTTGGAAAACCGATTCAACACACCACCAGGCAATTGTATTGCCATCCATGCGTGATGTCTGGGGGAGATAAAGCTGGATACACACCGCGGTGGTGAGATGTATTTCACGTAACAAGTTGTATAAAGGCAGGTGGATATCAGCCTACATCCAAAATGATGCACTGATCACGTAACGTGCCAAGCCCATCCGCTGCACTACAATACTGAATCTAAATGCTTCAACAAGACCAGGCTGTGCAACAATAATCCTCCATTGTAAACATATCTCCCTACAATAATCATTTAATACATGTGCAGTATAAGACCATGCATCTAGGACTAGTGATATAAGAGGAGATTAAAAACCCATTAAGTGCAATAAGGTCACCGTGATAGGAAGCGAATACAGCTGGTGATGTTTTCAGTTAGTGAACATTTGGAGTAAAGGAAATTATAAGCAGTGTGTTGACTGCTTTGTGCACAATATTTCACTGGGAGCATGTGACCCAGTATTCCTGCAGGAGGGGTCCCTACCTTCCGACGGTTCCGGAATTGACCCACATGCCACTCTGCTGGTGGTTCAGCCGGTGACTCAAACCGGACAAAGACGCGCAGAGAATGAAGAGGTGGTCGCGGTGGTCCAACTGATTGTCAAAAAGCACATATAACTGCGGACGACGCACAGGACCTCTGCCCTGTCACATCCTCTTCCTCTTACTTCCTCTGGCTGCCTCCTTGATCCGACGTCTCACACTCCTCAATAAATATCGACTCTATGCGGAAGACCTGAAATACTGCAGTTTTGATTTTAAACGGGCGCTTTTTAGAGTGTAATCTATACATAACTGGCCTGGAGATCTAGTCTGAGCCACCCCCTTTTCTGTTTTTGTTTCCCCAGCTGATTTCATCAGAGGCACGCCTCCACGACAGCGCGTCACGACACAAATCGCCCAACTCTTACTGTGCTGCGTTCAGGTGCTGTCAGAAGAAAGCGGAATTTAGAGCAGAGCGTCACACCTAAGCCGGTGGTTCTCAAACTTTTTCACGTCAAGGACCACTAAACTCACACAATTTAGACCACAGACCCTCATTTGATAAGATTTTGTCCCAGGGTCCCCCATCTGATAAGATTTTCGCTTTTAGATGTTTTATTACAGAAAGTATATATAACCATGGCCAAAATAGTCATACATTCTGTCATTGTGTTACTTATGGATGGAATTATAGTGAAAATAAATGATTCCCCTTTTTGCTGAGGACCCCCTGGAACCTCCTCAAGGACCCCTGGGGTTCCCCAGACCCCACTTTGAGAACCACTGCCATAAGCAATCTCTACTATAACTGTGCTGTGTGAGTTATTTATAAAATTAGGAACAATCCTCACAAAGCTTTATTTTTTATTCAAGATGAATGTTACCCTGCAAAAGTGTCTGAACACTCCAAAGCTGTATTTACTACTTTCAGTGTCAGATGTAGGAACTGAAGAGGAGCACTTAAAAGTCCCATCGGAGATTACAGCACATCAGCCAATCATATCAAGCAGAGCTGATAGTATCCCCGCCCTCAAACTGTGCTCTTGCCATCCATTTAACTCGAAACACCCTGCAAAGCATGCTGCCTTTTGTTGGTGGGGAGATACATTCACAAATATCTTGGCAGTACTCTCTGTCAGCAGCTGTCATTATTACTCAGAGACAAGTGAAAGAGCATGTTAAAAAAATGTTCAAAGCTTGGTAACATCAATAACCAAATGTGTAAAATTATGAATATCTATCTGATTTTAGGTTCATTCCCCCTTGAATCCTTGCTCATACACATAAGTCATCCAGATAAATGGTGCAATATAGTTACTCATGGCAACGGAAAGGAGTTTTTTCCTCTATGGTTGTTCTGGTTGTTCAGGCATAGCCAAGATTGGATTTCTGTGGAAAATACCCGGCCTTTTGCCCTCATATTTTTCCAAGACCTCGATGTCTGGGAATTCATTTCTGGAATGTTAAGCTGTACCAGAGAAAAAAAAATGCTGCCATGTCGCCAAGAGGCAAAAGTATAGTGAGGTACGCTATTCTGCCAGCAAAACTAATCTAAAATGAAATTCCTTTGTAAACGTGGTGGTATATAACTGGAGACCTTTCCCAGGCATGTTTTTAAGATAGGGACATTCTTTTAGGTTAATTTGCCTTGTAATATAGCCAGGCCAGCAATTAGAGATAAGATGTGGAATTTGTATTACATTACACTATCTAACCATTCAATTGGGACATTTTGCAGTCTTTGGCCACGTGGGGACCCTGGACAGTCTGCTCCACCAACTTTCTTTCATGACTGTGGAAGACTGAAGACAGACATCTACTGGTAGAATTTGGTACTGATCAGTCGGAAACAAAGGAGGTCATAAACCCCCCTCACCAGTGTTGTGTCAGTACTGTTGCTCAAGGCCACCGCACCAAGAGCTTACATCTGTGTGACAGATTCTGCTGTACCAGCAATATCATAGACTATATGCCAAGAGTGAAAAGTGATGCTCAGTCTCTCGCTACAGGCTCACAAAGACATCTAGTTCCATGTGCATTTCTGCTCAAAACATGCATAATGACACATGCAATGACACAGAAACACCACATTTACACACTAAATATACAGGACTTGAATGTGTAACTAGCACAGATGTCTGTTTTATATTTGACCAGTGTGGTCTTGAAGCCCTGAGAAAACAGTGCCCCCTGACCTGGCTGGCATGGCCATAATGAAACAGCATGAAAGATGGGCTGGAATGCTGCTGGAGAAAGCAGGGGTTCAACAGCATTGAGAGGGCTTAGAAATGTGGAGAGGCAGCCCCTTTGTTGGAGAGGTGTACTTGTGAGAGAACTCTCAAGCCGCACAGTCTGAGGTGATGTCTGGCCTTTTCAGCTACAGTAGTTACGAAAGGGACTGTGCAGCTTTGTTTTACGGGCTTTATCACTCTTTTATTAACTGTGTGGGAAGTCTACTCCCATAGCTTTTACACTTTGGTGAGATTAAAGTTGGGAGAATGAGCTGAGATCAGTCCTTGGCATGACTGCTTTAACAAGGAGTGTCCTGCAGTTTGGGCAAACACTCGGTTTAGTGTGCGATGTATTCAATGCCATCCAGTGTTCCCCACATTTTAAGGAAGGATTTATTTAAATAATTAATTATTTAAATAAAGCCATCTGGTTCAAGCTCAGTAAATCACAATTTCTATCAATTATTGCTCAGTTAAAGTATTAATTACATATATGTTTAATATATTTAATTTAGTTGCAGGCTGTTTAAAAAGAATAATTTCAGAGAAATCAGATGGTTGATTGGTTTGATTAAAGTTGTGGTTATCAGCCACTGGTTGATTAGAAAATCTGTGGGAAAAAAGTCAAACATCCTGAACGAGGCTGTCACGAACATCAGACAAAGATTGAGACAAAACCATGTGAAAGGACTTTATCCAATTAGGAGTGAGGATACCAAATTATACATTTGTTTCTTTTGTTAAATCAATAAGCTGTGCATACATCAACCGGCTTCTCACTACATCATCTTGGCTATCTAAATATCAACACTTATCCACCCTAATTATTTCCAATTTGCCTTGTTTGCTCCCTTTTCGCAGTGCTTTCATCATATCTCTGAATCTGCCTTTGTCCTCTTCTTACATCACACATTCAGAAAATGATTCATTTTGCAATCAGTGACCTCCTATTTTAAAAGTGTGATGTGATTATGGTGCAAGTGAATACCTTTTGGGCTCAAATGGATTGATTTTTAGATGACATCATGAGTTTATTTAATATCACCCAATGGATATCAGGTCTGTAGAGCGTTTTGGAATGAAACTCATCCGCTCATCTCATCGCCTCCTGTCCACTGCTTCACTGACCCTATTCTCACCCCTACAGTTCACCCGAACATCCAACAGGCCCGCGCACCCCCTGCCCCAGCACTGTACTGGAACTGTTCTAAAGCTGTCAAAACACCCAGCTTCTCACACTCCCCGCGTCCACAGAGAGTTTGCCTCAAACACACACCGTCCCGAGCACTAACAAACACACACGCACGCAGGCAACACACACTCAATGAAAAACAGTCCGCATGCAGGCCCCGTACACTGAGACAAGTAGGTCAGAGCTGCAGTGGGTCTTCCAAACAGTCCTCCAGCACCATGGAACTGATAACAGTATCAAAGATTAAATTCTACCTTCAGCCCTGACACACACACACACACACACACACACACACAACATTACATACTACATGTACATAGATCTGCAGTATGAGATCATTAGCTTGTATTTTTGGCATGATGATTTTGGCTCGCATTTTTATTTTTCAGACAACACAGGAATTTCAATTTGTTCCCCTGGGAAGAAAATTCATAAGTCAAAGGTCAAGGGTGAGAATGGAATGGCTGGAGGACAAAGTGAAGTGAGCTTGTGGGAAACACTGAAGCTGGCATTCCTAAATTAGAGGCAGAAAAACACTGGAGAACTGACAAATGCACAGAAATACACGTCGTTAACGTCTGCCTCTGAATCTCTTTTTCTTTTTCTCTCTTAATCTCGCTCTCACACACACACACACACACACACATACTTTGACACAGATAGGTGGCTGAGATGTGTTGCCAGAGCCAACACCCTGGCATGAAACAGAGTGTGTTTTGTAACAGCCGGCCCTATTTGGCGATTGGTGATGGGCATGTTAGCAGAGTATGAGTTTAAGTGAAAAACATTCAAGGCTAGATAAGGCCTGAGAGAAAGTACAGAAAAAAACAGACAGAGAGAATGAGAGAAAGAGACCAGGGATATTGTTTACTTGCCAGGCTATCACTATATTGTCTTATCTACAGTTAGTTGGAAAGCTCCATGTGTGTGACCAGCTGTTGTTGCCTCATTATATCCTAATGAAGACATATCCCTCCATTGCTCCTGACAAAAAAAAGAGAAATACTACAGTGGAGTCAAAAGATACAGCGTATTAGTCAGAAGATATTGTATGCACTATTTATTAAGGTTTTGTGCTGTTTTGTGCTAGGCGAGACATACATCTGTATATTTTATGCCTTGTAAAAACAGATCTATTTCAAAAACCTTTCTGTGCAGGCCTTATTTCTTGCATGCCAAAAATGCTGCGGCAGACCATTTCCAATGAGAACAGTAACTAACCCTCATGTTTTCATTTCTGCATTGTTTCAGACCCTCAAATTCTACAGACCAATTTTTAACTTCATGTTTTCTGATGACTGTATTAAGTCATTAAAGATGTATATTGCATCATGGTTAAGAGTGTATGTGTTGAATAATCTAGTACAAATCACATTCATAAGCAGCTGCCATAAAATTAGGAAAAGTCAGAAAGAATAATTTGGTGTTGAATATGATCTATGAGCTATTAAACAGTGATTAGATTTAAAACGCCTTCTGTTGATATACTTGTCATTAGCTGTTATTCCCCCCGTTGCCACAGCAGGCAGAATGAAAGTGTGGCTCCCTGGCTGTGTTCGCTGACTATAATACTGATGAATGATCAGGTCAAGTAAGTGCTGGCGATGATGGGCCATGATGGTAGAATATGTCAGGAATGTAAAGTGGCTTGGGGTCCTGGGCCAGAGGCTGAATAAAGGTGGGAATAACTGAAAGGGAGGGAAGGATGGAGGGTGGGGTGTTTAGTGCGTAAGAGTGAAGAGAGAAAGACAGGACTTTTGAGGGTGTATAAGGGGTTAGATGGGGTGGAGGGGGGTTCTGTGTGTTTAGCTGCCTGCTGTCTGCCTGAGAATAAACAGACCTCTGATTATGATATTAATGCCAACTTAAATGTTTCTCAGTGAGGTGTCTGGCTTTTGCAAAGAGGTTCCTGGGATGAACAAGCACACAGCACTGTATATTCCTCGATGTCCTTCACTCGCTGCCCACAGACTGCTGAAGCTACTTAGGCATCTGGCACACCTAACTACCAACAATAGCACATCTGCCACAAACACGCAATACCCATGCCATGTTACCTCAGCCTCCTGTGGCTATGGTGTCCTTGGCATGGCCTTGGTAAGTGCCGAGTTAAAACATATCTGAGTGCTAAGTGGAAACACTTGGGTGAGAAATTCCTGTGATTCCATGGGCTTTGTGTTGAATTGTTTTCTTGTTGGTTTAATACCCTTGCCTGTAATTTTAAGCCTGTGTTGTCCAAATCGCAGCCTAAGACCGGAGAGTGCCCAGGGATAGACAACATGGTCAGTGGCACAAATCATCTGTGATAAAGAAAAACTGTGCATAGCTGAGGTAGCCTGCTCTACAAGTTATAATATACTGTCTGCGTTCTGACCTGCGGGGACTGAAGTTTCCCAGGCACGCCCTGCGACACAGAACCACATGCCCAAGTTCATGTATAGACACATACATACATACTTAAGTTTTATTCATCAAATCAAACATACAGATATGCATGCACAAAGAACACTCTCACTAACACAATCTGACAATCACACACAGGCACAAACAAATACACATGCACACACACACACTCTCTGCTGGACATAGACGCACAGGTCAGTAGAGGTGCCTCTAAAGCTGCGGCTGTCAAGTGGCAGGGCTAATCTTATTAAGGTTCTCTTCAGCTGCTGGTCCAAATTCTTAAAGTGATAGTTCACTTTGCTGGAAAATTAGCACTATTTGAACCTAAGAGTGTCTTCAGAGGAAGTGTTTACTTTTTGATGGGGGAGGTAGAGTCCTCTATGAGCACAGAGTATGTTTCCCTCTATAGGATGTTCTCCAACATTAGAAGCAAATGGAAAGTAAAGAAAAAAATTAACATTTGCGTGGAAAAAATCCATGCATTGATCTTCTGAGATAATCACAGTGGCTGGTTGACTCATAAGGAGGCATACGTGCTAGTGAAAGATCACTTTAATTACCTTACGAAATGAGTGCTGAGCCAGTTAGGGGCTTGGTGGACTCATTGGCTGTGCAGGTCGGAGGGCATTATAGGGATGTAGATGAGCTAGGTGCTTAGGTCAAGAGCCTGGCTTGAAATAACATCAATGCGGCAAGTGAGAATAAGGGTTGAGGAAATGAGGAATGACAGACACCAATATGGAAAAGGGGATGGAGATCATGAAGGAAGCAAATATAGGACCAGGGCTGACACTGAGGACAGAATTTAGGTTAGCAAACAGACCAACGTCAGCAGGTCTAGGCCTATATAAGGGATAGAACTACAAAGATAGCTAAAGACTAGAACTATAGTAAGAAAATAAAGTGAAAGTCTGATGTGGTCTTATGGGCTTTAAAGTTCTGTCATTTGGTTCACCAGTTCGTCCAAAATCTCTATGGAAAATATGAGTGTGATCTGGGTCTGGCAATGAAATACATGGATAGATGATAGTCTGTCATGACCTCTGGATTAATCAATGCACCCATATTCTGATAGTCCAATGTTCTTCATGATGAACATTTCAATACCAAATGCTTATGATAAAAATATCAATAGTCACAAATGTAATGCACCTGTAATGCACCTTTATCTCCATTCTACCTTATCTATATTTTATATCTTTTTAACATTTTAATAGTTGAGTGGAAGAGTCAATGCTCTGTTAATTATTAAGGGTAATGTCTCATTCTCATATCTCTGCATGTCTTGTGGCAACATTACATGATTCTGTTATAGTCTATGGTGGCCTTTGCCAAAATAGATCATTCCTATTCTAAAATGTATTTTATTTTTCTGTCTGACTGTCAAATGCAGTACAAAATGATGATAAATAAAAGCAGCTGAAAATGTGGCTTGTCAGTCACAACATAATGTTGGCCATATACTGTATCTGCAGGAATTAGAGGATATGCCCACAAAATTGACCCAAGATACATTGCAAACAGATGTCTTAATTCTGTTTCATTTCAGATAAGTACCATTATGGCTGGCATAATGCTACATAGCACTGTATGCTACACTGTACACCTTAAGAGCTTTATTGACAAGCACATTAATGGCAGATCAATGGGTGGTCAACGACAAAGTACTGTAATTTGTAATATCTGCCAGAGGGTCTTTCCGAAAATACATGCAATCTATTACTAGGCATTGACGCCTCACTGCTACCTGTGGTGATATTGGGAATGTTGGTAACCTCTCTGAACCTCAGACAGGTCCGCAGCCACTCTCACACTGGTGAGAATGTATCAGAGCAAACTTTGGACTGTGGTTGAGATCAGACAACAAACAGGAAGAGTGGGCAAATGGAGCTGTCGGGTCAACAGCACAGAAAAAGAGAAATGGTGCGTACTTGTTTTAGTTGCTATATTGTTCATTGTGTATTGAATGAAACATACAGGAAAATACCATACTGCTAAAAAAAAATCTACATAAAATAAAATGAAATGGAGTTCTGACCAATGTGAATATAACCAGGAGGAGTGTCAGGAGCAGAGGAAAAATCGTAAAGTTGTGAAGAGAGAGATGCATTTGGCCTCAGTACAGGTCAGTCAGTATTGCAGAAACAGCCTGATCAAACAGAGAGTGAAGCCAAGCCAAACACCTCTGGACTTCAGTCTGGCACAGAGAAGCAGGGCTGCAGTCCTGCCGAGATCACGCACTGCACACAGTCAGTACATCGACCTAGCACACGCTACATGGCACTCTGCAGCACAGGTCGCCTACTTTTAATGGCTTGTGACCCCTTAAAATGAAGCAAACTCGAACTGGGACCCTGGTCCCAGGTTGCATATGTCATATAAACCAAAGATTGATTTTTTTTTTTTTTTTTTTTTTTTAACTTTGAATAATTTTTAGAGGCTTGAGGAAATATAATTATCCAGTAATAAGAACAACAACAAAAAATAAAGCAAAATTAAAGCATTTTGTATGGCAAAAATATGTTTTTATCTGTTTCTCTTATCATCTTGTGACCCCTCAGATTTATTCTGCAACTCCTCGTGGCTGGGAACTACAGCTCTATAGATCTGTGTATGTTGTCTGTTAATGTAAAACCTGAATATCAACCAAGATGTTGGTCTTTTTCAGCTTAGCTTGGCTTTTCTTTTTATCCTAAAGATCTATATTTGTATCAGACTACGAAATCCAGGATCTGTCTGACTCTATTTCAAACACGTTGTTACTCACAGATACAGAAATAGAGAGGAGCAAATGATGAGGACGGAAAGAACAGGAGTGTAAAAGCAAAAATCACAGACCGACTGAGACACAGACGGACAAATAAACCACATTACAGAGAGCTGAGGCATAACAGGAAGGTCCTTTGTTATGTTTACTTCAAATAGCCTGCATGTTGTTTATCCATTTGTGCTGTTCTGTTAGTTAGTTCCTCATATTGTATTGCACTTGCACAAACAAAAACAGACCTGTTGTGAGGTGAGAACCGTGTATCTCTCAGAAATAGCAATGCATTTATCTCAATGGCAATTTTAATTTTATCCAATACAGTTTTGAGTGGGTTTCATAAGCCTGAGAGGTCAAAGCATTTTCACAGGCAGTACAGGAACCACGTAATCCTTCAGCTGGCCTGAAAAACACAAGATCACCAAATTCAGGGATACTATTTCCACATGACAGCAGTGAAATACAATACCCTACATACTGCTGTCAAAATGGAGGTCAATATGCAACTCTAATTGCGGGAATATCAATAAATAAGACCACACATGCATGTACACACACACACATACACACACACACACGCAGCTGATAGACTATGCACAGTAGGTATCCAAAAATAGTGTGATGGAAAAATCTATACTGGTGTCTGGTTATTTCCGCACTGCTGCGCCGTGGCCTGGTGATACAACTGGCATACAATAGTTACCGCACACTGTGACCACATGTCATTCACTTGCCAACCTGCAGCACGGCCACACAGGCTTTAATCATTTGAATAAGGGCAAGGGGCAAGGGGGTTGAGGCTCTTTTGGATGGTGCATTACTGTTGATCCCAGCTAATCCAAACTACTTGTGAACAGAGGTCATTCAGACCAGCAAAATTTTCAGATAAAACACAGTGAGACACTGGCATTGTGTACACAAAATATATCATATACTTATGTCAAAATGCCCTTTACAATTCTGTATGCCTTTTAACGATTTATGTTTATGTCCCTAATTTATTACTGATCACTGCGTCGAAGGAAAGGGAAAAGGGAAAAAAAACATAACAGCCATAATGGAGCATAACAACATACAGGAAGTCAATATTTCTGTATAACATGACCTCTGTTGAAAAATGCATTGGTATTAAGTAGCCTCAAGTACATAAATAGGAATGATATTGATGATATTGATTAAATATTTATGTTGAAATGAGAGTAATGTAATCTAGGGAGAGCCAGAAAGAGAGAAACAAAGAGCAAGATTACTTCATTGGCAGACTCTATGACAGTTTAACAATTGTGACTGATTTACAAAGAAATGTATTATCTATACCCAGATACAAGCTGTGACTCACTTTTTTTTTCCAGGTCTCAGTGTTTTACTCTTTAATTGTATATTGCAGTGAAAACAATGAGGTAAGGTGATTATACGCGGTTCGATTAAAGTTTTTTCCTCAAATTTGTTTAAATTAAGGGAAACGTCCCCGAAGTATGCAATGACTAAAAATAGGTCCAAGCTGAAATTGGCTAACCAAACCACATAATATGTGGTGAGTCAATTTCAGTTTTCCATGTGGGAGCAAACCACAGAGACAGACAAACACTGACTGAAATGATGACAGAGCTCTCATCTGCAACTTGCTACCCTGAGTTATCATATCTGATTCATCCATTCTGGGTTTTATGCTCGCGTGTGTGTGTCTGTGTGTGTGTGTGTGTGTGTGTGAGAGAGAGAGAGAGAGAGAGAGAGAGAGAGTGTCAGTCAGGTTGCATCAGCCTACTGAAACTGCAACAATCGGCTAGCCCTCGATCAAATGGCGTGTGGGTGACTGCAAGCGCAAAGACAAAAATGTGTTTGTTTAAAAATAGATGTGAAGGGAAACACCTTAACCTGCGCAACCACATGAGTGCATACACAAATACAATTAAAGATTAAAATCCTGTGGTTTCATGAGTGGCTTGGCCAACATTGAAACTGGTCTGACCCTGATTAGCAGGAATGGCACCCTTGGGCGTTTCTCTCACCACAGATTAGTTTAAAGCCTCAAGTTCTTACCAGAGGAGCGACAGAGACACGTAGACAGGCGGAGAGGCAGAGAGCATATGCATGTGTCAATGTGTTTGTCTATAGGAAGGTGTTTGCCAATGGGGGTTTGGGAGTTCATATGCTTCTCTGTGTGAGTCATTGTGTCTGTACCTGTGCATTTTTTGCTAATGAGTTTGGGTGTGTTAGAAGATTTCTGCATGCATCCCAGGAGCATTCTCAGAAATGAGATGCTTTCAGGGTACAATACACGCAACAAACTTCCAAAACAATAGCTTCTAAAGTCATAGAAAATAGTTTGACTGAAGAAATCGCCAAACTATTGCTCCCCATCACATTTGCAAGTGTGCCACTAACACTAGAAATTAGTTGTAGGAAGTGCTACAATGAGACATGAGGGCAAATGTCTATGTGACATGAAGCGTACAATGGCATCTCCCAGAAGTTTCTCGTTTTTCTGCTTTCACTTGCTTTCTCCTTGACAAACAAGAAAATGAAACTGTGAACAAACTGGAACTCTGTCTCTGCCTCGCTCCCTCTCACCCAAGCACAGCCAAAAACTGATGTTGCTGAAGGTGCTAATTGGGGTTTCTTAATTCTCGATTAATGAAAGCCACAGCCGCTGAATGATGTGTGTGATGGGATGCGAGTTGTTGTTGTTACAGGAAAGGCTGGTGGAAAGACAGGCAGAGAAGAGGTGAAAACAAACCGGAAGATAAAGAGACAGGAGAGGCGTTGAAGATGAGAGACACTAGAGATTACCACTGCGTGTGCACAATACAGAAGCCAGATATAAGGGTCTGTTTGGTCCCATACAGACAAGGAAAGTGTGGGTCAGCCTCCAAAGTCCTCTAGGGGATTGAAGGAGATAGCCGCACCCGTCCAACCATGCACTTACCCCGCAATACATACACAGCTGTGACTACGAAACACTCAGACGACCTCCTAAGACATGAAATGCAATCTGTAATTGCGGCACAAACATTTGGATACCTAGTTGGCATATATTCAGTCATATGACTGTGGAGCCAATTCACCCAAGGGGATCAGCTTTCCGCCACAAATGAGAGGAGCAGATGCTAAAGAAAGAGACACCCTGGGATCAAATTGCATACAGCGCTGCACACGTACAAAAAAATTTGCATGCATAATAACATGCAGATGCACAGGAAGATATATCTGCTGAAGTGATAGATCCACACCACCGTGATACACAGAAGCACACACACAAACACAAACATGAACATAAATAGAGAGGAGCTACAGCCAAGCAACCAAGCTGTGAGTCTTGGTGTCTGTAATACGCCGCCTCTCTCTGAACACACATGAAAAGTACCCACATACATGAACTCATTAAGTAACAGTTTCTGGTGAAATGAAAAGCATCTATCAGTCTGAGACTCAAAAAAGAAATGAAAAGGCTGTATCAATCTTGATACACTGCACATAATTAAGAGTGTGCGTGAGTGCACGAGGGAGAACTATTGGCGAATGTGAGCTCGTAGCCTAAAGACACCCTGTCAGCCCATGGCTTTTTAAAAATATCTCTCCGCCAGCTGTTTTCTTTGAGAGAACAGCCGTGTTCCTCTTCAGCTGGAATTCTATCTGACCCTGACCCTGTCCTACCTCAGGCCTATGCTAATCTGTCATTTGAAGCTGTGCGATGTAGAACATGTGCCAAGGCAGGTTTCACTGCAGTTGACGGCGCACTGAAAAACAGCACGGAACAAGAGCGACATAAACTGACATAAACTAAATTCTTTGACTTTGTCAATCACAATCCAGCGAGGATATTAAAAGCACAGACCATACCAAATATCAAACAATTCTAGCTGTGCAGAACCTTTGGCCCAGAAACTCTGCACTGACACTTTTGCCATATTCTGTCACCAGTGAAGTTGTGTAATAAGCCTCCTTATCAGTGCAGCCATTCTGGACCTCTGGACATACACCCCTGTCAGACCTTGGCCCAGCTCGAAGCTCTCTGAGAGGACGCAGCAGGATGAGGACACCCTCGCTGAAATGAACTGGCTCTCTTATCTCCTCTCGCCCTCTTGCCCCTGCCCTGCCCTGCCCTGTCCTGTCCTGCCCTGTCCTGTCCTGCCCTGTCCTCACTGGTGACACAACACCTTCCTATCCAAGTCTCTCATCACACACAGACACACAAACACACACACACACAAACAACTCATTCCCTCACACAGTGAACTGTCCTTGTAAAGGGGTGTTTTTCCTGCATTCATGGATATGCAGGGCATTACAAGTATCTTAAAAAATTATGTTGCAAGCATGTGTATTTGATTTTATATTAATATCGTTATTATTGTTAAGTGGACCAGAGCAATAATGACATTTGTTTGCTCACTGTAATGTAGACCAGCTGCGGAGGCCTAAACAGCTAATCACACTCACTTATACACACACACACACACACACACACACACACACACACATAGAAAACAGAGAGAGTGGGAGTGCTAGTGACACAGTGCAGCTGATTATCACATTAGAGGATGTTAAGACAGATGTTCAAAGGATTCTAATATGTGGAATCATTTCTGAAAGAGTTCGGTTGGAGAAAGCTTTTTCTTCACCCCTAAACAGCTCGTCTGGCTGGGCGAAGGAGGAGGGTTTTTATTTTTCATTTCTTCTACTTCACTGTCTTTTCTTTTCAAACTTAGAAGAGGGACTGGGAAAAGATATGTGGTTAAAGAGGGTTCAAGCAATATGTTTTGCCCTCTGATTTACTATGTTTACAGTCATATGCAATCTAGAGCCTGACACACTCTCTCTCTCTCTCTCTTTCTCTCTCTCTCAGCCTGTGCTGCTCTAATTTCCCCTCAGCCAAAACCCCTTCGTGTCCCTCTTCCTCAGGATCTGCACTCCTTTTTCTTCCGTCCTTTCTACCCTCCACACCTCAATTTCCCCCTAATTCATTTACAAACAACCTCCTTCTCTTCTCTCTTCTCTCCTCTCCTCTCTTCTCTTCCATGTTCCTTAACTTCCCCCCCCTAGCTGTCTCGCTCTGCTTTCTGCTCTTGCATACACATTCTTTGCTCACTGACACCCTGTTTAAAAAACAACCAAAGAGGCAGCCAATAAGAGGGAGACAAACTGTACAGTTGCCATCACCAGCACAATCATTCGCTTCTCTCTCTCTCTCTCTCTCTCTCTCTCACTTCCCCCCACCACATTTTCTCTCTCTCTTTCTCTCTCTCCAAAACTTACTTAAGAGGACAAACATCATGTGGTGCTGGTAAGAGAAGAAGACAGTGTTGTGCAGTGACTGTGAGTCTCTGTTAGTTTTTTTTCTACATTTCTATGTGTAAAAGCCAGTGTTTTGGCATCCAAGGGCGTGCGTGTCTTTCTTCGAAGATCACTTAAGTGTAGCACTTTTAGAATTGAATTTTTTTTTCTTCAATTTGTTTAAACTGGGCTACAAACTTTACTTGGATCTAACCTTTCATTGTATACATATATCTCACGGCCCCTAGTCTTTCTGGATCCAGTTGGGAGCGGGTGGGGGCGGCTCTCACAGCAGGCATAACCCGCCTCTGAGTGTGTGTGTGTGTCTCTGTGTGTGAGCATGTGTGTGCATGTGACCGAATGCGTGTGCTCAACTCACACAAAGACACAGCGTCTTATATGTCTCCCAGCTGTGCGGACTTGGCCCACTAGTCGGCCATCCAGCAGCCAGGAATGTTTGGTGTACAACCCTGCTGGAAAGCCCCAGTTACCCACATACACACACACATACACACACACACACACACACACGCTCCCAGCCTCCTCTGGAGACAACATACTCCTCTGAGCAGGGGTAGACAGAGGGACGGGCCTCACCCCAAAGGAAGAATGGTTCAAATTCCACAGCTGATAGAAAAACACAGAGGAGTGGGACAGAGCGGAGGAACTGATGTCAACTCTATCAGACCCCCCCCCACCCCCCCATACACACACACACACCACCATCTGTTCTCTGCTCACAGTGTAGGAAAAATAAAATGGAGGAAACGAACAAATCAGGAAAGATTCATGGTGTGGCTGATAATTGGATGGTGTTTTGAGTGACGTCAGAAATACCAAGCTTCCTTCTATGCTTTGGCCTTTGTGTGCTTTACCACATACAGATATTACAGTGGCCACTGAGTGATTCCATCCCTTAGCTATGCATTCAAGCTGGACTCACTTATCCAGGCTGCAAGTGGTGGAGATATCTGATTTTGTATTTCAACCCAGCCAAGCAAACTACACCTTTGCAAAACAAAGACTGACTTACTGAGTCATTGCTTTATTACCAAAGAGAACCCAGTTAAAGTAGTCTGAAGCAGACCTGTATGTATAAAGCATATAACAACATTTTTATAATACAGCCTTTGTATTAGTGTGAGATACTTCATGCTGAGTTGATATTGAAAGTGCTGCTATTCAAGCTTTTTCCCCCCATAAGCATCAAGGAACCACTATAATATTTACTGCCTACTAATACTGAGACTTGAAACCATAAAGTGATTTATATTGCAGTTTTCTGAAATGTAACTGGTATCATTCCTCATTGTCACATTGTGTGATATCTCTCGAATATTATTTGTTGAATATGCCAGTGAACTCAATTTCCAATACTTTCAAACAGCATAATAACAGTAAAAGCTAACAAAAACAAAAGTGTCCCTTCAGGGCAGAAAACACTTGACTTTTATGCAGACTTTCTCTTGGGTTGACTTAAAGTCCCGCTCCGCTCAAAAATATGTTTTTCTTCTTGTTCCTTCAGTTGGCTGTTTGAGCTTCACTGTGCAGGATGATTGTATGTGCAGAGTTTGACACTAGAAGGCTGTTTTTACATGAATCTGCTGAAAGTGGAAAGTTTCTCTGAGCTCATTGAAATTTAGATTTTAAAAGGTGGGCATAGGAGCAGGATTTGTGACATCACAAATAATTTGAAAGCCAGAACTGTAGAAGTGCACAAACACTGAGAATGGACTTAAAGTGAAGTAGGAGTAAGTTATGTCCAGCAGTTCAACTTCTGAAATTAAATATATTTGCATATGCATAGATTCTTGTTTTTTTAATGAGGGAGAAGTAGTAGGTGTAATTTTAAGGATTTTAATTTTTTACTTTTTTTTTGTAGAAAAACCATATTAGACACAAATTATTATTCAAAATAGAGTAAACAGGTCTGGGTGGGATCTTTAAAGAGGCACGCCCACATAGATTTTATGAAGTTTCGTTTTTACCCTGGTCTAAGCAATAAAAATAAAAAAAGATAACTCCAAAGAAAGAAAAAGCAGATGATGACAGTCCAACGCAGCACCTCCTCTAAGATGCCTTGACGTCTTAGTTTGATGTCCCCAAAAAACTGAACAAATAATGTCCGGAACAGAAGTTTAAAACTGTTAAATTTCAGCCTCAGGTTTGTCTATAAGTGCAAAATTGTGAGCAACCCAAACTCACTGAGCCGTTATGCAACCTCTATCTGTCCACATGTGGTCTGCAACCTTGTGCTGCGAGTCTAAATCACAAGTTCAAACAAAGAGTATGTGTAATTATAACAGTGGCTCCTACCTTTAAGAAGACATCCACCTCTGGAAACTGTTCAGGTCTCTTTCCCCTTTGACGTCCACTTTCAGTTCACACCTCTCCGCTGCTCTTTTCCGCTCAGTTCCTCCTGCGCTGCGCTCGCCTCTCGCTTCTCCCCATCAAACTGCAAGGCACAAAACACATGCGATCACTCCAGAGCATTCCGCTGGATGACAACATCTAATCATAACTCACACGTTTTAACACTTGCGCCGTCTCAGCCAGGACTTGAGCGTCCTCAAATTATCGGCTTCGTTTCTAAATGCGCGTGTTTGGTGAAGATCTGCCAGAACTGACAGAAGCAAAATACTCCCGACTGTAGCCGAGAGACGCCAGGAGGAATGTAATTACATGAAGACTGCTGCATATTGCAAAACCTGCAGACATGCTCTTGTTTGCAGGCCCCTGCTATTGTGCTTGGGATCTGTCTGGGCTGTTGTCCGCCTGTGGTCCTGATGCGAGTTTTTTCCACGTCCCTTTGTTGTTTCTGTCACACCTACAAGGAGGGAGCACGCGGAGGAGGGGACCCTTGCCTCGACTTTCTTTTGTCTGTCTGTTTCTTTTTATACAGCAGTGCTGCTCGCCCTGTCTGGATGAGTCTTATTTCTTAAATTATGATTCGATACGGACTTTTACATCACAGATGAGCACGAGGGATTTTTCCACGAAATGTTATGAGCTCGCATTCATTTCATCCTCAGCGCATCTGTCTGATCTCACCTAATCTCATCTGTACTGATTTCCATTTATTTGATTTGTTTGATTTGAGCTACCTCGCGTGTTAAAAAAAAAAACAATAAACTGTGAGTCCGTTTGCCTTTTGTTTCACCCCCCCACCCCCCTTTTTTTTTTTAGCCCCACAGCCCTCTTTCTCACCAAATTTCTTGCCAGAAGTTTAGTCTTCGTTGGGGAGTGGGCTGTCGCTGCTCTCTCTCTCTCTCTCTCTCTCTCTCTCTCTCTCCCTCTCTCTCTCTCTCTCTCACTCCTCTCCTCCCTTTTCCCTCTCTCGGTGTCTCTCCCCAGCGGTGGCAGAGCCCAGTTATGTTTCACTCCAGTCCAGCCTTCAGCAGCAGCACGCCAGCGCACATCAAGTAGCGCAGTGACGACAGCCTCATTGCTAGTCACCAGTGCCACACCCATCCATTCATAAAATAGAGATTGTGCCACCCTCCAGTCCTCACAATGCGAAGCATGAGGTATCATAACATTCCTATAGGGACTGATAAAATGGCTACGATATACTTGTGTCTTATATGGTAGATAGTAATTTTGGATTCTAAAGAAATTAGTCATTTTATTAGATTTTTTCAGATAGACAACTAAGGTGGCAGCTGTCTGCTACAGTATATCCATAGAATATGTAGACCTACAGTGTATCCTATAAATTTGGCTATATGCAATAAATGTACCAGGCAGACAAAATAATGAATTTAATTGTCCCAGGAAATAAATCAGCAAAAAGTTTGATAATTGATTAATCCTCAAGTCATTTTTTAGCCAAAAACACCCAAAATGTACTGCCGCCACTTCCTCAAATATGGATATTTGCTGGTTTTCTTAATCTTCTATGATAATAAATTAAATGCACAATATGTAATTTCTGCTGCTAGGGGTCTCTCAATCAAAACAATAACAAAAGATGGCGTTTTATGACGTTGTGAAGTAGCGTGGGATCATGGGAGTTGTTGTCTTCATTGTTAAACAACCAGCTTTTCCCAGTTAG
Organism: Scomberomorus guttatus; assembly: GCA_038419695.1. NCBI lineage: Eukaryota > Metazoa > Chordata > Actinopteri > Scombriformes > Scombridae > Scomberomorus > Scomberomorus guttatus. Next base: position 15,117,282 of record CM076450.1, on the reverse strand, counting down.
GATAACTTCAGTGTTCATCGTTCAAGGTGTTTTTACTGGGAGCTGAATTATCTGCAGAGGTCTCCTCCTCTCTAGAACAAACAGACCCGGTGATTAAAACCGGTAAAAACACTAAAACACTATTAAAGAAGTTTCATGTAAAAAATCAGTGTTCCTTCTACACTGTTGGGCGGACACAGGACATCTAGAAGGGGCTGCTAGCCGAGCTGCTGCTAACGTTTGCTCAGCTTGTTTCTCTGATAAGTGAAGATTCAGACATTCAGCGTGTTTTTACCGGGAGCCGAATTATCTGCAGAGGTCTCTTCCTCTCCAAAACAAACGTACACAGGGATTAAAACCGGTAACACTGAACAAAGCAGTTTCACGTAAAAAAAAAGTGTTTCTCCGATGCTGTTCGGCAGGCACAGGACATCCAGGATGGGCTGTTAGCCTACCTGCTGCTAACGTTTGCTCAGCTTGTTTCTCTGACAGCTTAAGATTCAGACGCCCAATGACTAAAATCCTTCATCTGGTTCAAAGATATAGTTAAAAACAAACAAGATCTAAAAGGTTTACCGTAAAAATGTGGCTTAAAACTGAATAAAAGTCCATTTTTGACAGTTTCTGGTAGACAACCGACAAGCTGATGTATTATCTTGAATGTGTATACTCTTTGGTAGACGCCACTGTGGCAAACAGCCACAACGCCGACGTATTATCTTGTAAATGTATATTCTTTAGTAGACGCCACTGTGGTGGACAACCACAACGCTGACGTATTGCCGACACATGCTTCTTGTGCATGTATACTCTTTGGTAGAGGGGGTATGATGCTGACCAAATGAAATGGGCCATTACCTTGATTAAAATTATGGATTTCTCTGGGTTTGAAAATTGTTGGAAACATTTGGGATAATATAAGTACACAACTGAACAAAAACATAGGTCTAGTTATTTTTTGACATTTCAATGCTAACATATTATATCTTTAAATACTTTTTGGGTTTTGGACTGTTTTGGACTGTTGGTCAGACAAAACAAGACATTTTAAGATGCCCCCTTGGAGCCTGGGAAACTGTGAAGGCCATTTTTAACAATTTTCTGATATTCTATGGACCAAATGATTAATCGATTAATCAAACAACCAACTCTCAAATTAATTGTAATGAAAGTAATTGCTTGAATTGCTTGAGAGCACTTCAACAATGCAGGTCCTCCCTTCTTTGCCACACTGCTAACTGTGCACCTGCTGGATCTGCCTGTTTGAGCAGCGTTACATGACATTACACAATTCACCTTTGTTTTTATCCTTACAACTACCCACGCAGCTCATTTTAAAAGTACTTGGGTGGATATGCAAGTCTAGCAATACTCTGTTGTGTACACAGTGGGTTGCCACCCTTGGGGAGGATGCTGCTACAGCCATTGTTCAGTACTGATACTGAAGTATAGGTCTAAGTAGAAACTGTTAATCACTATCAACATCACATGCCGACGTTTGTGTTATTCAGTCAGTTTAGTAGCCCAGCCTCTTGTGCTAAGTCCCATAAATACAATACATACTTTTGACACCGATACCTAAGAGATGTCCAGTAAAACCATAGCATCTCCACTGGAACAAATGACTCACTGGCATCATGAGAACAGTTATCAGAGCATACAGAGCTGTGCTATTACTTCTCGTCTCCAGCAAAATTTTCAGTCAAGGAATCTGAACCAGCAACCTTCCAGTCATAATCCAGCTTCTCTATAACTTAAGCAACTATTATGCTGGCATAGACATTGTGCTTGGACTAAACTTGGCATCATGAATCATAAGAGACTGTTAGTGTCTTCAAGATTTTGCTGAACTTAGCTATGGAGATCTATCAAACCAAAAAGTATTAAACTTCCACTTAGAAACAGGATGGGACATGATGGCAAAATGATACAGCGCAACAAAAACCAAGCACTCTCTGATTTAGCCTTCAGCATTGACTCATTTGTTTGCGCTGTCATGGAAGTATTTCAGAACCAGCCTCCATAAGCATTTCTGAAAAAAAAAAAATCTCTGTGAAGGCATTTTGAACTTGGCAAAAGCATAAATGTCAGGCAGCTGAGGGGTCGTGAGAGGCCTCTTGTCTCTCAAAGATTCTCTAAGACTCCTGCTCAGCCAAGCATCTGAAACAGCCATTGTCCTGTGAAGGGAACAGAGCGACCTGCCTAGGCTTGCTCCTATCTCAGTGTGCATGCAAGTCCTAGGCAACCATCCTCAGGCAGTAGCCACCAGGCATGGGACTCATCACATATACACACAGATGCACACACACCAATATAGACGGGTGGTGGAACATAATGTTGTAGCCATGGCATGGATACCGTTGGGATGAACTGTGAATGCTAAAAAAAAAATATGCCTCATTTCTATTCTACACGCAATGTTTCCTGAGTTCTGCTGACATGTGATACACTGCAGGCCATATGACTATGTTTATGCATGTGCGTAGTCAGCTCTTTGCCCCCTCTCTACTTCATGGCGCACACAGGTGTACCGAAGCTTTATCTCAAAGTGTCTTGTACAGCACTTTTCCATTGCCAGTGGCTTCTGTTATAGCACTATTGATGCAGCCACATGGGCACAATAGGGGCATAATGGGGGCGTCCACATGGTTCACCCCTCTCTCGGTCAGGCTCTCTTCTGAGGGGGCAAACTGCTGATCCCATGGGTGTAAAAGGCCTGCGTCAGCTGAATTTCTACAAACAAACACAGTCTGCATGTACACTGCACCTCAACACAGACAGACACACAAACACATACAAGCACATGCACACACACACGTTCACAAAAAGGTGACCTTTGTCCCGTTCAGATCGATTTCACTCAGCAACTCTGTACCTCGACGGTGGCAAGTCAGGAGCCACAATGGCCTTTGACACCAGCCATCGGATGACCACAATAACATTTAACTTTGGCCGCAGACTGACCACAATGGGCCTCTCTTCGCCTCAGAGCCTCTGCTATTCTTCCCGCTGATCTCTCGGACAAAGCAGTGTTACAGAAGTACCAATTGAGCTTGAACAATCGCTCACAAAGGAGGCACTGACTTGGTGTTTCCAGCCCTCTTGCCAACTGTACCACTTTCTGGCCAGTGTCGTGTGAAGTTAAATTGGCATTATATGCAGCCATTCTCAGTAGGATAATGGCTACTAAAACTATGTATTACTAAATTATGTAGTGAATTTTCTAATTGAAATGAGCCACAGACTGTCAGATTCAGGTTAAGTTAGTTCTTGGGCATTATAATTCTTATATCGAACAGTTTTAAATCTAATTTCTTGAAAAAAAATTGCAATAATTAAATGTTTATTTAATGTTCTCATGGATGTAAGAACATTTTTATTTCAGGGGATATTTCAGGGGATTTACTGTTTACTGTAATTTCTTATGTTTGTTCCTTGCACAGGAACACACCGCTTTGATGATTCAATTCAATTCTATTAAATTAAAAATCAGATTTTGACAAGAATGTAGAAGACAGACACATTATCTTTTAATGTCCTTCAATAAAACATCTCAGAAGAAAACAGGAATTATGGCCAAAATTACATTAAGTAATGGCTATGAGTCAGAGACAGAGAAAGCGCAACCATTTCACACCACAGGATCCTGCTGAGCCAGGAGGTGGTGGGTCACAAGAAGAACAGAACTGGCTGCTGCAGGCAAGAAAAGCTGAGCTTGAACCTTAAAGACTCCATCAGGTTTCCATAGGTTAACTTCCCCATTTGTTTCCTGTTTGGGCCTAAAACATGGAGGGATTTGTGTAAATCTTTGTGATGACTGTGGGGCCATGTGTCATTTTGTCAGCCTGGACAGAGATCAGAGACAGGATGACATAACCCAGACCATGAGTTCATCCCTCTTTCTCTCTATGCATCCATCCACCTTCATCAAGTGGTGCCATCCACTCCTGGTCCCAAACAGTTTTGGGCGCCTGGCCTCCTTGGCCTACACACCGGGCTGCCTGTGTCCCTGCCGGGCGTCACTGAGGTACTATGAATAGACACTGGCGTATGTTCAGTGTTGTCAGCTGGGCATTGACACGTGTGGCTCATGTCAGCACGGCCGCAACGCGATGCTCCCGACTGGCGTCACTGCACCGACAGCACATTTGGGTTACCATGGAAACAGGGACGAGCACAGCTACCTCTGCCCTGACATCCGTTGGTTGTGTTTTCAAACTCTGATCTCTTTCTCTCTCTCTGTCTGTCTTTTTCTTCATGTCTTTCTTTCTCTCCCCTGCTTTTTCTTTTTTTTGTTTGTTTGTTTGTTTGTTTCTCTGCCTCTATGTACATGACTTATGACGTTCAGAAGGGAACTGGAGGTTTGAGATTCTATCCAGGGGGTTTTATATTCATGAGCTGTTAAGTCTGTGTCATTGTCATCTGTCTAATGAAAGACACAGAAATACACCCATGAACTGATCATGTGTGTATTCAAGCAGGGTCTGGGTCTACAAGTTCCCTTTGAGTACTGTGCAGATGTGTGTGTCTGTCTGTCTGTTTTCCTCACTGGTTAGTCATTAGCCAAAGCAGGAGCTTCTTGAGGTCTTCCAAGTACATGGCAACTGTCACGTCTCTCTCCTCCTCTGACTTTCTCTCATGGCCAAACTTCTCTCTCTTCGCCTCTCCCTCTGTCCACATAGGCATGCGGTGTGGGAGTGACTGGCCATAATAGAGGGGTGTGTGGGTCACTGCGTTTTTCACGGAGGTCCGACAGCTTTCTCAGGACAAATGAGCAGATTGCAGTGTTTGTACTTCTGCTCCATTTACCACTTTGTGTTTAATCACATATCATTTACTGTGTCCTGGTGGGCAGGCAGAAAGCCAGATGGGTGGGGGTGGGGGGTGGGGGGGGGGACAGGTACTAAGTTAACAAAACAAAACTAAAAAGGCAGGAGTTACTCTGCAGCTGCATCCTGTGCCCGGTGTTTCTTCACCTGAGTGTGTGTCTGGCACAGGTCCCTGCTTCCAGAGTCTAATATTTGGCAGGTTAATATCAAAACAGTGATAATCCTCTTCCTCTTCCTCAGTCGTCCTCCTGTTCCCAAGAATCATGATTAAATCTATTTTATGGTTTGAGCAAATATCTGGTAACATGTCTTTTCCTCTCTGAGCGATCTGGCACTAGTTCATCTACTTGGATGATTTACTGTAATAGACAGATGAAGCAAAGTACAGAAGTTCAATATAACAGTCCAGAGACAGGACTCACACTCTTTTTCAGCCTCGCTCTCTCATAAACCATGTGCGAGTACTCATATGTGATACTATGACACACACTTTTCAAAGGAGTCCTTTTATGTCTCAGTCATGGAAGGCTTCAGTTCATGTTCAGTGATTCCACAGAGACAAAAAAAAACTGAACAGACAATAATTAAGTCAGAGCCAGTCAGTTAAAATTTAAACCACTCTGACACCACTTTTATGGGTCATCGTCTGTGCATGGTTATGACTGTGTGGGTGCATGTACTGGGCACAGTTTTAATGTGTGTGTATTTGTGGTGCATGGGCATTAATGTTGAGTGACAGAACAGCTGGGGAATGTGTTGGGTAATGAGGGTCAGTAGGGCACCACTCCAGCTCAATTTTTATCCGATGTGAAATCTTTGTGTTTCAGCTTTTAACTACTAAATGTACAGTATGTCATCTTGACAAAATTCTGGCTATTAAAACAATTCAAGAAGAGATAAGGAAAATTCTACGAAAATCAATAATATTGAGTTATGGAATAGTTATGGGATTATGGAGAATGTGAAAAATAGTAAAATAAGCATCTGTGGATGCCTACTCGTCCAGCGTAAAAGACCACACCATGTGAATGTGTCTCTGCTAGGATAAGCGTGCTGAGTTACCATACCCCGGGCGAAAAAAAGGTTACACAAACAATGACAAAGAAGAAGTATGGACCTGAGCTGTGGAGGGAATTTTTAAGAAGATACATTTTGTTTCACCAATGTCCTTGTACATTCACCGAGCTTTGCTGAACATGTCGAAACAAACCCGGCCTTGATTAATGAACTCCCGACCCCTGATCCAACTACCCCCCACCACCACTAGCACACACACACATGCACTCCAGAGCTGAACTGGAGAGCCTCTGTTGAAACACAGCAGGTGCGATATGAAACTGGTCTCTCTGTGGTGGGGCTGCTAGGGTAAAATCAACCACTTAATATTTTTTTTCTTTACCTAGATTAAAAATAACAGTAGAAAAACACAATTTTTCCATACCGGGAGATTTTTAAAAAATGCTAAATGCACACACTTGGTTTTATAGTGTCTCTTAACAATGAGGTGATTTAAATGACTATTTCGTTTATATCTGTTTTCCATTGGTGTACAAGATAACCTCTGTATGACGTCTCTGCAGTGTTAGTTTGCCTGGGCTTTCTCCATAGCTGCCAATTAGGAATGGTGTGTGTGCTGAGGTGAATGCCAAGTTGGTCCACTCAGAGAGCCTGCATCTCTCTCTCTCTCTCTCTCTCTCTCTCTCTCTGCACATACAAAGAACAAAGAACACACATAACCCAATTTTTTTATGGAGATGTTTATGTATTTTGATTTCAGGTTATGTCCTGAAGTCACCCATTCATCTCTTTCATGTTAACTCAATTAGCAGTCTCACTGACAGAGCACAATGATACGGGTGGCCAGGATATTGCTGTTATTATTGCCGTGACTCTATTCTGAGACTCTGTCACCCACACACTAGAGGTAATGAGAGGGGTGTTTATGTGTGAGAAAAAGAGTGGTTGTAAATTAAAAGCAACCATCTTTAGGAGACATCTATTATATTCTGCACTACAGTAAAGGATTAAATATCCTTATCCCTCATCATTTAAAGATTTCTGATCATATTGTTAGAATTATCCATCGAAAGTGAGCTTGAACTAAACACAAACCATATAAACACATGAAAGGTATGCACAAACACTCACACAAACACTAACTCAAATCTGAGACTTTCTTTATTTGGAACACTGGCTGGAAAATAAATCCATCATTTGAATGGTGCCATCTGCACATATGGTCACATACACAAGTAGGCATAAACACACACACACACTAACACACACTCCAACGTCAGCACATCAACGTCAGACAATCCAAACAGTGCCCAGTGCTAGGCAACAATGCCATCCCAGTGCAGATGGCAGGGTCTGATCATGTTTATTTTACTCTAATCTAATGCACTTAAGTCCCATTACCTATCCATGCTTTCTAAATGACGTTACTGGGAATATACATGTGTGTGTGTACGTGCGTGCATTTGGAGAGGTCAGTACAGACCCACTAAGCGATTAAATGATTGTTGCATTTACTACTTAAATGGCAACATCATTTATAAAACAATTACTCCTGAAGGCAAGGATGGCGTCATGATGCCCCTAAAGCATGCCACTGCTAGCATTCAGGACAACAATAACCTGCTGCTGCATCTGGCTCTGCTGCTTTTTCCATAGTTTGCAGCTGCAGAGTGTAAGTACAGCATTCTCCCACTCTTCTGCTCCTGACCACGTCTTTGTATTGCGACACACCACATACCAGGTACATGGCTAAAATGATTACCCAAGTTGTGGGTCCAGGAGGTGAAGCCTGTGCATCTTTATTTCAACGAACTCCAACCTCCTGTCTTATATGAGGTACACTGTACGTCACTGTAATTTCTGCTTAGACATGCAAACACCAATGCCTACAACGAGTAACAATGAGTAAGCCTACAACGTAAAGTCTGACAACGTGGAAGATAAGACCTTTTCTTCTTTCATCCATGGAGCCTCAAATTGCCTTCTCATGAACCACGGTTTCCAGAGAACAGCTTTTGGATACAGTGAGTCAGTCAGTACTGTATGTTGAGAAATTTTCCAAAAATCAGAGGCAGAGGCCCACACAGGCAGGAAGGGTGGATTGTTCTGGCAAGATGCATGGGTGTGGCTTTCCATGCGTACAGGCTAATGAAGCACAGAGGCTGTGGCTGTGTAGGTGGGTGGGTTGGTTTGGCTTGTAGGTCTGCTATATAAATAAAGGTTATTATTATTAACTATAATCTACTTGGTAGGGAGTACATCGCCATCCACCTGGATGAGCTGTCCATGTCATCAAGCCACTTCAGTTACTCCACATTCCAATTATCATAATGAAATCACATGAAATCACAGATATTTAAACACCCTTTGTGTCCTCTACTGAACCTGTTCTACCAGCTGCCATGCCTGGGTGATATAATATTTCTGAGGATTGTGCTGCATACTATGTAACCATGTCAGTCACATTAAATAATTCAAGTCACTTTGAAAGGTACTCAATACCAATGCCACTGCTATAAGCAAGTTATATTACCAATACCAATACTTTTATCACTACCATCATTTGAAGAATATAAACATACGTTCCTACAAAACCTGGTTTCTTTTGCAGTGGCAAAATAAACCAAATTTCTCAAATAAACCAGTGTTCAGTGGTGTGATCCAGTGCCAGCTTTCAGTACGTTTACAATAGAGTGCTAGTTTTTCAATGCGACAGAAACATTTCAGTCAGTGCTCAAAAAGGACAGAAATTCAATATTCAACCCTACTTATGCATTTAACAAATAGTGAGGTTATTCCTATTGTATATCTTATGAGCCGCAACATTTACAAGCAAGCTTAGCTCCCATCATGCTATTTAGCAGCTCAGCCCTCGACCCTGCTCACCATCCCAAACTAATACATGATTGTATAATAAATGCTATCTGCAAATGTTATTTGACCTAGTTCTAGTTTTCACCTCTGGTTTTGTCTGCCTTATTTGCCTATCTGCACATCTGTCAGTCAGCAGTGGCAGTTTTTCAGGTTGTCAGTTTGTAGTCGTCCCCCCCCGTCCACCCCCACCACCACCCTCCCTTCCCATTTCAGTGTGTTTAAAATGGAAGATCTATTTATACAGCTTGTCTGCGGGAGCTGGTTTCCTGGTTGCTTCGTCATAGAGCTGGTCTGTCTGTGGCAGCAGGCTGGAGGGGCTTTAGGCTCTTCATCCCCCCTGGTGAGGCTCTATCCCAGCAGGCTTAGCGACACAGGCCCAGGCAGCTGCCACAAGGCTGGATGGGCATGGGATAAATGGCTCTTTCTCCACCAGAATAATGAAGAAAACACACAAACAATACAGCCTAAAAGATTTTCACTCTTTGATACCCACACAAACACATATACAGATACATACCACAGCCACTAACACATAAAGTCATACTGTAATTGGCGCTGATGCTTGATCCTTTTGCTGCGTTACTGTTTTTAATAAAAGATTTGTAAGGGGGAATATAAGTAGGATACCATTGCATACACACATGCATATGCAGTACACATAGATTCACATCCATAACTGAGAGCAGTTCATGTTGAGTTCTGATCTCCCCACATTGTGTGCTCAGCTGTGTAACACCTAAGAGCTGACTATTGACAAGTATTGCAGCAGCACACAGCATGAGTGGCCCCGGGGCTGTGTACGGGACTCGAGCGTCGCACAACTATTGACTGAGTTAACAAGGACTAAATGACTGCTGTTGTTTGTCTCCATGTTTTTCTTAGAAAAGTGATGTCATATTCCCCTTTTCTACTCTCAACCCTCTGTTTAAGAAGCTATTTTACTCAGCTTCAAATGTTCTCTGCTCTTTCAGTCCTTGGCTTATTTCATTTATCACTTTTGACCAACCTTTCCCTCCCTCTGTACTGTTCCAGTTAGTTATGTAATCTCAGTGTCCGTGTCATTGGGGACCTCATATTGACAGCTTAGTCCTCCACTGTCCCTCTCCAAGCCAGTGTAGTTAGCCACCCCGGCCCAGGCAGCTGGGAAGCATGACACAACATGACATACTGAAAATTATTGATTCCATAAAGACAGTGTGTGTGTGTGTGTGTGTGTGTGTGTGTTCGTGCCAATGTAGTGCATGTTAATGATTTACATTTGACCCAGCCATGTGCATTAACATGACTGTCGGTTGGTACCTAGCAAATTTAAGTTACATAATGTGTCATGTGTGCGTTCAAAACAGTCTTGTCAGTTGATGTTATGTGACCAGTGTTGACTGCGAATGAGAAAAGACTAGAACTCAGGGATTTAATACATTCTTAGCCCTAGACTGACAAACAGCACACAGTTCCTCACTGACCTGATTCTTCTTATCTTGTCACAATAAGGTGGGAAGATTACAGTGATACCTGGCTGCCTGACGTAAACTAAGAAAAACTCATGTGACCTGTGCTAAACAAGACCACATGTGCTATATATAGTGCTGCGTTGGCAAGATTTGTTTTCAGTAAATGCATGAACAGCTTGTCTCAATAGATCCTAGAAAAAAAATATCTCTGCTGTACTTTGCAAAGTTTTATCTTGTGCTGGTTTTGCAAAGTAATTCTGAAAAAAATGATTAATGGTAGTGAGTATGTTCCATTTGTTTTCAATAAAGTTCTTTCTAGTTCTTCATGTTTGTAGGAAACAGAAGGACCTTGTTTTTTCTATTACTAGACTAAAGCACTCTATTTACCAAGTTGAAATGCCTGTTAACTATAAAAAATAAAGTGTAACCAGAGAGCCTGGGTAATGAATACATTATAGACATCATAGGCATACTTGGGACAAAAACACACTTGCCTAAAATGTAGATGTCTTGGACTGTAAAAGAAAATTCTGATTTTAAAAAAATCAATATATAAAAGTTAATATCTAACTATAGATTCAAGTTCGTCACGCAAAGGAAGCCATCTAAGAAACTGACCAATACACTGAAAAGAAAATGTTTATCACTTCCTCTGCAATGTGCTCATGTTTACTGGCTGTGGTCTGTGTGCGGTGGCCTGCACACAGTATCCAATCACAATGTGGACCTTCTGGAATAGTTGGTGTGCAGTCAATAACCTTTTAGGCAACTCCACCCTACCCTCTAGTGAACTGTCTTTGTACTACTCTGTTATTTCCCTACCAAGAATTATTAACCCATAGCTCCATCTACTGGTGCATTCATGAAGTGTAAAAATCTTTACTGGTACAGTTGTTTCAAACAATATCCATTTTAAGCAGTTAATATGTTTGCATATAACAGCGAGTACAGCAATATCTTTATCTGTTCAAACACCAAGAATGATCAAATGAGCAAAATGATCAGATTATCCCAGAAGAATATTTAAATTAGAAAAGTTTAGTGCTCATGGCAACTCATTAAGTTCTTTTACTTTCTCATTTAGGGTTAGGGTCCGCTCCGCATCTGGTGTGAGACACCAGGAGACAACAAACAACGTTTCATTTCAAATATTTAAAGATTTTTGGTTTACATGAGTGATTGTATAGATGAAACACCAGATTATGTTGAAAATCAAGTATTTTTCAAGTAGTACAGTATATTCCAATTCAAGCATTGAAAAAATAATGGTTAAAATTAAGCATTTTCCAAACTTAAAGGACTTTGTACAAACTAGAGGAAGACAGACATTAAATTAGAGCGAGGAGGGGAAATGAAGAAACAAAAGATGGTGGAAAGGAACATAAATTAAGAGCAGACAAGTACAATGATGTATGAAAGAGGGAGAGAAATATAGAGGAAAATAAGAGTAGAAGAGCAGTTTATGTTCATTGTACTGCTGTTTCAAAGCTGCATTATACATTTCAGACAAAAAAGACTAAATTATTACAAAATGAATATAGTGTATTAACTTTTACTTACTCAAAGCCAGGGATCTTCTTGAGCAGCTGAAATTCCTCCCCAGACTTCCACACACACAGGTTGCCACCATCATCTGCACTGAGCAGATCAACTATGCACTCCTGAAGGGAGGGAGACAGCATTACCTTGCGAGGCAGCTGGATTCGAAAGATCACTACATCACAAGAGAATCCATCTTGTCAGGCTTCAAGTTATGCATTTGTAACCGAACCACCGGTGGTTCAGACCAATCAGTGTCGCGAATCCAGCTGTCTTGCAAGGTGAGACAGGGTTAGACAGTGACAGATGGTTCATCCAATCACCTGCCAAGTATTTTTTGAAAGTGCCTGCCCATTTCCATACAGTTCCCATGTACAACTTCTCAGATGGTTCTGTGTAACAAACCATCTGGCGCTTCAGTACACTGTTTGTTAATGTATAGATATAACAATGTGACTATACTGTGAATGAAAAGAGTGGAAAATAATTCATAGACATGATAAATGCAGACAGGTGTGGATGCATGGAGATATTTGATTTCATTTTAATGATCAGGTCCTGCCACTGATGTTTTTAATTATGTTTGTGTTATAATAATAGATCACATTATATGGGTATCATATTCTATTGTATCATATCACACTGACTAATATCTTGTGTTGCATCATATAACAATATATCTAATCATTTCATTTGCTACTTATGTAGCAAATCTTTTGTTCATAGATTCATTTTACCTGTAGGTGTTTTCGGAGTATCCAGTGCATGCCAGTACACCATGATGGACCCATCAGATTCATACATCTTGAAAAAATAGATGAAAGTTAGAGGCTGCAAAAAACACGTTTATTTATGTTCACATTTAAAATAGATTACTCAATGACCCACTTCTGTCTGGACCTCTGTACCACCATAATACACAACCACAGCCATGGATACAAGTAGCACAACTAGCAGTGCCTTGGACAGCAGAGACAGAGCAGACACATCCAAAAACTCACCTGGATGCCTTTCTGAGAGGTCACCACCAGCAGATCACGAGAGGGCAGAACACAAAACGCGGCCTATTACAAGATAACACAGGATTTCTTTATTCTTATGATGCAGCCAAATGTGAATACAGTATGTCAGAGCACAAAACCAAATTAATGCTATGTGAGGCAGTTATGGATTTTTTTTTTATTGTTTTAGCTCTGTACACATGGAGAATGGAAAATAAAACTATAATTATGACTATGTATTTTAGGAGTGTTTGACAGTGTTCAAATCCATATTGGTTGAATAGTGTAGTACTTGTAGCTATTTTTAATACCTGGTCCCCCAATTTTACAACATTGCAGCAGGACAATGATCCTACAGAAACAAACAAGGCAACCAAGGAGTTTTTAATGGCAGTAACAGTATTGGCCTAGCAGAGCAAGAAAGATGCGTGTCTGCAGGTGTTTATGGGTCACAGACATCTGCAACCAAATAGTAAATACTGTGGTGATTTTAAAGTCCTGCTCCACTCAAAAATATGTTTTTTCTTCTTGTTCCTTCAGTTGGATGTTTGAGCTTCACTCAAAAGTGAAGTGGAAAGTTTGTCTGTGCTCATTGAAAATCTGATTTCAAGTGGTGGGCCTACAAGCATGATTTATGCCATTACAACTAGTTTGGAAGCCGATCCATTGTGTTGGAATTCAGAGCCAGCACAACAAAAAATGTGATAACATCTGAATACTGTATGGCTGCACTGCACATTCAGAAAGAATATAACATACATCTGTTTCTTGGTAGCTCCTAAAGAACCACACGGATATCCTATCCCACCTGCTCTTAATAGTAATAGCTCACTCTGGATGTTAAAAACACACTGCAGAACTGTGGCCTGACCTGCATGATATTAACGTCATGTGGCTCCTTGCACCTGCTGGTACGGTGGGACTGCAGCTGACGGTGGGAGTAGTTGAGATTCAACACTAGGGAGTTATTAGTCCTTGTGAAATTCTTTATTTTTTCCCAGTAAATATATATACACACACACACACACACACACACACACACACACATATATATATATATATATATATATACACACACACACACACACACATATATATATATATATATATATATACACACACATATATATATATACATACATATATATATATATTTTTTTATATATATATATTTTTTTTTGTCTTTAATTTTTCTTTGGTTTGTGTTTCATATTTGACCCCAGCCTCTAAGCCAGGATGTCCTGCTCTGCAGCCAAGTCCCAAGCTGAGGTGGACGTAGGTCCTCTGTCCAAGTGACCACATCTGGTCGCTTAACTCAGGTCAAATAGACAGACATGTTGATCCAGGAGGATGCAGAGGAGGCAGTGGTGGAGATCATGGCAGAACTGTTGAGCCAGGTCATGGATGGCTGCCGAGATGAAAGAAAAGGAGCAGAGGAAGCATCTAAAACAGAAGACTCAGAGCCAGTGCCAGCAACTCCAGATGTCTGGGTTCAAGGATGTTTTCCTGCTGTATATCCTGCCCCTTCATCTATACCCACCTCACAAAAGGTATTTTTGATATGTCTCTTCTACAAGTCTCTTCTTCAAATTCACATTTGCTATCAATAGTGCTGAACTGGCAAGATTTGATTTCAGTAAATGCATCTGCAACAGCTTGTCTCAACAGATTTCTCTGCTGTACTTTGCAAACTTTTATCTTGTGCTGGTTTTGCAAAGTAATTCTGAAAAAAATGATTAATGGAAGTGAGTAGGTTCCATTTGTTTTCATTAAAGGCCTTTCTAGTTCTTCATGTTTATAGGAAACTATTTACCAAGTTGAAATGAAACTGTAAAATAAAGCATAACCAGAAAGCAAGGGTAATGAATACAACATCATAGACACACTTGGAGAAAAAAAACACACACTTGCCTCAAATGTAGATGTCTTGGACTGTAAAAGAAAATTATGATAAAATAGGCAAAGGAGGCCATCTAAGAAACTGGCCAATACAATGAAAAGAAAATGTTTATCACCTCCCTCTGCAATGTGCCCATGTTTACTGGGCAGTGGCCTGCACACAGTATCCAATCACAATGTGGACTTTCTGGAATAGTTGGTCTGCAGTCAATAACTTTTTAGGCAACTCCACACTACCCTCTAGTGAACTGTCTTTGTACTACACTGTTATTTCCCTACCAAGAATTATTAACCCATAGCTCCATCTACTGGTGCATTCATGAAGTGCAAAAATGTTTACTGGTACAGTTGTTTCAAACAATATCCATGCCAGAAAGAATGATAGAATATTTTATTACTTTTTAAAGCTACATTTACATACATGTAAACATTTGTACTTAAAATATTTATAGAAACATGTTACTTTCACATTACTTTGCTATATGCTAACCGGCCTCTAACCCTTGTAGATATAGAGACAGAAATGCCATAAAACAATTCATCTCCCAATAAAGATGATGTGAAATACCTACCATCCTTGCAGAATCTCAGCCTGAACCTAACCTGACCACTTTTGACGCACTGGGTCAAATGATCTTTGCAGAAACAACCCAATACATCAACTTTACATTCATACACTCAGCCTTAATGAAGGCAATGTCCTACGACTGTGTGTAGCGGATAATCTCACTCAGGTCATAGCCTGTCACTGCAAAGGCATAACCATCACCGTCACAGAACTTGGCGCCACAAATTTGTGTGTCTGTCACACACTCATTGTGCAAATGGGCAACCTGTGAGAAAATGAGAAAAAAAAACTCAGTCAAAGCCTCATTGAGAGAAAGAGAAAAATGATGTGATATACATAATATTGAACCTGGGGGATATCAATTAAAAATGTGCCTTGATTCTGGACTTAGCTGGACTTACCTCCACACTGTTGGTCTCTGGGGTTAAAGTCAGGTGCCACACCCTGACTAGAGAGTCCTCAGCAGCAGATAGTAGCTAAAGCACACAAGCAGAGGGTCACAAAAAATGTATACAGTGATATGAGGAATGCCCTAAATACTGACTGATCATTGAGAACTACCTGGACATAATAAAACATCTCTGACAACAGCAATATAAACTCCAACAATATAAACTGCTATATGGTTTCTAGAACTCACCAGTCCAGAGAAAGGAGCAATGTCCAGTGAATAGATCCAGCGAGCGTGGGCGTTAATCTCAGCGTGCAGAATTCCCGTCACTGCCTCATAGAGACGGATCTGGCCTGTTCCATAACCTGCCACCACTGTACCTTTCCACAGCTTGACAGATGAGCAGCTCATACTGACAGGAGTAAAGAAGACGGAGAATCATTGCAATTAGGGAAATAAAGACATGGTGATAGAGGAAAATGGACATTAAATTAAATTAGAGCGAGGAGGGGAAATGAAGAAGAAACAAAAGATGGTGGAAAGGAACATAAATTAAGAGCAGACAAGTACAATGACATATGAAAGATGGGGAGAAATATAGAAGAAAATAAGAGTAGAAGTAGGAGTTTATGTTCATTGTACTGCTGTTTCAAAGCTGCATTATACATTCAAGACAAAAAAAGACTAAACTATTACAAAATTAATAGTGTATTAACTTCTTACTCAAAGCCAGGGATCTTGTTGAGCAGCTGAAATTCCTCCCCAGACTTCCACACACACAGGTTTCCACTATCATCTGCACTGACCAGATCAGCTATGCACTCCTGAGAGGAGGGAGACAGCAGAGTGGAGAGAATTATGTCATTCATAGAATGGTTGTAATTCCTCGAAGTGTTATATAAAGTAGTCATTTATTTAAATAGTAAGTAATTTATAGAAAAAGTTAAGGCTATCCGGCATCAACAAAGGTTCAGACAGTCAAACGACAGACAGTACATATATTGCACAAATACACATACACATGCCATACCTGGCTGCCAGAACACTCTGAGGCCATGTCAGTGATGGAGTCCTTGTGTTCCTCCAGGACCTCGGACAGGGTGATATTACTGCCTTTACTGGGAACATCAAATACTAGAATGGCACCAGATGACACACCTAGAGTGAAAGAGACAAGTAGACTATAGAATTGTGCTATTATGCTAATACTCTGATCAAACTAGCCAAAAGAAGAGTGTATTTCACTCAGTACTTACCCACACATATATAATTCTCCCACACTGCTGATATCCCTCGAGCAAACACGGCCTGAGCTGGAACACAAGTAAGTTCTGTGAGTGCTCTAGTTTTAGTATAAAAATCTGGATGAATATTCACACACACAAAAAAAAAAAACAAGCAGTATCTATAAGTGGACCTGACAAAGTCAGATCCACGTCAGGTCCTGCCACTGACGTTTTTAATTATGTTTGTGTTATAATAATAGATCAACTGCACGAACACATTATATTGGTATTATATTCTATTGTATCATATCACACTGACTAATATCTTGTGTTGCATCATATAACAATATATCTAATCATTTCATTTGCTACATATGTAGCAAATCTAAGGTTTATAGATTCATTTTACCTGTAGGTGTTTCCGGAGTATCCAGTGCATGCCAGTACACCATGATGGACCCATCAGATTCATACATCTTGAAAAAATAGATGAAAGTTAGAGGCTGCAAAAAACATGTTTATTTATGTTCACATTTAAAATAGATTACTCATTTTAAATGAATAAATGACTTCTGTCTGGACCTCTGTACCACCATAATACACAACCACAGCCATGGATACAAGTAGCACAACTAGCAGTGCCTTCGACAGCAGAGACAGAGCAGACACATCCAAAAACTCACCTGGATGCCTTTCTGAGAGGTCACCACCAGCAGATCACGAGAGGGCAGAACACAAAACGCGGCCTATTACAAGAAAACACAGGATTTCTTTATTCTTATGATGCAGCCAAATGTGAATACAGTATGTCAGAGCACAAAACCAAATGAAAAATGTAGTTCACAATTTTTCTAATAAACTTTCTTATTTTTTTTATTCTGGAACTTTTAATGAGGGAGAAGGAGAAGATGTTATTTTAAGGAATTTAACAAGACAATTAAAATTTGAAACCATATCAAACAATTTATTATTCAAATTAGAGTATTTCATGTACATCTGGAGGGGATCTTTAACTTGTTAAATTAGCTCCTCTCCCCTAAAATTGGGAGACCATCTATAAATAGAGTTACAATTGCTATCTAATGTGAATACACAGAATAGATCGCTCTGGACGTATAAAACACACTGCAGAACTGTGGCCTGACCTGCATGATGAGCGATGTGCTCGTAGCGACATTTGGTTCCTTGGACTGCAGCTGACGGTGGGAGTAGTTGAGGCCGTCCCAGGACGCGCTGACCATGTTGACCACATTTGCATGGACCACCGTGAAGTAGGTGAGACGCCGAGGGGCGATGCGCAGCACGCTGAGGTTGTTGTACAGCGCAGACGCGCTGTTTTTGATCTGGATGCTCTTTTCTTTGTGATACATTGAGCAGCCTTCTCTGAACAGCGCAGTTGAATGGCAGTGTGTGATCTGGTGTCAGTCTAAGAGAGTCTGGTTAAGTTAAACTAGCAATTTCATGAAAAACACACCGCTCTGTAGTAGGAAATGATAGTGCTTAACACTTAACGTTAGCTTACTAACCTAGCGGTTAACATTAGCAGCAAGCTAGGTATGTTAGCGAGAAGCGAACTGCGATTGGTTAACTGTTACGTAGCCAAATAAAAAGAGGACAACGTTACTGTTGTGTGACAAAAGATTACATAGCAATTGGCTCTTCCTCCATTAGCGCTGTCATGGTCGACAATTACAAATACAGTTCACGTAAACAAAGCACTTTTCTAGCTACCGTTAGCAACAGGATTATCTCCGCGTCCTCCGCAGCCATAGAGACAACGCCGCCTTTACGTACTACGTCGTCCTTGCGTGCTCGGTTGCTGAGTAACCGTAGTCTACACGAAGCAGAGGATGCAAAGAAGCGATTGTAAGGTAATGCTAAATGTTTTCAACAGACTTGAGTTCATAACGTTAACTAATATCAGTGATTCCTTAACAATTACTATTACTACTATTAGAGTTAACTAGTTATGTTCCTTGGTTTTCCAAACGCTAAAACTTAATTCCACTAGATTATTTGGCTAGGAAATTTTGAGTTTGGTCCCAACCGTTGACCTTTCTTTACACTTGCATCCCGTGCTGTCCAATAACTAAATGATTACTCATTATGTTGACCCTGATTTAACCTCTGTTTAGTGTTTAAATACTGCGAGTAATTACAGTCAGCCAAATGTTTTGTGTTCATAAGCAAACTTAAGTCTTGTTATGATTAGGAGAAATAAAAACATTGTCAGGTTTGAACACCAGAGAGTGCTAATGTTTACCTTATGACATTTTCACACCAACATGCAACACTAAGTACTGATATTAGTCTTTGTGAAATTCTTTATTTTTTCTACATTATCATAAACATCTTTGTTTTTATTGTCTTTCATTTTTCTTTGGTTTGTGTTTCATATTTGACCCCAGCTTCTTAGCCAAGATGTCCCGCTCTGCAGCCAAGTCCCAAGCTGACAAAGGTGGACGTAGGTCCTCTGTCCAATTGACCACACCTCGAACCCAGGACCCGGAAGTGGAAGATGTTATCCCTGGTCGCTTAACTCAGGTCCAATGGACAGACATGTTGATCCAGGAGGATGCAGAGGAGGCAGTGGCCGAGATCATGGCAGAACTGTTGAACCAGGTCATGGAAGGCTGTTTCAGGGCATACATTAAAAGACAGGTAAAACTGGAGGCAAATACGATTTTCATTTTACTTAAATGTAATTACCATCTTACTGATTTACATTTGTGAAGAGAATGACAAAATAAATATGTTCCTCTATTTTCATCCATTTCTGCCACACATGTACAAGATTTATGATGTTGCCCATCTGTGCCTTCAAGGTAGCACCTTTCTCCATATCCTGGGCCAAAAGTTACCTCATACAGATTCTGGAGCGGCAATTCCTGTGCCTAGATGAAGGAGAAGGACCAGAGGAAGCATCTAAAACAGAAGACTCCGAGCCGATGCCAGCACCTCCAGATGTCTGGGCTCAAGGATGTTTTTCCGTTGTACATCCTACCCCTTCATCTAAACCCACCTCACAACAGGTGTTTTTGATATGTCTCTTCTACAAGTCTCTTTTTCAAATTTCAACTATAGATATCTACAGTATATCCTTACCTGTATATTTATTTCTAACAGGAGATTGATATTTGCCAGGCCCCAGGACGAACAGAGCCAAGAACCAACCAGCAATGTAATGTTATGGCCCAAACAAACAGCTCTTCAAAGCAATCTGAGAAGGAAATAAGTCCCAGCAAGGCTGTCGGTGACAGGAGATACAAAGTGCTTAGCCCTCGCTCCCCACCACAAATAAATCGAAAGAAAAAACAGCAAGATCATTTACCTCCCAAGTTTGTTGCAAGCAAATTTCTGCCATCCCTGTCCTGTTCATTAGAAAAAAAGCACATGAAGGCAGAGGGTGAAAGTAGATCACAGTCCGTTTATAATCAAGCGACTGGATCATTACATCGGCATAAGGACTACCAATCCATACCAAAGCTTGATCATTCCTGTCTGCCTCGACACTGCATCGTTCCGCAGTATGAGATCTTAGATAACAACAACACAAAACCCAACTCCAAGAAACCACATGGACTATCCAAACTAGAACCAAGATATAACAAGCAACAAACTAAGTGGACAGTAACCTCATTGAAGCCATTAACCAGCTACGAGGATCAGCCAGCAAAGAGGAGAAATGAGGCAGATGTCTTGCTGAGGACGTCATTTCCCTCTAGACATAGAAGAGAAGTGATGATGTCCTCTGGCCTTCTGAGGCTGGACGCCATGGATTTGGCCAAGGGTGTGTCTCTCCTGGATCCTCAGGCCGCAGAAATTAACCCACTCAAATTTAAACCTCAGGCCCACTTTACCAAGCTGAGGCCAATACAAAGTGATGCTGCTTTGCCGCTGTTCCCTGTGGATCAGTTTACCACAGCGCCACCACCTCAGGTCACCCCATTGTTTCGATCTTAGAACTATTGGGATAATACATTTCATAGTAGCTGTATCTGGAGCAGAATGAGCAAAATGTTGATGAAAAAAGGTGCTTCTAGTATACAGTGAAGCCACATCTTTATGTATATGTTGTAAAAGATGATTATACATGTTTGGACTGTGACTTTGATTGTGACATTTTTCACTCTACACATCTACAAGCTGATAAACTGTGGAACAATATATTGTCAATGTTTTCTATCTACATGTATAATTATATTTTAAAAAAAAGAAAATTATGTGTTCTATCAATGCCTCTTACAAAATATGACAAAGGTAGAGATAGAAGTGTTTCATATCCAAACACTGAGAAGCAGGGAAATTAGATTATGCTATATCTTAAGACTGGGGGTTCTTATGAGGGTTTTTGTTTTTCAAGTCTATTTACAGTCCCATGTCCATCCTTTTCATATGCAGAGATCAACACTTTGTCAGCAGAAACTGCTCAAATTGATTACTCAACCATAAATCATATTAATTAGTCTTACTGAACTTGTACATGTGAGTATGTGTATGTGTTTGTATGTAGCCTATGTTATACTCATTTTCTGTGCCATTATATTCTCATATACATGCATACCAATAATATGCAGCTGCTGCAAAGATCTGCTATTTTGACTGAAAAAGTTAAAAACATAATTGTGATAATATTTAATTTGTTTTGTAAAATACATATGTTAACTTGATTTTGAATTCTATTTATTTACAGCTTGGTCGTGTCTGTTGTATTGTTCAACACATCAAAATGTGAAGATCCTGACACACCAGTGGCTCTAGAGCAGTGGTTCCCAACCTTTTTGGCCTGTAACCCTTTAAAATAAAGCAAAGTCACCTGGGACCCTTCATCACATGTTGCATTGTTTACCATTTAAGTTACCGATTATTGTCTTGATCCATCGGTTAAACCTTTTGTACATAAAATGTCTGAAAATAGTGAAAAATATCTGTTAAAGTTACATCTTCAAATGTCAGTCCAAAACCCAAAGATATTCAGTTTATCATCATGTTCGACAAAGAAAAGCAATAAATGATCACATTTAAAAAGCTGAAGCCAGCTTATTTTTCATTTTTGCTTATAAAATGATTATTTAATTATCAAAATAGTTTCTGACTAATCTCTAGATCAGCTAATCGATTAATCAACTAACCGTGCAGCTCTAGAAAGAGGACTTATTTTGTTTTATTTGAATAACTTTTAAAGGCTTGAGGAGGTAAAATACAGAAATCCACAAGAAATAAAGCAAAAATTAGAAGAAAGCTTGAAAAAGCTTTTCTGTATCCTATCCTGTCCTATCATCTCACGACCCCTTTGATTAATCCAGCGACCCCTTGTGGGGGTCCCGACCCACAGGTTGGGAGCTCACTACTGTAGAGCACGCAAGTCTGCTCATGCAACCTATCTTGATGAAGCCGACAGGAAGCTCGAGGAGCAGCGACCCAATCAGCACTCACCACCGACGCTTCTGGACCAATCAGAGAAATATTTTGCTTAGTAGCACGTTTAACTGACCCCTATGCACATGTGAGAGGCAATGAAGGGGAAGCAGTGTTGATGAAAACTACCACAATATCAGCTTAAACACCACTTTGCGAGCACATCGGACATGAAAAAGAAACAGACAGCTGCAGAGGTAAGACTGGCGACATGTAATATGGCTTCACCTGCTCGCTGGCTTAACGCTATCTGCCGCTTAACACGCGGGGAAGTTAACGCTACTCTCAGGTGTATGGAGAGCTGCTGGCATGCTTAGCCAACAATTTTCGTTAAAGAATAGGGTCACAACATTTCAAGTCCGTCAGGTGTCCATATGAACAGTGAAAGAGGCTTTCCTCGCTGTAATCATTCCTCCTGTTCATACTGGCTGTTTAAAGATCCCCTTCAAATGTGCTTTCAATGTAAGTGATGGGGGCCAAAATCCACAGTGAGTCATTTTGTGCAAAAATGCATTTAAATGTTTATCTGAAGCTTATATGAGGCTTCAGCAGTCTGAGTTAATCATATCAAGTGGATATCTGCCACATTTACAGTCTTTTTAGCATCAAAGTCCCTCTGTGTTTCCTCAGACAGTGTTTCTTTGTTGTGGTGGAAGTATAGTAATAAAAAGAGGGACCAAAAAGACTGTAAAGTTGAAAGATATCTACTTGATTTGACTCATTTGGGCGGCTGAAGCTTCATATTAGCTTCAGATAAACTTTTAAATACATTTTTGCACAGAAGGAGGCTTGTCCCCCATCATTTACGCTGTAAGTCCATTATGAAGGGATCTTCTAATGGTCAGTATGAACAGGAGGAATGATTATGGCAAGAAAAACAGGTTTCAATGTTCATTTGGGCTCCTGACTGTTGTTTTAAGACAGACTAGACTTGAAAAAAAAGAAAAGAAAAGAAAGATTAAATATCTGATTTAATAGCCGATCTAGTTATAAAACTTTCGAGAAGTACATTAAGATAATTGAGACATGTGCTTTGTACAGATGATTTTGCCAGACTCCTCTCATGAGGAGGAGGAGGAGGAAAACGAAGCTCCTGCCAAAAGGAGCAAACCTGAGGAGGTTGAAGGGGAGGAGGTGGTCTATCACCCGGTGAAGCTGTCCCGAAGTGATCTATACAGACCTCCCACAGCAGAGGAGCTAAACCAGCTGAAAGAGGCGGAGAGCCTGTTTCATTGCAGCCTGCTCAAAATGCAGGTAAGACCTTCTGACTTACTGACATGAACCTGAAAGAGAAGAGTGACTTTTTGAAATCAGAAGTTAAATGACCCGGGGTTGTGTAAAATGTTCGTAATCTATCGCCGACAACAGATGGAAGAGCTGCTGAAAGAGGTTGCCCTGAGCGAACGCAGGAAAGGGCAAATCGATTCCTTCGTTCAGACGGTCACCAAGCTGCTCCAGACTGTGCCGCAATCCCCAGAAGTTGAGGTACTTTGTGGCTCCGCTCCATCCATTCTGCTCTGCACAGGTTTACACACGGGGACCTTTAACCACATGTTTCTACTCAATCGCTCCTTGTGTTCAGGTGAGTGACCTGTCATGGCTGTCTGGTGCAGTTAAGGTTCCTTTCCTCCTGGTACCCAAAACACCAAAAGGCAAGTTCCACATGGCACCTCCCGCTTCTGTTGACCTGATCGGCAGCTATCCCCTGGGTACATGCACCAAACCACGCATCATGGTGGACCTGGCTGTCACAATCCCAGCTGTGAGTTAACTGCCCTGTTTTTTGTTTTTTTTTTTTCATTTTACTAACATTGCTTGAAGCCTTGAGAGTAAAGTGTTAAGAGTCATGTGCTGAATGCAATATGACAACACACAAAGTCGTTCATAGTAGTTCTGTCTCCTTATTTTTCCGTTATTAGGATATTCTCCACCCGAAGGACGCCCTGAACCAGAGGTATCCCAGAAAAAGGGCTCTCTACCTGGCAGGCCTGGCTCAGCATCTCATGTCCTCCTCTGACATCGGAACCATGCGCTATTCTTGTCTCCATGGGAATCGACTTCGCCCTGTTCTCCTGCTGACCCCTCCAGGTATTTAACTTTTAATTTACAGCATGTGTCAAAGAGTTTTTTTGTTTGTTTTTTTTGGGGGGGGGTTGTGCGTGTGGCAGCCAGGATGTGTTGTGCTGTTGTGATTTGTGTCCCGTCCCTTCAGGTAAAGAGTCTTCCGCCTTTACTGTACGTGTTCATGCCTGTCCGCCTCCTGGATTCTTCAAGCCCAGCCGTTTCCACCCCCAGAGGAATAACATCAGGACAGAGTGGTACACTGGGCTGGAGGCCTCACAGCCTGGTAAGATTGTTAATTTATGAGGTTAGCTCCTCAAGTATTATCCCTCACCATCATCTGCATTCACGTTTCCGCACACAATGGTCGTCTTCATAATCAGAAGCACACTGTTTTTCATTGTTTTCAAATGTTACTGTCATCTAGACTCATTTCTTCTCTTGTTTGTTTGTTACAGAGAGCAGTGAACCTGCTACTCCGCATTACAATAGCTCTGTTCTGGGGGATCTTCTGCCCAGGGCTCACCTCCAGTTTCTTTCTGCTGTCAGCTCTCAGTGTTCAGCTTTTCCTGATGGGGTGGCTTTGCTCAAAGTCTGGCTCCGTCAAAGAGAGCTTGACCAGGTAGGAGGCTTGCAATGGCTCACTTGCTCTTTTTTTTCTTTTTTCTTTTTTTTATACATTATATTTATTCATTACTCGTCTGACACTGTTGTCTCACCTCACCTCTGTATTGCTCTCTCAATTTCTTATAGGGCACGGGTTGTTTTAATGGCTTTCTGGCTTCAATGCTCTTGGCATTTCTGCTGACCACTCACAGAATCAGTAGCACCATGACAGCCTATCAGTTGCTTCGAAACAGCTTGAACTTCTTGGGTAAGCAAACCAAATCCACTAGAGCACAGTATTATATAAAGGGCTACATGATAAACATGTACTGTAGTTGTGCTTACAGTGATTTGTTTGGATATCTTGCAACTTATCCACCTATCGTTCTAATTCTCAGCATCTACAGACCTGACGGTGAATGGAATTAGCCTAGCAAAAGATCCTGACTCTACAGCTGTGAGTAGCTTAAACTTAAAACCTGTAAATGTGATTTATGCATACTTTTGTTTATCACCTAAATTAATCATTATTGTCCCTTCTTTTTACCTTTTTTCCTGCAGCCATCACTTGCAGACTTTCACAATGCCTTCCAGGTCGTGTTCATCGACCCCTCCGGACATCTCAACATGTGTGCTGACATGACCGCTTGTACCTACAAACAGGTATATCCTGTGAATAAATGTGTTCAAACAAGATCAGTTGTTGAGATTTTGCAACAGGTTCTGACAGTTTTTAATTTATTTCTCAGCTGCAGCATGAGGCGTCCGTGTCGATGCAGTTCTGGGACGACCCTACAGTGGACGGGTTCCACAGTCTCCTCATGACCCCCAAACCCATGATAAGGACAAGCGACCACGTCTTCCAGTATGGCCCTTTTCATCAGCTAAAACCTATTTACATCCAGCTTGTGAACTACATAGGCAGCTTAATGATTGACTTTCCCATCTTCATGCTGCCATCTATTCAGTTTTTTCCTCTTTGTCTCCTACTCAGGTTGTGTGAGCCGGCGAAGCTTCAGTACAGCTGTAAGAAACTGAATCTCCTCAGCGAGCTGATGGACCACAGTGGAAACTATGTCCACACCGCGCTCCCTTTTATTCTGTCACTGCTTCAGCGAGGTCTGGGCCAAAGGATCAGCCTCCTCACCCACTCCCTCTCTCCTGATCCTGAGGTGGGTGGGATTTCCATTCAGGGGTTGCATTCATCCATGTCTGGCTCACTCAACTGGCAGAAAGTGGACAGATATTGGTTTCATAACAGACCCTTTTCACGGCAGACATGTCAACGCAGGACAAGGACGGGTAGAATTAATACCAATGACTACATCCTATTTCTCACTAACATGCCTTACTGGAACAATCAGTGGCATGGAGCCACTGTTAACATTATTAATCATACCTGTGCATTTCCTGCTTTGACAAGTCAAAATGTTTGCAGTGAAAAGGGTATTATTAGTGTAAGCTACTATTAACTATATCCTGTTTGAAAACAGCACTGACACTGCTACCATAATGGTTTTCATGTTTTTCACTTAACAAAGCGTGAACTTATCTGTTTCTTTCATCGCAGTGGTCCGTGGAGAGTGAAGCCCCAAAGCACAAAGCCCAACCTCCTCTCTCCTTTGGTTTGCTGTTAAGGCCAGAGCTGGCAGCCTCTGTCCTGGAAAGAGGACCACCTGCAGACAGCCCCAAGGTAACATCCTGTCTCTTCTCTGTGCATGTGTAGTGTTCATTGCCTGTTTTTCTTATGGTGTTAAAGATATCAAGGTCCTTTCACTTTACTCTATACAAGTGCGATAATCTTTTTTTTAAGATATAAAACTGTTGTAATAATCTAACCAAATCTGGCACTTCTGACTTAACTCACATTCATTTAAGCTTTTCTTATAGCATGCAAAAGAGACAAACCTATCACATAACTGTATAAAATTTGTACTTGTTTGTCAAACTGGTTTGTGTTGTGTAGACTTGTTCCTCAATCAGTTGCGTTAATCATGTTTGTGCAGTGATTTATTATGAACCACGGTGGTGTTCTTCTGTTAGGCGGCCGAGTTTCGTCAGCTGTGGGGCTCTCGCTCGGAGCTGCGTCGCTTCCAGGACGGTGCCATCACTGAGGCCGTGCTGTGGGACGGAGAGAGCATGTGCCAGAAACAGCTGGTCCCCAAACAGATTATCACACACCTGCTACAGCTGTATGTATTTTATCTGGGCATACCACACAGAGAGACAGAACATGCATACAATACTGGTAATTATACAGTGGTTAGTTTGGCAATGTTAAAACAGTTTGTTCAGACAGAGTTTAATATTACAAATATTCAGTATGCTATTATTGTAACAACGGAAAAATCTATTTTTCTGTTTTTAAACTGTTTTTAAAAGAAATCAAAATCTTTCTCTCTAAATGTGTGCACAAAACCTCCACGTACAAATCATAATACCTTTTGTATGGAAATGGAAATGAGGCATATGAAAGATTGCAGCTTAGATACGCTGTTGGCAGCCTCCACTAGAATGTTTGTGTATGTCTGGGGTTTGATGTTGAAGGATGCCATGGATGTGTTGTCAGATATGTTGTTGACATAATTTTATCATTGGCTCACTGCCCACTGCTTCAAGCCAGGAGTGCCATTGAGTCAGGTGAGGTCATGATACAAAGTTGGGAAACAAAATTGAGTTATAGTGAAGTATGTGCAGTTCTGTTCAGGGGAGACATTTTAAGTTTTTGACATTTTTAGCAACAGCAGACACAATATTTCAACAATAGATCACCTGCTGTCTTAATAGCATCGCCATCGTCCCATTATCCTTTCCTTAACCCTTTAATGTCCGATCCAATCAAGGCATCTATCCAACTTGTACCTGCTGCCTTTTTCCCCTTCAACTGCTCTACAGTAACTTTAGTCTATTATTGGTATAGTTAGTAAGTTTACATCTCAATCATGTAGAGTCACGCAAGTTACGGATTTCTGTTTACAAAAATCATCATGTCAACATGCTCTGGGCTCAGTCTTGTACGCATCGTTGCAAATGTTTGTCCAGCCTCTGACAATAGAGACGGCAGCGAGACCCCAGGTACACATAAATAGTGTCTCGCTAAAGTAGCCAGTTTGGGAAATCTTGGTCCATTTACCCTCCACCAGTCAAGAGGGTTAATATCCAGTGATGGAGCGATGTCTCTCAAGTAGTAATCTACCTGAGCCTCGGAGTCTGTGGCATAGGAGGAACTGTAATTGTCTCCTAGGAGCAACATCATGGTGTTTTTGGTGTCACTTTTCATTTGTGAGGGCATAGCCACCTGGCTAATATCAGGTGTGACCAGGGTCTCCTGCTGTTCATCCTTCGTGCCCACAGTGGTTGTTATCACATCTAATCTTGAAACCAGCTCATGCAGTTTAACCTTTGCAGCCAGTCTCCCCGTTGGTGTCAGGAAGCTGAGATGTTTGTGACGAGGGTCCAGCATAGAGGCGATCAGAGCTGGTTTGGAGGCGAGGTCATTAGACTCAACCTGCAAACAGTGAAATGAAATAACATTGATTAAGAATCATGATGCAGATTATTTCTATATTTCACTGAGCACAAACTGATTATCGGCATTAGTTTATGCTTACCTCCATGTTATTTCTAAGTGACTTCTGAACTTTCAGCTTGAACTCTGAGACTTGTTCCACATCGTTCTCTTTTGGCACAAGGTGAGTCTGAATGAGGCTGAATGTGATTGGGTAGATGTTTGAAATGGACACCTCTGTTTCAGCAGATATAACTGTTGTTGCCCATTTCAGAGTCGCCAGCACAGGTGTGAAATTCTCAATTATTTGCCAGCAATCATCTTCGATCTCAAGGGTCTGAGCTTCCTGCCTGTTGGTGATGGTGCGATCAGAGAGCACAGCTTTAATTGCCCACCGCTGCTCAAGGAGCCGTTCAAACATATCGCAGATAGTGTCCCATCTGACTTTGCTCGACTGGATAAGCTTGTGCTGTGGCAGGCACATCTGAACTTGCTTCAGCTCCAAGGCCTCACTTGCCAGCAAGCTGTGGTTGAAATGCTTGACTAGTTTCCCCGCAGCAACAATTATGCGGACTAGATCGTCACTCAGCCCATCACTGACTGCCAGCTGCAGTGTCGTGGCGAAGCAAGTGGCATAGTCCCAGTTGGCTCGGGCACAGGCGTGGGCTGCTAAGATGTCCTGTGTGTTGTTATGAACACATGCTGTCACTCTCCCAGCAACACCCCAGGTCTCCACAGTGTGGAGAAGCCTCTCTGTGATGCTGGCTGCAGTAGCGTGGCTGTCTGATGACAGCTTGTGTGTCTGCAGTACAGCCGACCTGCCCTGCCAGTCCTCGGTTATAAACGAACAGGAGACTGTAATGTAACGCTGGAACGGCAGAGCTGTCCAGAAGTCAGCAGTGAGAGCCACTTTCTCCACTTTACCCAGCTGTACTACAAGCTCCTCCACCTTCTCGTGAAAATGGCCCTCAATAAGGCGTGTAATATCGCCAGCAGATGGCATCTTGTAATTATGCACGGTGTATGCAAGCAGCTCACGGAAACCCTCCCCATCAACCAGGCTGATGGGAAGCATGTCCTTCTCTATCATTCTGGAGATGAGTTCAGTCACCTCTGCGTGCGTTGCCGGTGACACGCCATCATGAGGCATGGTGTCCGGGTGCTTGTTTTTGATGTGGTACATCATGCTGGTGGTGCTGCTCCTGTATTTCAGCTTGGTGTCACACATCGTGCAGTGGACCTCGTCGTCCACTTTGATGAAAATGTCCCAAACAGAGCTCCGCTTTAAGCGCTTCCTCTCCCCGTACTCTCGCTCAGGATGGTTGGTGTTCATGTTTATATTTGGCATGACGGCAGCCTGCATGGTGTCCGAGCTAACGGCGCTCTCCTCCTCGATGCACTGCACGGTGCAGATCACCGGTTTCTCGTCTTCGTCCAGCGGTGTAGTGGACGGGTGGTACCTGCTCATGTGGTTCATCATGGAGCTGGTGGCTCCGCCGCAGTACTTCAGTGTGGCGTCACATTTCATGCAGCGGACAAAGTTGCCCACTTGTTCGAAGCAGTCCCACACAGAGCTCCGTCTCCTCCCCGTACGTTTCATGTTGCCTGCAGCTGGATAAATGTCTGAGCCGAGTGTTTTTTACCGTTAGCGAGGTAGCTAACGTTAGCGCCGATTGTCATGACAAAAAGGTGTCTCTGGGGTCATAAAAACCAGCATATGCCCTAACATAAAGTGGTGTGCATGTAGGTATGGTTTTATCAAAGCCTCATCCTCTTAAAAATAAATAATATAGTTGTCATTTTCCACCAGGCATGCAGATATACCCGAGTCCTGTGTGCGGTATGTGGGGGCGAAGGTGGATGACGTCATCAAAGTAGGACGTGAGGTAAATGCCAAATCTGTGCTTTTTGATTTTTTTTGTTTGTTTGTTTTTTGTTTACTTTTTATTAGGGTTTCCTTCAAAGAACACATATAAACAAAAGTGGTACATATGTGCTAACCAGACACACAACACACACTTTAGAGAAAAATAAAGTAAAATCAACAACAACAAAGGGAGGATCCATCTCTTAAATAAACAACTAAACATATATAGATAGGTAGGTAGGTAGATATATACACACATACACAAACGTGCATATCTATATATATGTACACATTCATATCAAACCATAATAATTCTGCACTTGGAGGAAAAGAAGGAAAAAAAAATTGGAAGGTATGTCCTTAAAGTAAGTATATTACTGTTATACAAAATTAGACCTTATAGTTGACACATGAGTAAGCTATTTTGACCAATTTTCATCAAAGACATAAATTTGAGTCCTTAGTTTAAATGCAATTCTCTCCATAGTGTGTATATATTGTAGATGAAGGTGATCCACTCATTTATGGTTGGTATGTCTTTCTTAAGCCATTTGCTGGTCAAAGCTTTTTTTTTGTGTGTGTGCCACTAGCAACATCCTCAGCAGGTATTTATCTCACTTTGCACAGTGAAGCTCCTCTAGATCACCGAGGTACATGATTTTAAAATTAAAATCAATTTTCATCTTAAAAACTGCCTCCAGAACACTGTGGACACTTCTCCAAAATGGAGCCACAGAGGGACAATTCCAGAAAATGTGGAAGTGGTTTGCCACAGTGCCTCCAAAGGACCTCCAGCAGACAGTCTGATTAGAGTAGTTAGTCTTTTGAGCTGTACAGAAGAATTCATTTGATTTATTTTTAATAAAAGAAATGGGTTTATTCTTATTGTAATGGATATTTAATGTGTAGCATAATTTATTTTATTTTATGCTCCTGTATTACCTGAATTGTTGTAATATATTGTTGCTTGTTGTTCAGTCAAAAAAGGATGTCGACCACCAGAAGGGGGTGTCACTGTTGCTCTTTCACCACTAAAAATCAGCATGTATTTGATGTGTCTTACACTCTTTAGGTCCCTAGTACTGGAGAGGAGGAGAGTTTACTGGTGATTCAGTCCTATGATGACCTGAGCAGAAAACTTTGGAGGCTGGAGGGTCTGCCTCTCTCCATCACATCAGTGCAAGGAGCCCATCCTGCACTCAGATACACACAGGTAAACCCCCTTATTAATGTAGTAGTTGCAGTAGTAGTTGTTGTTAATTTTAAACACAACTGCAGTGAAACACCAGTTAACATTTGTTCAGTTGTTGATTGCTGTTGTTATTATTGTAGATTGCGGGATGAGGAGTTCAGATTTATGTCTAAATTGTACTTTGCAGGTTTTTCCCCCTCTGCCGCTGAAGCTGGACTATTCCTTCTTTGACAGAGAAAAGACTTGCCGATCATTGGTGCCAAAGGAAGGCAAACCCTGCCCTGCTTACATCACCCCCATCACAGGTTAGTGCTCGATCCACCTGCAACTGTTTGAGAAGTTGCTCACGATTATTTAATCTGTTGAAATTTTTATTTCCCAATCTGGGATGACTGGCCAAATAACAAAACACAAATAACTGAATTACAATCTACGCATTCAAAGCAGGAAAATTACCACAGACACTTAGTTATACAAACCCTCAGGTCGTATACTACTGTATTGATAACCCACTCTTGCAGTGATCTGTCACATGGAGGGGAGTGGAAAGTGGCCTCACGACCGCCTCGCCATCCGCCACATCCGAGCTGCCTTCCACAACCGCCTGGGAGAGTTGCTCAAGAAGCACCATAATTATACGTGCAGGCCCAGCCCCACACATCTGGACGTCTGGAAGGTATATTTTTGAGTATGTGTACCTGTCTCCCAGATGTCAGTGAACTTTACTGGGATAAAGGTCATTTAAAACAGGCCTTTGTAATCTAATTATACGTTTGTACCATGTCCAGGCAAGTTGTTGGCACAGTTATTTTTTTTCACTGAAGTTGATAGCGGTAATGTTGAGCTGTTTTTATTTCCCTCTTGCTCATGTATCCAGGATGGCTTGGTGTTCCGCATCCAGGTGGCGTACCATCGTGAGCCCCAGGTGCTGAGGGAGAGTGTGAATGCAGAGGGGCTGCTGGTTGTAAGGGACAACGAGGAGGCTCAGACCCTGGAGATGGCTACCATACACAAGCCTCTACTAACCAGCACGTTGCATGGGTAAAATTAAAACCGCAACACAAAGTTGTATTTGTTTGTGTGAGGAAGCAGGGTTTTTTTTTTTTTGTTTTTTTTTCCCCCCAATTTTCTTCCTCGTCCTTCCTTTCTTTCTTTTCACATCCTTATTTTGTTTGCCACAGCATGCTTAATCTTCTCATTTCCTTGCGTCATCCTATACATTTCATGTTATTGTTGGTAGGCTCCAGCAGCAGCACCCAAGTTTCGGGGCAGTGTGTCGCCTGGCCAAACGCTGGCTGGGGGCTCAGCTCTTCAGCGAAGACATCACAGAGGACACGGCAGACCTGCTGGTGGCGTCGCTCTTCCTGCAGCCTGCACCCTTTACTCCTCCCGGGTAACTTCCGCTTCTACTTTTTAATAATCTGTCCACTCCATTAATCTTATTTTGTGGTTATAAATTGCTTTCCCCTCCTTTTTGTTGCTTCAGTAGCTCATGTGAATGCATTTCTGTCTTCCTCAGCTCTCCTCAGGTGGGCTTCCTTCGTTTCCTTCATCTGCTCTCCTCCTTTGACTGGAGGAACAACCCACTGGTAGTCAACCTCAACAACCAGCTCACAGGCAAGCACTCTCACACACACATTCCTTTCCCCCCCTGTGTCACACAAACAAATCTCTCCTGACCTCTTTCTATTTACACCCCTGACATACTTTGACATCCTGCTTGTATGATTCCCGGTTTCAACGCCAAGTTTGATTGTTGTTTATCCCTCTGTCACGTGCAGCCCCCGACTACACGGAGATCAAGAATGACTTCATGGCCTCCAGGGAGTCTCTGCCTGTCATGTTTATAGCCACGCCTAAAGACAAAAAACTGTCTATGTGGACCAAGCGAGCCCCTAGTGTGCAGGTCAGTAGATAAACAAATACACAAGCACACTAACGCACACAACACATTTAATAGTTTAGAACTTGTAAAATTATGGAATATTATAGTTTTTCAATAAGCAGCGGAAAAAAATACAAAATGGAAAATGTGAGAACTTCAAAAAATATCATCATCAAATTAGATTACAAGCTTATAGGTTGTTTTTACCGTGTCACACTTCTTTTTTTGTTGTTAGACATATAAATAGGCAGAGAGAATCATAAACAACGATGTAGAAAAGAGTTGCATGTTCTTGGCAGAGAGCAGTCGCACAGTTTTCCGATCCTGGAGCCTTTCCTCAGTGCACACTGGTCTCCCGGATCACACTGGAAAAATATGAAACCATCTTAAAGTATGACGTTGATTAATAATTTACTTTTCATATGTGAACCGTAAATGTCTTTGGAAAAAATATTAAATGTATTGCTCTAAACACATTGACAAGACTGATTTTTAGAAATAGAGATATTTCCAGATGGACTGACTTGATGCATCACATACCATAGGCAGATAGCCATGCTTTTTTCGGAGAGCTGAGAACTGATTGTTCTGAAGTCTTTCCAAAACCTGGTGTAAATCATTGATCTGGAAATATAGAAATGTTCTTTATTACTTAAACAAGCATAAAAATACCAAATAAGAAAGTACATTCTGAACATTTCTGACAAGAATGTTTACATGGATACATATAACAACAAACTTCTAAGCTTAACCTAAAAGCCATACTAATGTTTTTGGGAGATCATTGGGTGATGCTCACCAGCTGCTTTTCATTGCTGTCCTCTTTCGTAGTAAAATAAGTTAAATATTTAGTTTTGTATTCCTCTGTTTGGATGAGGCCATAGCTGTAAAAGCTTCCAGCGGCACACAGTAGTGTACAGAAAAGGTACACACACCAGCTTCCCATGGTGCGTAGCTGACCCAGATAAGCTTCCTATGCTCCACCTCACTCCCCCTAGAAGCCCAACATTAACAGTGAGCCTCCCCCAGCATCCTCCTTTATAATGGTGGCAGAGGGCAGGAACTCTGTGCTTTGTGACGTCCTGGCAGAGACGTCATCATGGGCTTAATTCATCGTGCCTAATTACAACATTTTACTTTATTTTACTTCATCTCGTTACTTGGAGAGTATATATAAGTCTCTTGTTGAATTCATATGCCCACCCTCACCACCTGCAAAGGATGAAAACTTGTTTGAAAACATTAGACAAGGTGGTTCAGTGTGTTGGTTGTAGTTGTCTCGATGCCTCCGAACGACCACTAGGGAGCAGATTGTGATGGGGTGAATTAGTTAATAAAAAAAAAATATAATATTTCTTTCTGTATACATTAGATGCTTTCTATCAACAAAAATGCATACATTTCCATGAATTCTGTAACGTGCACATCATGATAACTGACTGCATTCTCCTGATGTATGAACATGAGGTATAATCTGGTCCACCTGTCTAGTAGTAGCCAAAAAAAAGACAGCTATTAGACTTGAAAGAAAGAATATCCATCATTAAGAGTCATTTTAACCTTTTAAAGGAGGTTAGGTTCACAGGGTTTTTCAAGTCTGTCCTAAAAGAATAGTCCTGTGCCCAAATGAACACTGACACGTGTTTTTATTGCTGTAATCATTCCTCCTGTTCATTAAGAAATTCCTTCATAAAGCACTTTCAATGTACAGCCTGTCTTCTGTACAAAAATATATTTAAAAGTTTATTTGAAGCTAGTACGAGGCTTCAGCCATCCAAATTATTAAAACCAAATCAATCTTTCAAAGTCAGTCTTTTTAGTGCCAAATTCCCTCTTTTGGTTATGATCATTCCACTGCAGCTGAACAAGAAAACACTGTCCATCAAGACACAAAGAGCGATTAATCTAATTTTATTTTCAATTGCGATTTTGGCTTCCAACGATTATGAAAACAAGATAAAACGGTTATTGTGCCACATTCTGTTTTGCAATGATGCTCTAGTTTTGTCTTGTGTTATAAATCCAGCACACCCCTTTCCTTTCCAGCAGTGTGCTTTCACCCCTCCCTAAAAGCCCAAACTCGGTCTCACTGGGTATCCACATAGTAAGCAAGACGTGGCGATGCATAAGCGCGCTCTATCCGATCAATCCACACCAACTCCAACCCACATTCAGCATCTCTGTACACAGAAGCAGCCGTCTGTCAGCAGCAGCTCCTGGGGAGCTGAGAGGACAGCAGCCAGACAAACTGCCTTCACCAGGCTGACTGACAGCAGAAATTTACTGAAACAAAAATAGTTTTCATGTCGGCTCCACAGGAAGAAGTCAACAGTGTTTGTATTTATTGATTCATTGATTTTATTTCCCCGCCCAATGTAGCGAGTGAGAGGAATCTGCCTGCAGTGAAACAGGCAGCTTACAGACAGACTGGGAGCCCTGATCAATCAACGTAGATACCATTAATAAGCTCAAAACACATATACAGTGGGATATTTGTGCCATTTAAACAGCTGTCTGTGCAGATTACATTTCACTAAATGCGACAGAAATACAGTGGGAGCTTAAAAAAACGCAGGGGGTCTCTGAGATGCGCATCACTCGCGTGTGTCTCAGAGTCTGTGTGCGATTGATACATTTCATGAATCGGAGGCATTCTTGGAGGGGAACAGGAGGAATGATTACAGCGAGCAAAGCCTGTTTCAATGCTGACCGGTTAAAACAAATACAGTAAATAGGCGGCTCCTGTAATGCTCTATCAACAATTAGTGGATATTGCTCTATATAATGTTGTTCACTTTGTTATTGTAATGCCAAAGTCTCTGTGTTTGACCATCAAATGTTATGTATGTTTTGTGTGCGTCTTAAGATGCTGCAACGTGTGGTGATGGTGGCTGCAGAGAGTCTTAAGGTGCTGGAACATCAGCTGATGGACGGTGGCCAGATACAAGATGTCAGGGTTGGTAAAAAAGCACTTGAAATCTCTCATTTACTCACCGCTCTATTGCCTTCATAATCACCCATTAATTGAATAAATTATGATTTGATATGTTGATATGGAGTTGTCTGTGTTTGTGCAGGTGGTCATGCGTCCTCCTCTGGATGCCTACGATGTGTTGATCCACCTGAACCCCCAGCAGGTTCCCCTGCTAAGCCAGGCAATGGACCCGCCCGCTGTCACCTTCAGCAGGGGTGTCATGACTGGCAGCGTGGCATCGTCTGGAGGGGCCCTGCCTGTCATCGATTACAACCCTGTGTCCCTCTATCTGGCAGAGCTCAGAGTGAGTCCTACCTGTCAGGAACAGAGTTGATATTTAAATGGAGGTGTGGTGTTAATAACGTGCATTGTGGACACAGGATGTCAGGAAAGAAGTGTAGCAGGATTTATACATGCACGTTGCAGCTCGGCTGCTCAGACCAGAAATATATTTTACATGACGTCCAGCGGCTTCCTGACAATAAAAAGAACTACAGAGAAGAAAAAATACCTAGAAAACCTCGTCTGTACTTACATTGTTCCACAGCAGACAAAGCAAATCCAAGTCTGATTTCTTTTAATGTAGACTTCAAAGCAGCAATGTTGACATTTCTTTGTCCTTTTCTACTCAAGCAGTTAACTTTATACTGTTCATGTTGTTTGCCTTGTCAATACCGCTCTCACTCATCATAACACATTTAAGGATGTTTCTCAGCCGGTGTCTTAACTCGTAGTCATGGGACATGTGCTGCTGATACACGTCGGTTCTATGCACTTTATAAACAAAAACCCACACCTAGCCATTATTGGTTGAAAAGAGCTAATTACTGAGCATAATTTTTATTTGTAAGATTTCCTATTCTAATAATACAGTGCCGTCAGTATTTCAACATTTTTTGCTTTGTTCACCGTGTAATCTATGATCTTTATCTTTTAAAATATCTAAAACCGGCACAAACAGGCATTTCGAAATCCTTCATTTCACAAGCTGTCAAATGTAACCACTGCCTGAGGAAATGAACTTAGAAAACCAACTGATGCAACTTTCTGGGGCAGCACTTTTTGCTTTGGAAAAGTTGTCACTGAAGCTATTTCTAATTTAACAACTTTGACTTTTGGCCTTGTAGTCCTAAACAAAAATGGATTCTGTTACTTTGTATAATGAGCTTCTGCTTCATCAGCTAACTTAATTTGTTTTCAGGATGCATTTGGAGACCTGGCCCTCTTCTTCTGTGACCCCTATGGTGGAACAGTGATCGCCGTTTTATGGAAGCCAAAGGCCTTCACCCCAGCGCCCTTCAAGGTAAGACCTAAGTCAGTCATGTCCTCTATCTAAAAGCAACAGCTTGCTCTGCGTTAAGCCTTGTACCATGTGTCTCCTTCTTTTCCTCTTAGTCATTTCACCCACATTTTAATAACCACCACACTGACATGATGTGTTGCGTTTCTTTCATCACACAGACGTCTCAGGTGTCTGCGAGAAATGTGGACGTGACTGGGGATGAAGCAAGAACTGTTCCCAATGTTGAAGCAATACTGGAGGACTTCCAGGTCATTGGAAAGGGTTTGGTCAAATCTTTGGAGGCCAGGACTGAAAGATGGTCGTTTTAGTCAACACAGATGTGTACACACAAACATCTTTCAATAGATACATTGTATTTTGGCATTTGACATTTCCACTAGAGAAGGTATATTTATACCTTTTTTTTCTTTTGTTTCTGTCTGACTTATCAAAACAGAACAATGGAAACATGAATTTTGAACATCTTGTTAACAATGTTATGTGTTTGTTTGGTAATGCTGTACCATGTCTAATAAAGACATTACTCTTGATTTATATTTGAATCCTCTGCCTTCCAGTTCATCTATCAGTCTATCAGTTGGTATGAAAAGGAAACCATTCGTAGATAGTCTCTGTTTGTGCATGCTACGCGGTTATAAACAGCGCGAGTACAGAAATGTAATCTGTGTGTTTATTGGTTGCTAAGAATACTAGTCACAGTCTGTTTATGTACATTTACAATTCAGCTCGTCTCTATGTGAACTATGATTTCAGTCTTGTTACAGTAGAGCTGAAGCAATTGGTCAATTAATCGACAAGTTGACAGAAAAAGAAACCAACAACTTTTTTGATAAGAATACTTTTTCAAACAAATGACAAAAATTCACTAGTTCCTGCTCCTCAAATTTGAAGATTGGCTTTTTGTTTGTTTTCTATGATTATTTTAGGGTTTTGAACTGTTGGGTCACCCAAAACAAGCGATTTGAACACACCTCAGCTTGTGAGAGTATCATTCTGATATTTTATAGACCAAACAATTAATCAAGAAGATAAGCAGCAGATTAATTGATGCTAAAAATAAGTTAGTTGCAGCTCTACATTACAGTTTTGCATAGTTGTTAAATACTGAAAAATGCAACAAGGCATGGACACAAGACTTCTGAAGGTGTCCTCTGGTATCTGACACCAAGACGTTAGCAGCAGATCCTTGCTGCTACAAGTCCTGTAAGTTGCGAGGTGGAGCCTCCATGTTTTTCCAGCACATCCCACAGATGCTCAATCGGTTTGACATCTGGGGAATTTGGAGGCCAAGGCAACACTGAACTCTTTGGCAGGGTGTATTATCCTGCTGAAAGAGGCCACTTCCATCAGGGAATACTGCAACCATGAAGGGGTGTACTTGGTATGCAACAGTGTTTAGGTAGGTGGTACGTGTCAAAATAACATCCACATGAATGCCAGGACCCAAAGTTTCCCAGCAGAACACTACCCAGAGCATCACACTGCCTCCCCTGGCTTGCCTTCTTCTCATAGTGCATCCTGGTGCCATCTCCAGGCCACCTTTTTCCACTGCTCCATGGTCCAGTTCTGATGCTCATGTGCCCATTGTAGGCGCATGGGCACTCTAACCAGTCTGCGGCTACGTAGCCTCGTACACAGCAAGCTGTGATGCACTGTGTGTTCTGACACCTGTCTATCATAGCCAGCATTAACCTTTTCAGCAATTTGTGCTACAGTAGCTCCTCTCTGGGGTCGGACCAGACGGGCTAGCCTTCGCTCCCACAAGACCTGCCATTTTGGAGATGCTCTGACCCAGTCGTCTAGCCATCACAATATGGCCCTTGTCAAAGTCGCTCAGATCCTTACGCTTGCCCATTTTTCCTGCTTCCAACACATCAACTTCAAGAACTGACTGTTCACTTGCTGCCTAATATATCCCACCCCTTGACAGGTGCCATTGTAACGAGATAATAGTCAGTGGTTTTAATGTTGTGGCTGATTGGTGTACTACTGCAAACAAACCGTTTCAGCACACAAAACTATTCTTAGAGAAGAAAGAGAAGAAAGTATTATTTTTATTTATTGTGTGCTAATACCTTCTGTACATTAGGCCTGCAACTTATATTTACAGAACAGAGTGTGCACTTTCCTTGCTTTGCAAAAGTATAATATAGGTAAATATAAGTTTCGCATTATATCACATATCATACTGAGCATCAAAATATTTCAGTTGCTGCATTTCTGTTTTTATGAGTGGTTAGTTGCAAATTCTAGCCTAATAGTTATGTCTTGATAATTTATGGTATAGGTTAATTTACCATCACCCCAGCAACACTGTCCCTGAAACTTGATATTTAATGTGGTGGTGTTGTAAAAAAAAAAAAAATCAAGGTTTGCTTCCAAAATCACTGACAGTATAGGTTTACTGTAGATACCTTCAGCATCAGTATCTTGTGTTTCCCAGTCTCCTACATGCAGCTCTGGGAATTACTTCACTCCTCTTACTTACCAGGAACTGGAGCACTTTTGAGTTATTTTCATTTGGTTCATTTCTCCAGTCTGTAGGCTACTTGTCGTTTCTGTTTAAGATAACATACAAAACAGGTGGCTGTGAACTTTCACAACCTCTGTGACAATCAATCTGGCAGGTGATGTAACAATAAGCACAAATGTACAAAGTGTAAATCCAGAGTTTAAGGCACTAAAAGTAATGTGAGGACACTTTCAAAAATAATGCCAACAGTTTTTATTCATCGGTTAACTTTGTAGTTCAAGTTGAGCAAACAGAAGAAACCTAAATGAAATCCAATATTTGGTGTGAGTACGCTTTTGCTTTAAAACAGCACCAGTTCCCCTCGGCACACCTGCACACAGTTTTTCAAGGTACTTGGCAGGCAGGTTCTTTCAAGCATCTTGGATCGTTTTCCACAGTTTCCACAGTCCTCTCTCTTCGTGTAATCCCAGACTTACTCAATGATGTTGAGATCAGGGCTCTGTGGAGGCCATACCATCTGTTGCAGAACTCCTTGTTCTTGTCAAGATGGTTCTATATGAGTCTGGTTGTATGTTTGCGATCTTTGTCAACCAATCAGACACCTCCCTGATGGTATTGCATCATGGATAAGTATTTAAACATCTAAGTTTTTCCACAGTAGCCGACTGTATATATATATTTATATACAATAAAACTCTGTTTAGTCATCGGTTCTTTGATAGCATGTAATGGAAGTGCAAATATAAATGACCTGTGTGCTATTATATGTAACTGGTAGTTGAAGGTGCACAGTACTTGGGAGTGCTTATTGCGTGACAAACTCAGCTCTCTGTAAGGTCCGTCTAAGATTTCAGTTAAACAGCTTCCACAGGTTAATGAGAGGGCAATAAAATCTGAGATGCAAGGTGAGGGTTGTGTTTAGCTGAGGTATAAAATGTAGTTGAAGTTTGATAAAATAAACTGTAACATGTGAACACAGAAGTCCTTACTGTAATGGTTAAAAAAAGTAATTAGCAAAAAGTTTGGACAATTCAAAAAGCAGGATGGTAAATGCTTCTATTGTATAGAATATTGTATATTTTTTCATTCCCTATTTACATTTGGATTGAATAATTGTTCAAAGAAATGTCAGAAATTGCTTTACTGATTTAAAATTGCGAAAGTAAATCCTCAAATCCACGATTACAACTTTAAAGTTTGAGGCACCAAATTCATTGTTTACTGTAAAACAAGGATCATCTTCTTTTTTTTTTTTTTTTACATTTACCAATTAGATGATCCATTAGATCAGTGGTTCTCAAACTTTTTCACATCAAGGACCCCTAAACTGACACAAATTAGATCACAGACCTCCATCTGATAAGATTTTTGCTTTTAGATGTTTTATTACAGAACGTGTATGAAACCTATGACCAAAATACATACATTATGTCATTGTGTTACTTACGGATAGAATTATAGAGAAAATAAATTATTCCCCTTTTTGCTGGGGACCCCCTGGAACCCCCTCAAGAACCCCTGGAGGTCCCCTGACCCCACTTTGAGAACCACTGCATTAGATGGCCTTGATTACAACACAGATGTGCAGTTTGTTTGTCACATCATCACTAGTACACACATAGTTAGAATAGTTGACTAAATTGATAATGAATTGCTCCACACTGAACAATTCACATAAAAATTCTTTATAACCAAACTGACAGTCATCTATGGGATGAGTTTGTGCGTCTGCAGCTGGTGACAGAGAAAACATGTTCTTTTAATTACAACCCCGTAGAGAAAGTGGGAATGTACCAGAGACGGTCTCTATGCTTTGTGCGCCACAAACAAGAGTATAAAAAGTAAAGGCGTAGGCCAAATGGGCAGCCGCCTAGGGCGCCACCTTGTCTGGTGGGCGCTGGTCGCCCTCAAAGGAAAAAAATAAATAAAAATTTGCCAGTGGGCACCCTTCCTCATTTTCTCCCCTGAAGTAACAAATGAACAAATAAAGAAATAAAGAGAGAAAAGAAGTACACTTTGCACCTCTGTTCCTTTTTCATCTGCCCTGCACCTGTACTGTGCGCACTGAAAGTGGGAGGTGGGAAACCGTTAGATGCCCATCCACATTTTATTTCATAATGAAAAGGTCCAAACCTTCAGGCACGCCAGGAATAAAACGGAAAAAAGAGGAGGAAGAAAAGCATGCCCAATATATGTTAACATTTAAATGCCGTTTTGTGTGTAACTTTAGACGTTTCATTTGTAGTAGCTAGCTAGCTAAGTAGCAATAAAGCTAATGCTAGATAATGATGCTACAATAGCTGCTGGACTCAGATAACGTTACAGATTGAAGGATATGAGACTGAATGGCAGGCCAGTAGCTAGCTATCTGGATAACTGTTCCTTCCTACAACGTAAGGCATTGTGCTGAAATTTCGCTGACCAATATCAGTGATAATGGCTAACGCTATATCCATAAAAAACATAGATGTCTGCACTGGGTTGCACCAGCTATGTGTAAGTTGGGATGAGTCACTTGGCATAGTAGCACATTGTAGTGAGCAAGATTGATACTGAAAGATCATATCAATAAATTAGGTCTATAAGTTACTGGATTACTGTGTTGCAAAATGGCATGCAGTTAATGAGAAAATGATGCTGTGTGGCAGAAAAACTGCTGTTTCACCATTAACGTTAGTGAGTTATGTGATATTTTATGATCCATAGGGGCGTGTGTGTAAATATTTTGTTACTTAGAGACATGTTGTAATTTATCTCTCTGGTGCAGCTGTTTTTATTTTATTAATGCATAAATAACAACTTGGTAATAATTTATGTTATAACTAAGTTTGAACTTACGCACAACTGGTGCAACAGGCTGCAGCAGCTGTTTGTCCTACTCTGCAGCTACATGTTTTTTAGCTTGTAATAGGCTAATATCTACTCTGTAACTGTCCAGATGCACTCAGGAAATATTTGCAGAAGCCCCCGGCTGCTGGAGAAGTTACATCTGATCTCCCACCTACACCACTCTCTTAAGCAGGTAAATTCAGGTAATTGATAATACACTGCACCAAATCCTAATCTCACCTAGGGCACCAAAATGGCTACAGCCAGCCCTGTCCAATCTCGACAACCAAGTGGTGATCAATAATTAATATGCTTATGTGATCAAATTACTGTTTCACCACAAAAAATCTGCGACATTTACATTAACTACGTTTTATGTTACATTTTCAAACATATCAAAGCAGAATAAATAAGCAATGGATATCAAAATCACTGTGTTAAAAACAGCAGGTGGCATGACAACTCACTGTTACCGGTTGTCATAGTAATACAACACGTTTTCCAGCTCGGGAGTTTCCGTGTCCGCCATTTTGTCTGCAGCTAGGTACTCTTTTGTTTGTTTTAGTTTGGCGGGAGCTCAGCAGTCAGAAAAAAATGAGCATCAGAGCAGCAATGGAAAGATTTGAGACAGTAAACAGAGCTCAAAGAAACACTGAAACATCTCAGCTGTTAACACAGAGATGACTGAAAGAGAAGGTCGACAAAACTACTCTGCTAACGGATTCACCGACAGGTTTTGGCTGCTTGTGGAAGATGGATATCCATCATTGTCCATGCGCATTCACTGCATGCTCCCAAATTCATATTTGTGTTATGTTGCTCTCTGATCGTTGGTAAACATGAAAACAAGACAAGACACATCTTGTCATAGGGCAAGCAGCAACCTCCAGGGCTGAAAAATGAAGCCAACGCGAAAGTGCCAAAAACTGCAGTTCTTTTGAAAGGCCACAATGGTTTAAAGTTATGCATAATTAAGGGTGAAGCCGCTTTGAGTGACAGGTGGGTGCCATCACAGGCAAGTTGCTACCACAGCAATGATGTTGGTTAGGTAACGTAACCATGGCAAACCCCAAATTCACAGAGTATAGGCGTAGCAGTAGCCGTTTGGTCGCCTAAAAAAGTCTTGTTCATCGTTTTAATCAAACCACAATATAACTGTGGATATCTGAAATTGAAAGCTCAATACACATGAATGGCAAAAGTGACGTCATTTGTCCTAGGAAGAATGATGCTGTGGGTATCTGAAATGACAGTTGTGGATAGGGAGAAAAGTCATTGTGGAGATCTGAAATGTCATATCCAGTCTAGCTATTAAATGATAAAACGGCCACTTATACTTTTTAAGGACTTTTAAATATAAATTTATTTTTGACCAGTACAATCAAAGTTGTAGATATCTTGAAATACAATTTCTACTAGTAAGAATGTTATTGTGGATATCTTTAA
The DNA here is from genome assembly GCA_038419695.1 of Scomberomorus guttatus. Classification (NCBI taxonomy): domain Eukaryota; kingdom Metazoa; phylum Chordata; class Actinopteri; order Scombriformes; family Scombridae; genus Scomberomorus; species Scomberomorus guttatus. The sequence goes on along the minus strand of CM076450.1, from coordinate 15,072,946 downwards.
TCACCATTCTGACTAGTGAGAATACAATTTTGACTAGGAGAAATACTATTATAGATATCTAAAATGTAATTACTGATAGGAGTGTGGTTCGATTAAATGTTAAAATGGCTTGCCATAGAAGCCTCGAGTTTGCATTTTGACCGTCACCATCTTGGATCTTTGGAGCCAGAACAGACCATATTTGGAGGGTGGAGCTGACCCTAATGATAGCTGCTAGCTTGGTTAGTACGGTGTGTTTACAGTCTAACTGTGATAATGCTAATGCTAATTTTCACTAGCGAAAAACAGACTTAAAACCATTAAAACAAAATGCACTTACTGGAAAAAACTGAACATCCGACTCCAGTAGCAACGGCTACTGCTACGCCTATACTCTGAATTTGGGGTTTGCCATGGTTACGTTACCTAACCATCATTATCGCTGTGGTAGCAACTTGCCTGTGATGGCACCCACCTGTCACTCAAAGTGGCTTCACCCTTAATTATGCATAACTTTCAAAGGAACTGCAGTTGTTGGCACTTCCGCGTTGGCTTCATTTTTCAGCCCTGGAGGTTGCTGCTTGCCTCGGACAGGATGTGTCTTGTCTTGTTTTCATGTTTACCAGCGATCAGAGAGCCACAAAATGTTTTGTTTGTTTGTTTGTTTTCCCTTCTACATCTTAAATATAAGCTCATTTTAATTGAAGAAAATGAAAGAAATACATTTAACATATTAACGTATTTAATTATATTCATTGTTTATTTTAAATAAAATTATTTATCTATAAATTTGCACAGCACCTGTTGGCTTTTAGTGATTGAGAATGAACCTATATTATAATCTAACCTAATAATATACTATAATATGAAATTGTTAAAACCAATAAGATTCTGTGTACATATAGGCTATGCAACTTATATTGGGGGATGGGATATGACCTTCACAGGTGACAAAACTCTTACAGGAATCCTCACGTATCAGAAGATAACAAAATACCACCAAATGTGTTGCACTGCAGTCTTGGTGGAAAATTGTGCATTAGTCAGTGATATCATGACCTGACATGAGTGCAGATGTGTTATTCACACATTTTGGATTGATATCACAGGGTTACTACCAGAGAGAACAAAGAGTTGTTATATGAGGCTTGCTGTTCTATTGACAATTAATCACACTGAGCCATTAAGCAATCTCTAAAACGGTTTTACAGTGAACTGTGTCTTTTAAAAGGTTGGAAGTGGTTGAAAAAACAGCAATACAACTATCTAGTCAGTTCCTCTAACTGCTGTCTGAAGATTACACTTAAAACAGTGAGCTAGAGACTTTGCCATTGTACTTTCCAGACTATTTACCTGCAATGAAAAGTGTATTAGTCCTTTAACTTTAGTAGTGTTTGTTGCTAATATCATCTCTGCCTGGCCTGATGCCGTGTGCCAACCTGTGCTGTCTGTCTGAGAGATATCAATCATTCGTCACGTCTTCCAGCACCTGAAAACAACTGACACACTGGCACTCCTATGGGAGGCAAACACATCTGGTAGACACATGGTACATATGGCCATCAATCATGAAGATTAAAAACAGTGATCCCTGCCATTTCCTATGTACCTCTGGGTTATGAAAAAAAATGTGAAAAAAACACAAACAGCAATGTTTAGGACATGTTACTGCGGAAAGTTGACAGAAATTCTTGTTGGTTTTACAGCTTTCCCAAATGTTTGTGGGTATCACCATTCTTTTTTCCTTTCCCATTTACTGTCTTGTTTCTGGGCCAAACTATTCCAAGAAAAGTTGTTTAAAACCATGTGGCCCAAAAATGCAGCTCCTCTGGCTCTCTAGATGGGATTCCTTCTGGAAGCCTGAGGAGGTAAAGTAGAGCAGAGAGACAAAAAAAGAGTAAAAATATGTGGAAAAATACACCAAAATCTGTCTTTGTAGAAGATGACAGCACTGGTCAGGTCAGGTTTAAATGTTTTCAAGAAAAATGTTAGTGTCATTATCAACCAAATATATTAAACAGTCAAAGTGAGAAAGCACCATAAGCACATAAAGCATATTTTCCATACCTGCTTATTCGCCTATCCCAGCATGAACAGGGTAGAAAGCAGAGAAGCAATCTGGAAAGGCAGTCGGACAAGGCTAACACAAACGGACAATGCCTTGCACACCTTGCACACAGATCACACCTACGATGTTGAGCCACTACCTGAAAGGTAACTGGCAAATAGTCTCATCCAATTCTTCTGTGAGATGTGTCATATTCACCTTACTTCCATTGACATGGATCGCATTCATACCTTTTCCCCAAAGTTCCAATTTCCAGTTTTTCTTGATCGCTTACACACTATAACTGGGCTTATTAACTAAACATCCCAAACCATGACGCCATCTACCAAAAGACAGACCCATATTCCAAAACTATAAACAATATTCCCCTGTTTTCACTCAGCACTGGCATTCAATATCATTAACTCAAGTCATCACTGCTGGAACCCAATTAACATACGATTCTCCATGTGGAAACACAAAATTGTTCACACACCAATCAGAACATCAGGATAGATAAAAGGGCCATGGGTCAGTTCACTTGTTTTGGAACAATGGATCCACAAAGACCTGAAGCCGAATAAATATGATTTCTTTCTTTATGTCCAAACTGTTTTTTTTTTCATTGGTTTATATTGGAGATTATTTCACTGTATTCTACGTTTTTATCAGTTGCATAGTTTTACAGTACATTTACTTTTTCATTAAATTTCAGTTTATTACTACAGTACATTGAGGAATGAAAATGTACATGTGTTGTTTCTTTATATTGTGTTCATGTAAAGAAGTTGTGCCATTATTCATTGCAGAAACAGGTTTTTACAGTAGTGTTTTGAATTGATCTTACCAGTGTGTAATGTGAAGATGAGTGGGCAGTTAAGCATTTTTGTGGTTAGAGTTTTGGGAAATGGAGCACAATTTCAAGAAATGTGCCTTAATGTCTTATCGAGAAAAACTAACATCCTGGGAAGATGGCACTTACATATTTCTATGAACTTGTCATCTTCTTCTGTCCCTCCCTTCTTCGTGGAGACTACAGGTGAAGTTAACATGAACAATTGCGCAACATTTATGACGCAGATATAGCTGATGCTGGCGCCGTGATGTGACTCAGACTGCCTCAGGGTCCTTTAATGAAGAAACATGTCACATACTGTATGTATGTATAATATGCTGAACCATTGTTTTTATTGAGATGAAGTCACAAGGCTCCACCTCGCCACCACAAACAATATAGCTTCTTCAGATATACTTTGGAAATGGAAATTTTGGAAAAGGTTAAAGTGTGCAAAGCCAGTCTGAATTCTCTACCGCAAGTACAGATGTGTGCACAATGTTGTTTTACAGTTTTATATTCAGGAGAGCTAAGGTGATAATGTACTCTACTGTCACAACAAAATAGGCACGGTCTAAACAGGACAAAAGAACTCCAAGCACAGTAAAGAAATGGTACACTGATTCCTACTGATAGAGGCATGGCTGTGGGCTTTTAAAAGTGGAAATGTTCTCACACCGCTATTGAAACCAGACAAAGAAGGCATAATATGTGGTGATGAAGTTTCAGATGAGGAACAAAAGAACAGGTCAGCGAAAACGAGGTGAGGGACAGAAAGGGAAAAGAGAAAGATGTGTGTCTACTGGTGGGAATGAACAAGTACGGGCTGCTAACAGGTTTATATTACAGTTATGTGTGTCTTTTACTTCTACACTTATAAGGACCAAAATGTCTTCTCAAGAAGGTGGAAAATCCAAGTTCAGATTATGTTGGTTTTAAAGATTAGGAGTTACTTTATGGTAAAAACTTGCGTAACTTTCTGTGACACCCATGTCTCTAATGCATTATAAACATACTTATAATGCATTATAATCTGCTTATAGCACTCTATAATTATAGTTATAAGCACTCATAAATATTGATAATGCTTTCTAACAATAATCATAAGACAAAACATTTTATAATGACTTATAAGGTCAAGTATCATAATACTTAATAATTGCTGGTCACTCGCTGACATTTTTTTTGCAAGGATCATAGTTGTAATACATTATAATCAGTTTATAATGCATTATAATCACTGTTATAATGCATTATAATGGTGATTATAAGTCACTATAAGTGGTCATTGTTTGCTTTAAGTAAAGTGAAAAAATATCATTAAATCTATGCAAGAACAACATAAAAAGTCAAATTAATTTATATGTTTAACGGGTCATAACAGAAATTGACTACTCTTGACACAACATTTTGATAGTGAACAACTGAATGATGGACATTTACATTTCATGAATGTAATGTTTCCCCAAAAAACTCACTCTAAAGACTCAACTGAATCAAAGTAGCTGTATATTTCACTTTTATGTAAACATTTGATTAACAAAAGTTTACATAAAAAAACCTTGGTAAGTGATAAGTGATTATATTGATAAGTGATTATATTGCATCATAACTGTGATTTTAATGTGTTACAACTATGTGAATTATAATACACTATAATCCTTGCAAAAAATGTCAGTGAGTGACCAGCAATTATAAAAATGTATTCTTACAACTATAATTATACAGTGCTATAAGCAGATTATAACTCATTATAAGTATGTTTATAATGCATTATAGACATGGCCGTCATAGAAAGTGTTACCAAAACTTGAGTTAAGAGATAAGTTTATAGAGGATGTTGCAGTGATGATAATAGTGATAGTGATAATGAAACAAGTACATTGACGTGAGAGAGCAAGAGAGCGGAAGCATCATCAGCTGGCTCTTTGCTGTTTATTTGTTCCTGTAGCTTCCTGATCTTCCTGAGGTCCACTCCCAACTCTTACAAGTTAGGAAGTGCTGTAAGCCTGTTTAAGTCAAACTTATTTTTAAGTCTAACTTTCAGATGAGTAATCACCAAAACTTTATATAAGCAAATGTGAGAATTGGATTATATTCAGGTAAACTATGGTTATGGATAGGCAGGTATCAGGGAGGCTTGGGGTTGCAGAATGAATGAGGTCAATGAAGGTGCACACAGGTATAAGCAATGTAAAAGTGTGTGTCTGTGTGTGTGAGAGAGAGAGAGTGAGAGAGAGAGTGAGAGGCCTGTTGAGAAAACCACACGGTGTGTGAATCACACCAAGAGGGGAGGCGTGGTGCAGAGGGTGGGGCTGAGCTCAGACTTGGTACCAGCCCAGTCCATCTTGGCTCTATAAGAGGAGCCTGGTCCTCCCAGCTTCACAGCCACTCAGCAAAAACCTATCTACCCACGGTGCCTGTCTCTTCACAGTCCCATCAGCCACTAGCAAGAAAACATGAGTAGACAGAAGGTGTATTTGGACAAACTGGCCCGGTTCTTCCAGATCCGTAACCTGCTGCTTCGTCAGGCCCTGGCAGAGTGTCTTGGCACCCTCATCCTTGTGGTAAGTGTGTGCGTTCAAGTGTGTGCGTGCATGGAACTTACATTGTGTCATTGTGTGCTGAAATAGATAGAAACAGAAAAAGAAGAAAAAGCTGCCAAGCTTTGAGTGAAAAGTTTACCAAGTTCATACATTGTAATATACTTTATGTTGATAACAGATGAACTCTGCCCCCTCTCAAATAGTGTTTTCTTTACATTAAGTGCCCTTACTATTCAGTTTTTCTATTTATTGATGTTGCAATGTGACTATCAGTTACTTTCTATATGACAGCTTTTTTTCTATAAGTTTGCCATGTTTGAAGAGTTATGAATGATTGCAAAAGAAACTGCATGTAATTAATAAGCCACACAAAGACATCAAAGGGAGTAAAGTGACACTCTTTGTATTAGTGAGTAAATGTAGGCTAACTTGCACTGGCAAACTGAGTACATTGCAAACAGGTAGGTAACAGGTTGTTCAGGACTGCATGCACTGTGGAGAATACCATATTTGCGATATACACAACAATATTTGCTCCAAGCTGGGATCCAGGATCCAAATCCACATGACATCCTTTTACATGGAGCTAGGTCTGTGTATGTGTGTGCATGTGTGAGAGCATACATGTGCATCACCAGCATTTAGCTACAAATTCCCCATTTAAACATCAGTAACTATTCATTTTTCACCACATTTACCACAGACCAACAGACAAAATTGAATAGTAGCTCTTCACCCAGTCCCAGTCATAAAAGGTGCTTAAGATTAAACGCAGCATCAGAACATTGTTCAGTAGGAGAAATAGAAAGTTTCTTTTGTTCACTGTGTGAAATGGATCCAGACTCTGTGCTATCTGCCCTGAAATACAAACCAAATAAACTGCCTTACAGCTGTCATAAGCTACTGTTCTTTGAGAAAAAATAAGTCAACTGGGTAAGTCAACTTTAAATAGGCTACCAATACAACAACCAGCTTAGCAGGTAACCTAAAGGCTCCTGTAACTTTTATCGTGTGGCTCAAAGTTGGGTGACTCACTGTTTTAAATTCACAGTGATTAACAAAGCAGCATACGAAGGTAAGGCGTAGAAGTATGCAGTCATTCATTGAAGAGAACATTTTATTTTAATACATAATTCAAGTCCATGTTAAAACAAATAAAAATCATTCATATGGAGGAACTTGCATGAGCGTAGTCATAGTTTCAAGTAGCTTGGGTTCAATATATAAACAAGTAAATACATTGATATGCGGTGTAAAACAACTTTTTAGCTTGTCTGATAGCATGTGGTGTGACTGCTGATGGGACAGAAAGGTGTGGTGCAGTTACTTGATAGGTGACACATGTCAGTGGCAGCACTGGGAGGGTCAGAGGCAGAACAATAGGTATCATAACCTGGACATGCCTGACATAATTTTACTTCCTCTAATCAGAGATTGCAGAAGTCTCTCTCTCCTGCTCTCGTCATTATCTTTGTTTACCATCTTCTCTCCCCAGATATAAAATCCTGTCAATACGTTTTTCTACTTGCGACAAATAAAACAAAGCAAACTGTTTATGATTAATCAGCAATTAGTAAAGGATTACTTGGAAAGACGTGTGTGGGTGTGATTGTATCTCTTCATATCAATAAATTTTGGCTTTCTTGACACAGAGCAACTCCTAGTTGCTCCTAGCAACTTGTTACAATCATTTAACCAGAGATTTCTCAATCCAGTGCTGAAAAAAATGCGTTTGATGCATTAATTAACTTTTTGGCCGCTGGCTAACGTTGACAAAGTGAGTTTGGATGTTTCAGCAGATAGTTGAGACTCAAGCAGTGGAATGTCTAGTATCAGGTCAGTCACATAATCTAAAAGGACTTTGAAGGTCCCCTATAGACAGATAATGGGCTGTAACTGTTTTTTCATAAAATAAGGACTGAGCTGATAAAAACAAGATGTGTCAGGGTACTCTTTTATTTAAAGTTAACCTCTCGCTGCACTCACAAAATATCTCCCCTACTTCAAACTACTGTTCCCCTGCTTTAACTTGGATCATAGCTATAGGGGGGCTTCTGAGGCTCTTCATCCTGAATTTGAAAAGATCACAAAGCTAGTGATTTAGAGACAGGTTCCAGCCCAGCAATTTCTTTTTTGCCTTCAGCTCTTAAACAAATGCCAAATGTGTGTTTCAGTAGGCTGTGGGATTTTTATAAGCTTCCCGGCTGTGCTAAAAGCTGGGAGTAGCTCCGTGGATGCATGGCCAGCTGAATCAGCCGGTTGAATGTTGTTTGGGGAAGTGGTGGGGTGCAGTTAAGTAACAACAACATTATTACAGCAACATAGTAAGTGGCTGGAATTCTTCAACAGAGTGAACACAGTCAGGAATAATATTAATTTGTCCTAAATTCAGTGTTGGATTTAAATGAAACCTTTCTGGCGGAATTTGATCTGTGTAAGTTGGCACTTGCAAGCTAATGGCCCATCATTTGCAATCTGATACATTTGGAAAAAATGTGAAAAAGTGAAAAGTCCAGAGTTTTTGCATTTCTATTTCCACATCCCACAAGCAAATCATGGCATAATATCAGGGAGACATTCACTCACACTCCACAAACAAAACAGCTAAGCACAATTTTAACTTGAGGCATCATTTATGTAGTATTTTTCCAGTAATGCCTGGTCTCATCAGGGGTGGAAAAGAGTTTAGACTGGGCCCAGTGATGATGATAGCCCCTCAGGTGCCAGTCCCTCTGAGTGTGGTTCCCTCAAGCTAACCTCAACATCTGAGTCCTGTGGTCTGACCGAAAAGCCTCCTCATCAGGGGGCTTAAGGAGCAGCAGAGCAAGCATGGACCACACACTTCTTCTGCCAACATAACAAAGAGAACACACACAAACACATAATCACAGAGTATGCAGAATGTACAGTATGGCGCATGCTTGGCAATACTGTTGCTCTGTTTACAGACATATTCTGTATAACCTACTTCTTTTGACAGAATTATGTACGTTTCCCTCCTTTTTCACTCATTCAAAATAGAAAAAGAGCTGTATTTTTTTCTCCGTCCTGGATAAATCTGCTAGGGAGTAACAGTGACAAGTCTCTGCCAATCAAGGTCACTACAGTGACCTTTCTGTACATACAGTATACAGTACTCCTGTGTCCCATTATGAACACAATAGAGCTCCTTTAATTCTGAGTAGAGCTCATGTAATGGGTCTTTGTTTCACTGGATTCACCGATAATGATCACATTGCCTCACTTCACTCCTTGGCTTGACCTTGACTGGCTGACAAAGCACTACATTTTTTTTTTTTTTGGGGGGGGGGGGGTACTGAATATAGTTAGTGTGTGGTGTGCAAACCCTTTTACTGGAACTTGCTGAACCCTTGATGTGCATCTTCATGTTAAAAGGATATAAGGATATAAAAAAAGATTTCATTTTAAAATTGCACACACCACATCATCAATAATTAGACTACTTGTCGTCTCTGCATCAGGAACAAAAAAGTCCTTTTTACAGTAAGTAATTGGTACCTAGTGCTAACTTGTTTTTCTACTCTCTCCAGATGTTCGGCTGTGGTGCTGTGGCCCAGCTGGTGTTGAGCGGTGGTTCCCATGGCATGTTTCTCACAGTCAACTTCGCCTTCGGCTTCGCTGCCACCTTGGGTATCCTGGTCTGTGGCCAGGTATCAGGTAAACAAATATTTTATTGCAGATTCAGATGTTGCAATGACTGATTTGGTTTTATTGTGGGTGGATGGCAAGCATTACATTCAATACATTTCTCAGAGGAATTCAATTTGCCGGGCCGCATTTTACCCAACTTTGCACCTTATATTTTATAAATTTGGAGTCTGTATTCAAAGCATTTTTGTCTATATTACGTAATGCTGTTGTACTATATGTTCATGGTCTATAATACTGTCATCATGTACATTTGCAGGTGGCCATCTGAACCCTGCAGTGACCTTTGCCCTGTGCCTGCTTGGGAGAGAGCGCTGGAGAAAGTTCCCCATGTACTTCCTATTTCAGACAATCGGTGCTTTCTTTGGTGCTGCCATCATTTTTGGCATGTACTACGGTAAGGGATGAGTCCAAATGTGGAACCAAATTTAAAGAAATCATCTTGTTACAGCTATATATGAATATATTTATGTTTGAGGTTCCACATAGTCACACAGTGCTTCATTTAGACAGCAAGTCTAAACAAAAATGTTATATGCTATATTTTTTCTTACTTGTATCCCTTTAGATGCCCTGTGGGACTATCCTGGGAGTTTCAATGTGACTGGGCCAAAGGCCACAGCTGGTATCTTTGCTACCTACCCTGGAAAACATCTCACCCTTGTCAATGGCTTCTTTGATCAGGTACTATTTTAAGATGTGGAATCAGCTGTCATACACTAAATTGTAATTTTCAGAAAATATATGATATAATTCTGGTATTCAACTCTCATTTTCCTCTACATCTACCCCTCTCCACCATAGATTATTGGCACATCAGCGCTGATCGTTTGTATCCTGGCTATTGTCGATCCATACAACAACCCCATCCCCCAAGGGCTGGAGGCCTTCACTGTGGGGTTTGTGGTTCTGGTCATTGGATTGTCTATGGGTTTTAACTCTGGCTATGCTGTCAATCCTGCCAGAGACCTCGGACCACGTCTTTTCACCGCTATGGCTGGATGGGGCACCGAGGTTTTCACGTACGTCCACAGATTTTATGAATTTTCTCCATTAATGGTTCATCTCTATGGAACACTTCTTCAAAACACTCTCACAGTGCTCAATCACTGTCTACAAAGTAAAAAGAAATGTTGTATTAATAACTCTTTTTCTCACTCCTCAGTGCTAGAAATGGCTGGTTCCTGGTGCCCATTTTTGCCCCATTCCTTGGCACCATTGTCGGTGTGATGATCTACCAGGTGATGGTTGGCTTCCACGTAGAGGGAGAAGTACGTGACCGGAACAGCAAAGAGCAGGAGAATGTCCGACTCACCAATGTCGCCACCAACGAAAACTCTAAAGAGGCAACCAAGGAAATGCACTAAGTGTGTTAAAGATGAGAGATGAGACAACACACTCTAAAATATGTACATTTTGTAAATACCAACCCACACCAGCATTTTTCCTTCCTGCCACAACTGTTTTTCTCAAACCATCTTCACAGCTGTTGGGACGTCTCCCAAGATAGTTGTTGGTTTGTGAAATCAGGCCACTTTCTTTATATCATCATGTGACTGTATTATATTGTAGAGGAACGATTGTGTATGAGTGTAGAGGGGAGAAACACAACTTCAGAAACACAGAATTACATTAATTCTTTTAAGAGATGAAAATTTGGATCTTAGTGTCTATAGCACTCCAATTTGAACAGTCAGGAAATTTGGAAATTACAATTTCAAACATTTACCTAAATGTTCAAATATCTGTCAGGGAATATCTGCTTGAGGAGAATGTTGTAAATTTCAAGCACAGTAAGTGAAATAATGCTATCTGAAGACTACGTCAGCGTCGACTCTGTTGTTTAGAGCTGACAGATGAGTGGTGAAGCTCTTCTTTCCACGGCATTCTTCACTTTACCACTGCTATCTTAGGGCAGCTATATTAAAGCTGCTGTCTTTTGAGATACACCCTCCTTTGCCCTTTAAAGGGCCAACCAGGAATTCCTAAACAAGATGATAATTATTGTGATGTGCCATCAGCTACCATCGTTTCCCCTTCGTACGAACTAAATGTTATTAGCAGCTACTGTATTTTAGTTTCCCGTTTCATGTGTTAACAAATGACAATTATCTTGTTTTAATAACCTACATAGGAATGTACAGCACCATTTATCTGTTTTAAAATTGTTATTTTCATTTATGCTTGTTGATGCCTTTGTATCTTGTGTGTGACTCAATGGTTGGGTGCTAAACCGGACTGTGGGTCCCTTTGTGTTTTGTATGTAGGTTGAGGGGAAAGGCTTTTGTACTGATACAATAAAGTTTTGTTTTTAACATTGCATGATTGTGGATCATGTTACTGTCTCATTGCGGATCTTTCTGGTTTGTCCCAAATGCTTCTCATTTCTGGGGTTGACTGAAATCAAATTACATACCAGTGAGTTTCACTTCTCTTTCAAAACAGTTTGCTCTGTTTGTGGTGGGACATCGTTGGGTGAGGTGCGGTGGGGTTGGCAGCATTTCTGTTAATTTTCTACTCACCAAATTTAAATTATTGTTTTGATTCCACTTAAGTCATAACTTTTATTTAAAAATAGGAAACATGAATTAAAGGTGCAGTGTGTAGAATTAGGTGGCATCTAGCAGAACAGACTTGGCAGAAATGAAATATAATATTCATAAGTATGTTTTAATTAGTTTATAATCACCTGAAAATAAGAACTATTGTGTTCTTGTTACCTTAGAATGAGCCCTTTATATCTACAGAGGGAGCGGGTCCTCTTCCATGGAGCCTGCCATATTGCAACATGTTTCTACAGTAGTCCAGAATAGACAAACCAAACACTGGCTCTAGAGAGGGCCTTTCATGTTTTTCACGAGTTTCGAGGCCACTGTAGGTTCTCCCACACACTTGGAAGGGGGGAGGGAGGAGTATTCAGTTTGTTGCAACTTGCAACCTCACCGCTAGATGCCACTAAATCCTACACACTGGACCTTTAAATCACTGTTATCCGAAATTGACAATTAATTGAATACGTTGCATCTAAGACCAAACATTGAGTCGGGGAGAAAAATAGCGAAAAATACACCATCTAACAAAACACGTCAATAGTTCCCAGATCAAGGTCAGGAAAGAGCTGAAGTTTTTGAGAGAGCAGCTTTAGAGAAAAAAATCTCAAGAATCTGTTGCATGTGTGTTGCATTTTGACAGTCAAGCCTGTAAGAGCAGGGTCCAAAGTCCAAAGAGACAATGTTACACACAGCGATCCCTCCATTCACTCAGCTGTGCTCTTTAATAATGATTTTATGTTCCTAAAAGGAGACCTGCTCCATCATTATGCACTGCACAGCAGTATTTTACATTGCTATTTCAAGGCTACACTTTATTTCCAAGCATACCTCAGTATCCACAGACCAGAAGGACTGGGCCACCATCCTTCAGTGCATAAATCAAATCAAATCAGCCTTGTTCCTCCATGCCAAAGCTTTGTTTTGATAGAAACTCTTGCCTACTTGCCTTTTAAAATATGCCTAACAAAATATGGACTAAAAAAATATGTAAACACACCTCCTTTATACCCATTTTAATATGCCTATTCAATGTTTATGTTTAAAAAACAGAGATTTTCAGGAGAATCACACAAAGGGCAAATCTGTTCTTGCAGAGTTGGGATTTTGGCAGGCCAATATGAGTAAGCTATTTTGTAGAATTGCTTCCAACAGGTCTTAGCAGGTCACCTGTGTGTGCATGTGTGGAAAAGATTAGAACACTCACACACTCACATTGTTGTCAAAACAGGCAGGTTAAGACGATCAATTTCTCATCTTCTTAACAAAAGGAGACTTCCAAGTGAATCATACTGAGTCTAAATGCTGCCAAGACCTTTTGCCTCTTTTAAAAAAAGCATTTGTAAAGTGCAGATACTGTATAAAGGATTCATAGACATTATTAGAGAGAAAATGATCCAGGGCGCCTCCTTACAGTTCATAACCAGGGCTTAAAAAGAGGCAAAACATACTTTACTGTTATTATTACAAGCAAAATACTTAAAATAAAAGGTTTTATCATGCTGTTTATGTTTACTTTTTAAGGGTTACCTGTCATGCTAATTGATATTTGAAATTCAATAAATTGAGGACAAAGGTTTAAACACAACACTTAAAAGCAGCTATTATCAGTATCTTTATATTAACAATGGATGACTACTTGTATTTGAAAGGAGTTGCTCATAGTGATGAATCCACAGAGAATTATAACCCAACTCTGCAGTCCCTCAGCTCTACAGAGCGTTTTGGTGTCTTTTACCTCATTGTTTCATTTTTCAGCCCATAACTTCACTATTTTGATTCACTCTCATCAGTTGTTTTCAGCCACTGACAGAAGACGAAGAAGTTTTCTGTGGAAAAAGCTCTAAAATTCCACTGTATGCTTCTGCACCAAATGACTGATAAAAAAATATATATATATAATAGCAACTAGCTGTTGAACATAATGGAGCATTTTGCAAGAAAGAGCAGAATATTTCCCCCAAGAGTTAACACACTAGACCAAAAACAGAACAAAAAGAGGTTCTCATGTAACCCTCAGCAATGAAGTAACTGCTCCTTTAACATTTGAGGGTCAGCAGCAGAAAAGCACGATATTCATGAGGTAAGGGTAAGGTTTCAGAGAATCAAACTCAGATTTTTGTTATCTAACTGGAGCACGTTGGAGGATCCTTTCACCCATCAACAGAAAGCGTATTTAAAACACTTCCTCACAACAGGTAATTAAACAAAAGTTTCAAGTTTCTGCAAGGTCATCGCAGGGAAACTGAAACTGATCAGTTGTAATTCATGAAATGAATGAGACCAAATGCTTCCCTGGAATGAAAGAAACTCTTCTAAAACACTCTAGATATGCTCTAGAAAACGTGTCAGCAGTAGGCCTGTACACAATCTGCAGTAAATGGACTAAAACATGCAAAACCACCAGTACGGTCCTTTAAAGAGCTAATTCAAGCAGCACTCACCAACCTTATGGTTGCAGACATGTGTTTTCTATCATGGACAACACTGCTAGATACAGTATGCTGCCTGAGGCTCCAGTGGAATTCTACCATTAGATCAGGTTTGATGTATTATGTCTCTATTGTTTCAGGAGATTTTTGCCCTTTACATTCTTGAATCATTATCTTGGAGTTTGTAGTGGGATTCACTACTCTAAATGTAGCAGCAAGTCTTTAGCACATTAATGCAACCTTATTTAACTGTGTAAGTTGGGATTTTGGAAGGTATTGATCACTGGCAGGTGCGCATATTATTTCTACAGTATGATCTACTGGTAGATAAATACCTATAATCATGTCCTATGTGGGCGAAAACCCCACAAAAAAAACTGCTTGTTTCAGCATGTCTTCAGCTTTACAAGACAAGCTGAAAAGATGTGAAAGTTTATATTAATCACAAAGGCAAGGCACTTGAGCTTCTAACATTACATCTTGTAGAGAGGAGAATACCTAGATCCCACGAAGGCATGTCGCAAAAAAAAGAACCTTTCTTCCCAAAACAGAATGCTTTCATGCTGTAATACCTTCAATATAGTATCTCACATACCAAGTATATTCCTCTTCACAGGACCTGGTACTGAGGATACCTGTGAAATCTCCATTGTATCCCTGAGGCCAGGTTGCTCATGCCAGAGTCTTATCAAAGCATTTTGCATCTGGCTGGATTTCAACATTGTATAACACACTTTCACAAGAAAAACAAGCTGATGGATGGGTGGTAACCTTATACCTCAACCTTATAGTGCCTGTTCTGATACATGCAAATTAATAAATGAGAAAGAAAGAAAGAAACAAACAAACAAACAAAGAAACAAAGAGGTAATATATTGTATAAGAGGTGAATTGCCCTGGAGAGTTCAAAAAACTTTCACCCTGTGTTTTACAGCACAATAAAATGTATCTCACATACTTATATGGAGTGTCTGGTCAGACTGCGACGCTAATGGCCTGTTTTGTTATACGTACTGTAGTGAAAAACACCTGAGGGAAGAGTGGGTACCATGTGCATGCCATGTGTGATAACAGCAGTACGAGGTTCTGAAGCCACGGTGAACCCAAATAGGAGACAGCTACATCAACAATTTCAATAAGCCACTGTTGAGCAACTTGACGATTGCGATGATAATTCTTGGAAACTTCAACAGAGCGGCTCTGGCAGCCAAATTTACAAGAGTAAGCCACACACAACCCCCGGGGCTACACCACCACCAACAATAACACTATAGATACACACACATACACACAAGACAATACTAAAAGATAGGTTGTGAAGATTTTTTTTTTTTTTGCAGTAATCATTTCTCCTGTTCAGACTGGCCATTTGAAGATCCCCTCCATAATGTGTGTTCAGTGTAAGTGATGGGGGGGGGAGGGCGTTTTAATTGTTTTTAATTTCTTTTTTGCTTTTTTTTTCACGACAACAAATTTCATCATATTTACCAAATTTGGTAACCGGTTGCCAAATTGGTCTATTGAACATAACTTGCCATCATTATTTAGTGCATTGTGCAATTGCAGCCAAAGTTAGATTGTACAGTACAGGAATGTACAGTATCAACTCCAGGCAAAGGCTAAATTCTTTTGAATGTGTCAAGGAGGTATGCCTTCTCCAACTTGCAGCTTTTAGTTGTATTTTGGTCTCCAAAAATATTTGATTCATTGTATTCCAAACTTAAAAAAAAAAAAAAATCACAGTTACATCCAATTCTCAGCAAGGAAAAGATGTGTAACCATGGCTACTGTGTTAAGTATGCTTAGTTTTGTGCCAGTGTATTGGTTGTTTGTATTGTTGCCATAGTTTGGTTGTTACAGTTGTAGCAGTGCATGCAAAATTTCAGTCAAGCAAAAAAACACTTGCTACCAAGAATCAAAACGTATTTTAGCATTTATGTGGCAAATGTTAGTGGTTGGTGAGTGCAACCAAGAGCTTCTTTTAAAGAAATCAGACAATATAAAAGTATTTTCCTCCAAGTGCAATCAGCATTTTAAAGTGTAAAACCTGACCCCCTCTACATTATTTGTTTCATGTTATGCTTTTTTTAAATGTTTTTAGTATATTATAGTTTTTTGTTGGTGCTGATTTTATTATATATTCTGCTATATGTCTTGTGCCTATTATGTTTTGGTGAGCTTAAGACAAATCAGTGAACAATAAAGTTCTATTTAATTCTATTCATTTGGACCAAGCATCGACTTAATCACTACTGTTAGAAAAACATACAAGCAGGAACAAGCAGAAACATCAAATAATATAACAAACAGTTCTGAGAACCCAATTTAGGGAGACTGAAACCGGATATATGACACACACCTCTTATTCATACAGGTGTCACTCCCAACTCTCTTCTGCCTCACCTGCAAAAAGACATGTCTGTGCACAGACACCGCTGTTTGGACAGTGACACGTTTTCCTTTGTGTTGGGTAAGCACTCCAGCGCACTGAAGTTAAAGGGCTGACTTTTATCTTCACATCATCCATATTGGCACTGTATAGTCCAATGCAGTGCAGAAGGACGATAGGGTTACGATTCCTGCACTATTCACCAAATGTGTACACAGACCGCAAATTACAAGTCAGAAGCCAACTTACCTCCTTCAGGTATTGTTCACATTTCAACTCCAATGTGTTAGAGTATAGAGCCAAAACATAACAGAGAACCTGTCACTTTCTAAATATTGACTTTTTAAATAGAGAATATACATTTGTTTGTCAACAGAAAGTGAGTAAAAAGTATATATAGTTTACACACACAGGTTCAAGGCCAATTCACAAATATTGAAAAATCATTGTAGAACCTCAATGATTCCTTTGCACAAAAAAAGAAAAAAAATGTTTTTTTCTCATCAGGCATGTGGATGTGGTTTGGAAAGGGTGTGGGATGGCATGTCATTTTCAGGGTGCTGTATGCTGATCATTAAACTTTGTGCCCTCTCATTAGTATAAACACTACCAGCAGGGGAGACAGAGTGTCAGCTCTATGTTTTTCGTGTTACTTTCTCCAGAAAAAAAAAAGACATAAATGTCCATTAAAAGCATACATAACAATGGCAGAAGACCTGGTTGCAGATGTACTTTTGACAAAGCAGAAATTTTACATGTAAAACACTGTTCTTTCCTTCTGGCAGCGTTATGTACAAACACAGATCTACTCATTTTTAAAATGAAGGTGAGATCAAATTAATCTGCACAACACTTAAGCCTCTTCCAAAAAAACAGTAAAACAGCCTTTGGTTTTCTGTTGTAAACACACCCTTCCTGGGAACTTTCCATGCCACAGGGGCATGCCATGTTCTATGGAACCCCCCCCCCCACCCCCACCCCCCTCCCCTTCACTATCATCATCAACATACCGGTGATTACTGCATCCCTGCAGACTGTCTGATTTAATTACTCTAAATGCTGCTTTTTTATGTCCCCCTCACTCAGGATAATATTAAATCATGGGAAAGGGGTAGCGGATGTACAGCAAATACTAAAGAAGATATGCTTTACACACACATATCATACATACATCAAGACAATTGTCTATGTAACCACAAAAACAATAAATTCAGTAGTATATCTCCCATTTTATTAGTTAGGTAAGAGTTTTAAAAAGTTACAAAACTTTTTTAGTTAATAAATCTAACAAATTTAACACTAATCGCTGGTCCAACCAGAACATACAAATGTCAAAGGTAGTTGACAAAACAATCTCCACTCAATGTCCGTTTACTCACTGGTTCCAGGGCTCTCAACCACATTGTGCAGTCTACGTGGTCAACTTTTAACAAACATGGACATGAAATCCTAAAAGTGCTTAGAGAAATGGAAAGTTTAAATATTTACAGTTAAATGACAACTGAGCAAACTGCATCTGCTGATGAAAGGAGGGCTGGTCTGTAGTGTTAGTGCCTTAGATTAGTCTACTGCAAGTTACTGTTTCACTAAAATAAAGAATGACTTATTTCAAATCTAAAAAGTTAGCCACCTGACCAACAGGCTAACTCTGCACTAAGACTCTGTGGTTTGTTAACATGTTGTGGAGTGAGCAATGAGAAGAGAAAGACTTTTTAGAGAGTGCAGTAACCTGTTGAAAATATACAACCGTGAGGACATCTCAACCATTTTCATTTGTCTGATGAAACTCTCCTGACTCTGACTAACAAAAAGCCACAGCAGCTCAGCTCTACTACATGTCAGTGCTGCATTGAGATTTTATGATAATGGAAATTTTTTTTGTATTATATTTCATAACATTCTAAAAGTCCATCTTTGTGAAATCAGCCCCGAGTGATACGGTCTAAAGCTTTCAAACAGACCTTGAGTGGTGATTGTTTTGGCAATTGCTGTTTCCAAGGTCAAGAATGAGGTGTAACTACTCAATTCACAATTTAAATGTATTAAAGTTTTTATATTGTCAGTATCAAAGCAAAGTGCATTACAAATTGAACAGTACTGAGTTATATTGTATCAACAATGACTATAAACATTTCCTATGTAAACAAGGCAGCAGGTTAAGATTTTCTTCAGACACATCTAACTACTTTATATTTAGTTATGTTATGAGAAACTGTCTGACTAAACATTCTTTAACCCGTGTTTTTTTGTGACAGATATATTTTTTTGAAACAGCCCGTTACTCCTACCTTTAAGGGTGTGGTTGTCTTGATTTGACAACTAAATGACAGCTTTTAATTAAAATTAAGCATTATGTCAGGTGACACCTGAGCTGACACTGCAGAACAGTGTGCAACATTAATCCAGATCTAGGCAACCAGATCATTATGTAGTGTAGTGCATTAGCAAACGATTTTTTGAAAGATTTGTTTTCCTAGATTAGAATCCAAAGGTGTAAGTTATTGGTTGCTATGTTGAGCCCTTCAATGGTACTTCAAATGTCTACAAACCAGAGCTGAATGCTTCATTGTTCAGTCCTTTCATCCAACAAGCAATCCCTCAAATCTCCAACACCAGAAGACAGCACTCAATATCTTTGAAAACTTTGCCGCTAATACTCAACTTTTTCTATTCTGGCAGCTTCACAGCAGCTTTCATCTCCCTCTGGCAGCTAAGCCTTACACAAACTGCCTGATACTAATCCATGATCTGTCCAGACATTTTATGAAATGGTTTAGTGTCATTTTGATGTCAAAAGTGTGAAACAACAACAACAACAAAAAAAAAAAACAACCTTATCTTGCCTTATTTTTGTTTTTCTTGTTATCTTGTTCAGACAAATTCAGACGTTAACACCAGAAACCCTGCATGCTTGCACAAATACGCCCAAACCTACATAAACAAGACAACCCTCAGGCCTCGTACAGTGGAGTAACAGTGCCATCCTTCCACTGAATCAGGATTTCTCCTCGTTGTAAAGTAGGGGAGGAGTGTGGGAGGCTCATGGCATGCTCTGTCAGCGGGGCTCTTTCGCTGGGCACCGGGGAGCCTGGAATACTCATCTCTGGCCTCGGAGTGTACGACTTCAAAACACACACCACCTTCTTCCTTCTGGCACAGCAAGATAAGAAAAGAGAGAAAGTGGCTGGAGGTACAACTTTTACAGAAACAGAGCACTTCAAAATGTTGACCAAGATTTTTTCCATTTTCTCCCCAAATAAAGGTTTTCTGATATACTTTATTCAACTCTGTTCTGTTTTTGAACTCAAATTAAAAGGTTTTTTGTTCATTTACATTTACATGTATTGTTATTGGTGGGGTCCTAAAAGGGATTTACGTATCCATTAACTTATAATTTCAATACTAGATTAGTTTGATCTAAGTAAAGCCTACATACAAAGTTATCTGAGACATACCTTGTGATGAAGGGAATTATAAATAAGATTGTTGACTTTAGTGTGTGTGGTTGCATAATTGTGTGTGTGTATTTAGGCGCTCACCTGTTGGAGTAAACATTGAGGATAAGAATTACAGTTCCCAGTACCAGAGCCAAGGAGCTTAACACCAGCATGGTTATCTTCCAGCCCATCCCTATATAAATGCATATACACACCAAGCAACACTGCATTACTTTCACACAACCTACACTGCAATCCACATTTACCCTTTTTCTAAATTAAAGAAAGTAAGTCTCTAAACTGGTGACAAATATGTGCTTCATGTTTCACAAATAAAAAGAAATTTTCCAAATGTGTTCACAAATGCATTTTCTAATCCACAAACAAACACCAGCAAAATATGTAAAACTATTTTACAAACAAATACAGCCCAACTTGAATGAATGTCAGTATTCTACATCTATATTTCATCAGTATTTTTGCTTCCTGTGCATATAAATCCTTAAAAAATATTTGCATACACATTTCTAAATTTTGTTTTTAGAGACTAATTTCTCTCAATAATATCAAGGCTCTTAACCTGCAAATAAAAACAGAATGAAACTCCTTTACAAACACTGCAACACACCCAGCATAAACTTTCTTTTCAGTTTCTCTTTCATCCATCTCCACCTAGTGGTGGAGTCTATGTCAGCCTATTGTGGACTTCCACTCTTAAATTGGACCTATGGAGGATGCAGTAAATCTTTCATTGATTACAGTTTACAAAACTTACCATAGTCCATGCTGAAGAAAATCATGGTAGGATCTGCGGGGGATTCAGTGCTCAGGGATGACAGAGACACATCTATTACAGGATAAGCTTCTGTCACCTCCACACCCATGAAACCATCAACTGTAAGTGAAGGAAAAGAGATAAACAACACTTCAGCTAAAAGTACCAAAACATAGGTTTCACAACTTCTGACTTCTTAGCCAGCACACATTTTTGATGGAGGAAGAGACAGTTGTGTCTGTCCATCTAAGGTACTGAGAGGGAAATCTATTCATAAAAGGACAAGCTTGATGTAAAGACACAACATAAAGCAGCATTTCCATGACTTGACAAGTCACAGGCTTGCTGTATTGTGGAGTGGCTGGCTGGCTTCCAGCATGAGGAAAATATTGATTGGGTAAAAGCGCACTTAACTAAATTAGATCCAGCCTCGAGCTAAGAGCATGCATACTGTAATCTAATCTGCAGGCCACTGCAGAATACACTATATCATGCAACTGATATCAGATATACAACATGGATTTTAGAACATTTTTTTTTAAAAATGTCTCTTAAAGAACATAGCTACTTTTGCATGTTTTAGCCAATCAATTATAAATTGTGCACATTTTTACATTATTGCACACCCAAAATGATAATGATAAATGATTTATTCTTCAATAACTGCCTACCTTCCCATATGCTGTTGTATTCATTTTCCCCATGGTACAAGAATAAAAAAGTTACCCATCACAATGAATGGGAAGCAGGATATCCTGTAAAGGTCCTTTGTCGGTGCATTCAAAGAAAGCAAAACATTTAAGCTTTGAGGATCAGCCGCTTAACATTAACCTTTTCAATGCCAGAAAAAAAAAAGACTACGTTCATTTTCCTTTTCATGATGTTCACGTTTACTAATTTGTGTTCTGGTTTTGATTTTTTCGACAACATATCTTGACAATAATGTCAAACACAAAAAAACACTGGCCTGGTCCTGTTATTTTCATTAGTGTCACATATTGTAGGAAGACAACATGTCAGGTAACTTCCCACTAGTGAGCTACTATGAGGTTCTTACATGAGTGAGCTTGTCTGTCCATATCAGAGATGGCATTTGGAAAAATCACAGGTTCCAGCGATTTCCCCAGATGGTGGTGAGGTTGGTCTTGGTGTTGCTTATGTTTGCTGTCTTTCCCATTGCACAGTGTTTGGTTGTCAAGTGCCCGCCACCTGCTGCCCTGCTTGTAAACAGTCAAAAGAACATCCAGCTAGCATATGACATTTTATAACTTACTTAAATTAGGTAAAAATATTCTACATTCCCTCCCTAATTTTTAGATACTTTTTAAATAATCAGATTAATGTACAATCAAGAGAGAATGGAGAAGTAACTTCCTGTTCTTCCTAAAATCTTCTCTTAAATAATCTTACCTGCTTAAGTTCCCTTGAAAGGAAGACCAAAGTGGATTCTTGAGTAGCACTAAGGTGCAGCCCCTTCCCTATCAAAGTCAGGTGGCCTTTCTTGGAACAGGACCATTCCTGGCTGCCTGCCTCTCTGCCCATCTCTACTGATGCTAATCCAGCACCAGTCTCTTCACCTTCAATCCTAAAGACGCAGGGCTGCAGGTGGACACCTTCATACTGCTCTCCCAGCGCAGTCAGACACTCCCCAGTGTGGTGACTGCTGAGTGCCTGGCTCCCAGGGAGCCAACGCCATTCCTGTGAGGGTGAATATGGGTTGCATTCCCCCAGTGAAACTCTACTTCCAGAGGTTCCTTCCTGCACCTGCAGACATTTACCCAGCAGCTTGTTTCGAATCTTGAAGCCAGACACCTCTGTGGAGGGGACATGAAGAAAAGTATTGTCCAACACATTTTTTTTCACTCTTCACAGATTTATAACAAATTCATGCAAGTCAGGAGACTAAAACCTGCAATAGTAACATTTAGGTAGTTATTATAATTGGCAAATCAAGGGACTTTCTCACATAAGAAATACATGTGTTGGAAGCAGTGGTGGAAGAAGTATTCATATCCTTTACGTAAGTAAAAGTACCAATACAACAATGTAAAAATACTCCATTACAAGTAAAAGTCCTGCATGAAAAATCCTACTTAAGTAAAAATACATAAGTATTAGCAGCAAAATATACTTAAAGTATTGCAGTAAAAGTAGTGGTTTGGTCCCTCTGACTGATATATTATTATATATGACATCATTAGATTATTAATACTGAAGCATCAGTGTGTAAGCAGCATGTTACTGTTGTAGCTGCTGGAGGTGGAGCTAGTTTCAACTACTTTATATACAGTTAGCTAGTTTAGTCCAGTGGTTCCCAACCTAGGGGTCGGGTCCCTCCAAAGGGTCACCAGATAAATCTGAGGGGTTCTGATACAAAGTTCTGATACACAAATCTGTTTTCAGTTTTTGGACTTTTTCTCTAATCTTTGATTTTTGGTGAAATATTGGATCATTTGAACATTTATTGAAATGAAACCATGTGAGAAGTTTAGAGTGAAAAATCACTATTTGGTGGAGCTGTTAACAACTCATAGACATCTGAATGTGACCCTGACTACACACTGCTTTCTGTAAGACGTCAAAAGCCAAAAAGGTTGGAAACCACTGGTTTCATCTTAAACAATGTGTTGTATTTTAAAAGCTTGTTATATTATCCATTGTGTTAAATCTTTATGTGAAAAGTAACTAAAGCTGTTAAATAAATGTAGTGGAGTAGAAAGTACAATATTTCCCTCTGAAATGTAGTGGAGTGGAAGTATAAAGTAACATAAAATGGAAATACTCAAAATTGTACTTAAATACAGTACTTGAGTACTTAGTTACTGTCCACCTCTGGTTGAAAGTGACCTGAGGTAAGATAGAGCTGCATAGTTTACTAGTTATCTAACATTGATACGCTGGATGAGTTTTGTACTTGTGGACATGAAAACAACAGCTCCCAAAATAATTTAAGATATAGCACTTTAATCATTCTTTGCTATATGGCGACCATGTCTCATAAAATATTACCTTAAATAGTCTCTTGTAATACTTAGCTCTGAAGCAGGCATACAACTAAAACAACAAACAGCCCTCAAAACTATTTAAACATTTGCTCTGAGCTAATAGCTAGGTTAGCTAAATTATTATTATACAGGAGACAGACTAAACAAGTAACCTAAAGCTTATGAACTAATAACGTTAATTAATTTAATTACTAAACCCATGCAGGCTTGGAAAGTGTCTCTCGGCTAACGTTACTTGAGATAAACGTTACGTTTGCAACTATTCGGACAACTAGCTAGCTAAGCTAACGTTAAACCACCTTTTAAGTTATTTAATCTTGTCTGTAGGTTAAATCAACAGCGTTAGAGGCAGTTTTGGCTGGCTCTGAATTGTTGTCTCAATTTTAGCCATCGGGATATCTAACGTCCAACTACAGTAAAAGAAAAAAAAAAGAAATAACAGTGTAATCTGCTAATCTGCAACATTACTTGTTTTACCTTTGAAAATGACGAGGAGAAGCAAATAAACGCACGGCAGCCTTCTCCCCATGGCGATGGCGATGACAGGCACAGATAGTTTGGGGTCTTTCGTCACATCAACAGCAACAAGTGCAAGTGGGCGGGAACAAAACTTCATGCAGCCTTCCTCTCTGCATTAATTACATGAATGGATGAACAAAGGGACCATGCATTCCTTCTAAAAAAAAGTCCTTTATAGGAGACAAAGTGAGGAGTTGAAAGGCTCTGTTATTGTTCAAATTTTAACATTTTAAGGATGACTTTGATAGGTCTTGTCCATGGTTATTTCACAAAGCAGTGAGATCTCACATACTGGTGCACCTGTAGGTGGTCAAAGTGAGTCCATAAATCTGGGCTACTGTTCATGTGTTTGCTGTTTTGTCTTTTATTACTCTGGATAATATGGGTTTTCCAACTGATACGCACAACTCATACACACTTGTTGTTTACTATGGTATGAAGATAATCTGTGTGCAACCACTGTGCTACAACTCCATGGACTACCAATTAGATTTGAAGAGCATAAATCTGTTATAAGGAGAAAACAGTGTTCCAAGCTGAATAGGATTGCCCACTCGTTAAGGTGAGAAATGTGACAGCTTTTGGGGCCTGCATGGTCACATGATGTTTTTCTGTATCATGATGCACCACAAAGAATGTGAAAGGCCTTGGTAACAATAAATATATTCAGTGGTCTTAGCAGAACTATTCAAACCATATTCACCAACAAAATCTATTTTATTTCAATAATTAATTTCACAGCCAACAAAAAACAGAAGTTCCCTTTTTGCCTGAAATAGTGTTTTGTTCCCTGTAAAACATTTGAGGTTTTGTTTACAACTCAAAAATTGCATCAGTTGGTTTCCACCTTGGTCAACTTTAGTCTTGCACCTAGAAGGAAACTTGTTGAATTTCCCACAACAATGGAACTTATATGAACCATAGAGAGGTAACTTTTCATCATAATACACACACACACACACACACACACACTGTACATTAAAATTTTCCATGTAAAACATAACTAAAAATTGTTAAACAGTAGCACAATTTCAGAACTGAGTTTCAGTTACATTACTTACAAATACATTATAAATGCGCTCAAATGCCTTTACTATCGTCAATACTTAATGATTATTTTGTGTTGTTTTTGATGCTCAGGTTTTGCTTTCAGACCCACGGCTACTGCTGACAGAAGGCGGGAAAACAGACACATAAGATGGAGGTTCTTCTCCATGTTGAAACAGAGGTGGAGCAGTAGGGGCTTGATGCTGCACTAAAGAGGGGGGGAAAGCTGCACTTGAAAAATCATATGGAGCTGCCTGCGGTGGAAACGGATTATTATAGCCGCTTGTTATGTTCGCGTGTTGAGCAGGATCTGGTGCTGGGTATCCAGAAGCATCCGAACCCGCAGGTACAGGATAAGGTCCAAAAGGGAAAGCAGGGGCAGGGAAGTCACTGTAGCTTGGGGCCCCCGCAGCCGCAGCTGGGTAGGGACCGAAATCCTCACCAGGCTGATGGGTAAAAAAGCTGGAAGGAACAATGACCAGTGGAAACACCACCTCTGGGTCGATGGCAAAGCTGATGTCCAAATACACCTGGGAAACAGAAAAATTGAGATATAAAATCGATCAGAAATTATTTCAATCAAACTGACAGAATAATTGATTAATCTGACATGAATTTTTTTATGGCCTTGCTGGTGTGATCATGCTGTTTATACAGCATTTGATACTGTCATTCTACAAGCTGTTGTGCTGTTCTGCAGTTTCATATTTTTAATGATTGTGATCGTGTGATTTAAAATATATATGCGCTACAGTTACTTTACCACCATGATATAATGTCAATAGTATATTATTACATACCTTAATGTAATGGTCAACTGAGAGGATTTCACAGTTATGGAAAGTATAGACGGTATTTTCAGGAATCTTTAACTGGCAGGAGACAGTTTCCTCCGAGCTCGGTGCGATTGTGTCCCCAACAATTTTGCATAGACTTTGGTCACTGATATTCGTGGAACCACTGGCGCGGTACACTGTTTTCTGCTGTAAACTGAATTTGGGCCTCAGTTTTTTGGAAGACAAGTTGCTGATTTTGGCACCAATAGACAAAGTTTCACCTATAAAGAAAATGAATCATAAAATTTGAATATGCTCTGATTTTTCTGGACTAATGTCACCATGGTACATTACAAAAAATCTTATATAACACTCAACACACCGTCTTGTATACACTGGATTATGTTATTAGTAAACTGGAGGGACTTTACCTGGAAAGTAAGCTTTTCTGTTAATGGTGGCAGACATCTGGACCTCTCCTTTGGAGAAAGCCCCCATCTTTTTATTGACTGAACCAGCCTGGGGACACTTGAACAAATCATACAAACAAACATTTTATACTCACATTTTATTTAAACTTTATTCTTCATACCACCTGAAAGTCGTCTCGCTATTAACTTTTGGAATTAAGCCAACCTTGTCCAGAATAACACCATAAAAAGTGAATACTTCAAAATCTCAAAAGGAATCTTCCCTGGCCAGGTTTGAGATGGGGTTGAGCAATATTGTAATCGTTCTCTTGACTCTCTAATGAGCCATACAAAGAAATAAGTGCATTTCACACTTTCAATACTGTTCATTGCCAAGTGCACTCCTTGCAGTGGAATCCCCACTCCACTCTTTGTTCATGCAAACAACCGGTTTGTGTATTTCTCAATATATCAGACATCACAAGCATTAACACTCAGATTATCTCCTGCTGTCCTCCTCCTCCTAAATGTATCGAAGTGTAATACACTGTTGTTATGTTAGAGTGTTGTACTTTTAACTTTGATTCTTTCCAGATCTTGTCATTCCCCACCGTACTACCAGATGCCCTCAGAGATTCCTGGCCTCTGCCAGTCATCTGATCCTATACTTCCACACACTCATGTCCTTTATTCCCTCATTAAGCTTCAGGATATACTGTATATGATCTGTTTTGCCTTCTGCTCAGCCCTATCAGATGTGATTGCATGTTTGGATGTCCTTGCTAACTGTAAGCCTGATGACTGACTATAAGTTCCAGTATTGTGACTGTAGTTTGACCAGTGACGCTTGGGTGTGTCTGCATTTGGGACCGCTTCACTTGTAATCTAATACCAGAACTGTGACAAAGATATTGTCTAAAATGGGAAGTGAAGTGGATATAAAGTTCTATGCAATTCATAACACGTGTCATTATACACTTACCATCATTTGTCCAGGTTGTGGAAAGGACTTGGAAACAAAATTAAGCTCTTTTTGTACTCCAGAAGGCCAGTGCCATTTCCTGGACAGCTTTGCTTCAAGCATATAGACAATATTTCCATGGTGCCCCTTGAAGGATGGTGGCATGTCCCTGAGAAAAGAAGAAGAGAGAAGAGAAGAAGAGAGAACTAGTCCACAAATGCAGTTATTTGTAAAAACCTACAATGACATAGTACTGAAGCCAGATGCTAGAAATCGTCACTTACCCCTGTGGGATTTGAAGGCTGAATTTAAAGCGATGAACCCCTTTGGGAAGTACATTGCCTGCAAAAAAGTGGGTAAAAAGGGTAATTGTCACTTTCCTGTAGAGAACAAGGTTAGTTCACAAAGGTCAATTGATTCTGACAAGTCATAGAGCCATCACTGAGTTAAATTAATGTACTTTGTAGGCCAACTCCTGAGAATATAAAGACACTCTGAGATATGTGCGGCTCTGGGCTCTTGTGCATAATTGATATCGTCACCAGAAGACAACATGTTCCAGAGACACCTACCTCATACATATATATACATATATTATATAGTTTTTAAATAAAGCGTATCTAAAGAAATAAGCAATAAAGATAGACAGTGCCTCTACGTCATTTACTAAGCTGTAAAATATTCATTTTAACAAATAGCCTAAACTAATCCCGATACTCTCAAAATCAATAGTGAAAGTACTGATATTGAAAGTCTCCTAACCATAAATAGAGTCTAAAAGATGAGCAGGCAATTCAACGAAACCACACTTTCTTTTTAGCTACCTTTTGTATCTCCTGCAATGAAGTATTCTTTGACTTTGAAGTATCTCCTGCTCGCACTGTAGGACCTCTCGTCATCTCCACTTCCTTCTGTCCAGTGAACGGAAGCATGTCCTTTGACTTTCACGAAAAGGCTCTTCACTTTGATTTCTTTTGTCAAAGTGAAAGCAAGCGTGCCTCTGACCGTATCCCCAACAGAAAAGGTGTCTTCTTCGTTCAGAGCTTCATAAATCAGACTGAATTCCTTTATCGGAGACATTTTTAGACGTGTCGGCTGAACGCGCTGTTTACACACTTGTGTTAGGGGGCTGATCGAGATTATTGGGCCCCGCCCCTAAGAGTGGAGTCACAAGAAAACTTTTACTATTGCTTCACTGTATGACGAAAAGACGAAATATTCATGACACAACACTGTTAAGCAAACCACGTGTTGCAAACAACGTTGCGCACAACAAGCTGCTGTTTCACAGGATGATTATTTACACAGACTTGAGTTTAAAGTGACCTTATAAAATTGTGTACAATGTATTTGTTGTTGTCCTATTTCTCAACTGAAATTATTCATTTATAAGGAGAAGAGAAAGGAATGGTTCAGATGAATGAAAAAAATGGCCTGGTACTTAAACCATACAACAAAATTAAGTCTAGGAATCAAATCACACCGGAAGATTCACAGAGAAACTTTAGCTGACAGTCCCTTATTCAAATCTACAAGTCAGAGGAAAAACACTGGCAATTTGTGAATCAGGTTTTATTGTATAGTGGAATAGACAAAAGTAGTGTGTTTTTATCTCACCATACAGCATAATATTTGGCCTGTTAGTTAATTGCTATAGTTTAAAAAAAACATAGAAAATGTTTATATATATATATATAGAAGGCCACATGTTGTCAGGCTTCTTTTGACAAGCCTCCAAACAGAAGGGTGAGGTAGGTATAAACAGTAATACTGGAAAAAATGATCCAACAGTGGTCAGACACTTGAGATGAACAAGGCTCCTAAAAACACTAATGTGATCATCGAGGTCTCAGTGATTACATTGGCAGCTGGACAAAACCAGTTAGAGACCTGAACAGACCAGAAAACAACTCACATATGACACAAAAGCCCTTTTTGTAGACCTATATAAATGTTTACATGCAAACAGTTAACACTTCACCCAATGCATTTCACTTTAAAATTTTCCAAGACACTATTTAGGTATAATGTAAGGCTTTCACTTATTGTTGTTTTACTTAATGATTAATAAACTAATAAACTGAATCAGTCATTATTATTTCACTATTCACTATTATTTGCATCAGACTTTTCAGTAGCAATGGACGGGAAAAGAAGCGAATAAGCTGGTGGAGCTTCATCAGTTTGAGACAGGAAGTCTGTGTACATCATTGGTGCAGAAGGTGGCGGGTTGTATGATGGAACAGTTGGGGATATGTTGAATATTGGTGGAGCAGAAGGGGGTGGATGAAATGTTGGGGAAGTAGGCGGTGGGTGAAGCACAGAAGATGATGAAGATGAAAATGGGGATCCATACGGAAAAGCCTGCTGTGGCACTGGATTATTGTAACCCCCACTCATGTGTGTGGGCTGTGCAGGGTACATGTTGGACGGACCAGCATACACCGGTTGGTTATCTGAGTACGCAGGTGCTGGTGCTGAGTACTGTTGGGCTCCTGGGTATCCATAACGGCCTGAATGTGGGGATGCAGGATAACCACCAGCAGCTGCCGCAAAGGGAGGGAAGTCACTGTTGCTTGGGCCCCCGGTAGCCATGGCTGGATAGGGACCGACAGAAACACCAGGCTGAGGGCCAGGAGCTAGGTCAGGAGGAATAATGACCAGTGGGAATTTGATCTCTGGATCGAAAGCAAAGCTGATGTCCAGATACACCTGAGGAAAAAAATGAGTGTGCCTCATTAACACGTGATGTTAAAATCTGATAGCAAGATACCATCTAACAGCCGCAACCAATTTAATATTTATGGGTCAGTTTTAGAAATCAAATTTAAAAAATAGCTTCATCACTGGATTACTGATTACTGTGCTTTACCATAAAGACACGCTGTTACGTCTTTTCATACCTTTAAATTGTATTCCACTGAGATAATTTCACAATTCTGGATCGTCTGCATCTGATCACGGGGAATCATTATTGCACACCTGACCTCCCTCTGTGTTTTGGCTTTAATACAGTTGTCAGACACTTTCTTGATAACATTGCTTTCATGTTTGGTGTTGCTGTTGGCACGGTACACCACATGCTGGGTTAAACTGAATTTGGGTGTCATGTCACTGGATGAGGTATTGTTGATTTTTGCAACAATCGCCACCGTTTCTCCTGTAAGAAAAACAACATATTTTTAATTAATAACTTGTTAACATGTTATCTGAAAGTACTATATGACCCACGACTGGAAATAACACAGTCACTGGTGTAACTGATATCATAAATGATGGGTCAGTTGTTATGAGGTGCCCAAAGAAGTCACAAAAGTAAGCCAAGCATGCACAATACCAGAGCACTGAAACAGACACATCTAAATGCAGCCATTGAAAATGTTATTAGTTACACCTGTGCTTTGTGAGAGAGGACTATACAGTGCATTCAATTTCTTTCTTGTTGGCATAGGTCATCAGCTGGATGAGACAATTCATTACCTTTAAGGCCGATATTATTACTACGTTTTACTAAAATGTTGGCTGCGACAACTTTCATATGACAAAAAATAGTCTCCAGTCTCCGTTCTCTGCAGAAGATCTCCCACCATGACTTGAACCTACCATGTCTGAAGAAAAATGTTACTACCTGGGGCATATGCCTTCCTGTCAATGAAGGCATCCATTTGCACGTGTCCTTTTGAGAAAAGCCCAGCCTCTTTCTTTGTTGAACCAACTTGACGTGACTAGAATGTAATAAACACAAAACAATTATTTAAAAAAAAAAAAATGGCAAGAGTCCCAGGTCCTCAGGGTTAGGAGTGTGTATCTCTACACCACCTTTTGAATTTGATCTCTTACTTCTTTCTACAGAAGAAATACACCCCATGAAAACTGTCCATGGTAAGGTCTGTTAAAGGAGAAGGCTGGACATTTTCTATATTTTTCTTTTTGTCAACAAATCTCATGTGCTGAGCCAAATCAACAATGAACTCATCCTACTTACAAGTATTGTGTGTGCCTATCTTAACTGGGACATTGCTTCTTGAAAGGTACATTGCGGTTTAGTTTTTAAATTTTTATAGTTTTACAACATTTGAGCAGCACAAGCCCAGAAGGCCTTCATCACAGCAAATATTTTCACTTGTCATAATAGGAAAAGCACAATTGGAGCTAATACTGTTAATTATAGCTCTCTTCTATTCACCACAAACCACTGAGTTATGCACAATGCCAGGACCCTGGAACTGAGAAATCTAATTATTGTTATTAATTAATTACAATTTCACTTTTCCTGATATGACATTTCAAAATGTCTTCTGTGAAAAAGGCTTATCATCTCTATTGTACTGCGGTGGTGGCAGAGCAAAATCTCTTCAGTGCATAAAACTAAAACTATCTGCGTGGCTACATAGTAGTAGGGGTGAGTGAGAACATTTTTAATGTGAATCAAGTGAACTGCATAATGCCTAATTATTTGTTTTCTGTAAAATCACATTACAAAATTTCCCCTCCATATACTATATTCTGGAAAAGGGGGATACAGTTGCTGTCCAGTGACATATCAGAGATTTGTGTACTATGAATAAACATCTTACATACCATCAGAGAATTCAAGTTTGGAAATGACTTGGAGACAAAATTGATCTCCTGTTGTAGTGTACGGTCCAACCTCCAACTCCTGGACAGCTTTACTTCAAGCTTGTAGACAATCTTCCCATGACTCCCCTTGAAGGATGAAGGCATGCTTCTGTAATGGGGAGCCAGCAGATTAATGTTACACAATCTTCATTGGTAATCTGAAATAAATTAACAAGTGATCTAAATTCAATTAATGTGTTTACAGAACTTGCAGGAGTAGGTTATTTGGTCCTCCTTGTTAAAATGAATTACATTGTTAAAGTGCAAACATTATGTTCTGGTAAATAATCTTCTTACTTACACTGATGGTATTTTAAAGTTGAATTTATAGACATGGATCCCTTTGGGAATTACAGTGTCTGAAAGTCAAAGGATTTTGGTGTTACTACCAGCAGTCTACCAGCATTACTAGTACGAGGCTACTATTGATGGCAAGAATCACAGTGGTGGAAAGCAACCAAGTACTTTTACTCATGTACTCAAGTACAATTTTAAGATACTTGAACTTTGTTTAAGAATGACCATTTTCTACTCCACTACACTTAATTTCAATATTGCACATTTTCACACTAAATGATGTGCCAGCTGTAACTTCTGGTTAATTATAGTATGGTTATTAGTCTCTTTGCACTCTTTATGGAATAAACTACACCCTCAAGAAGTTACTAATAGCTCCAACTCGACCACCTACAAACATTATTGATGCATACAGTAGTGAAAAGCCGTTCTGCACAATGACTTAGTTAATTTTTACTGATAATATCTGTGTACTTTTACTTAACATTAAGTTTAGAATGCGGGATTTAACTTGTTTTTATATTGTCGTATTGCTATTTTTTAATTAACTATGAATATTTGAACATCAGTGACTCATAGTGTCATGACGACAGATGACAAGACAATTAGGAAAGCAAAATATAACAATATACACCGTGCATGGGTTATGGTGACTCACAAGACGTCTACCGCCTACCATTTGAGCTCTCTGGGATTAAAAACTGCTTCAGTTTGAAATATCTCCTTTGTGAAGAGTATGTGTGGGTGCGATCGCCGTTCTTTGTCGTCCACCGCACTTCAGCGTCTCCCTTTGCTTTCACGAAGAAGCTTTCAACTGCGGTCTCCTTTATTAAGGCCAGTGTTACTTTTCCAGTTATAGTGTCTCCCTCTGAAAACGTCCCGTGCTCATTCAGCGCATCGCAAGTCATCGTTAAGCTTTGAATCGAAGGCATTTTCGTAAGGAAGACTTAGTAAATTAAAAGATATCGATGATCGACCACAGTCATTACTGAATGCTAGTGTGGTAGGGGGCATTCATGTGACTGGAATGGGGGACATATAGGCCACACCTTTTGAAAGTCTGCTCGAAGATCTCTACTGCCATCAAATGTTCAGAGGAGAGAGGTATAAGGCCAGGACAGCGGCTGTTTACTTTTGGCATCGAAACTAAAATTTGAACTGAAAAGGGAAACATTGGATATTGAAAAACTTGTATTAGAAAAAGTTGTATTGGCACAGAAACAAGTATTGGCACTGAAAAAAGTTTCACTGTACAATAAAATGTTACAAACGTATTATCTTATTTTATTTTGATATTTTTTACATTATGATGTGTTTTTCATTGTCAATCTTCAGATTTTTTTTTCATGTCTGTCTTTTTTAAGCTGTCAGGTTTTTTTTTTCCAGTGTCACTGGTTTTCAGTTTCAACTTTCTGTTTTTCAGTTTCAACTTCCTGTCAGTTTCAACGTCCTGTCAGTGGTGTAGGGAGGAGGGCCCTTGCTGGGCCTACATTACCCAGTATGCCTTGCAGTCTGACGAAGATATCCATCATGGTGGAGATTTTGAGCCAAACATTTGTAATTTTCGCTCTAGAATTGTTAATATGTCACTTTATTAATATTTCATATTTATTCGGGCCAGAAAGTAACCATGTAGATTCCCAATATGCGGTCAGTTTATCCAAACAACGCCTGTTTGTAAATCTTCGGAGATGTGAGGGGCTGCTGGCAGGGTGAGACCGGCCGGTCATCCCGCAGCAGCAGCAGCCCGAGTTCTGCCTCGTCATCCCGGGGAGAACATGATCCAATGAACTGATCTGTGCAGCTTTTGATGATTTACCGCTGGCTCTAATGTCTCCGCAGCGTTTTGATATATGATATAATTCCTTTTGGAAGATAAATGTTAGTCTCACAGATAAAATCAATTGTAACTGCCACATTAGTTTGTCTGAATGTAAAGTGAAGCTTCATGTTGTTACTGGACAGGACAGCAGGGCTGCCTCTGGGGCTCTATATGTACAGATATCACCACATTTCAATAAATATAAGTGTATTAAAACGAACAGATCAATCTATATTAAATTTCGTTTTATTTTATTAAGTGTCCTCCCCAGAACTTGCCAAGTCCTCAACACACCTACCTGACTGTACTGTGACAAAATAATCTCAATTTGAAGCTCCACTAACTTTTTTCCTCACAAAACAATAACCTCTTGATGCAGTAAAATATGTTATTCAGTCTGTAATGTAACTATAATAAAAATCCAGTGTTATGTAGCTTAATAAAATTCACTCTGTTATATGGATCATATAATGGGATATTTTAATACTTTTTCACCAAGCTATGTTTCATTAAGGCTGAAATAGTATAGTAGTAATACATAGAAAAAATACTGTTACAATATTTACAAGTTTTTGTTTTTCACATAACATGTTTCTTTATCATTGCTTAAGCCAACGACAGTCAAATGAATAAAGGTATTTCGTCAGTATTTAGAAGGCGCCACAATTTTTTTGTCTCTTGGTCATTTACCATTGAGACTTACAAACAGTAGCCCAACAATAAAATCTAATCTCCTACACAGCCAACTAAACTAATCCAAACACCCATTTCAGCAGTCTAATCACAAGTTTCTCACTGTCAGTATTCATCTATGTCCCCTACCCACAGTAAGTACCTTCTATGTAACAGTGATTTATAACAGAAAGTACGAAAATGCAATTAAAACCAAGCGGGTAGTAGTTCCGGGTCTGAAAAGTTAAACATGCGGAAGTGCCTTAAACCTGCATTCAGCAGGAGGCGACTCCACTGGCTCCAAAAAAAGTCCGATTGTATAGAAGTCTATGAGAAAATGACCCTACTTATCACTTGATTTATTACCGCAGTAAACATTTTCCTAATGTGTTTATGGTCTCAATTGCTACGTTAAAGTCTTCTTCAACACTGCATGACGCTCTTGACGATAAAGCAGGGTATGCTTTAGGGCGTGGCAGGGTATGCTTTAGGGCGTGGCTACGTTGGTTAGGTAACGTAACCATGGCGTAACCCCAGAGTTACAGAGTGTAGGCGTACCTGTAGCCGTGGCTATTTCCGTGTGTTTTCAATTCACAAAAGTTGATTGTAACATTATGGTCGTCTAGGAAAGTCTTCTTCGGCGTTTGGTTGTACTAAAAGAGCCTCTAAGGAGTCGGATTTTCAGGGTTTCCGGTAAGTCCATCTTGTTTTAATGGTTTAAGCCCGTTTTTCGCTAGCGAAAATTAGCATTAGCATTATGACAGCTAACCATACACTGTAAATGCCCCGTACCAATCAAGCTAGCAGCTAACGTTAGGGTCAGCTCCACCCTCTCGTCCAAACATTTTCACTTCTAATAACTTCTGGCTCCAAAAATTTCAAGATGGCGATGGTCAAAATGCCAGCCTCGAGGCTTCAAAACGTGAGTCCACAAACCAATGGGTAACGTCGCGGTGGTTACGTCCATTATTTTTTGTACACAGTCTATGGTTAAAACAAATGTGTCGGTACAACAATTTCATGTAAATCTGGCACTATCCTCTTCATCATGACCACCATCCAAATCTATATGATGTTTGACTGACTGCTCCATAGTTTGAGTGAACTTGTGGTACCCACGTAAAACTCTGTTTCACAATAATGAAAATTATTTTGAGGGTTAGGGTCACTAAACACCGGTAGGTCACCAATTGCGCATGTCAGCTTCCATGGTAAAGACGTTGTGGGGTCATTTTCGCGCTATGGTGGTCCATGAAGCTGGTAGGCTAACACCAATCTGCCTCTCTCAACAGTAACTTTTTCCTTATTTTTCGGTAAGTATTAACACCTTTTATTTTCAGTAGCGATAACATTTGAGACACCCTTTTGCAGTTACAAATAGCTTCGTCTTTTTTCCTGCTAAAAAAACCCGACTCTGTACGTTAGCTTAAATGCAACATTAGCCTCCCGAGTTTCTGGTTTCAATAAGTCAAAGTAACAAAAAGTAGTTTTAAAAAATTTATATTCTGAAAATGCCATAGACATGTTGGTAATTTGTTAGTCTGTAATTTAATGGGTTTATGAACTTCCCCTCAATACTTCACTGCTAGCGTTTTATCTAAAAATGTGAATATATTGTCCCACATAGCTTGCACTTAGCAATTAAAGAAACAAGCATGTAGGTGTGCTACAGTACTGTATGTGCTCCATTAGAGAAGAATTTTAAGACTGTGGATTTAGAGAAATTATTTAGTCTGCTCACCTGACCTGATATGAAGTGTCTTTCTGGCCATACAAAAATAGCTTACTTATTCACATGCTTAATCTTAATATTGTGAATTACATATGTACATGTATTTAATCTAATTTATATATTATTTACCTCCATGTAAGGGTTTGAATACATAAAAACGTTTAGAAAAAAGCCTCACAGTTAGAATTAATCAAGGAAACAGACATCCCATTTACCCTGACTGTGTCCAAAATCACTCCTTATTTATTATATAGTGCACTATACTGTATTTAACATTACCACATGCCATTTTATTTGGAGTGAGGAGTGATTTGTGGAGTGATTTAGGACACAACCTATTTCATAGTATGACACAGCTGCTCATATAATAGGCCTTTTTCACAGGAGACATTTTGACTTGTCATTGTAGGAAAACCACAGGTGTTACTAATAACATGGCTCCATTCTCTTCAATTACCCCAGTAAGTCATGTGCAAAATGTGACAGTGAGCCAGCATGCACTATACCAGACCCCTGAAGCCTAAGCAGCTACATGGAATTCAGCCGTCTTTTTTCTTAATTTACACCTGTGATTTTCCTGTGACATGTCAAAATGTCTGCTGTTAAAAAAGCCTGTGGATTAGAAAAGATAACTTACAAGCGCATTGGAAAGAAAATGTGCAAGTCTGCAAACCCGGTCATCTTTTTACTATCTGTGGTCAAAGTTATAAATGCAATTCAGTGATACTGAAGGCACCACCAGTGTTTTTGTGCTATTGCCTTTCTTAAATACCTCCTGTCTTTTCAAAGTTTAGAAAGTAGGCTTATCTCGATTAGCTGGTGTGCTGTCAACAGAAGGTGCTATGGAGACAGTTACCCTGCCAATGTGGTCAGTGCAATGGGTAGAGGAGGGGGAAATGCCGTCAGGGCAACAAGAGCAATTTGAGAAAACAAAGAGACCGACAGACACAAGTATTAATGGGAGAAGAGGAAGTGTGATATAAGAAGACAGTGAAGTGAAAAGTTTTTTCCTTTCCAACATCGGCACAGGTTAGTTGCTGGTCGCTGTGTCCTCCTGAGTGTGTTTCTGGGTTCTTTTGAAAATTTATTCTTGCCTTTGACAGCTGAAAGTGCACTGAGAGACGGGAAACGTGTAGAGAGGGGTATGACATTCGACAAAGGTCCGCGGCAGACTCGAACTGCAGAGGCTGTATTTATGTGGTATGTGTCTTGACCCGTAAGCCAGTGGGGTGCCCGTGTTTCTGCCTTTTTGTCTTTGATGTTGTGCACACTGTTACTCACTAACACTAGTCTGTACTATCTCCATTTAGGCATTTATTTTATGGTAATATGTTTTGTGATTGGGGCAATTAAAATTCATTTTACCTCATTTGAGTGAACAAATAAAAACCTAGACCAGAAAAGATATTGTGGTGCTAAAAAGATGTCAAGGTGTGAATTTCTCATTGTTTTTCAAAAAATGCAACTTGAGACAAAGACTTTTAGACCTTATTGGTTTAGAATCAAAGATGTACGTTATTTTGAATAATGTCCCGTAGGTGCTGTTACCAGCTTTGGTTTATTTCATTGTTATGTCTCTTGTTTCTGTTGGTAGGGAGGGAGGTCCTGTTGAAAGAATATTACATGTCCAGAACTCTGGCAAACATTTGGTTATTTTCCAAATAAGTAATAATACCTGTAACAAAGTGGGTGAGACCACACAATTTGGTCCATTACACTTTTCTGTATTTCTTAACATGCTTGTCATTTGTTTGTTTAGCCAGTTTAACATCTCTATTTGTAGCATTGCTTTTGCATACTATCCTGGGTTTGTTTGTGTTAAGCATTGTTTGAGTTACCATCAATATTTTCTGGTTAAAGTAAAACACAGACAAGTATTGTTTAAGTTAAATTATTATTTTATCAATTTAGTCTTGAGTTATGTATTAGCTTGTTTTGTTACTTACCATACTCACCATGCCTTCCCAATGGGAATCACCCAACTAGTTCCTGCTTTTAAGGTCTTCCTGACATCACCAGTGATGTCATGGTTTAGACTAAGTATGGGGGGATTTATTGTATTGAGTTAAATGTTTAGTATTTGTTTGATTTGTATTTATTTTGGCTTATGTTAGGGAATATGTAAAGTATTGTTAATATGGACCATGTGTACTGATACAAGTAATGTTATAGGTATGGAAGACAGTCAGAGTCATGGGTGAGTCCTTTTGCAAAACAAGGAGTAAGTTGTAAGAAACATGTCATTTTGAGGGTTTTGAGCCTTGGTCCAGTGGAGGAAGAGGTAGCTCACACGCCTGCTAGCTTTGGGAGATAAATATAGCCAGTGTGTGTAACGTTACCGACACTAAATAGTCACCTCAGCTTGAGTTGTTTTCTGTTAATGTACCAGCTGCAAGTGTAGCTATGATGCTGCTGCTGTGGGACTTGAGTGCATTATTACACCAAACACAGCTGTGTTCTTATCTATGGTGATCTTATTTGGGCTGTGTACCTGGCTAACGTAGCGTGTTGTGTAACCAGCTGTTGTAGAGCTACTGTACCATGCACATAATCGTAATTTAATTGCTGTGTGTAGCTCTATGTTTCTGTTGCTGCTCTGAATGACTGCGTTAGATTTTGGAAAGTGGCCGCACTTTTTGTCCCAGCTCATATACACTCAGCTAGATTTAGCAGTTTCGTATGACCGTCTGTCTGTGTTGCCACTGGACAGCGAACTGTGCGGCTGTTTGAGTTTTTCAGCTCCTGTCAAGCTCAGTGTTTTTGTCCTTTCATTGTTATTTCAAACGCAATGTCTCTGCTTTTGTGCGTTTCAAATGTTTTTTTTTTATAGTTTTGACAGGGTCTGAGTTGACCCTGTGCCAGGCCTAAGCATCGGGGAGTTTAAAAAAAAAAGTATTTTTAAGATATTTTCTGAACTAAAATGTGTTATACAAGTAGGGTAGCTCCTTTAAGGATTAGCTAAGTGTGTAGCGAGTATGCGGTCGTGAGAGAGAGAGAGTGCGTGTGTGTGACGGTGAGCCTGCGAACTGGAGCACGGAGTGTGAAGTTAGCAGTATAGCTGTGAACAGAGCAGTGTGTGTACAGTTTAGGCTATTTGTTGATAAATACATGCTACAACTCCTCAAGACCCAAGCCAAGTTCCCGTGTCTTACTTGCCACCCAGTAGGGATGCCATGGTGAGGAAATTTTCCCACCGATTAATAAACTTGTGACAACACTTTTGTTACCACTTACACCAGACAAAATAAGATATTCGTCAATGACGCTCAATATTTGTAGAGCGCTTACTATGATCTTTAACATTAGATTTTTAGTTTAGATCTTCCCCTTAAGAGTTAGTGACGGTGGGCTTCAGGCTGCTGCCATCAGATCGTTCACGTACAGCTGGGATGCGGTGCACACAAACATGGGGACGAGCTAAAGGATGACCGCCACTTAGAACCAGAACTTGAGCAACTCGTCTGCCATCAGGAGAAAGACACAACGAGAGCAGGCTGAGCAGGCAGAGAGCGGGAGAGTTTCTGCTGAAAACAAGCACACAGACCCGGAGAGACATGAGTGCAGCTCTGTGTGTTTACAGCAGAGAGCAGGAGGGAGGACAGACTTCTCACTTTGCTACTCTGTGCTGAGTCTTTGCTGCTGCAGATGGTCACGGAGCAGACACTTTCAGTTTATAACTGTAGCATCCGTTGTTTGACTAGGTATTGATAACACGCTTAGTATTTTACATTTTTTTTTTGATGATGGGGGCGGTGGGCAAGTCATATAACAAGTAATGAGCACCGTGTATCACCTGTAACACCTTAAATGGTGACACATTTTGCTCCCCCCTGCTGCCTGCTGTCGAACAACTTTTCTGGCGGAAATCCTGTTTGTATAATATATCAACATTACATATCCACAACTAAAGGAAAACAACCAAATCTAATGGGAACTTCACTGTTCACACCAAATAACCACAATTATGGAAAAAGGGTATTTTCATTTGTTCGCTGCCAGGCCAGTGAAAATATACATGGGGCCAGTAAAACTGACCTACTGGCGAAGTGGGCCAATTGGAAAAAATGTTACGTTGGACCCTGGTTTGTGTAGCTGTGTGCATGTAATCACCATTGTTTTGGAGTTGTTTTTAATTGCACAGGGAAACTAACCTTATTTTAGTCTTTGAACAAGTGCGAGTCTGCCTCCTATCAACTTCCTTGACACTCTGGCTAAGCTTCCTCACAATACCCATTCTGAGAACAAGTTCTGTAAAAGCTAAACCAGTCGGCCCCTACCTGGAATCATTTCTGCAGAAAGCAAAACAGCGCAAAATATGCAGAGATATAATAGAGAAAAAATGTGTGGAACCAGAAGCTTCTGTAAAATCTGGAAGATACATTTTTCACCAAAGTGATGTGTGTGGGGGAGCAAGAAACAGCATCTCCAACTGGCATGACTTGATTTGTGGTTTGTAGTGGCCTAAGCTGTTACTCCCTGGAGTTTTATTTATTTTAATCATAGTTTTGGGGATGTTAATAACAGAACTTCTATCAAAATAGGAGCTTGGTAACTCTGCCAGGTGTGGCAGACATTGAAAAGCTTAGAACTTTTTCTTGATGCACAGAATTTAGTCAAGTGGTCACTGTCCTGGCTGGCCAGCAAGAATGGTGTTTCAGCTGTTATTGTTTTTGTCTATTGAAAAATGTGTTTTATGTGGAAGAGCCATTGTATACATATATTTATTTTGAAACGTTCTGGTACCACTCTCCCTGATTAGTGGATGTGCATGGAAATTATGGCAACAGCTTAGCTGCCAATCAGTCGTGAGCAGGAAACATATGAGTGAGTGTGGCAGAAATATGAAAGTAATTAAAAGTAAGAAAAGTGAGCAAATCAAATCCTGCTTAGGGCCCTCATTAAGCTAAGGACAGCCCTGCATGTCTTGAAACTCATCTACATAAGACAGAGATGAAACTGACTGTTAGGCAGCGCCTGATACCATTTGTCCGTTATAGACTGCAGAGGGCCATCTGTAGCATAACAGCTGATGCAGTTTTATATCATACAAGACCTCATTACTGCAGTGCTCCTTGTTGTTTTGCAAAGTTCTTTTAAAATTTCCAATCAAATAACTACTATTGAATAGTCCACATGAATTGTAAAATGTTGTGTTTAGCTGCACACTAGGTAAAAGTAAGTACTATTATAAAAGACACGTTCTTTTGCAATTGATCCATTTATGGCAAAGACTTAAATCACATCCCTCAGTAGAAGCTCATTAATCTATGCCGTGTATGTGCTTCTGGTTGTATCCCTGCATTGGGAGAAAGGGTGCCTTGGTCAAGTCCAGTCTTTATTAAGATTAATGAACAGCTTGACATTTTTAGTCCTCTGTCTGAATCAATAATTTTAATACTCATGAGGGCCAATGGGGATCTAAGCTTGTGGAACACACATTGTGGCCACAGGGTGCATGTTAAATGTCCAAGTGGTAATCAATGCAAAGAAATTAGCTATTGATCCCTTATAGTTTTGTAATAGGTTATCTATTGGTTTGCTCTTTCGGAAAATTCCAATATCAGTCGGATGGAATTGTGTTGGTAATATTGCTGTGGGGTGTGTGTATGTTTGTGTACACACACATGGCTTCTGTGTGTGTGTGGGTCACATTCTAATTAGCACAGAGGGCAGATTTTAAATAAACATGTTGAGAGGAATATTGGTGATCTGCATCGGATCCACAGTTCATTACAAATAAGGCTGGGAACTTCAGATTGGTTTTATGCAGGGTTAATGCTGACTAGAAGGCCAGTATTTGTAAACAGCTACATGAAAACATTTCCACCATTTTACATCATACTGTACTTCAGACTAGGTCTTTCATACACAAATGGCGGCAGATGACTCCAGTTCACTTGAACACATAAAAATATATTCTATATTTGTATAGGATGTATACGCAGTTGATGGTAAAAGTACTGCTATTTATCTTCAGGTCATGAAGTCTGAGTCCTAACCTTGAAAAAAAAAACATTTTCTTGCCTGTCTGTGTTTTCAGGACATACAGTGTGAGTTGGATATGGATCTGCTTTGCTGGGGCAGTGGGGAGCTGGGCCAGACTGGACATGGCAGGCCAGGGGACATCAGTCCAGAGGAGGCCCATCTGAGAGATTTTACAGTTGCCAATTTGGGCGAGGTGAAGCTGATGGCATGTGGATCCAGTCACTCCATTGTGGTCACAGGTACAGTTTGCAGTCCACTCGTATACTGTTTGTTGGAATTTATAGCACAATGCGGATGTCTAAATGCCTATTTCATATATGCAGCTAATGTATTACATCTTAATTTGAGTATTTCGTTTGATTTTTGTGTGTGGGTTAGATTGTGGTCAGGTGCAAATAGTGAGAGGGAAGCATGTATTTTGTCATTTGTCCAGTATAGAGGAAACATTGTTTAGCAGATTAACTCGTCCATTGGTGCTGCTCACGTTGATGGTTTTTATTTACTAATTCTTCAGCATTGTTTACCATGAAGCCCTTAGTGCATCTCCAGACATAAGATTTTGCTATGGTTTGGTAAATGTATTGTTATGGCAGGTGGGTATTGCAGTATTTGGAAGTTAGTGGGACAGGCTGCAATAACCAGTCTGATATACTGTTAATAACAATG
The DNA here is from genome assembly GCA_038419695.1 of Scomberomorus guttatus. Lineage (NCBI taxonomy): Eukaryota > Metazoa > Chordata > Actinopteri > Scombriformes > Scombridae > Scomberomorus > Scomberomorus guttatus. Next base: position 15,029,776 of record CM076450.1, on the reverse strand, counting down.
ATGTTGATTTTCTGAAAGCCACAATAATCCAGTGAGGCTTTACACTGTTTACAGAACAACTAGTTTAGTGAGACATTTGATCAAAGTATGTGTAAGCAACCAAGCTCACAGAGTCCATTAGCAACCACCATACATACTGTTTGACATTTTGTGGACACGTTTGTCCAAACTACCTTGCAGCACCATGAGTGTATGGAGTTCATATACAGGGCCCAGAAAACAGATTCATCTGGTGGCACATTAAAGGGATAATCTATAGGTTTCAAACAGATATCAGGTCATATTCATAGGATTCACACTCAACATGAAGTGTCTTCCTCCCTGCCCATGAGGTAATACTGCCCTACTTATTTGCCAATTTGATAGAAACCCTGAAGACAGGAAGAGAGGAGGCTCCTTTAGTACATTAGCCGGCAGTAGTCATAAATCAGTAGCCTAGATAAGTCTTATAGATCACCCCAACACAGGGATCCTATACCTCTACCATCATTACAGGAAAAAAGGTGACATTTTTGATTGATTAAAATGGTGCAGACTTGCTTAGGATAAATCATGTTAAGTGATGTGACATTGCAGTTTCACATATCATATTTCTGTCAAGACAATGATGGTCGAAGGCATTGTCAAGGCATGATATCTGACAACAGCAGACATCTGGGGGGACCTGAAGAGATTTATGGGAAGGTTTTAGTGGTCTGAGGGAGATAAGAGAGAGTAAAAAGTGGTCCTTTTTTGTGCATTGTCACTTTCAGAGTGACTGTAAATTTTACTCCAGTGCTGTTGGGAATTGGAGACATTTACACTTCCTGACAAATTGCCTGCTGTAAAAGTATTTACTGGTCTTGTCCTCCCTTTATTCTTGGCCAGCTTGCAAACACATACCCCCCTTGCAAGCACACAGAAATATTTACCCACAGCAAATTTATGTGACACACTTATGTGGCATACCTGAGCTCGAGCCCAAGACATGTCATAATGTTGTCATGTTGAGAGCACCGGTCTGCTGTTAATGTTTTAATAGAACAGGTCTTGAGTAGGTCATAATGGTTTTATGTCAGCCACATTGTCTCCAATCACTGGCCATTTGGCCCAGTCAGCCCAAGGAAAGACTTGTTTATGGAAAAGTAGCTTGCAAGAGAAATCCATAAGGTGGATGCAAGGGTGAAGATGAACTATACATGTGTAATCCACTGAAACACACATACGCTATCACACACACATACACAGACTAAAGATAAACTGTTAATTGATTAAAGGTTGTCACCCCAGGTACATTAAACGATCCACCGTAAACGAGACTGGCCTTAGGGCTTATTGTCATGGCAAATTTGCACGTGTGAATATTGGCTTTATGTTTAGTATGGGGTTTTTATTTGTGTTCAGATTTTGAATTTTGATTATTTTGAATTTAGAAAAAAATAATTTGGCCCATTTACAATGGGACTTATTTTGATAAATGCAGTGTAATGTGTGAATTGATTTTAGTTTGAGTGTAAATTATAGACTGTAAATTGTCAGTTATTTTGTATGTTAGTACAAGGATCCCGCCCTCAGATAAGAGCAGACAAATGATTCTCTTTTTGTAAACACAGTCTCATCTGTTGACTTTTTTGTCCATGTTCAAATATTGCTCCACATTTTAGAAAAACATTATAAATTAATACCACTGGGTGGCACTGTGAGACTGCCAATAAGAATGAGTAGCAGAGTCGAGTGGGAGGGGGTAGCTGAGAGAAGGGAGGCCCACACTTACCTCACACTCAGACAGAGCTATAATTTACTAATAGTGCGGGAGCCGCCATTGCTGTTATCTTTTAATAGATTTGTACGGGGGAAAGCAGGTGCCTGTTGTTAATGTGTCCAATTGCCCAAGTTGACTACTGAATTTAGGGCATCTATCACTGTCGTCGGTGGTGACACCCTGTCGCTCTACTTCACGTGGCGGGCCGGCCGGGCTGGGCTGGTAACAGATGAGGCTTCTCTCTCCTCCAGACGCCCACAGTCACACAGAGACGACCGCCATACGTGCTTGCACATGCATACACACACACAAAAAACACACAGTTATACCACATTTTTAGAGGGCAAACTACACTCTTACCCGCTACAACAGAAAATGCATATATATTGTATATAATCATTAAATGATGGTAGAAGACTACCCTAAAAATTGATATCCAAAGGATTTAGTGTGATAAGTGTTATGTTGGAGAGAGAAAAATGTCAGTAAAAAATAATCTCGGTAAACTTTGCCCCCCATTGCTTTGAATTCTTGACCTTCCAGCTGCACCCTTGAGCTTAGCCGGGGGCACCATGTTGCTTGCAGGTTTGCCCTCCGCCCTGAAAAACACCCCGTGCAGCTGTGTTTCTTTAGACCCGGGCTGAGAGTTGGAGGGTATACAGAGGTGCCTGCTAATACCTTGTTAGGGCTGTTTCAGTTGCTGGGTCTCAGTGAGGTCAGTGTCAGTACTGCTTTAGTTCAAGGCCCTTGATCTGCTGGATGTTGGATGAAGCCAAGGACTCATGTGCTGGCCGTTTGTGACCTACTGTGATTTTCTACAGGCCTCACTCACTCTTGAGTCCATGGACAGTGTTAGAAGTCAGATGTCATTGGTTAGAAATGATTACTTTGATTCAGGTGTTTGAATGTTATAAGCAAAATAATCGTTTGTATATAATGCTTTATATCTTAAAGCAGTTACTTTTTAGATTGTACAGTTTTGGGATTGTATAGTTGTGACAGGAGTTTGACAGAAAGCCGGTATGATATCCAAAAAGCCTGACTGAAGACTGTTCTTCTGTTTTCTATTCTTTTTTCTTTATTTCCCCTTCCCTGTTTGTTCTTCACATCTCTTTCCATATGAGTTATGAACCTTGGTTAGGCCTCGGTGTCAGGTGTTAAACAGCATATGAGGGCTATGACCCAGCTTCCTAACCCTCTCTGACATCTCTCTTAACATAAAACAGAGCCTCGCTCTTACAGTAATTGTAACCATCATGTTTCTTTTCCACTGTTTTCCAGTGTTTCCTTCTCCATGCTGTTGATAAGCTTTGTAACATTTATGAGTTAAACATTCCTCAGGTGCTCCTCTCATTCCTCAGCTGTGATCACAAGTTTTCCTCAACTTAAAACGATCCAAAAAATAAGTTGTAGTAATGTAATGACATCATGCACCTGTTGGTAATAAAGTACACAGTCTGGATTTTTTAAGTGCATAGTATTTCATTTGTCAGTAGAAGCAAGTATTGATACATCCTCTATTCTTCAATGTATCATAAAAATCCCTCCGCAAACATGGACAGACACATACTATATCTCTGCCTATTCATTTTAATGATGTCCATTAAAATAGATTACTTCAGACATAGTTTTCTCTGAATTACATGGTCCTGAAATCCAATACCTTTTTAGAAAAAATTAAATCCTCTAAAGAAACAGGAACGGACAGTTGACCTACCATCTACCCGGTCCTTATTGGCATTCAGGGCACAGTTACATCTCTGTAGAATCAAAGGGATAGAAAGAGTAAGATAGATGGACAGAGAGAGAGACAGATGGAGACACAGACAGACAGTCACGATGGCAGAAAAAAATCCTGAAGGTGCACACATGACTTTCAAATCAGCACTCATGGCCAGGATTTGCCTTAAGGATAGGGTTCATGCAGACTCAAGTGGCTACTTCTGTAAATGTATAATCCACTTGGACTGTCAGGAAGCTGTGTTGTTAATACGGAGACCTATTTTCTCAGTTTCTGTTTCTTCCTGTCTTTCTTTCAAGCCGTCTTTGCTTGTAGGAAAATACACATTTACTTATGTATTTGTTTGTCTCTTTTAATGTTTGTCAAAGAGTGCAATACTCAGAATAATTCTAGGAAAGTATTGGCCATCACCCTGCATGACAACTCCAATATGTCTGCTTTGGACCCAGCACTGAGGGGAGCTTTGGTAATAATTTGCCGTTTAGCTGTGTTGATGTTTTTCTACAATTTCCCAGTTGGCAAAGGTGAAGGAGCGGAAAAAGGGGAAAAATAACCCCTGTCCTTGCCTCTCGCCCTCTCTCTCATTCACTGTTCTTTCTCTTTCTTTCTATCTTGCTCTCCCCGTTGATCTCAGTGCTAATTTGGTTGAGCAGGTTGAGCGTTCAGTTTTGCACTCAGTTGCTTTTTAAGGTTAATCGTAGGACAGAAGTGTTTATGTTGCTGTAATATGGGCTTAACTCTCTCAGCGAAGCATAGAGCGCTTGAAATATGTAGTTCACCATCCCACTGCCCCCCCACCCCCATCCTCCAAAAAAGACAAAAGTTATGCAGAACAAAAGATGGGGGGGAAAGTCTTGCCAATTAGCAGCTAATGAGACAAGCTTGTGAGGATATCCAAATCCTAAACGTGTTAACGTTTACGACTACCCCCATCTCTCGACTCCTTCAACTTGCGCCTCCCCCCATCTGCCCTTGCACCCAGCCTCTTGTAAGGCGGTGAGGGCACCTCTGAGGCCCTCTGTGTGATTATTCACACATGGCCATGGCCCTGGTGCTTTGAGCTGCGAATAAGTGAAGAAGAAAGAAATGCCTTGCGTATGGCTCATGTAGAAATGCTCAACTGACACATGGCCAAGGCTCTCTTCTTATTTTTTTTATTTTTTTTTTATTTCATTTTTCGTTTTTACCTCTCTTCCACCCCACACACATACAAACTGTACTGTATCTTCTATAGATGTAGAGATCGATCCAATGAGGCACTCTGTCCCTCGCCATCCGTTCTCAATTTTCCTTAGTATAGTAAAGCCAGGAATTGGGTGGGTAGGTTGTGGTTGGGAGGCTGGTGAGGGAAACACATTTGATAAGTGAAAAATAATATGCCAAGAGAAAAACCAGTCATCCCAGTTGCCTTTGACATGCTTTTTATCAGAGATGTCTGTTTTGGAAGTGAAAATAAAATCTGCTTTTGTAATAGGGATCTTTGGACAGCCTTGAATGAATCGCCACTACTCCTTTCCGGCCTCATTTTCTCCAGAGCGTGTATTGGGAGTGTGTTTGGAATCTCTGTGGGGAAAATCAAATGTGAGTTGGCCTGGAAGTGTTGCAGTAAACAGTTGAGAAAAAGCAAACACAGGCCAGATCAGGGAATATCATGCAGAGTAATGTTTGGACTAAAAAGAAGAAATGTGTAATGGAACAGCACAAATTCCATTCTCCAAAGGGACTTCTAATTGATTCTGTGCTTCATTACTAGTTTTCTCAGGGAGAAATGGACAGCTCACTTTATTATGAAAACAGAGCAATAGACATTTAAATGGATGCCATGGTGATTATTGCGATACAGTTCTTACAGCATTTGGCAGCAGATGAATTGCTTTAGCTTTTTCTTAAATTGTTTTATTTTTCCATGAAGGTAGCAGGGAGTAGCCGTTTGAATAAAACCTTAACCCTGACTGAAACAATTAAATGAAAAGCAGAGAATTGAAAGAGAGAGGTTTGGGAGCACAAAATAATTCAGGGATCCACTTGATATGTTATTTGTCGGGGGCAGTACATTTGTGCATGTTAACTAACTGTGCCACTGGACTTGGCCTGCTCGTAATAGAGTTCCAGCGCAAACATTTTCTCTCAGGGATTTCTATTATTAATTCTGTCTGAACACATCCATAAATGAATAATGAAATAAATAATGAAAACGTTATTACTTTTGGCAGCTGGGTCATTTCTCGTTTCCTGCTTTTTCCTCCGCTTGTTTCCTACTAATTAACTTTCCAAGGAGTTGTCCTCCTTTTCACAAAATGAATTTCATCAGTATGGTGGGCCACTGAAAGTGTGGGTACACTGTCTCATGAAAAGACAACAACCACAACAATACACAAGTTCCTCACTGGTTGCTTGTCATTTAAAAGAAATAAACTAAATATTGTTTTTATTAAGTAAATTGCACACAGCTGGCACAAAGTTATTTAGTTTTGCCATAACAGGTGGATTCAAATATAGAGTTAATGTTGTAACCACTATTTTACATATTTAACTATAAAAAAGATTAAAACTTGGCCATGTAGCAAAACCTACCTAACATTCACATTACTGACCACCAAACCCCAGGATAACATGTTATGGGCTTGCTTCTTAAAATAAAGTGTGCGACAGCGAGCGCTTCTAGCGATATCTTATTTGGTAAATCAAGATTCCTCCCCCGGCTCCACCGCCACTCATCTCCCTTCTTTCTGATGCCTGCCCTATGCCCTGCACCATGCTGTTAAAGGCTTGTGTGTTGGGGCAGAGGCTTGACGATAAGTAGCCCTCATTTACTATGGATCTTAAAGAGGGCAGTAAACCTAGAGCCTCAGTAGTAGTCCCCCCCCATCCCTCTGGCATTACTATATAGATGACCGTTCTCTCTCCTCATTAGAGTCGTTGCAAATTCTTTCAAACTGCTCCTTCCTTTTCTGTGCGTTTTACTGTTAATTAGTTTGCTTTGTAAGGTTAGACGTGCGGACGGAGCAACTTTGGGAGTGTTTGGCTGCCATCTGTGTGCATACGGCTCTAACTATGTACAGATGGTGTGTGCTTACAGACAGGTTGCTTCTTGTGGGGAAAAAAGCACAAGAGACGGTTTTGGTTATTTTAACAAGATTTATGGCCATTCTCACAGGTAACTGTTTGAGCTGTAATGATGATTGTTAGTCAGCTGTCAAAAATGGACAATTTAAGGCAAGAGTAAGAAAGAGAAGAGAATGTATATTTCTTCATCTCCACTTCCTTTGGGTTAAATCCTTTAGATAAAGCTGTGAATTCTTCAAAAAGTTGCTTTGTTAAATTTCTAACTCTGAAACATATTGAACCAATTGTGTTGCGGCTACTTCAGAAGAGCTCTCATAATTTGGCCAAGTTAAAATACCATTAGCCACTCAGTGAACCAGTGAACCAGGTAAGTAGAGAGAAAGGCAGAGATTGCCAAATAATTGCTTGACAAGGTCACAAAATTAGCAAACATAATCAAATAAGGAGCTGACTGAATAATTTATGGTTTTGATTCCCAGCACAGAAATGCTATATTTAAGTCCCCATAAAATTTATGAATTTAAATTTTATATACAGTACAAGAAAAGAAACGCAAACACATTAGATTCTCGTTTTTAAATTATACAACCAGTTCCAGGTTTCTCTAAAATGTGGCTTTTAATATGGCATACTTATTACAGTTTTTTTTTTTTTTTTTTTGTGCCTTCTTGGCCTGCCTGCAAGGTGCCTCTTGCTGGTGGGAAACCTGCCCTTGTCAGTCGCAGTTCAGTGGCTAATGCTTTCTACTGGGCATTGTGAATGACCCTCCCACAATTAAAAAAGGGTTAGCAAAATTATTGTTGGCCTCCTGCCACATACTTTATGTGACTTAGCAGTGGTCAGAGACAGATTGTGGGCCCAGAGTCCCTAAAACGTGACTTTTTCTATCAGCCCAGCTCTCTGAAATTGCCCGGTGTAATTAACAAATTGAAGGAAATTCAGGGAGAAGGAAGTCTTGCTGTAGATGAAGAACAGAACACAGACTCAGTGTATGATTCTTGACGACGATAACTCATGCTAATGCAGTGAACACCTTCATTGTTCACAAAGTTGAACCTTTGCTTACATTTTTTTTTACTGATATCAAAGAGAGGAAGAGCTAGAGACGCCCTCTATCATTGTATGTGTCCATTTACATGTTTAAAATTTTCATTAATAGTACTGGTCAGAATTGTAGTGCAGAGTTTCTGGTTCTACATTTGTTTTCATCAGTTGTGAGTAAAATAAAAGCAGACCTTTTTTCTTTTGCTTAATCAGTGCTTTTGGGCAGTATATCAGTATACCTGCTTGAGAAGGGCAAAAATGCTTGCCCTTATGTATTCAGAGTGAGTTACAGATGAACGTGAGAAGAGTGCATATAACTAGACATGAGAAAAAGACGAGCATTTTCACAGTAACGTCACAGTTTTGTCAAACACCATCAAATAAAGGTTTATTAACGATTATAATTTGCTGTGCTGACACCTTTTTCATGATGAAATGGAGTGTTGAAGCCGGGTTGAGAGGTATTGCAGTGTGGTGTCAGCGCTTATGGAGTCAGTTAGAAGAGAATCTGTCATTTCATTAGATTTGCAACATTATTCATTATCATGTATTGACGCATGTAACGTGGTGAGACAGGTCACAAATAACATATATAGATGTTTATGCTACTCAGTGCTTTTCTTGCACAATTGTTCAAAAATTAGAAAGGTGTGACATTTAAGATTGCAAGATGCAGTACATCTCTACATATACGAGTGTTCTTTTTTTAATACTCACCTTGATTGAATCCATAAACACAAACCTTTCTCTAGGATGTGTCATAACACTGCTTACTAATGACTACAAATGACTTCAATAATTCAAATGTATGAAAAACTAATTTGCCATAGCTATACAACATTGTCCAATAAAACCAACCTTCTTTTGTCTTTCCTCTTTAAAATCTCAAACCCTCTGCTCGAGTGAAGAGGATCTTCTACAAACGTCTGAGAAAGCAGCCAAAAATACCAGGGAAAAAAGATTGCTTTGTTCATTTCTTTTCCCCCCTCTTTCTCTTTCCCACTCTCCCCAAGGTTCTATTAGGAAATAGATCCCAGGTGTTCGATAAGCCTGTAGTGGACATGACAGCAGTGCAATCAAGTGTATAAATTTAATTGCAGGCTCATTTTGTGCCGTTTATTAGCCGTTTAGGGGCACATCGCTCCACTTGAACCCTGTTATTGCCAGACAGAACAGCTGTTTGGTTCCTTTTTAACTGTTTGTCTCATTGCATAGTTTAAAAAAAAGTACTTAAATGCCAAATGCTGCTTATGAGAAGTAGAAATTATATTTGAAAATGTGTGTGTATTTTTATCATACTTTTTTTTTCAATTATTTATAACATTTTATAAAGTAGTAAATTTAATTTAATTAGACAACAGAAAAATTATCATAATAGCCCACAAATATTGCATTTCATCTGATGAATTTTTCTGTCACAGAAAAACTAAAATGCATGTATCAACCATCATACACTAATTTGTATATTAACAAAATAATGTTTAAGATTAAATATACAAGTAATATATTAAAAAAATATTTATTATTTACAATTACAAAAAGGTTAGCGTCATATATATATATACACACAACATACTGTATGCACACACAGTTGAACACATACACGCGGAATAAAAGGAGGGAGAGAAAATCTCTTTGCGCAGCTCGTCTGGCTTTTGCTGAACTGGGTTAGTCTGTCCTCCATCTTTGCTGCTGACGGTGCCACACACCAAGAGGCCTGCAGATGTACTAGCTTTGGTTGAGACCTTCCTCTGGTGCGACACCCCATTAATAAAAAGCCTACAGAAAGCTGTGTTAATTGTTACCATGCACTTGGCCCTGGCATTCCTATAAATCACTCGGCTAATTGCAACAAATTGTGGGCTGACATTAAGCTATGATTCCGAACCGGCAAATATTCATCAACATTGCAACTAGCCCCATAAAACACAGAGCCGGCCATTTCCCAGGCCAAACATATATCTACCATCTAACTCCCCCATTATTTATGGATCTTTCTTGTCCTCAGCATTTAAGTGCTGCATGGTGAGTGAATGAGACGCCATCTTGTTTATTTATTATATCCCTGGATAAAGCCCAAGTAGTGGCAGTCGTATGACCAGTCACAGACCTTGTTTTCCATGTTACCCTTGGAGCCTGGTGTGTTGTGCTCACTGCCCTATATTGATTACTATGTTGCCTGTCATAACAGAATTACCTTGAAGTGTTTGAGTAAATGCAACGCTGCTTAGTTTTAGGTTGCAGAGAATGGAGCAGTATAAATGTGCTTTATCAGTTTATATCTGACTGTTTCACAATCTTTAGTAGTGATAAGCTTGAACTTAATTGCTGAAAATGAACAGTATACACAATTTCACTTAGTGTCACTGGGATTTTCAATATTACTACAGTAGGTACATAGAAAGTGCTTGATTTGTCGCCAAGCAGTCATATGATGAAGCATTTAACCTCCCGTGCAATGTTTATTTCATGCAGACAAAAGGCTAGTTAAATCTATTTCTCTACGGTCTGACAGGCACTGTAACTGTCACTGCGGATGATCTATTTCACAGCCCAATGCATTACTACCACTAATGTTTCACTATCCTGCCAATTCACCCTGGTACTGTTCAAAACACCTACAGTGTGTGTCAAAACAGTGCTTAATAGGCTGTCCCCCAGGTGTGCATCAGCAGCTAAAGATGTTGAAGCCAAAGGTCAGGATCTGATTTGTTATGTGGGAGTTCATGGGGAATTTTGATGTGCGCTGATCAATTCCACACCCCAACATGCACATAAATCAATTCTGCATCTGGAAAGAAGGTATACATGGGTGCACATGGTGTATGAGTGCATATGTGGACATGCACACACACATGCACAAATGGACCCATGTGCAGACTATAGTGCAATTAATCATAAATCTCTTTCAGCATATTGTGAGCTTGTTTTTATACCTCCGTGCCGGCAACAGCCGTGGCCGGAGGCATTATGTTGTCGTGTTGTCTGTCCGTCCGCCTGTCCGTCCGTCCCATTCTTGTGAATGCGATATTTCAGGAATGCCTACAGGGAATTTCATTATATCTGGCACAAACATCCACTTGGACTCAAGGATGAACTGATTATATTTTGGTGGTCAAAGGTCAAAGGTCGAGGTCACTTAAGACATCATGTTTCTCCCTGGAAATTATTCACTGGAATCATACATGTCAATATAGTGATAACTTTCATTTTGCCAAAACATACCTTTTATTAAATTCCCTCAAAGTCTTCACTACAAATATCATATGAGTCTGGACAGACATGGATGTAAAGTGAAACTTGAATGGTTGGCAGAGGCATACAACCGCAAGGCAGTATTTCTGTTTATCTCATACTGTATCTCTTTCTTACCTTTACCCTCGTCTGTCCCTCTGTTTTAAATTGCTGAGATCCTAGCTGGCTTTATAGACCACAATAGTTACTACCAAAGGGCGGTGGGGGCGGTGGGCTGAAGAAGAGCAAAAAAAAATCCTTCCTTTTGACACTGTTAAACATTGACGGGCTTATTACCGTGTTCTCTGATTCAGCTGGATGTGTTCAAGGATCTTCTCGCCGGTGAAAAAGGTCAGCTGCTCTTAGTTGTGCTCAGCTAGAATACTAATACTGTCCTTATTCAAATGATCTGCTCCAGCGCTTATTAAATTGATGGCCCAGGCGCTCTAATTTAATAGTGTTGCAGTCCAGGAGAGGAACACAGCTGCAGTCACCGGTGAATTAGGTGCTTCTGAGGCAAAGTTCAAGCAGGAGCCCCCTTTGCTTTTGGGATGCATTTTTCCCAGCAAATTAGCAGTCAGTGGCAGTGCACAATTAATTAGCGCAAACCAGGAAAAGCTTGTCATTTAATAAGGTGCTTTTTTCCACTCACACCTCTCCCACACACAGAAATATCTCTCCCTATCTTACCATACCTCATTCTCTCCCTTAATCCCTCCCTCCCTTTTTTGTCTCTCTCTCTCTTTCTCTTTCTCTCTTCTACTCTCTCCCTTTTTCCACTCCACTTTACATAAACAGAGGGAATTGATCCATTAAGTGGTGTTCTATTAATACCATTTAATGTATGTCTGGTGAAATGAAAGCTGTGGGTTGGATATTTTCTGTGGCGTCAGAGTTTGAGAGCTCCCACTGCGTTGGCTAGAGAGAATGACGATGGGTCACTTGGCTGATGATTTCATCCAATCAATAACTCTGATTGGAGGACAGATTTAAAGGAGGTGGCTAGGCAGACTGAAACACAAGACATCTTCAGGTGTTTGTGTCCGTGTGTGTGTGTGCATGTGTGCAGGAGCTTTTGCATGCTTGTGTATATTCGCAAGTGCAACCATGTATTGTTTTTCCTATTTATGTACATATGAAACCTGTAAAGCAGCACTTTTCCTGTGATTAATAGTGCTTCACTTTAAGATGCCATAAATTGTTTGGGATGTGTTGTAGAATCAAGATGTTTGGAACCTCGACTAAAGATTTACATAAACTCCACATCATATTACTAAACTTAAAGTACTGAGTAGAGTTCAGCATTTTATCAGGAGTTACAGCTGTTTTTGTGAGTAAAATTTTGTTTGACCTTAATAATATAATGTTTTTTCACTTTTAATCTTTACCTTAAATCCTTTTATTTTCATCTCTCACAAGGAGCTGAACTAACACTTACACAGTAAATTGTGGCTATGTTGTCTCCTTTTACTGTGAGAGTTGGACAGTAGTGACAGGCAGATATGCACTGACCATTAACCTACTAGCATTAGCAGTATTTTGACTCAAAAACAAAAGTGTACGGCAACAGAACAATGAGGAACATGACTTTAATGATGCCATTTGACCCACAGAGTCCCCTCCTATAAGTCAGTTTGCTGTCATTAGAGGTGGGCTATGTTTGTTCGTCTTAATGTTTTCCATTAAAATGTCCTTCCACTGTTTTGAATGTTGAAATTTTTTCTTAAATTTTATATACAGCTGTAAAACATCTGAGACAGAGATAACTGCATGGTGAAATGTCAGGAGAATTACAAATATAGAAGAGTTGATTGAAAATATAATGTTGCAATTTAAATGTTGATTTTCAGCATGAATTTCTGCATGTTGATGATAGGAGACAGTGAAAAGTAACAGCTTCCGTTTCGAGCAAACCCGAAAATATGGGGACTTATGGAGGATTTCAGAAATACATATAATATATGCCACATTGATATTATTATAATTTTATGTTTACAAATGATACAAAGAATATGTGAAGAAATGTGTTTGTGGATGTGTGTCTGCATGTATTTGTCTTTGTATGTGTGAGTGTGTGTGCGCATGCATGTGTGAACTCTAATAAAGAAATTCTTAGTGGACTAATAATCAGGATTTATTGGACTTAATCAGTTAGTTGATTTGTTTAAAGATATTTTTGAATTATCTCACCAGAATTGTTGTTCTATGTAAATGAAACAATAGTAGCACCGCAATGATTTGATGCTTATTATAAAAATAAAATATTACAACAATTAACTATTAAATTAAGAACATTCATACCTGTTTATCTGAACACGGTGTGATTTCACAAGATGACAGCAGAAAAGAAACAGCGAGGGCTGACGAATATACAGCATGTATTTTATACTGGACTCACACACACACACACACATACACACACTGTCAGACCTCTCTGCTATTGTCCTATTTACAGGCTGAAGGCTGAATGCTGAACATGGAGTACAGTGGGCCATAAATAAGAGTGGTGGGGCTCTATCAGTGCTGACAGAGGTCTCTTTTCCCGCACGCATGCACGCACACACACACTGGCCCAATGCTTGCTTGTTTGCCCCCCCCCCCCCCCCCCCCCCCCCTCCCCTCAACTAATAGACTCGGGTGAAACCAGTCAGCATTGTTGTTCTCAGATTGATGTGACCTTGATGCCGTTTAGTGCAGTGATTTGTTTATTGGCACTTATTTTGATGCATGTAGAAGTGAGCCTTAAAAGCCCCACCACTGACACGCACACAGAGAATGAGGAAGATACAAATGGGAAAAACAGTGCTAGAAAGATGGAAGGAGAGAAAAAGTGAGGGAGATGGAGTAGAAGACATACTCCTGGGGCAGATTACATAATATATCATTCACAAAGCATTGTTGCCAATATGTCTTTTATACTCCTTAAATTGCTGTTGCCATCCCAGGGCCCCCTCTGCGCTTTGACAAACGCATCACAACACACACAAACATATTGTATTCTCTCTCTGTACAGTTTGTGTACAGTTAGTGGAGTCTATCACAGGCCTCCTGGGACGCTACTGTGTGAGGAGAGGAGCTGGTGCCGAGGAGTACTGTACAGTATTGATGGAGCTGTGTTTCTGTTAGGCAGTGAAAACAAAGTCTCCCTGATGCACAGTGGAGTGTAGGGGGATCAATAGACGTGGAGCGCTTCATTTCCTCAGGCTTCTACTGAAGAAACACTCACTGATGTGTCAGGGCTGCTGCAGTTGTTGCTTTGACATAGAAGAGATACCAAACCATCAGGCTGCAGTGTATGAGAATAGATGGAAACATACACACTTTCTTGAGTCGTACACACAGATACACACACACACTGCGGATATGCACGCACACATACAGTATGATGAGGGAAAAGGAAAATTAAAGGTCAGTGATGTGTGTCACAATGTGCTGTGTTAGAATAACAAGAAACAGGCTTGGACCAAAGGGGGGAGGGTTTAGCTCACACACAGGATATAACAAGGCATGAGCTTGAGTGATGGGGAAGGGTTTGGCCACCGCACAGGATGTAACTAGACATGTGACTGTGTGCTGGGGAAGGGTTTGGCTGGCGCATGGGATGACACAGGGCCAGAGCCTGGGGCAGCCAGGGAGAGTGGAGAGCCCAGCTGTCACCTCAGTCAGCCCCTTCTCTGGGGGCAACTGTCAATCAGCAGCCTCTCATATCGCTCTGTCATTGAAGCTAATTGCTATTGTCAACCCCAGAGACCTAGAGGATGCTAACGCTAGTGCAATTGCCCTTTTGGAGAGAATACTGCCTCCAAACATGAGATAAAAAATGCAGGAAGTCCAGAGAAGCAAATCAAAGGTGGTTCTGGTAGAGCATTAATAAGGCATTAGAAAAAATTAAAGGCAGGATCACAAAAAAATTATCTCAAACAGCATACATCCAGGCCCACAGTGCAAAGGCTGGACTATAAGGTAATGTGGCTATGTGGCTGAGTGGAATCACGCAACAACACATAAATATGCACGCTGTTACACAGTCTCTCTTACATAGACAGGCATGCACAAGCACATCCTCACAAGCAAGCACACGTATGCATGCAGCAATAGACCTAATGAAAATAAGATGGATGCTCTCTGAGAGATGGGTGGCTGTGTTATTAATTGCTGTCTGTCCCCTCCTACTGATAATGATGGGCTGTATCCTGGAGAATTTGCAGGGAATAGATTTTATTTGGAAGGATTATTTATTGTCCTTCTCATTGGAGGGGTGGTGTGTTTAGAATAGTGAGGGTTTAAATAATGGCCTGTGTGAGATAAGTCCTCATGTTAATTCCTCTTGTGCCTCTTCCTTTCCTAGCACCTTCTTAACCACGCCATCCCCATTATATAGATTTATTTGCACAGACAGTGAGACTTCAGATGGGATATTTACAGCTTCACTTTTCACTTCTTAATTTAAAGGCAAACGGCAAAAATGTGTTGTCTGATTTGTTGATAGGCATTATAAACAGTTCTCACAGATTTGTAATCTTCTGCTAATGGTATTATTGATATTCTAATCCATCATGACTCACTGCTGTTGCGCCGAGCGTCACTGCCCTTTCACAAGTGGACACGCAAATTTAGAGCAATTATTACAATAAAGATTACCATTCTGTCTGCATGTAGAGCCAGTTGGCTGAAACTAAAGGACCATGTCACAGAGGAGACAGAGAAAAAAAAAAAAAAACACCCACGTGGGTGCAGGGGAGGTTGAGTCTGCTCTCTCGTCTCTCACTCTCTCACTCCCTTCATTTGTGGGAGTACAGAGGGACAGCATTATCATAAGATAACACTGCTCCCCCCCCAACTCCATCCCATCACCCTCTCACAACCCATAAATCAGGATGCTGGTGTCATGGCGGCTGGAGGCGTGGTAGCTGTGGTGACATGGAGGATCCTGGTGTGGGTGTGAAATCACTTGACCTCAAGCATTAACCTTTCTGGAGTGAATGGCCGCAACTCTCCTCAGCAGGCTGGGAACAAAAGAGGCCTGGTATTGATTAAACTCTGCCGTGTGCACTTGATATTAAACACTTGCTTAGATGCCTGTGTTCCCTAAACCCTTCTTGCGCAATACTGCTGCTGCTTTACCTCACTTGTATATGCATAAACAATTTGTAAAATGCATAACTCTGTTGTTGGTCCTGCTGCTCACTGCCAGCATGGATGACTTCCGGCAAACACACACACACACACCATATAGACACAGTAGGTAAAAATTGCGGTGTTGATCATGGCTTTAGGCTGGGGTGCCAAAGGTCACGAAGAATGATGGAGAAAGAGAGAGAAGGCAAGGTCTGCGTCTCTGGGGTGATCAGTGTTTTGTCATCTGGAGCGGTGTTTACTTTTTCTCAGCCCAGGTTCTCCTCCCTTCATCTCCTCTCCATCTTCCGGATCGATACTCTGCATCCACAAAGGTCCGAGAGAAGGCATGCGAGCATGTGAGTCAGTCAACACTTACTGAGCTAAAGGCAATGGAGTCTGAAATCTCCCAGGCTGCAGTCGGCGTTCTATCACCTTCTCACCCACTTTTCAGACTTTCTGAAGCTCTGGATGTAGAGTGCGTGTACTGTAGGTGTTAGGCTGACTGGTGTAGGCTATTAAACACATTTCACAAAAAGCTACTGTACATAAAAACTATACAAAATCCGCCATCTGTTGCAGCTATTAAAAATCTATAGCTTTTTATAATGATAAATTAGTTATTTAACATTTTTGATTTGTTGTACATTTCGCATATATTTGGGTGAAGAGCAGAGGTGACACGTACTGTACACAATTAAAAATTCATGAAACAAAATTTTTTAAGCTCTTTAAATGAGAAAAGAGTGCACAGACAGAGAGGCGAGTTCTGTTTGGATAACCTTTTTTTAGAGAGAGCTCTTCATCTGCTCTTTTATTCTTTAATCAGCTGAAATGCTTTTTATTCAAGTGGCCATTTAATCAAATAAAATTAAAGAGACTAAAACATCAGACTCTTGTGCTGATCAGTATCCTGTGACCTGTAAAAAAAAAAAAGAAAAAGAAAAATAAAGTAAACCAAAAATTAGAATAAACTGACTGTTGTTTTTGATTCTCAAATCAATTTTAATAACTGAAGTGTCCGAAAAACCTGTAGCTATTGAAAACACGGACTTATTAAACAGTTAACTAGTAAATTGTAGTTTTGTATTTAATATTCTATTATATAATGGTAGAAAAATCCTAATTATTTAACAATTTTTGTCAAATTTATTTTCCACTTACACCTGTCAGCCACATATGAACTCCAGCAAGGTTTCAAGTGGTGAAGCTTCAGAACTATCGCATACAAGCCACTAAAACATTCCCCATAATGGTGGGCAGGACTTGAACAATAAAATGCATTCAGCTCCTCAGACAAGCTTCACTGGCCTTACAGGCGTACTTTCTTTAAGGTTGCCCTTTGATTATAAATGGTCCATCACAGGGCTGTTAGTTCGTTTAGAGGCAATGGTAACTCTGCTACACACACCTTAACCTCAGAGGCTGGACAGGGTCGCTTTTCACAGGGAACGCCAGCATCTGTTCCAGGAAGTGCCCGTCTCGTTCAGGCTTAATTGTCGTTCCTCTATGAGAAGGCTGGTAAGTGAGAGCAGAAGGGGGGCTGTCACGTTCCCGTCACATCCCAATGGTCCGGTAAATAGAGCGTGTGAGTGTACCCCCCCCCCCCCCCCCCAGTTACTGACGGACGAATAGCCCCCCATCCCTCCCCTCACCTCCCACCCTCCTCCCCCACAATTCCACTCTAGCTTTCTCTCCCCTTATTTATCTCTACTCTGTCATGTTCTTCACACGAGTTGAAAATAATTAATTACTGCACCCAGTGATGATTTATGATATTACTGACATAATTAATGATACACATCAATTTTCCTGCTTAATTGAAGGGGGCTGCAGAGCCTATCCTGGCACCAAGAAAGGCCACTGCCCCGAGAATGTGAAAACACCCCTCCACACTCACACACCCCACCCTCAGGTTACTCCTCTTCCTCTTTCCCACTCATTCTCCGTCCCTTTATCAGCCTCTCATTTATACTGAAGTGCTACAGCGGCGTTGAGGTTTCATCTAGCGGGCCTATTCAGCAGAGAACTATAATCCTTGTCCATGTGCTCTAAATAAACCTTAAGAGCTGGACAGTTGTTTTCACGTGTAGATATGCATTCACACATATCTTTGTCTTGTTATGCGTGTATGTGTGTGTGCGTGTGGACTCTATAATGGCCACTATGAGTGTGTGTAGGTATACAGTGATATATGATTCATGAAGATGCGTGTGAGGCATATGTAATTCCAGCTCTACCCTCAGGACTAGAGACAACAAGGTAGTGCATGAATATTTGATTTGCAGGGAGAAGGTATAGGATCTATGCACAGCATTTTAAACAGACAACCTAGAATATTCCTCTTGGAAATCTATACACTCAGGTTTACCATCATGCAAATATGTGTTTTTTTAATTGTCTGTCGGTGACTATTTTAAAAACATAATAACAAATGCTATTATATATTTTGAAGATACGGTGCTGTTTATGTCCAAGGGATTTTATTGCTTTTGTGTGTAATGAAATGTGTTGTACTACAGTTTGAATAGCAGTTCAGTTTTAAGTGTTGTCTGTTACTATGTGACATGATATTAAGTACATTTACCAAAAATATTTTGTAAAATAGACCAAGGCAGCGTTCATTGGAAAAGCTGTCACTTTGCCTTGTTTACTGTCACTATTTTTTTTCCATCTGATTACAAAAACTCTGTCAGCTGTAATGTAAAAAAGTGTACAAACATCTGTATATATTTATATTTCGAGTATCTATTTGTATGCATCTGTGTGTATGTGTGAGAGCAAGTTAGAGAGTGACAGAGCCCTCTTACCGACCTCGAGTACAGTGAACTCCGTTTGAGAGCTTCCCGGTGGCTCCGGCAGCCTCCAGCTAAATGTGTGATCAGGTAGTTTCAAAAACTGCCTGACGGTGTCAACACACAGAATGTGGACAGGGAGTGCGGGGGGAGTTGCGGACTCGGATTAGTCTCCATAGCAACGGCAAAGTATCCATGTTTGTAGACAGACAAATTCTGCTACATGTGAAAATGATTGGCAGGTCTATTCCTCCACAGCTGACCCATAGAAATTAGCAAGAAAGTGTTATAATACCCAGCTGCATTGACGGGGTCTCCATACTTTTTAAAGTCCTCTTGTAAGTGCTTCTCTTTGGCATTTGCATAAGAAACATGGCATGCTTATTGGAGGGGGTTTGGGGTTGTTGTGGGGTGCTTTCATATCTTAAGCTTGACGGCTTCTTTGTGATCATGGGGATTGAGGGGAGGGAGGATTGCCAGATGAGAATAACTTAATTTCCAAAGCTCCAAGATGAGAGAGAAGAGTTGAGGGTATAAGTTCATGATGCAGTCTCACTCAGGCACTGGAAAAAAAAATCTAGTGTTTGTACGAGAGTGTGTGTGCGCGCTATCCTACGCATTTATGTGGCATAGAGACAGGAGACTGCTTTTGAAAGAGAAAAAGCCAAATTGTGTGTCCCAAATGGTTACAATTATCAACATCAAAACCCTACTCATATTTGTTGAGACCACACATTTTGTTTCCCAATAATTTAGGACCAAAGACAAAAACGGTTTAAGATGTGATGTAAAAATATGTATTGTGGCCTCGGGGTACATAAAGGAATTGACACGGGGACAAATCCCAGGATTTCCCCATAAAAATTAAATTGTCCTCAAAACCCTCATGTGAAAAGTTAACTCCTTTTATTTGATTTTTTCTATCACCCGATGATGACTGTGGACCGATGAAGTATCAGGAGAATACACACATCTCTAACTTTGGACCATGGATTGTGGTAACAGGGCAGAAAACTACTGTACAATGTCTGTGACTGTCGGCACTAGCTAAAGTTCACACCAACTGAGAGACTGGGGAAAGGAGAGCATCCCGCAATCGCAGCCAACACACACACACCCAAACACACACTCGCAGAGACATAGAAACGGATAGAAAAGAGGAAAGTCGATAGGATTAAACGTCATGTTAATAGTGACAATTTAGGCATGGTTTTAAATTAGAAAAAAAGTCTTTTGTAGTTATTCTATCTTTGTGAGAGAGTGTGTGAGTGTCAGGTGGGGGATATTTGTTTGTTGCCAACTTTTAAATAAATTCATAATAATATTTATTTTATAATTTAAGATGTATTAGATTTTAGATTGTTTTTCTACATTAAGCTGTAAACCCAGATAACCAAAATACTATTAAAACTTGTTGAGAGTAGTTTAAAAGAAAAATAAGTAGATAATCAAATCAGTTTCCTTATCCACACTCAGTATGTGAATATAATCGAAATGTGAAACATGTAGAGTCTTCTGCAAAAAGTGCATTACATGCCAGCTAGTATTGATTGGACATAATTTTAATCAGTGTTGATCCAATCAAAAGGTCATATAATTAACACTAGGGGGCACCAGTGTTCTACACAATGCTGTATTTCCATTCTGGAGACACCACTGGATAGGACTTTATGCTCTTAAAAATTATGCTTTTGGCACTACAATGCATGTTCACAAGGAACAGGAATTACAACATTACCTTACAAATATTTTAATTAATTTTGACGAGCCTTTTAGAATAATTCAAAATGACTCTGACATACTACATAAATTTACTTTGACAGTACAGCAACTGAATAATTTTCTCTTCAAAAGAAATGACTAGTGGAAAAGCTGGGGTCAAGGTAGACACGAAGAAACACTAATGAAAACAATCACCTGTTATCAGTGCTTAATGCGGTTCTTATTTTCATCAGCTACAGAGAAATCAAAGTGAACAATTAACCAATCGAATTTAAGTTAAAATTTGATTTATTTAATTGCATGTAGTGATTTATAAGTCAGATAGAACAAAGTAAGTTTGAGCTTTTTAATCAAATTTCAGGAAACAAAAACAATGAAAAAATTATTTTATTTTTTAAGAGTATTTAAAAAATGTGTTTATCCCAAACCTCAAGTATTATGTTCACTTTGATTTATTTACTTTCTCACTATACTTAACTTACCTCAGTTTAACTTCCCAAAAAAGCTTCAAAGAATTTATTTTCTACCAACTTGGTGAAAGTTCATGAGCTTGTTACCAAGAGAACTGCTTTAATTTTTCAGCCTTAATGTGAAATCAATTAACCGTAATCTTAAATGTGTCTTTTAATAGCTAACAAAACAGGAAGATATGTAATAGGTCAAGGTTTGACTATTGTATAATTTCTGAAATAGATTTGAATTTTAAGCCTAGTTTTTTTTTTTTTTTTACTTTGCCTTTTTATTAACTAAATCAAATCAACAGCCTTTGTTTTCCATAATCAATTATTAATTTAGTAAAAGAATGAGGCTTTAAAAATAATTTATATAGGTATTGGTGATAGTTTTGAAAGAAAAAACATAGTTTGAATTTTCATCATTTGCGCAATAACAGATTTATATCAACTTAACTCTAATTTTCTCTGAGGTGATTTGGCGTGATAAAAACAAAATGATATAATAACACTACAAGATTTAAATCACTCAAAGGTGTTTTTTAAAATTTAAATTAAACTTTTATGAACTGATAAAATCATAGAAGTGATATAAATTAATTAGTAATATACCAGAACACTGTTCTCATTGTGGTCAGCTTTAGACAGTGTCCCACTTGGTTTTTATCAGTGTCAGCATCATCTCAGAGAGATTTCATGCAAGATACTCTTGGGAGGTCTACTATTTTTCTTTATGTAGAATTAGTGGGAAAATACCCCAAATGTTTTTTGTTTTTTTTGTTTTTGTTTTTTGTTTTCTTAAAGCTTTTAAACTTCATATCTTTTTCTTTCTCTTTTTAGCACACACACAGTCATACACACACCTCCAGCTCCCTGAGTAATCATTGTTCAGTGGCTGTGGTCAGCATGTTGTCACCTGTATCCCATTAAGAACATTTTCACCTCAGCACACAATCACACATACCAAGTCTCTCTCTCCGTCTGTCTCTCTGTCTTTCACACACACTCACTCACGCACACGTACCTTATCCTCCTCTCCACTCATCCGTCCTCTCCTTTCCACCATTTGTACCCCACAATTCCACACCTGGTGTATTGCCCTTTTCTCTGACCTATGATTTGGAGCTGCCCTTTTCCCTCTATGTGTTTTTTTTTTTTTGCCTTCTATCGGTAAGACCTTGAGAATCAGGGTTCTACAACACCTTTCTAGGCCATTCTGCATTTTTGCTTTTCATACGATTTCCCTCATTGACAAGAAATGGTGGTAGGTCTGTGAGGAGGATAGAGCAGTACAGACAAGACATCTGCGCGAGTGAGGTTCCCTCAGGGGCTTGGGTCATGGGGCATTATAAGCCACACCCTTTACAGCCTCTACTCACACCCACTGGATTCTGATTGGTTGACAGTTTGAGGCCAGGGAAAACCTAAACTGGCTCCCCCTCACAATCATTTGGACAGAGGACTTAAGAATAATAGGCCAAATATTCAGACAAATAAGTTATGAAAGTACAGTAACGTAATTAAATATCAGTATTAAGGCAGAGCCTCCTTGTTGTCCTTGGCATGAATTTTGATGTTTAGGGCTTTTCTGGCCAAGTGGACACACTTTCCAAATAAATATAATGAAACCCACTGAGATGAGGTCAGAACTACTATTGTACTATTTACACTGAACAAAAAAAATTTATGGTGTGAAGAAATGCAAATATATCCTTAATTTTTATGAAGTGGAGATATAAAATGTCTTTTCTTTAGTGTTCTTTAGAGTAAGACCATGTTGTGAGGTTAAAAAAAGAATAAGTAGTTGCTCTGGGAGCATTGCCATTTATTATTTTGCATTCATTAGAATAACAAATTCTTGAAAATGGCATAAGTGGAAAAACATGAATTGTTGCTTTTTCATATTGGAATTTTGACATTTTTTCTTTTTCATTTCTGTGACCTAAACTGTCCGCACACTTTTTTTCCCTGTGTTTTCTGTCGGTGATCATAAATTACAGAGCAAGATCATATTTCCAGAAAGATTAAAAATGGTTGTTATTTGAATTTGGCTTTATTTGTGTGCTTCTACACTCTAGGATATGTAGGCATATTAATTTGTGTGTGTATGTGCACACTTGCATACAAGCACACTTCTGCATCCACAATGCGGCAGCTCCGCCTGTGCCATTGTTGGTTGGGGAGCGGGTACCCTGTCCCCATCATCTGGCTGTGACACCCACTCTGTGGGATGTGGCAGCTCCCTTAGAAACCGGCAGAGTTCCAATCATCTACATGCCATAACCTTACGGCCGCCTTTGTCCACACCTCCGCCAAGATTCATTTGTGTCGCTCCAGCAGGTCTGACCGCTGAACAATTCCCGGGCGGAGCAGGAGGGAAATACATTTCACTGATTAAAGATATCTGGTGACTGTTCTACATGCTGTCAGCACACTGTTAGTGTTCCCCCACCCCCAACAACTCCTCCTCTCTTCTCTCTCCTACTCACCTCGTGTGTCATCTCCTGGACTCCTCTCCCCTGTTCTCTTCCCACTCTGTTCACCTCTCACCCCGTCTCACCCATGCATCCTGTAATCTCACTACTCATGCTGTAATCTCCCTGGGTGCAGATCATTTTGTAATTTTAATAAGCACCATGCACAACAATATTTTTTTTTCATTTTACTGTTTTCTGTTACAGTGTAGGGGTTTCATATCATGGACATCTCCCTTGCTCATCTGGATTGAACTTTTGCTCTACTTTTTCTTATTCTAGTCTTATTCTATAGGTAGTGAAGAGACAGTAAAGGGAAACTAAAGAAAAATGTACATTGTTGGAAATGAAAGCAAAAGTGAGAACAAAACTTGGCATTGTGCAGGGAAAGACAGAGGACAGTTGAAAGAGGCAGCCTGCAGTCTGTGAGGGACAAAGTTAAAGGAGCACCAATGTTACATGGGCAGAGTAAAGAGAGAACATGATGTGTATGTGTTATTATCAGTGTCTCATCTCAGTGGCTGTGTGGCCTGACCTTGGGCTTTTTGCAGTATCCTCCTGCAGCGGCATCCCAGCCAGCTGTAAAATAAAATGGAGGACGGCCGGCACACAGTAAATCAGAAATAGCTGGGCCACTGTGCACTGTATGTGTTGAAGAGTCCCACACTGCAGTAAAAGTGCCTTGCAATGATGGGGTGAGGTAGAGCGGGCAGTCCCATGTAAGAGATATGGGGCATCTTCTGACCCTCTTCCTCTCTGTGATCAAATATCAGCTGGTAAGTTGCAAATGAGCTTTCTGTCTTTCTGTCTCTGCAACTCATCTCTACACTGAAAAGGAAAAGGCAGAACTGCATAATGACTATGAAACTTTGCACATGAAGCACTTCTCCAGACCAGCAGGGGACAGTGTTACTTGACATGCAAATTGAGATGCTTGAACAAATATGTATGCACAATTAAAGAACAAACATTCTCTTCTTTGTTCTCTTATTTGTTGTTGACTTTGTTCACATGCAAGTTTTAGCCTATTTCACATTATTAGTTTGACTGAACTGCCCTGCCTACGTTGGCAGAAACACACAAATACAGAGTGGCCTATAACTTCAAATGACTTGATTGCTCTACTTTCTTCACTAGGTGCTCGAGTATATGGGTCACATGTTTTGGAAGGTGGAGATAGAGGGGGTGTGGGAATTGGCACATCTTTTTTTGAACATTTTGCCCATTTCCATTTCAGGAGTCACCTCCAAACCCTAATTAACAGGGAAAGCCATCAAATCAAACTTTACCAATCCCAAAGGTGCTGTCAGCAGGCAACTGGCACAGACGCTCCCAATGCCACTCTCTCCTGCCACCTTTTCATCCACTGTTAACTCATTCACTAGTATGCCAGTAAGTGCGTGTGTGTGTGTGCGTGCACGTGTGTTTGGAGGAGCACGGGGGGGGGGGCAGAGTTCAGTGGGAATGACAAGTGCTGTTACTATTATGAAGGGCAAAGATCTGGAGACATCAAACCCTCCACAGGCTAATCATCCATGTGTGTATTTGTCTTTGTGTGTTGCTAATTTACAGTTTCTGTCTGCAGGAGCACGTTTGTGTATTCATGCAGTTAGCGGTTGTGGCTGTGCATTTGAGCACGCGCGCACGTCAGAGGCGACAAGCGAATGTTAGATGTCAGCCGAGGTGAGGTACTGTGGAATATGGAGAGCAGCAGAGTGGTGCTCTGTGTGACACCAGCCCTGTAGACAAGGGTTAAGCAGAGAATAGGGAATAGTCCTGAGGTAATAGCATGGGGGCGGAGGGTTGATGAAGGGTGAACAAAGGTGATGCAGTGTTTTACAGACACGACACCCTGATATGCTTTGTTGGCTCATTTGATAGGAGCATGTGAGTGAAGGAGTGTGCTCTCAAGGGAAATTTAATAGCAGTCAAGATCAGCCTTTACACTATGAAAGTAAAAAATAGGGTAAATACACAAGTGTAGAATAATTCAACAATGTACTGGTGTAAATCATGATGTGTAAGTGGGGAAGTGTCCCTCGTTCTGTTAAGCCAATAGGACCTGTCTATTCATGTCTAGCTTTTATTTTCAGTTATCATTCAGCCTGAGTCTAAATATGAAAGCCCTGGTGTACACATTGTAAGGGCAATCGTCATTAAATGGGGAGACTCCAGGGTCTCTCCTCAGTGTTTCATCCACCGTCCTTTCTTCCCAGCGCATCTATTAGATTCATTTCTGATATTTAGCCACAGAGCCACATTATGCTCTCCTTTCTCCAAGTCTACACAGAAACCAAAGGCTGTGTCTGCCTCTCACTACAGACCACGGAGGTGACTTATTCCCATGTGTGAAGCACTATTCTGAAAACCAGACAAGAGCTGATGGGCTCTGAACTTCAAATTCAGTGTCAGGGGCCCAATGGCATCTAGAAAAGGGTAGCAGGCGAACACTTGACCTTCCATTAATTGTCTTCCATGCATAACCACTTGTTAATTACTGGAAGAGCCAAAATGGCTTCCAAAGCTAGTTTGTAAAAGGTCACTTACCACTGGGTAATGAACAGTCTCAGTGGCTCTCAAGTTCGATGGTCTGCTGGTCTAGTAGACCGTCAATGGCTAAAGATGTATACTGTTGTAATGTGGCCCATACCTCTGAGTGAGACGAGATGAAGGACCATACTTTCTCTTTCAAGTTTCTTTGACCATTGTGAAGGGACTGTCTGCCAGTTAAAGTCAGAGTCATTGGATAGAATATAAATCCCCTGCAGACAGCCTTTTCAACATTCATGCCAAATACTGTAGTGTTAAAGTGGAATGAATGTAAGCCTATAGAAGTGTGAGATGCCAATTAATAACCTTGTGGTTCATAACTTTATTGCACACTGACGCACACATGCACACACTCACACACTCACACACCTCCCTCATCTCATTAGCCTTTGTCCCCATTCTCTTTATCTTTTCCACCTAGTCTGCATGAGGAGAATATATACATTCTTTGTAGTGACAGTATTATCAGGCAAGGGTCATCTTTCTTGCCTCTTCCACACAGTATAACGATAAAGACTTGTGTTATTTTAAAGAACCTGTTCAAAGAGAGGAGCGATAATACGGTGATAAAGTGATTAAACAGAAAGGGCTTTATATGATGCACATGAACAGTTTTGTCCCCTTTCATGTCTCAGGAATGATTACCTTTAAGTAACTCTCCGGCTCTTTATTGCAGCTTTTGAAAGCATCTAAATGGCAGCTTAGCAACTGGGAGTGAACTTTCTAGGCTTCTTTATGTATTTCAGATTATTCTTAAATGTTTTCCCAGAGGTGTTTTTCAGACAGCCTATTTGTTTTGCATCTGGATAGAACTTTCTTTTTTGTCCTTACATTTTGTGTGTCTATTAATTGCATGAGTATTGCACAGTGATATTAAAATTTAAATTACTGTATGAACCCCAGCCCAAAGGTCTAATCCCATATTGTGCTAACTCTCCACCCGATCCATCTCATGCCGGTCTTGGCTCTGTATCAGGGTTATACACAGATCCCTTGCATCACCACATATTTGATTGTTGGTTAGGAAAATGTGCTGGCTTCAAACTTGCAGAGGTCTGTAACCTTTCAGAGGGGTAAACATCAGAGGTATGCAATCCTGGCTGATGTTTAGTGGTATTTTCCACCTTTTTTCCTCTCTCCTTCTCTACCCATTTTTTAATAGCTCCTGGTATTGTCTTGGTCCTTGCTGACAACAAAGGGGATAAATGCAATGCCTACTGTAGGTCCCTGTGGTTAGGCCTTGGACATGACACGTGTCAGCCTATGATAAATTGGCTGTGTGTCTGTTCAATTTCAAATGCAAAGCTCTAGAGAGAGAGGGAGAGAGAGAGAAAGAGAAAAGAACATGATGGAGAATGGGGTGAGAGAGTGCGAGGAGGAGAGAGATGCAGGCATATTTCTGGCACAGAGAGAGAAGGATGCCTCAGATGCTGGATGTTAGTGTGTGGGGTACAGATAAGGTTGCACAAGTTTGAGAGCAGGATGCCCACTTCCCGGGGTTTGGGAGGTGAAATCTTGGCAGCAGGGCAGGTGCTAGACAGTGGAGGAGGGGAGAGAGAAGGAGAGACAAGGAATGAAAGATGAGCGAGCTCTTTTCACAGTGCTGATGAATCCCTTTTTGCTGATGTATCCACAAGCAGTACTAACGAGTTTGCGTCATCTAAATGTGCCCACTTCACTTCTATACGTGTGGGGCTAGTTTATTCCTTTATTTCTGTCCGTTCGTTTGTTGTTTGCAGGGTGATTAGGTACATACAGTAAATTGTGTGGGACACAATGATTTGAAAGTGAAACAAAAAAGGGCAAAAAAAAGAAAAAAAAAGAAAAGAGAAGTATGCAGTGCTTCCAGAAGATGCCTGGCTAATAATCTGCCTGTGCTAATCAGTGCAGCTGGGCCGGGAGAGTTGGCGCTCTGACACCAGGCAGCCACGCAGAGTGTTGAGGAAGAGGCAAGGATGCGAGCCAAATCCAGCTTGTATCTCCCAAGCGGAGCTTCACAGGAGGGGGGTGGGGGGGTTGCCGGGTGAAGAAGAGAGAGAGCGAAAGCGGCTTCTATACCTTGGGATGCCTGCCTGCCTGCCTGCTTGCCTGCTTGATGCCTCCATGGGAAAAGAGGAAAGGATGGCACTTTTCCTTAACAATTGGCCTGCAAGGTGACAAAGCCGATATTATGGTAATGCCAGTCTAATCACAGAGAGAGATATCTCCTGGAAATCCTTGGCAGAGGACTGGCCTTGCGAATATCTCAGGGTCTCCCAGTGTGTGCCCCCCTGCTGTGCCCCCCACCCACCACCTCCAAACCCCCTCGGTCTCTCTCACTTTAAAAACAATCTTTTTCTCTGTATAGGATGGCACATTTCTCCGATTGCAGCAGTGGCTCTTGAATGGTGCAAACATACGAAAATAGCATTTTTCTTTTTATTAGCACAATGAGTTGATTTCCTTGTTTTAAGGCAACCTGGTAACTTGGCAGTGTTCTCTGTGTAGTTTTTTATGACTTTCCCTATGAAACAGCTCATTTTATCTGTGGTCATCTCTTTCTCTGTCTTTCTTTCTCTCCCAAACATTCCTCTGATTTGGCTTCCTGCTTCCCTCAGCGATCTCAATACTCTGTAATATGTAGCATGAGACTCCCTCCCATACATGTCGTTTTGACCTTTAAATGTCATTTGCAGGTGTGTTGAGGCGGCTCACTGCTAATGCACAAATTTGATAAGAAGTTTATCTGTCCCAGAATCCAAGAGCACCGTGAGAAGGAACACTGGTTGGTCTGCTGACATCCCTGCCACACCGACCTTGCAGGAAAGCCAAAAAAATCTTGATATTATAAACGCCTGCTGACCATTGAAAGAAAGGCGGAGAGAATGGGATGGAAAAAAAAAGGGAACAGAAAGAAAGGTACAAGGCATGCAAGACCCTAACTGTGCTGAGCCAGGAACTGTTTTTTTCCCTGTGATCTATCCACGGCTGAACTCTCTGACACCTCATCTGCCGTGCTGACGAGACGTCGCCGTGCCTTAATTGAAGTGGGTTTGTCTCATCCCTGCTCTCCCATGATCCTCTTCTCTATGGGTCAATGAGAGGTGGGGGGAACCCCCTTGAGTACACGGCATTGGTGGGATTGCTATTTGCCTCCTACCGCCCCACAGAGAGGATGTTAGATTGAAGTTATTTTATGCTTGGCTTACCCCTCTCTTCCACTCTTCTGCATCGTATCTTCTGCTCTCTTCGTCTTCCTCCCTCTTTTTTTTCCTCTGCCCTACCGCTCCCCCAATTCCTCCATTCTTAAAACCTTTCATGCAGCAAGAAGGGAGGAAGGCATCCGTTACAGTGTGAAACTACTGTGATTTTATGGAGGTCCAGCAGTTGAATAGGTATACTTTTCCCAGTGGAGTTCAATTCTGTTTGAAATGGTTCTCATCTTTTTTTTTTTTTTTTTGCCTCAAAATGCATTGAATGTGTTTTTCAAAATGGTGAATGATCCGAGGCTGTGGAGAAGTGCCTTCTTTGGCTTACTTTGTTAAGAATAGGTTTTCAATAGTCGCCATACACCACAGTGACCTCCTACCAACAGCCTGTTGTATAATGCGGTGTGAAAACTGTTACATTTGTAATGTTATGCAGTTGTTTTTCTTCAGTTACAAGAAATGTTCAGCCAGAGTTTCAGTTACATTCATACTTGGGAGGAAGTTTTTAGGTGTGGTAATCTTTGATTTAGATTTGTGGTGTCACAATTTGATTCTTCATTCAGTAAATAGAAAGGGGGACACTAGGACACTTTAGGCTCTTACACCAGTGCACTGTGTGTCAAACCATTGACTGGTGTCCTTTGAACTGCAATATGAAACATAACTGATAGTTAAGCTAACTGGTATTAATAGTTCACTGTGTGATGAACAGAAAAAAGAGAAAAGTGTATGAGAGTATGCAGCCTTTTTCATTTTAAAAAGTTATTTGCATTCATCTGGAAGAATCTTACACTTTTATGCCTGTAGGAGAATAATGAAATGAAGGTGTAATGGTGTGTTCAGACCAAATGTGAAGCGATTTTTTTTTTTTCGCACTAGCACAATTTCATACAAAGTCAATGCAAAGATGTGAATAGATGCGAATTTGCGCGGGGCTTTATGAATGTACTTCATGAACATACAAAGAGGAGAGAGGAATAAAATAAAGACTGGAGGGAAATAAGGAGAAGAACCAGAGTTCTGAGTTCAGTCAGAAGCTGAAATGAACACAAACACACAGACAAATCCACTCAGACACAGCTGGTGCCTTCTGTTACTTGCTAGCTTAAAGCTAATGTACAGTAATGTATTTTGGCTGTTTGAGGCGAATAAACACAAATGATTCAGCGGTCAAAGTCACGCGAGCAATGTGAGGCGAAAATTTGCTTTGTGTTTGGTCTGAACACAGCATGAGTCACTGACCAATATCACAGGAAAAGTATTATTTGTGGAAAAGAAACAAGACTAGGTCAAAGCCTAGTATATGGCGGCACCCTGTATGGTCATTGTGCGAAATTGTGGCCACTTTTTTACAGGAATAGTCAGTGGTAGTGTCTATAATGTGAATTCCTGGATATTAAATGTTCATCTGCAATTTTCTGTAGTGGTCCCAGTAATATTTGTTGTTAAATTGTACTGAAGTAGCATATCACATGACATGGTTAAGCAACATTTGAGTCAAAAAAGGGTATAAATGCAGTTGCAAAAACAATACTTTTTTCCACCCCATGTGTTTGATTTGAAAGAGAACTTTTAATTATAACTATTCTAATTATCTGTTAATGCTCCCTGCTCTTTCATCTGTTTCTATCTGCGGATGTCTGTAAACATATGGTCTCATCCATATGTTTATTTAGGATTAGCATGCTAGGCTAACAGTCCGTCAGCTGTGTGACGTTATATCCACGCCGTGACATGGTGCTGTTAAACTGGAAACGCCATGGCTGTACCTTATTTTTATACAGTCTATGGGCTACACACAGCATAGCATGGCTATTCTCACGATACTAGCCATGCTAACTAGCTGCTAGCCGCCGTGCAGGCTGGTAAAATGGATCCATCGCGTCTCTTTGTATCTGTGGGTTGGTGCTCCTGTCAGTGTCAGAGTCTCTGTGTGAGACACTTCGGTTGTTAAATGTGTGTTTTTAAAACTTGTTTCGGCACTGTGCTCTGAGAATGAGCTGCGCTTGGGGCTCCGCTGTAAACGCCCATTAGGACATAATATAAACTGTTTGCACTAATTCATTTTGAAAGAGCAATGGCCAATGAGGAAACTCCAACACTAGGCCGGCCGACCAATGGTGTAACTTCATCACTCAGTGAGTCAGTCAGTGACGGACAGACATTCGGGGTTATAGGGCTGATCCGTGGCCGGTCCAGACAAAAAAGGGGAGTGCTCCACTGTGTTGTTGTTAATGTTATGTCTGTGTTTTGTGGAGAGCAGCCTCTGTTGCAATACTAATACCAGGGAAAGCTATCATTATCCAAAACGCTGAAATGATACAGACTCTGCACCAAGTTATTTTCTTAGTTGGTTCAAGTTTTTTTTAAAGTGCTGTGTGTTGGTCACTCCGTCTCTGGGTAATGGGGTACAAAATTCACAAAATCCTTCACCTTCGCCTTGCACAGCCTTGCATTATTCAGTCATTAAATCCAAAATGCTCCCACATGCTTGCTTTTTTTGAAGATGAACTACAAGATAACTGGTATGTGGGCGCTCTACATTGTATGGGTACACTGTGCAATCAAGGTTGAGTTCTGCTTTTTTTGTTATGTTCACATAACTTACTTTACAAACATAATTACAGTAATCGATTTTTGCCATTTGTGAATCTATTCAGAATCATAGAAGATTAGAATCACTGTTTTTATGTGATTTGAATGTTTTCACCCACATATAGAGGTTTTAGTTAACACTTTTCTAAAAGCAATAGCACATTTGCATTCATTGTTGCTTTTGTATGCACATTTGTCTTTATACGTCTGCGTGTGGTATCCTGTGTGAGTGCGTGGCTCTTTATGTTTGTGTGTCTATGTGTGTGTTCTGGAGTCAGGCCTGTTTGTAGCTCTAAGTGTTGTGCGCATTAGGGGGATGAGGGTAATGATGTGCGAGGCAGTTGTGTTTTGTGTCAGGGCGACCCTGCGGCTCACACCCCATTCCCAGCCCAATGTGTTTCTGATTCTCTCTATCCCTCATCACCAGTCAGCTTCTTCTGACAGCAACCACATACATATCAAGTTAGCCCACAAGGACGTGCACATGCACTCAGAAACATACTGTATATATACTTGCATTCATACATATACAATAAACACAGAACAGGCACACACACACCACACCTCACACGCAGTCACGTCAAAGCGCACATATTTACAGCCAGATAAAGATATGCGTACACACACATTTGAATCACTCCACCCAGCTACCTCTCACATGCAAGCATAGAGCAATATTCAACCTCATTCCTTGGGTGAAATGGTAAGGTCATTGCATAAGTACAAGTCAGCCTTGATTCACCATTTCGAGATGCAAACATGTGGGCAGACTCACATTCACCCATATAGATGTACTCCCAAAAACCTGTCAGAAACATGCCTCTGCATATTGATTCCTTTGTTGTCATTACGATTACAAAGATGTCTTACATTCCCTGTATTTCCCACCTACCACTGTGGGGTTAGCTGGGACACAAAGGCAAATATATGACAAAACCCTCTTCAGCACTGCTTACCTTTATGGTTCACTGCAGTAATTGGCCTAGGGTGAACATACCCGCTCAACACTGGCAGTAATGTATTTGAGAAGATATTGAAAAAGCTGATGAGGGAGACACAAGATGTGTTGTAGAATACAAAAGTTAATAATGGTGGGGATTTTGACGAATGGATCTCTAAATGTATCCTGATATCCGTCTAAATTGCATTCTTTTGCTCACAGTTTTTTGTGTTTTTAATTTATACATTCTCTCATTGACTATGCAAGGTTCTTGTGCCATAAAGAGAACAGTTCACTTTGTGTGGAGGATAATGCATGCAGACGACGTACCTTTGTGCTGTGTATATATAAATGTCCATGGAGATAGTTCAGACAACACTGCGAAGCCTTCCAATACTGCCTTCACACAAGCACACTGTGAACGTGTCTAAAAGAGTCATGGACTCAACACTCATACAATGTGCTTTTGAGTACATACATATCATTTTATTGCTGCATATATCACCCCCACACTGAGACATCTGAAAAGAGAGCATGATCTATACCAAAACATTAATCATCATTCATTGTATGTTAATAAATTCAGAATTTCTCCATTTACCATGCGGACGTCCACGCGTGCTGGAAATGCAACCTTTCCAGAGCTCATAAATCACACACACTGAGTCATCTGACAAAGTACCCTAAACACAGGCTGAGGCGCTGCGATCCCTAGGGCACAAACACACGCCATCTAATGTGGTGGAATCAGAGCGGGGACCAGAGCTTTCTGATGACGCCTCTTGCTGATGCTATGCCGCCAACCCCTACGAACAAGGAGTGTTCGCTGCAACCTGGGACAATAACAGGCAGAATCAGAGGGGATTGTGGGATGCCTGTGGCCTTGTCTGCAGTGGTTTTGGGTTCAACAGAGTCCCCTCTCTGTCTCTACCTCTCTCCTGCTAGTTTCCCTCTGTATTTTTCCTCAGTGCCTCTAGGGGTTGAGGCCGTGTGCAAATAACAACACTCACACCCAGAGGGTCGGTTGGTGCTGCGTGCAGTGGGGACCCCCTGTCTTATTAGACAGATTTCACCATTGAAAGTTTAAAAAGAGAGGGAGTGTGAATAATATTTACAGCACTTTCAGTTGCCTGCCTGTGTGAAAATATGGAGTCTTTGTTCTGTTTTTAAAATCCTCAAAAACCAAACAACATAACAAAACACATTTGACTTGGACTGCAAGAGAGGTAGCAGCTATCACCGGAGTGTAGACTCTTTTTATGGCAGACATTTTGACTTGTCAAAGTGGGGGAAAATGCAGGTGTAGTAAGTAATAACTAAGCTCTATTCCATTAATTGTCCCAGTTAGCCATGTCAGTGAGTGAGCATGCACAATACCAAAGCCCTGGAACTGGCTCACCTGTGCCTTTTCCTGCTTTGACAAGTCAAAATCTTCACCAATTAAAAAGGGTCGATTGAGGTTACTTGGTTCAACATTATTTATAGTAGTTTGTGGAGCACTTGTTTTTTGCAGCAGAACTGCAGTGTTAATCAACCACAATGTTTCCTAAAAAAAGTAAACCATAACAATATATCTATGCTTTCTACATTGCAGATAATCATTTTTTGCACTTCTCTGTGGAACATAGATTCTGATAAAAGAATTGTTAAAGATTTTACTTTACTCCGTTTTTTCCCCACACAACAAATTGCTCTAATCTGGCAGTTCAGAGAGATTACCAAAGCAAGACGGAAATCTGAGCAGATACATTAGCTTCTCCTCTCTATACCACAGAAGAAGAAGAGGAGAAATGAAGAGAAACACATTCATCCCCTACCAACTTCAGCAGCCCAGTAATAAAGGATGCTATTCAGGTGTAAGGCTGTTATTTGTGCACCTACATGACAGATTAAATTATTTTTAGCCTGCGGGGAAAGGATCACCATTGTGTTTGCCTTTACACGGAATAATCATGTCTCTTTACCTTTTTAGCAAAGTGGTCACATGATCTCTGTGCTGTATACACTTGCTTTATGCTTCAGATTAAAAGATTAAAGGCTTTGTGGTGAGAAAAAAAGGCACAAACAGCAGCCCAATGAAAACCATGATACTGTCAAAAAGGGATGGAGTCTGTGCTACAGTTGTGTTGTATACATTATGGAGGAGACCCTCTGTAGTGCGATTAGGAAGATAATGTCATCACATGTTAATGACCGGAGTGTTTGCAGTGTGCAAAATGAGTGGCCTCTGATATGCAAAGCACTTCTGCTGAGAGTGTAGAATTGTCTGTGTATGGAAATCCTGTGAAAATAGAGAAGCTAGTCTGTGCAGTATAGAACAGACAGCATTATTTATCCCCTTTTCTCCTTTTCTCTCATTTTCCTCCTTTTTATCCCCCCTTTGGGTCTCTGGATCCTTTCCCATCTCTCCTCCGTTGCCCGGGCCTATCCCTGGCTCCCTGGGGACTGGAGGACGAGTGGTTATTTCTGACTCTGGAAGATGGTCGTGACTAATTGATTCGACATCTGATGGAACGTGTGTAACGTCTCTTTTCCCCCGCTGCTCCAGCCTTGCCACTTGCTCAGATGAGCAGGAACCATTAATGTATTGTGCATATATTTATGTAATATACGGCTGTGTTTGATATGAGAAATGTGTTTATGCCAGCACTGTCTGTGTTCCTCTGTAAACCCCACGTAGTGTTGTCCCTGGTAATCTAAATTATTACTGGACTGTTTGATGTTACCCTTAGAGAAAAGAAATTCTGTATACCAATGCATTCCCATTGGTCTCATAACAATGGATTATATGGCTAACACTCAAAATACTCCCACTTATGTATCTGTTAGATCGCTTTGTATTGTTTTTACATGTTTGTGAGATGTTGCACCACATACAGTAAACACCATTGATCCCAGAGGTGCGTTATGGTAGGAATGCATCTAATTCACCTATTGAAGCTTAGTCTTCTGTCTTGCTCTGCGTCTCTCTCCTCCCCACTGTCTTCCTCTCCTCTGGTCCTCTGTCTTTGTCTTTGTGGTGTGGTTTTGGGTTGAGTCCAGAGACCTAATGAGGCGGTTCTGATGGGCTAAGTCCCACAGCTCTTGAAGCTGCAGCAGGCCACTGTTGATTCCCACTCGAAAGTACCTAATTGATCTAATCATTTAGCCGATTGGTCAAAGTAATCAGTTGCTGGTGGGCACACATGGGATGAACAATGACAATTGTTTAGTGACTGCAGGACAGTTTCTTGTCTCTATCTACAATAGGCTGGAAGTAGGTAAAGCTGTGTGTGTGTGTGCGCGTGCGTGTGTGTGCATAGTTGGTTGTGTATGTACTGTGTGCTGGAGTGTCTGTCTGCTTAAATACCTTAGTGAATAAAGTTTATGGTTACTTCGGTTTTGTTATCCTATCCAAACTTTCTGTTTATGAGATAAATATTTCATGAAATCTTGATACCTAGAGTATAAAGTTCTCATTCAAGCTCACATGGAGTGAATAATATTTTGCATGTAATTTAAATGAACAGTGTAAAGTATATTTCAAAGAAGTACCCTTCATTTACATCTTTTAAAGGTCTGCAAAGCAAGGCGCAGTGGAACTTCCTTTATGAGGAGGACACATTCAGTATATCGTCTAGATGTGGAGAAGGCCACTAGGGAATGATCAAGTGTGCATCCCATCGACCCGCATCCTCTTCCCCATTACCCTGACATTTCATCCCTACATTTAATTCCAGGCCTTTCTAAAGAGCAGGTAATAGTGCAGAGGGGTACAGGGACCCAGAATTAAGCAGTTTTACACCGAAGGGTAATTTGGTGTGATAAATGTGCCGTCGCTGGTAACTAATAATACATATTTTAAGTAGCAGCGGCACGGCTCCGCGGCCCAGTAAAGGTAGCATCATTATTAATGTGGGAGTCGCTGCGTGTTTTAGTCAGGGTTACGGCACCAAGGTCAGAGCTACGTTTCACTGAATTAAAAGCCATTTTGAGCTATGGCACTCCTAATCAACTCGGACCTAAAGGTGCATAGCTCAGTTATAATGAGGCACCAATGAATTTAAATAAACAGCAAGATCTAGTGATTTATAAAGGCAATGTGCTATCCTTATAGCTCGTTAGCCATGACGGATACTCTTTATTCTCCGGGCCTCTTTACCCACAGGACCCTGAGCTTTTAACCAAGTAATGTCTGCCTCCATTGTCAGCGGATACGCATTCGGAGCAGGACACTTATCCCTGTCATTATAAAAAGTGGAGACACAATACAAGAGTAATGGTAATGTATGCCATCCAAATAGGTGATTTTTCTCCTCCCCCCCCCTCCGTTTTTCACCGATGTAAAAACTACCCCAGAGTTTTAGGCCCATGAATTCATCATCATATTTTCATAAAGGGTTTTTCATATATCCTAAAAGGAAGCATAATCCTTGATAGTGGAAATGTTTTGCATTTAAAGGGGTACTTTTGGTTGGGGAATTGATGGTGATGTTTGGGGGGGCTGTAGAGAAAGGAAAGTTCTAGTTTTTAGAGTGATCACTTATATAAATTATAATATTTTCATGACTGAAAAGTCAGTGGCTTATTTCAACTACTTTACTTTGAAATAATAGAAACTTCCGCAGTCAATGTGCTACCATTAATATGCTGATTAGGAACTTTCTAGAATAATGATGTTTGATGCTCAGACTCTCCTTCCTCCACATTTTAGGAATTAATTCTTAAGCAGTCCCCTGCCTCTTAGCAAGAGTAACTATTTTTCACTTTTATTTCGCCTTTTTTTTTTTTCCAATATTGATCTGGCCTGTTGCAATCACAGGTATTGCTCCTGGCTCTGCATTTCTTACTCTAATGACCAAGGGAGGATAGTTAATACTTCAGTTGGGGCCAGACGGGGCAGTGAGGCGTGCACATGTAGCCGCCTCTGGCCGCCCCCCTGCCGCTCCTGTTGGGGCATGCCAGGGCATTAGCCACTTCATCAGGTTCTTTGTTGCCCGCCTCTCTTTTGTGTCGCCCTTGAAGGACGTTGCAAGCAAAGCCATGGCTACAGCCTCCTCTTAACATCTTGATACAGCTTATTCAGGGGACTTTCTGAGAAATCAGTGGCTTAGGACGGGTTTTTTTTTTTTTTTTTTTTTTTTTTTCAAGCTCTGGATTCAGGATTTGTTTCTCTCTCATTTATTCCAGCTCAAGCTGCTCAACTCATGTTAAGAATGACTGCTTTTATCGCTGTACATTTTATGGCATCTATTTAATTAAAGAGAGTCTTCCTTTTTAAAAGAATAATTTAAGTATGGGAATTACTGCAGGGTAAAGACTAGTATTCTGCCACTGAGAGGAGTAATCGGTTCAGTTGTGCATGAGCAGGTACCGTACCCTGATATGCACTACAATTTTCTTTGTATGTGGCAATACCTGAGGCCATTCTGAATTTAAATTGACATCAAATATTTTCATTCTCCAAAGGACAAAAGTGTTGACTCACCTCCAAAATACACTTGTTTGATTTCCCATGTGAACATAGTACACAGTGACACCCATAGCTTTCACCATTCAGAGACTCACTCACTCAGCCTCTCACT
Source organism: Scomberomorus guttatus (assembly GCA_038419695.1). NCBI lineage: Eukaryota > Metazoa > Chordata > Actinopteri > Scombriformes > Scombridae > Scomberomorus > Scomberomorus guttatus. The sequence goes on along the minus strand of CM076450.1, from coordinate 14,991,555 downwards.
GTGCTCCGCATTTCAGAGTAATTTTCACTCCTGACACCACGGCTCTGCCTACCTGCCAATTTCTGTCTCAGTTCCTGAATGGGTGATTTGTAAAGCCATGTTCACCTCAACACTCAGAAGATTTACTCAGGAGTGAGCTTGCCAGGTGTTTGAGCTGTCAGTTCGCTCTGTGTTCACAAACTTGCTGAAGGGAAAGTAATAGCCAGACTCAGACAGTTGACTCAGCCAACTGAGTTGCTTTTGGAGTTATTGTAGAATACATATGGTTGTTAGTTGGGGTGGGAATCACATTTGAATTCACAATATAATATTAACACAATAATCTTCCCACGATAACGATATATCACAACAAAGGTAGGTGAAGAAGAAAGAAAAGAATATTTCAAAGAGCAGGAAATAATCAGATAATGTACAGTGTTTATTAACAGTACATTAGTTTCACAGAAAAGAAATGCTGCTAAGTATAAATATCACAACACTGATAACTGTAGCCTCAGTTTGTATAAATATCACAACACTGATAACTGTAGCCTCAGTTTGTATAAATATCACAACACTGACTAACTGTAGACTCAGTTTGTGCATTTCACACAGAGTTGCTGGTAGTGTTAGCAAATCTGATAGGAGACAACAGAGAGGCGATGTATTTCTAATAACCAAAAGATTTATTTCTTTTCTGTGGCAGTATACACAACACACGACCCACCAATAACTAACTGTGCTATATTCAGAGCTTTACAAGGTCTTCAAGGCTGACGAGTGACGATTGTAACATGATAAACAGCGCGGCTACGGCTACGTACAGACACACATACACCAGAGAGTTTCTCGGTGCTGAGCCGTTAGCTTTACAAAGGGCCATGAATGTGCTTCTCGTGACTGTCAAAGCTCCTGTGCACTCTCTGCTCTTAATGGACACAGAAAGTCTGTCAGCAGCTGCTCATGGCTGGTTACTTTGCTTGCATTTCTTCTTTGTTGTCATCTACAATTGCCGTTCACCTGAGCGTCCCCAGTCTGTTCAACGCCTCCATAAAGAGGTGGAGGGTAGTGGCGCTCTGCTAGTGGTAAGCCAAAGTAGCTGAATCAATTCTGAGCCGTCCTTGTTTTTTAAAAAATGTATTGATACTTGGCGCCAGTGTATCCATAACGTATTGTGGAAATATTGCAATATGTTGCAATATCAACTTATTGTCCCACCCCTAGTTGTTACTATTGATTTGTATATTGCCAAAGCTGGTATTATCTCTTGAAACCATTTTACTTTCTGTTGGAAGTTGGTTTGCTGTGGCTCTTTTTTTATTAAAAATCATGGCTTTCACATGCCAAAAGACTATGAATGTGTGCTATAAACCTACACACATATTTGTGTGTATGTACGGTTGTCTCTTCAACTTATGTTTTATATTTGGCTGCACTTCTTCCAGCTTTTTATTATCCTGGTTACGCTCCCTCCTTCCTGTTACTGTGGTTTATAAACAAGCTGTAGTTGTTTTTGGGGCTGGAGGTCGTTGATTTGTCTGCCTTTCCCCATAGGTGCTTGAGGTCACCATGGCCCCGGAAGCATCAAGCTTCGAAAATGAGAAGCCACGCTCGGCTCCCCCGCTGGCGACCAGGAGCACCCCTTGCCCGCGCCCGCCCTGATGATTAATGCCACCCCCGTCCAGCCACAAACCTTTCTGCCTCAGATAATGCCAGGCAGCAAGCACGGCTGACACTTTTAATGTATAATTAAGTAGAAAAAGTCAGCACTGGCTATGCAAATTTTATAAAATGATAAATGACGCTGTACAGCAGCAGGGATTGATTTGGTGTAAATGAAACTAATTAAGGAAATGTCAAACATAATTAATAAAACAGGTTTAAGCTGCAAAACATTGTCAATTGAATGAATGAGGAGGCATTGGCTCCCATTGTTCAGGCTTTATTTAGGTCTTGTGTTTAGCTTGTTCCCTGCTCCAGAATGCTCTCTCCCCTCCTCACTCCCTCCACCACCAATTCCCTGAGAGGGGGAAAATAAATTTGCTTGTCTCTCCGCTGACTGTAGAAATTAATTGCTGAAATCTTGTCCCATCCAAGTGTTACATTCACACGCAGGACATTAACATAACTAATTTGAAAGAGCTCAAATGACTGCATAATGGAGCTCCGTCACCATGCATGACAGTCGCTGGTCATACCAAATTAGCTTGGTTTTATAATTGAAAATTTTCCCCCCCTTTCTAATTTTTACACCATTTCCCTCCTCTTTCTTCATCTACTTTTTCTCCTCTTCCTTGCTCCTCTTCCCTCCATGGTATCATTCCTTTCCGTTCCGTTTTCTTGATAAGAACAAAGGTTTTATGATTTACAAAAAGAGTGCTTGACCTATAATTAGAGAAGAGGAGTGAGGGGAGAGGAGGGGGAGTGCCAAGTGGTGGCGGCAGAGTCAGATCCTTAGTCCTGGTAATGATGCTGGAGACCTTGTGGCCCCCGGGGAGGCAGAAGAATAATGGGATGGGCTATTTTTATGGGGGAGCAAAGCAATGGGCCACAAGCCGCTGGGATGCTGGTGCCTGGGTATGGTGCAGAGCAGCAGGGGCTAGCAGAGGGCTAGTGGGGGGCAAAGGAGGGTGAACACTCAACCTGCCAGACTGCCAGCTCTCAGCCCTGCCCATCAGTTCTGTACGTCAGCCTGATGCACCGCTGTCGGCCTCCGTGCCCCTGTGCCAGCCGCTGCCCTTGCCGCAGAGAGAGAAAACTGAGTGGCTGGGTGGATGAGTGGGTTGGAGGGGGGTAGAAACATCTGCCACTCTGAGGATAACAGAGGACTTAAAGATACAAAGTGAGGGGGCGGGTTATCACAATGAAGTGATGTATCTAGGTAGTCAGATAAATACACATTAATGGCCACAGATATTAAAATCTGGATCAAATAATACTGGAAAAGTTGTGAGCCTTTGTTTGCTAATCAGTCTTAGCAAAGACTGCTAAAATATCTAAATACTTCTAAAGTTTGTAGCAGTCAACTGGAGTTTTATATCCCACACATTTTGCACTTTTGTAATTTAAAACTAAAATATCTAAAACTAAATGCTATTTATTGCTATGCACTGTTTGACCTAAGTTTGGCGTTAACACAGATATCGTTAATAATGTGCTTGAGTGCAGACTTCTGCAGAAGACCTACGGCTGCCAATATTTTTGTGTTATGGTTCCACACACACTAAGCACCGCTATTTATCATACTCCCACATAACAATTCTCAAGAGTTAAAGGAGCAAAAGAAAACAACAACAAAAAAAAGTGATCAGAACAAAAGAAAAACAAAAAATACAAAACAAGAAAATAAAACTCTGGAACAGTCACAATCTTTATTCCCATTGCATTTTCATTCTCATCTTTATTTCATTATCCCAGCGAGGACTCTTTTGCTTGTAAAAGTAAACTTAAATCCTGGACTCCTCTACTGTTTTTGTATTCTTTATGCATGACAGTAACGTCTCCACAGCAACCATACCCCCACCATCAGCCGCAGAGCTAAAATGATTTTTAAAGCAATGCCCTGCTGCTGCTGTATTTAAGGATTTCGGTGTTTAAAAGCGTGGTCCTTTAACGGATGTCCTTTCATTATAGTATTTTTGTTACTTATTATTCCTGTGACCAAAGAAACCATACATAGACTGGAAATTAGCAGTAGTTCATAATGAGTGTGGTCGGTCCACTGAGCTGTATGTTCTGAGTTGAGCTCAAGGATATAATTTCATGTGAATTATTACCATGTGCATTTCTCCAGGAGCACTTAAAAGCTTATAACATACCCATGTATCAGAGGTGGTGTTTCTTTCTGGTGCCCAAGATGGAGCTGAAGTTACAGTCTCTTATGTTTATTGCTTGGTCTTGTCCTGCTGGAAAGGGAATCAAAGCTGACTACATTGTGTGCTGTACATACTGTAGTTCACTTCATGCTTGGCTACAGTATGCAGAACCAAAATAGTATTACAGTCATGCATGGTGTTAAAAACTGTTCTGAACAATTAAAAGCTACAGTGCCACACATACATATTATACATGTACAGTACCAGTCAAACGTTTGGACAAACTTTCTCATTCAAGTGAATGGGAAGGTGTGTCCAAACTGACTGGTTCATACTATAACATAAATGGTAACACACACAAAGGATTGCAAGCAGAATCAAAGCAAATGCCTGTGTCTTAGTTGCACAATATATACTGTTGTAAATCCGCCTGTGTATAGAATATGTTTTATTTATACTGGAAAAACTGAGGTATAAATATCACAAGCACACATCCTACAATTGCTTCATTTCAGATTATGTTGGCGAGGGACACTGTTGTCCAACAATACAACAGACAGAGCTTCTCACAGCTGGATAAAAGTGTGGACAGTGGTGCGATGACACCACTCAACATTTTTACCAGCTTTCTGTGACATTTTCAAATTTTGCATAAGTGTAATCTTATGAATGAATTCCCAAAAGAGCACACTGTCAACATTAGTAGGTGTATAGTGTATAATACGTATATAGTATACATAAAAGTATACACACACATACAGTCTCTCTCTCTCTCTTTCTTCCTCTCCTACACACTTACTCACCCCCCGCCAAACACATAATCTTCCCCACCACACATTTATATTTTTATCAGAAGTATTTATCACCCATCACTGATGTGCAATACACATTTCTCTTTTTACTACTTATGTGCAATACAACACCTGCGCACCAATGTGCAATATAATGTATGTATATTTGTTTCTCTCTCAATTTATTATATTTCTCTCTCATTTTATTATAAACTCTAATTAGAACTGGAGCCAAATTTCACTGCCTTCAATGTTGCCATCTGCTATGTTGTGCATGTGACAATAAAACCTCTTGAATTTCTTGAATCTTGAATTTTGATAAAGTCATAAACATCCTCTATTCGAATAAGCATTGCATTCTTATTCCTTATCTTATCTATTATAAATCCCTTAAACTACACAGTACAACTCTAAAAATCTATGATCATTTTTGCACATTTTCCCTAAAGTTTCCAAGTGGTATTTCACGTTTCGTGTTATTTCCTTTCACACATTTTGCTACAACTCTTTCCTACTACCCAACCCTTAAAATGCCAAGGGTCACGAGTCAAACATATGCAGCACGGATTACAATTTATTACCCCACATTTGCCTGATAATTTTTCTCTTTTGACAAGCTTAGGTAAATCATATAGCCTACTCTATAATGTATGAGAACTCAGCTGCCTTGATGAGTAAAGTCTGTTGCTATTGGCTGTTACCCCTGTGGTGTTTGAGTTCCCATAAGACCAATAAGGCTTGTCTGTGTTCCAACATGACTGGGATCACTGCAGGAAAAGGTAGAGGTTCAGGTATTTATAGAAACCATATGCAAATGGATCAGTGCCATGTTGGATTGTTAGAGCAGAGAGGTGACAGTTAAATACATGTACATAGAAGGAGAAATATATAGGCTTCTCCTTCTCTTTGAGACAAGTCTAATCAGTTAGGAAGGCCTCCTCTTCTCATTTCATTTGAATATATTCAGCTTGGACTCTGACTAAGTGCCTCTCCCCTCCCATGTATAGTATTCCTTCCCGCTGAAGGTTCATTATTTTACAGCAGGGTGTGTGAGAGGTGGCCCCAGTCTCTGGACTCTCTGTTGAGGCTGTATTAATCAAACTTCACACAGCGGGGAAGGGTCCACCCACTGACATGGCACTGCTCACTCTACACTTGAGGACAAAAGGGAAAACACACAACCTAAGCTGTTAATGTGAAACATCTAGTCTTTTGAAGATAATCGCTTTTAATTATTTTCACAGCAACAATCATAGGACATTTGTTGTTTCAAAGATAGTCCGTGCTTACAGAGTATTTTACAGCATTGTTAATTCATTTCAGTTGATTTGTCTAATGACATTGTCCTCTTTTTTCTCCACAGTGGATAACAACATCTTTGCATGGGGAAATGGCACCAGTGGACAGTAAGTACATTTCAGAAGTGAAAATATCTAAATGAGCATGTGAACAGTGCTTATTACCTCAATGTTGATATTATAGCACTGTTCAGACTTTCAACACCATCGGCGAAAGTGGATAAGAATGTGTAGTGAGGGTATCCATTAAAGTTGAACTATCCTTGGATAGTTTTTGTTCTGCCCAATGGTCATCCAAATACCTCATTGTCTTCTGACAATATACTGTACAGGTGTCTATAAAACCGCAGAAAGTCACCCTGACAGGCAGACAAACAGACAAACAGACATAGTTATACACTAACATAAGTTGTTTTCCTCCTGATGAGCTTCCTTGTTAAAACTTCTCCAGCCAGGATCCAGTCTGGCTGTAATGACATCTAAGGGCCTGGGGGCTACAGTGATTCAGTGGCCCTCAAGTACTCAAACAGCAGCACAGCAGACCTCAGAGAAATACATAAAAGAAACAAAGGCATCACTTCTCACTCTCTCATCATCTCCCATTGTCCCTTATTCTCCCACTATTGCACTACATCTCTCCGCCTGTCTCGCTCTCTCTCTCTTCTCTCATGATGCTTTGACCCCTCTAAGCAGGTTGAGGCTCTCCAGTGGGGAGCTTATAGTTGGAGGAGCCTATAGTTGGAGCTCCACAACACCCACTTGCAGAGCAAAGGGTGAGCATCTCCGTTACACAGCTGGCACTCTGATATCTGAAAACTCCTCAGCTCTCCTGTGTGTCTCACTGGAGGCGAGAGAGGAGAAGAGTATGAGGGAGCTGTGTAAATTTAAACTGGCAAACTTTCTGATGGAAATAGCAGTGACCCCAGAGTGGTCTTGTCTTGAGTTGAAGCATTGTTGTAATCAATACAGGCTCTCATGGGGATAGCGGGCGAGGACCTTTCGTTCCCCGTTTGTGAAAATAATGGAGAAGACTGTTATTTTTCCCAGACATGCTGCAAACTAGCAGATATGGCCAGGGCATTGCAGGTTATGACGCTGGCTTAGGGAAACAAATACAAAGAGGAGCATTTTATCAAGAAGCAAACAGCAGAGCTCTGTTTGATGCTGCAGGGAGCTCACAGGTCACAGGAGTGCTGGGGCTGCGTTTGACCAGCTCATCTTGAAAAGGGGTCTTGGATGTTCTTTGTTCACTCACGCTAGGGACACAGAGACAGAAACACAACTCTCAGCCAAGGCCTATGTAAAGTCATTTGTTCAGCTACAAATTGAGTTAGGTCCAGTTATCATTTCTTTCCCAGGAACATAAAACTGACCTTACTGAAATATGCCTATTAGGCACACTTACTTTATATGTGACTTGTGTCTCTATAGGGAAAACATACCAGTACTGCTGCAGTGGTGTAAGCTAAAAATGTCTAATGAGATTTCATGTTCATTGTTCTTCATTTCATTTATACTAAAATTAATATATTAATAAGAACATTCTTATAATATCAATATATATCACAATATAGCAAATGGGGGAAAAATTATATATAAGATGATAAAAATTGATGCGATTAACATCGTTCCATCGTTATGTGCCATCAGAAAAAAATCCTTCACTTGTAAAACAAAAACATTCATTCAGTGTTACTCATCAAAACACAGTATGTTTATCCTTAAGGTCTAACAGAAATGTTGAATGTATTTGAAGAGTTCATTTGCAGATATCTTCATTTTTAGTCATTTTCATAAATCCCGTTTTTTATTGTGCATTCCAGGCTATCAATCAAACTGCAATTGTGTTGTTTTGATTAAGTAAAAATAACTCCACAAAATACAGGTAACTTACAAAAAGTGAAAAAATGTTGTTTGTTTTGGTTAAAGCAGATAACTCCACATTTCATTTTTCAGAGTCAAACACTGTCATGTAATGGATATATGTTTCTTGTAAGTGCAATAATTAACATTCTTTAACATAAAAAAGTAGGTAAAGTGCTGAAAATTGCAATAAAAACAGCCCATTAATGGGCAATATTACACATTTACAAGATTATACCTTGGAAAATCCCAGCCAGACTACAAAACCCCTGAGCATGAACGTGCCAATGTTTTAACCTGCAGAGTGTTTTTAAATACCACAGCTACCACAGTGGTCGACCAGACAAGCTTATTGCAGAACTGACTCATTGAGTCTAAAGTTTGCCACAGTTTTTAGTCTGCAATCAATTCGTTGGGAACTGCACTAAACTGGAAAAACAAAACTATTTTATAGTATTCCATTTAGTATTCAGTGTAACTCCATATTCCATGTTACTTATTGTTATTCAGTGTTTCACAGTTTAGTATTCCACAGTTTTTAGTATTTCAGTGTTCAATATTTAAGTACTTTCTGGATTTCTGGATTCACTGAAGGAGAAAACATCACAGGCTTTTCAGTTTGCACTGGTGTTTTAACGTTTTCTGCTGTAAATCATGAACATGCAATGCTTTGACTACTGACTAAGAACAGTTTTGTGACAACGTATTTATGGTTCAGAATGCTATGTGCTAATAATAACTCACAATAGTCACTTCATTTTTTTTAAAGGATGGTGTTTATCAGTTTTTGCAAATGAGCTCTTCATTTCCTTCCTCATAAAACATTTGCAAGTATATATTTTTGGTGCATTGTTGCGTTACTTGGCCCATTACAGCCACCTGTAGATCATTGGAATAGTGTGAAACCATTGACAGGAGTGTGTATCGTGTCACCCGTGTGTGTGCACTAGACCAGAGGTTTTCAAACTGTGAAGCGGTGCGGGACAGTTGAAGGGGGGCGAGAGACATGAGACAGAGATACTGCCTGAGGTAAAAGAGACAGGTGTATGCTGGTGTTGTAAAAACAACGGGAAGTTAGTTATTGTAGTTTGGCCACTGATTGCAGTGTGGTTGTCACACACAGCTCATGGAGCCAATTAAGGTACTATTAAACCCTTTGTGCTTGATTGCCACAATTAGCATCAAAATTTGTACTCTACTTCAGGGTCATAACACACAGATATGATGAACACATTCTTAGCAGCAGTTGTCTCTACACTAGACAAACAGAATTCATTAAAAAAAAATTCCATAGTGTTACTAGAGGTCAGAAACTCCACAGGGTACTGTAAAACCAGAATTTGTTCAACGATATGAATCTTATTGTCTAAATATTATTCCACTTAAAATCATTGGATGATATTAGTGAGTTATTGCTAAGCTTTGTAACTCTTAATGTTGTATTCCTTGTATTCTTAATGTTGTCTGAGGCGACTTGTTTGTTTTCTTTCAGACTTTTCCCCATATCTTGGAATACCGTGTACATGTCATATTTTTCTGTCTGTTTTTTCTAGGTTGGGTGACGGAAACAAGACGGTGAAGGACCAGGCAGTCAAGGTTAAGTTACCACAGGAACTGAATGATGAAGGAAGTCACATCAATGTTGGCGTCGTCAATATAGTTGGTGTAGCGTGTGGAAGTAGACACTCCTTCATATGGACTGAAACTGGGCTGGCCTACGGTTTTGGGAACAACTTTTACGCTCAGCTGGGCTATGACTTCCAGAGGGCTGACTTCAAAGAGCACCAGGTATGTGGATGAAACTCTCTTTAAACTGATAACCACATGAAACTACACACATTATTAATTTCTAAAACAATTTAAGGTCTCATAAAGGATGTTTGAAAAGGGAGGACAAACATTAGTGGTCCAGCGAAATGCATATGAAGCTTCTTAGTTTGAAAAAGTATGCCGTCTAAACATTGTGCATGTTTTGGAGACACACTCTTCACATACAGTGTCAGCATCACACAAAATACTCACAAAAATGTGCAATAATTACATTAAAACCAGTGTGATTTTCTAATGTCCCCTTAAAACATCTATGTAATCTCTACAGTATAATATCATTAGTTTTTAAATCATTGTTGTGTGTGTGAGTGAGAGAGAGAGAGAGAGAGAGAGAGAGAGGAGAGGGGGGGGGGTACTGATGGAAGCAGGCCTGTGTGATGGATACCTCAAGGGCCTGGATGGCTCTTTGCTGGTTGTCTCTCTCTATCTCTGTCCTTACATGGCTTACCATACAGAAGCATGCAGCTGAACCATACAAATCCGAAATTAAGTGCTGTGGAATTGAAATTGGCTCTCTTGTGAAGTGTTCCACTTGCATTGGAGCTTAATTTTGCCTACTCATATCATTTGATTCAGTCCCTCAGTCCCTCTTTTGCTCGCTGCAGTCCATCGCTCCCTCTTCCTTCTCATGCAAAATAAGCCCATTTACTGCAATGTGACAGCGTCTAGGTGAATGATTGCCACTCAACTTGATGTGTGTGAATGTTCTTCTGTGTGTGTTTGTATTGGATATATTATGGTTCTGACAGATTTTTCCTTGCAGTTACATTAGAGCGTTGTTATACATTGAGTCTTTTAGTATTTTACACCCATATATTGTAATGAATGAATTATGTCCTCTCTCCCTTTATGCCCAAATATTTCTTTACCTGTTCTCTTTTTTTTGGTTTATCTGTATCTCTTTGTGCTTAACTCAGGGTGGTAGATATTTACTTTCAAAATCTTTGGAAATTACTGTTTACCTGCATACTTAAAGTAATCCAAAACCGACTGAAATAAATCAAACAAGACTGATAGTTTAAGATTACTGTAAAAGCAGCAGTATTATCATCTACAACCTAAATTATTTTTTTTCTTATTGCCACAGGGAAGTGTTTTTGTAGACTGCATCTCTTTATTTCCCTATTTTGTTGCTCATTTTGAGTAACTGTAAAAGTCTGAAGTTGCTGTTTTTTTATCATCGGGATACAGTTTTTTTTATGTTATCTGTTCCTCTGGCCTTGTTGTAGCAGTTCTGTAAAACAATTTCCTAGAGAGGATGCTTTAGGGTTGTAGGAGACTGGTCTGTGGCGGTATAAAGAACCCAGCCACCTGGCAGCAGTATGCAGGCCCAGGGGCCAAAGCACTCACCTCTCCTCCCTGTTAAAGGCCACTTGGATCTGCATGACTGCACGCAGCCCTCACATCTTTCTGCTGAAGCAAAGGATACTGAATGAGGGGAAATGCAACAGCAGCGGCAGAGAATGGGGCCTGGTGGTATAAGTATCTCACAGTCACCCTTTCCTCTCATTCTAGCCCTACCAATGGCCTCTGATTGCCCCAGGTAGAAGCCCAAACCCGGCCCTCTCCCTAACCTCCACATGCTTTCATCCCTATTGCCTCCCTGTGTGTGTTTGTTCAGTAGGTCCAGACAAGCTGCCCCACCTCCAGCTATCCCCCAGACTCCATACTATATGATACTGGCTATTGTTGTAAAGAATCTGTAGGTTGGAACTGTCGGCTTCACCCCTAAGGCTCAGTTTCTCCTTACCATCTGAAATAGAGTGGTAGCAGACTGCTGAGATCTGAGAAACACTATATTCTGCTCTTTATTGGCTCAGTGATAAGGTGTTGGGATTCTGCTCACACCTGTGAGCCCTTTGTTCAGGCTTGCTATGGCATTTCACCTGTAACAGACAAAGTTCGACAGAGCCCCTATTTAATGGTTTGATTGACATTATTTAATGTCACACCGTGGGGAGCTATACGTCTGTGAACGGAAATGAAAGTTAATCTTATTTTTTTTCCCTCTCATGTCTGCCCTCTCGCTCTCGCGCCTCACTAGGACAATGACATTGTCACTTTCTCAGGGTTTTGAGGGATGTGTTTGTATGCAGGTAGGACAGTCCCTCTCCAGTTCTCCATGTGCTGCTATAAACATTTTGATAAGACTTAGCAGTCACTGACTACTGTGTGTTATTCTGTAGCTTTGGTAGTATCAAACCCGTATCATGTACCATAGGTCTGTTTGTTTTTGTGTTCAAGTTATTTTTCTCCCTGTATACATAGCATAGCTCAGTCGGTAAGTAGGTTAACACCTCCTAGCTGAAAATGTACCACCCATTGTCTGTATTTCTACAAAACTAGGCAAAAAGAGACCGTGGGAGCATGAAAATAAACTCTGTTCCTAAGTGTGACACGTGTGCAGCTTGAGCTTGGCACGGCATCCGTGTTCAGCCTGGCTGAGCACAACTTGTTTGAATGTCATATTTATCCCTGTGTTTTGTCAGAAAATTAACTTCCTGTGAGTTTGCGGCAGAGCCGAGCATATGGCCTCAGCTCTCTGGAGATGACAACCTAGCGGAGCGGGAGCTCGCCGGTGCCGCTGCCCTGCTCTGGCGGCAGATGCTTCGGGCTTCTCCGCGATTAAGTGGAGATCATCACTGTTTTCTTTGAGCACCGCTGTGCCTTGTACTCTGAAGTGTTCCGTTAATCACTGCCTGCCTCTCTGCCTTTTCCACACAAGCTGCCAAAGCACTCATTAAGTTTGAATCTCCCTCTCACCACTCGCCTGCTCACCGGCTCGATACATTGCGTGACTGAATCTTAGGAGTCACCCTTTCTGCAGGAACACAGTGGTTTGTTGCACCTGTTTGCTAGAGGGACCATAAAAGCGATTATGTTTTTGTGCATGCTTGTTTGATTGGTATATGTGATTCCATATCTGGCTCTCTTCTGCGGTTCATTCATTTTTAAGGCACTGTGTACACACTGTAAAAGAAGTGTTGCTCTTTGTGCTACTGAATGTTTTCTGTGGTCTGTATGCTGATGTAGTCTGTATTTTAGTTTCTCCCCGGGCACTAAGATGCTGCCTTGTTTCCAGTACACGCCTCTAAGGGGGGGTGAAGCCTTTTCTACACTTGTCTTCCTCCCCAATGATGCCTCTTCCTTCTTTTCCTGCATGTTATTAGGAAACACCAAAAGTCACATAGAAACTGAATCTTTGTAAACCCCCCCCCCCCAACCTATGTATCCCACATTCAGTTGCGTTATGCATATCTCCTACACAAGCAACCATCCATTGTTATTGTTAAACATTGTGACACGCTTTAACCCTGATTGATCTTGATCTCCAACACAAATAATAATGTGATTACAGGCTTTTCTCTGCTTCTCTCTTCACAGCAGTGGAAAATAACATTAGATATTTCCTTTCATGTTAATCGCCTTGGTTGGAAAGTATACCTCGGTGCACCAATAGGCCTCAGTAATGCCTCCTTTCTTCTAAAAAAAACATCCAAAATAACCTATTTGCAGCACACCCACACACACATTGCTTAGCTCTTTAACACCGTTATTCTGCACCCATCAAAGCCTGGCTTGCTTGTCCTGGTGCAGTGATCATTCCCCCACAATAGCGGGATGGCATTACTGTGCTTTTGAAAGCATTTGCACGGCAAAGCAATAACATGCACTTTGTAAATAAAGGAATTGATCCCGTTCATTGCAGGTTGGATTTCCTGGATAAAGCTGTGGGAAATGGATCCCTGCACCATCTTGCATCGACAAACAGAACTTGTTTCCTCATCCTCAAGTTCCCTTCGCAATAACAGTTGACTTCTTAATCTTGTCTGTCTGTCATTCTGTCAGGCAGGAAACACACAATGTATGCGGTTCTCTCACATACACTGATGCGTGCCAGTTTGCCTCTTTTTCAATATGTAGATATCCAGATAGAAAGCTGGCCCTATTCATTGAGTCCAAGTACCAAAATAGCAAATGCTGTTCTCAATCAATTATGAAGAAATTGGTTTGCATTGTTGGAAGAGGTTGATGAGTGACATTTTTGAAGAGGCTCTTAAAATGACAGTACTTTCAGTACTGAGTTGACAGACAGCTGGTTCAATATTCATTCTACACTGTAAGGTCAGCAATAAACAATGTTTCTTTAATCATAGTTTATACAGTATGAGCGCCATGCATTTATATCCTCTGGGCTTCCATATTGTTATTCAACACAATAAACGTTTATCTCATCTACTCAGAATCAAATCTATTCACAACTGTACAAATTGCCACTGTGCTCTTGGCAAGGTGCAGCTAATTTTTAGACGAGGAAATTCCTTGTCAGGAGCAGCCAAGGGAGAAGGTGTCAGTTTGATACCACATGTACACTAACGGCTGTGCGGGAGCATAAGCGTTCGCTGCGCTTCGGTGACGGTGCGTTTGATTTCAACACTGACCACCGGTGATGCCAACCCTGTAGTCCTCATCTGAGCTGCCTCTTGAGACACAAACATAGACTGCCCTCCCCCACATCTCACTTCTGATGCTGAGAGAGAGAATGAGGTAGGGAGAAAAGTAAGTGAGAGGCTGCCAGACAATAAAGTCGATGTGTAGTATATACTTCTATCACTTGTCTTTTGTTACACCGCAGTTACAGGCTATGCAGTATGTGGGAACACAGTATGGGAGTACAGCGACCTAAACTACTATACCCATCTCCCCTAGGTGCACCTCAAAGGACGCTTGTTCTGTTCCTCTTCTCAGGCCCTGGGCTCTGAAAAATGAGAGGCAAAGCAAGTGAGAGACAGGGAAGAGAGGGAACAGAGGGAGGTAGTCTCAGCTGTGTAGGAAGGCTAACCTGCCCCTCTGGAGATTCTGCGTCTTTTCAAAAGTACCAAGACAAACCAATCTCTCTGACTACTTACTCCCTCCTCTGACTTGTTTAGTGCCACAGTGTTGAAATAGTTCTGTATGGTGATTTCTGCTGCACTCTGGAACTATAGGCATATTTCATCACTTGCTCTTCTTCTTACCATTAGATGCTATGCAAACTTTGCATTTGAAATATGCATTATTTTCTCTGTGTGAAAGAGAGAATATGGTTTTTGTGACCTTGTTTTAGTTTGAGTCATATGCCCCACTGTTTCCTAATATGCCCCTAGTGTATGTAATGCTGAAAGCACATTTATTACACATCAATAATTCTGTACATTTCCTTCTGGAAAACTAATTCTCATAATAGGATTTTGTCAATGTGATTTGAATAATGATCTCAAAACATCCCATTTTAGGCTACTTAACTAAATAGAATATTACTGATTGCAACACTTATTCATGGTTGGGGTTTTGGTAACCTTCTTTTCTGTTTCTTGCCAACAGCCAATTTTCTCTCAATTAAAGCATGATATTAGCACTCAGTAGGGCATAAACAGAAATAACCGTACACTACTGAATATCATGCCTTGATTATGAGCTTAAGAGTGGGTGTACAGATGGATCCAGTTTCTATACTCCTATTAGGGTGTTTGTGTTTTTATGTGTGTCTGTGAGGGAAAGGGAGAGGAAATCACTGCCTGCAATAATGCAATGTGCAGGAGCATGTGTATGTGCAAAGCAGGACGTTATCAGCTTTATCCTACTAAAACCTCTGGAAAGGGAGGGCAGGGGGAAATGAAAGACAAAAGTCACAGGTATAGTAAGAAGAAAAAGTATATCATTACATTGAGAGCTAGTCAGTGGTGATGCCAGTTGGCCAAAGTTAGCAGGAAGCTGTCCTAGTAAATGGCAGCAGCTGCTCGCAGTTCGAGAGAGCATGTCCCAGTCAGAGGAGAAAAGCGATGGCATCTACATTAATACTACCTTAATGGCCCATCTGGCGCTCCGTAGGGTCCCTGGCTGCGCCACCGACTCATAGGCGTTTGACAGGCAGTCTCCAGCGCACCAGACGCGCATGGCATGCCAAATGGCGGGGAGACGCCTCCGTGGCGCACAGATCTGTCAAACTCTCGCTGACGCTGTAGTCACACAGGCAAGGGAAGTTAAGGCAAGTTTTCACACGTGATTGGTTCTTGACATGGATGGGGAGAGGGAGGGGGCAGGAGGAGAATGACTGGCTTGTCTCTCTCTCTCTCTCTCTCTCTCTCTCTCTCTCTCTCTCTCTCTCTCTCTCTCTCTCTCTCTCTCTCTCTCGCTCTCTCCTCACCCTCTTCAAATGCACACATATGCACACACTCACGGGGCACACAGATAATCACACACACCTTCACACATACACAACACTCTTCATACTAGACGCTAAGCAGCCATGACCAGATTAAACCTCACTGAGAAAGCCAGGTTAAGATTAGCCAGTGGTGGATTCACTCTGCTCTGATGGCAAATGGAGATAACAAATATTATTTTTGCTGCGAGTCACAGCCTCCCTCTGTAAACAAATACTGGAACAAATTACTTCATTGGAAGAAATTGTGGAAGGTCTTATCAAAACACCACAGGGGTTTCTGGCTATAATTGGCATAATTGGTTGATAGAGAAGGCTGCAGTCCATGATGTGGCACAGTGATGCACTTTATGAGAACTGACTGATCATGGCTTTAGGTCTCTAGATTGCCTTTTCAGATTTTTAAAGATACTGTGCAAGAAGAGTTTTACTTAATATGCAAACATAAGACATTGTAGGGTTCACTGGTGTGTTGTATTTGCTCGGGAAATGTTTGGAAAATGTACTAGTGTGTGTCAAAAAGAATTACATGTGGGTCATCCTTAGTAAATGACAAGAGTCACGTTATCTATAATAAAGCAATTATAGTCATTTAGAATAATTCTGAGTAAAGATCAAACTGTTGCCTTTGTTCACCATCTTGTGACCGAGGTTTAAACCATCAGCTAATAACATCCTTGAACAGGGTTAAGAGAAAACTTTAGAGTGCAGGGTGATCCTCTCTTAACCAGTGGATGATCTCATCCCAATTCATACTCCTCTCTGCTTGGCCTTTCCATCAGCCCCTGTCGGGCTGCACAATAGAAGTCACATTCTGAAGCACCCACCAGCACAGATCACAGTCCCAGATGTCTTTATCATACTGCTGCTGGGAAACTATAGCTTCTTTCTGTATGAGTAAACTACACGCAAAAGTACAGCGAGAGTACTTTTAAAACATTTGCTCTCTCTCACACTTTTTCTTAAGGACATTTTGAGAGATAGCAGCAGTTCAAAAATGGAACGGAAGGTTCTTTAGAAAATGCATTTCAAATGGCTTATCCAGTAGGTAGCCCCAGAGGACACCTCAGGGATAAACCTTGGCAAGAAAGGAAGATAGAGGAAGAAAGTGAAATTGGAAAGAAGACACAGCCGTGACTAAAACAGTAGAAATATATAGAAAAAAGTATCCTCTTAACCTGCCGACGCCTCTTCAGAAGAATCACAGCGCTCCATATCAACATTCACTTTCTGAACATTCTGCTGTGTTCTGTGTTTACAGTGAAAGCTGAGATCTGCTGATGTCTCATGCCCCAGACAGTCTCATATTTAGACAGCCAGTGCAGGTGATTTCTATATGACTCACACCAGGGTTAGACATTGACATAGTTTAGTTTAGTTTTTTCTTGTTTGGTGCTATTATTGTGGATGATGTTCTTGCATTTAAATGAGTGGAATGATAGGAATGTGTATGATAAAGAAGAGTGCTGTGTTTTGTTTTAAACTAAACAAAACGCAAAACTAATGAAATTGATGTCAAGGCAAGGTTAGCTGGACAGCAGCTACCAAGGTTTGTGTGCAAAAGGGGAAGGGAAGAGAGAGATAAATAGAGAAGATGGCTGAAAGGAAAGAGGGAAAAAGAGGAATCAGCAAAATAGGTTGGGAGGGGGGGATTGGGTTGATAGAGAAGAGCAGGAGGAACTCTTCAACTTTCACTCTCATTCCCAGATGTGTTCCAGGCAAGACATAGCCTTTGAAGAGCTTGTGGCAAAATAGGCAAAATATGAATACACACACCCTCTCCACTTTCCCTCTTTCTCACATACTTCCTCTTTTCCTCTCGTTCTTTTGCTCCCTCTTTCACACTCTCTCCACATCTCTCTCTCTTTTTTTCTTTCTCCCTGGGCATCTCCGTTCCTTAGTGGCAAGCCCAGCTGGGGGGGCTTCTGTGGTACTGGTACACAAACACGCACATAATACACATACCCATGCCTCCACTGCTAACTCACTGATTCACTAAAGATATTTTCCACATAGTTTTTATACCCATTTACATCTGTGACCAGGTCAAATGGAACATTTACAGCTTTACAAACTAAACCCATGTTGTTGAAGGTGAAATCTCCAAACAGAAATACAGTTTGAATATGATTTTATTTTCAGCAATACCAAAAAAAGGACAAGACTCTTTCCCCTACCATGATCACCACTCTTTTTTTGTGTAATCTACTCTACGGCCACTAGAGGGAGCTTATATTATGCTGTGTCCTCTGCCAGGAATCTGTTTTATAGTACTATAGTAGGAAGGTACAGTCCTTCGAATGTATCCCATCTTGTCCCTTAATATCCTGAATTGTCCTGCAGAGTCATGTTTTTGACAATGTAGAGATTATAGCCTCTAACCTAGACAAGAGACAAAGAGATGACTTGGCATTAGGAGTGTGCCTTCCTTCAAACAAATACAATAATTGCTTCTCTTGTGTTTGTGTGTGACCACAGATATCTGCTAGTGTGAATCTCTGTGTGCATGCGCGGAGGTGATAATTCTACAGTTGCTCAGAAGCTTGAGCAGGGTGTATAATGACAATAACAGAGAGCATGCCTAGGCGTGCTTTCAATCTGCTCCCCAAATGTAATGAGTCTGGGCAGAAGTCTGGTTATCCCAACTTGATCAAAAACGGGAGGAAATCTGCAAATGATTTATTATATCCTGTGGAGATTCATCAGTTACACATGTCAGAATGATGCTGAGCTGAAAATTAAAAGGCATCTTTCATCACCATTATTTTCTTAATATAGACAGAAAGTGGGAGCATGAAAGCAATTCAGTCAGGACAGTAGAGGAAAACTATTTTTTTTGAACCTTTATTTATTCAGGGAAGTTTCACTGAGAGGAAGCTTCTCTTTTGCCCTGATTTCTAGTTCAATTTAAAGCATATTGCATTTTATTTGATTTTATCCATCTGTTATCATTTTATTTTGAGCATTCTCAAAATAAAATGATAAGATTGAGAAATGTTTTACAATGATAGAAATAACGTTTATACAAAATATAAACATTGCTTCATTTTGAAATTGGAATATATAAATTGTAATTGAAATAAGCAATTAAGGACAACATATTGCACATTATTTAATTCACTAATTTGGGCGTGCTAATCACCAAATCAACCATGTGACCATACTTTTTTCCGATTTGCGCACACCCTCCAGATACACATACAGTATATTCCTACCTTGAGCGCACCTTTGTCCTCTTGTATTTCATCACCCTGGAGAAGACTAATGCATATTGCCAGTTAATCATATTTTTTTTTTTTGGTTTCTTTCCCTCCCTAATAGGAGTGGGGTGACATGACAGCTGAACTGAGTCCCAGAGTTGTCCTGCTATAACGTTACATGATCTTTCCTCTCACGTTACTAAAACAGGCTTGGCCGATGGGATTCCCTGTACTCTGCGCTTCTCCTCTCCTCCACTACTGCTGGCCTTTTCTTGTGACAGGGCTGCCGATGATACAGATCCGCTGTGACATTTTACATTGTGCTCCCTAATTGCAGCAGCTGATAGTGGGATAGCTCACGATACAGCTGCATATTTCCTCTTTTTTCTACCCTATGGCTTTTTTCCTTTTTCTTTTTCTTTCTTTTTTTTTTTTTTTTTTTAAAGAGGTGGCTAGCATAGGGTGGCGTATTGGTTTCGACTTATTGCATTGTTCACATGTTGTCTGATGGTATGCCATCAGGTGTTTCTCCCTGCTATATAACTCTATCTGCTGTAGCACTTTGTTATATGCAAAATACATTAATTTAACTGAAACTTTGAACTGGATCTTTTTTGTTGTTAATTTTATAATCTCTTCTCCAACATTTACATAAGAGAACAAGCAGTATTTGTGGGCCAAAATGTCCATTCCACCTTTTGCTCCACAGCGTGCAGCTCCCAAACTGAAAGCCAGAATAAACCTGTGTGACAGATGCAGCTCTAATTATACAGTTGTTTTAAGACTGTCAGGTTGCAGCGAAAAGGGAGCCAGCCATTTGGGGAAGTGAAGGAGGAGGGTATAGAGTAGGAAGAGAGGGGGTAGAGGGGGATGGTTTGATGGACGGACATTGTAACACCAGCATCTGGTGATAGCTGCAGCTGCCGTATCATTTTCCCACCGCCAGCTTGCCAGCTAAATAAATATTGCCACAATCTCTCTTGTACTAGCAAGTGTAAATTACTTTAACACGTCAATAACTAGTTTACAATGATGTTTTTTCCTGCCATTTCAGACCATATATTGATTTCACATTGCTGTTAAATGGCATGAACGTTGTTTCCCTCAACCTGCACTTTGTTTTTCACATAGTCTCTCAATGAACTTGGCAGGAACAGGAGGAAAAAGGGAAAACTGTATTGATCATGCAGTTATTCTACTTTTGCACTCTATCACTAAATGTAGAATTCAATTCATCATATTGAGTTTAGTGTCTGTTATGATAGCAGATATTACATAATTGTGTACAATGGTGGGAACAAGGGTCAGATTTGTGAATGTTTGTCGCTTTGTGTGTTTTTCTTGTCTTCTTACACTGCTGGTATGTGCTTATGTGTGGGTGTATGCTTGTTGAGCCACAATATCTAAACTGTTTACATTTTGAGGGTCGTAGTCTCACCATTGTCGTCATGCTTTTGGTGGATGAGGAAAAACCTCAGAATTGGATAGTGCCGATAGATTGCTTTTTATGGTCAGGTATGCAACTTAAATACACTGAGAATGGACTTTTCAGTGAAGTAGCAAACATCCAGCATTTAAACTTTTGAAATGAAAAATATTTGCATTGCATTGCATTTTCAGAGATTCTGGATTTTTCAATAAGGAATCAATTTTAAGAATGAATAATTAGGGTTTTTTTTTGTGGAAACCGTATCAGACACAAATTATTATTCAAAGCAGAGTATTTTTTATATGGCTTAAAACGTGTTGAGGGGATATTTTAGTGAAGTTGATTATAATTAGTACAGAAAATCAATGTCTTCATCAATAATAAAGAGATAATTATTTGACACATTTTCTGTGTGTGGTGTGTGTCAAAATAGACAAAGAAACCATAGAATATACAGTATGTAGATGCGTCTGTATAAGGGTTCATACTTGTGTTCTGTGTGAATATGCATGTGTGTGAGTTATGAAGTAGGAGCAGGCACGTGTGTGCCCATGAAATGCCTCTGCAGCCGTGCTTACACTTCTACATTGTGTGTCTATTTTCATTCATATGGGCTCCTCCTCTCGAGGACAGATGTTGGGAAACCCACAAAATCAGAGCTGAAGCCACACTATAATCACTGCGATTTTAATCAAGGTCTCGCATTGTGACCCACTTATTTTCTCACAGTGCTGATTGCACTGCAGCGCGGTGACGACGAGCATTACAAAACTGCAGCCAGTGATTAACCTTCACATCATATACATGTTGCCTAACCAGCATACAGTGAATCCTAATCCCAAAATTACACCCACTTGGACTGGAAAACCTCTCTCTTTGTCAAATTTAAACATTTTCCTCCCTCGTCCTCCCATCTTGATATGATACAATGATGATGGTTGCTTCCTGCACATGAGCAAATTGAGGTACTGTATGTCTGAGTGTATAATACTCAACCAACATATTTCAGTCAGACAGAATAATATTTGGCCTTTTTTGGGTGAGCGTGTAGGCTCACTCTTTGACTTCCACATTCTTTTCTCTTCAAGTTAAAGGTATTCATGAAATATACAAATAGATTACACACACATAATTCTGTTGTAGGCTTTTCTGAGGATAAAGACATATTCTAATCTTCTTAGCCATTTTCACCAATATTATAATTTTCACATCAGTGATAATAAAGCAGATTGATTATTCTCATTCTCATGCTTCAACACCATTTAATTGTGTAGCCAGAACACTCCAACTTGAGGTCAGCAGGGCTCTTACTCATTTACACAGAGACACACACACACACAAATTCCTCTTTCTTTCTCTCACAGACGCTCTCACTCCTCAAAGGGCCCCCCCAAAACATGTCCAGACTGGAATTTGCACACACAAACACACACACTGTGCCCCATCTCAGTCCCATACCACTTATTCCTTCAGCATCTCAATTAATACCCCTTAGGAGGCATAGCACCCTGCAGAGTCACAGAGACTCACTGTGGTGGTGGATTCTCCCCATGAACATTCACCACAGATGCTGCAGTGCTTTAATTTTTAACCATATCACTAAACTATCACTTAACTCCTTCTAAGTCCTAATCAACACCAACATATTAAACACATTGCTTCATGAGCAGTTGTCAGATAACGTGCGTGTATGTGCCTGTGTTTCTGGCTTTGTATTTGAAAGTCCAGTTTTTGCTCCTTATGAGAACACAGGGGCTTAGATTCTATTTCAGCTGATGTGCTTTGCGGTGAATATATACTAAACAGGTATTGTCTCTGAGCTGTTAAAGACAGAGGACATAAAAACAATCCTCTTTATTACATAAGCAGATAAAACCACTGAAGGGCCTGTCCCTGAATGCCAACAACATGCCTACGGTGGTCCGAGAGGATGGAGTGATCGACTGTATTGAAGGCAGTCGAGAGATCTAAAATAATTAAAATAGTGTAATTTCCTGAATCTAAAGACAAGAACAAATCATTTGTCACCCTCAGGAGAGCAGACTGTGCTACGGAGCATCCGTAAACCTGACTGAAATTTGTCCAGTATGCTGTGTTTGTCTATGGAGATGAGCTGTGTGAAAACTACTTTTTCAAGAATTTTGGGAAAAAAAACGAACTTTGAGATTGGTCAGTAATTATCAGGAACAGACAGGTCTAAGTTAGGTTTTTTGATCAGACGGTGAATGACAGCATGTTTAAAGCAAGCTGGGACATAGCCAGATAGACCAGAGAGCTATTAATTATTGATAAAATGCTAGGCCCAACAGTGCAACAGTGTCCAGCACTTCCTTAAGTACGCATGAGAGAATCTAAAGGGGACATGTACTAGGGTTCATATGTGAGATAATATGTGTCAAAGACGAGACAGAAATCGGTTCAAAGTTGGTGAGAACTGAGGAGCATGAGTTTAACCCTGATGGATTGTGGGCTGGCAGTGAGATCTGAGATCGTGTAGTGTCAATTTTGCTAATAAAGACAGAATTAGGAAATATTCACAGGTATCCTGTGCTGCTTCATGAAAATTTGTGACTGCAGGGTTGAGTACTGTATTTATTGTATTAAATAAAACTTTGGGTCTATGGGCGTGTTTGAAGATGATGTCAGAAAAATATTTGGTTCTCTCTGCTTTGACATACTGTTGATATTTAGCCAGACATTATCTCAGATGCTGGTTAGACAATTGGAGTTTATCTTTTTTCCATTTACGCTCTGCTCTCCTGCATTCCTGCCTTACCACACAAGTTATGGAGTTAAATCAGGGCTGAGCTTTGATTTTTGCTTTTCTAACTTTGCAGTTGAGTCGAGAATATTGGTGCCAGTGCAATTGAATACTGTGACCGGTTCTTCTGTGCCCAGACCAGCCGGGGGAGCTTTAATGAGAGCAGAGGAGAAGACATCTGAGAACTGCCTGGCAGTAAGAGGGGTAATAGACCTGGAATAGTTTCCTCTCAGACTGGGTTTAGGAGTCTGGGAGGGGAGTGAGGTGGAAAACATAATGGGCCAATGATCAGATAAGCTGACCTCGTTTATCTGGACATTGGGGACTGGAATGCCAGAAGTTAAGATAAGGTCAAGAGTATGACCACGTACGTGAGTAGGACACATGACTAACTGGGATTTTCTACATTTAATTGACTCTTACCCAAACAAGTGAGTTAGATGGACAGCAAATGTGAATGTTAGAATCAACTAAAATTAAAAGGTTATCAGATCTAGTAGCCATAAAAGACAAAAAGTCAGAGAGTTCATCAGTAAAAACCTTGTTGAATTTAAGGAGTCTGTATATAAGTGCACAAAGTACTGAAATTTAATGTTCAATCTTCCATAGCAGTAATTCAAAACTTGTATATTCATCAGTCGACATGGGTTTACAGGTGAAAAGATCATTAAACACCATAGCAAGGCCCCCACCCCAGCCTGTAAGCTGTGGTGAGTTAAGAAATTTGTATTTTGGAGGACACAACTGAAGTCTTTGCCAGGTTTCAGTGAGAAAATATTTATGGGTTAAAATAAAATCATCTAAAATGAAGGACTTGTTGGAAAGTGATCTGACATTTAAAAGCGCCATTTTTGCGGGAGGTGCCGCCTGGGGAGTGTGCAGAATGGTTTCCCTGTGATTGGATGAAATATGGATCAGATTACCTGTGTTGGAAACAGTAGTGTGGCTGTATTGGTGGGAATATGACCTGGTAGTATTTCTAGTAGTTATTCATACTGGTATACAGGCATGTATAGGGGCAGTGGGGCTTGTAGAACATAGCCCAGACCCTTTGGAGAATTCAACGTGGAACCAATGCTATGAGTTTTAAAGGGCTTGGGCTGAACAGACATCATTTAGAGGCGCACAGCTCCGTTTGTTTCTGGAAATTTAGGCTAGCATACATGATCCCAAAAAATTGGGGTGGAGACCATCTCTTAAAGTCTCAGTGTGTCCAGAATAGATTAAAATTGTCCACAAAGTTCAGCTGATGGCTTTGACATGTAGTTGATAACCAGGCGTTTAAACTCAGCAGTCAGGAAAATTGTACCATGCCTCGGTTGATTGTAGGAAGTGGACCGGAGATTAGAACACACCTATTGGACTGTTTAATAGCGTTAAACAAATTACAAAAGTCCTGCTTCAGTAGCTCTGACTGCTGAAGGGGAATGTCATTTGTATCAACATAGACAACATAATGCATGAAAATGAGTGTTAAGAATAGATGGGAGATTATCTGTTATATCCCGAACTTTTGCACCCGGGAAACAATACGGAGTTGAACAGGGCAGTGTCTCATGCTCTGCCGCTGCTCGAACCAAGGAGCGGCTCACTACGCCTGCTGTAGGATGGGGAGTATGGGCTACAGAAGTGGAGGGAAACCATGAAATTTTGCTTCCAGAGACACTGGATCAGAGAGTGCCTGGCTGGAGCCAGACCACCACACGCCACTGTACAGGACAGTACATTATTTCCATGGATAACAAATAGATCTTCCCCCTCCATTGATATCTTTAAAACCGGTCTAAAGACCCATCTCTTCTCTTTAGCCTCTTAATTGTCATCATGAAGACATGCCTGACCACACTCTGGCTCTTATTTATTTGTATTTTATTTGTTTGTGCAATGCTTTTTGTGTTGTGATTTTATCTGATTTTCTATCTTATTTATGTCTGTATTGTTATTTTGATCCTGAGTTTTTGTTTTATGGTAATAATCAATCAAATAATCCCATAATTTAGTCTCTCTGTAAAGCACTTTGGTCAACATCTGTTGTTTTTTAAATGTGCTCTATAAATTAATTGATTTGACTCAACCTGTCCGGAGTTGGACTTTGTCCTTGTTTTTTAACTCTTGTCCCAAATTCATCCCAGTGTCCCACGTTACATCCTCCCTGGGACGATGGGGAGGTTCGCTCGAGCCCTGCATGTTTGATAATAACTTACTTGAAGAGTTCGGTCTTGAATGGGTCTAACTTGAATGCATCAGTTTTGGACAAATTTGTGCAGAGGTGTTCATGATACTAACCATGTGTGATCTCCGGATTGATTTGGCCAGCCGTCTTCTCTGTGGGGAAAAGCCAACAGCCATATAGACTCCTCCTCTTCTTCTTTGGTTTTACAGGCGAGCTACAAACCAATGTTAAAGGTGCATGTAGCCACCTACTGTACCGGAGTGTGTAATAACATGCTATTCACAGACAGGTCTGTTGTCATGTGTTTGTGAGAGAGAAAGAGAGCGAGAGTGGGGCACACAGCTCCAAAAATAGAAAATCAATATGTGACGGACAATACTGATATTGTGGCGGGCCGCCACAAATAAATGAATGTATGTGAAACCCTGAAACTGTAATTATTGGTGTGCTTTTTGGCAATAATTTTCTTGGTAGACTTGGTTTAGAAAGTTGAACTGCTAATTTTGCTGGGGGCTTTTACATTGCATTGCATACCTGTAGATCTGCATCAGTCTCTGTCCCTCTCCTCTCGCCCTGCCTGTTCCTCCTGTTCAGTGGCTAATGGATCGTTGTGGTTTCCAGGGTCTGCTCCAGAAATGTTCTCCTGCAGAGATCTCGTAAGAAGTGCCCTCAGCTGGTAACTCCGTCTGCCATTAGGCCTCTCCACACTTTTTATCCCTAGACCTCTGAGACCTCAAACTGCCAAATGAGTTGAATTATGGCCAGTTATGTGGAGTGGACCCAGTGTCACAAGGGAGAGGCCTGAGTCAGTGGAACTAACCACACTCCTGACCATTAAAAGGCAGCCTGACACTGCCTCTTCATCTTCCCCCCTGCTTAAAGGCCGGCACTGCAAACCCATGTCCCCCAGAGGAGAGACTCAGTACAGCAAATCAACCGATGAGCCAGGCAGCCAGCCTGTCCTGTCAGTCTTGCCAGGCAGGCAGAAAGCAACCAAAGCACCAATCTTATCCGTACTCTAGCTCCTCCATCATTAAAATAGTTAAGATATTCCTAGACTCTTTTTTTTGTTTTTGCCTTTTTCACACCTATTTTTACCCTATATGTTTACCTCTCTCATCTCTTATTGTGTTGCTTCCTTCTGTGTTCTTCAATCACCCTCTCTGACATTTTTTTTCCCACTGCCCTTCAGCTAAGTGGATGGGGTTGCAAGGTTATAACCACACAAGGTTAACTGTAGCAGCTAAAACAAGCATGGTGGCCAGGGCCCCAGCTTGTATAAAGGGAGGTCATCTAAGGCTATGCTCAGACTGCGGGCAAAAGTGGCCCAAACCTGATTTTTTTTGCTCATATGTGACTCAGATCTGTTTTTTTTTTCTCATAACAGTGTGAACAGCACAAAGCACATGGAATCTGATCTTTTCCATTCTGATTTGGGCCACTTTCATGTGTAGTCCTAAATCAGATACAGGTCTGATTTTTTTTTTGCGACGCGACCTCAGTCTGAACAGTCATACCGGAGTGCCTTGCTGCAAGAATCTTGTGGAGAGGCGCTGACAGATGTAGTTAAAAGTAGCCCTTGACATCCTGAAATTCTTGATGACATCTGTTGAAGCCATTCATGTTACGATCCTACCACTCCTGGCTTCAGCTCCGCATCCACACTCACCTCCATACAGAAGAAGTAGTCATTGCAGCATGCTGCATGTGGTGTCTTTGGAATTGTTCTTTTGTGCATGCGGGTCAGTCCAGTGATCATTTCACACTGGAATCTGATATTGGCCACATTTAAAAAAAATAATATGAACAGCCAAACAAAAAAATCGGATCTGAGCAATAAATCCGAATTGAGCACTAAGGCTTGCACTGTGAACATAGTCAGGCAACCCTCACATATCCACTCAGAACATGGATGCTGATCACACCAGCCTAGGAGACCACAGTTTGCATCCCTCACAGACAGATACAGGACACGCATGCACACACACTTGAACACATGCACACGCACAGCACTGAATTTGATCTGTCACAATAACAGGGGCATCATGACATGATGGATACAGCCCTTTTTTCCCTCTTCTCTCCCCCGTTCTGCCTCTCTCTGGTAATCTTGATGCAGTGTGTAATGTTTGTTGTAGCCGGCGGCTGAAATTGAATGAGTGATACAACCAGAGGTGCTGGGATTACCGTGGGCAGAATTGATGCTATCTGTCCAATGATGTGTTATTTTGTGGAAGTGAGGCAACAACCCGGAGAGAGAAATGGCCGCAGCACTCTGTATGATTTTACAGTTTAAGTGGTGAAAGACAAATAGAATAACAGTGATGTGCTAGCAGGGGTTGTAAATGGTTGAATAATTTTCCTCGATTCCAACATTCATTTATCTTTTCTACAGTCTTTTGCAGTGCTCTGCATGGCAGCTTGAATGCTATTTATCCCTCTAGTCTACTTCCAATTGCCGCATCAGCTAGCTCAGCACCCTTTAGAGGTGAGACAGGTTGTGTTCAGTCTCTACTTCTCTAATAGGGTAAGCTCAGAAAAGGGTCAAAGGTAAACTAATGACACCTGCAATGGATGCTACTTCCTGGAAGTGTAAGCTAAGGCTGAGCAGGGGCTGCGCTTGTGGGAATAAAAATGTGCTGCTTTGAGAATGAGCAGGCTGCATCTGGGTCAGACGCTAACCATTGAAAGGACTAAATTCAGCTCTTTTTGCCGGGTTGGGGCACAAGCTGAAGGTCCTGGGCTATTGTTGTGGGGTCAGGTTCAAGCCATCCAGATTGCTAGAGCAGCTGACAACCATTCATCACAAATTCAGCAACAGATCGGCACTGTATTAGCGTAAAGTTCTGCTTAGGTAGGTTACAAGCTTTGGACAAAACCTTTAGACGTCACTTTTTATTGTTTGGAGACACGGACAAAGTTGCACATTGCTGTTTATGTAGGTCATTGTTTTTTGTTTTTTTTTGGTTTCCTTTGTCTTCTATAGGAGACGTTGGCAGCCAATAAAACAATTGGTTAATTTTTTTTTGCACATTGATGTCAGTCAAGGAAAAACAGGCACCAATTTTGGAATCAATTCTCTCGAGCGGCTTCAACAGTCACCTCTACTTTTGGCCTGTAACTCTTTTGTGTAACTTTTTTAGTTCACAATGCGTCCAACAAATGTAGTCTGGTCAGGTTCAGCTAATTAACTTCTCTACTCATATGAGCTTAATAAATAGTCCAGTCTCTTTTACAACATTTTTTTGCAATGATGTCAGTTTTTGTATTGCAATTTGTTTTTTTTTTTCTTCAAAACTACCTTCTTAGGATAACACATTGTTGTACATATAATTTAGTTGCTTACTCACTCCTGCCTCTCTTACAGTATACATTTTTGTTTAATAATTGTAGGTTTTCGGGCTGGCAGAGAAAGACTGTGCTGTTGGCTTTGAGGGAAAAATTTAATAAGAAGGGCTATTTTTCTCCCCTATGTAAACAGCTGGCAGCATCCCATGCTTGCACAATTAATGGGCATCTAATTGGCAATAATCATTTTTACTTAAGCAAATTTAAAATAGTCAGTTGCCCCTAGAACAAACAGCTGTTGGTGGAACCTTCTGGCAACATTGCGTGGATGCTTGAAGATGTGGCTGATCAATGCTTACAGGAGGTGGTCCATACATGAACACTTACATACCCACCTGCTGGCACACACTTGCAAAAGCTTTTCTATCCAAATCCATCAACAGTGCTAGAGGATTTATGTATATAGCCTACAAGTGCACTGATGCATGAATCAACCTACATTATACTTAATTATTGCCACGTATGTTGAGCTTAAATTGAACTTTGTTGTATCATAATTTCCATTATTGATTCCAAATTGTCTTCTGTGACATTCAGTTATACAAAACAAAGCACCAAGGTTGTGTTTGGATAGTTCACCTCCATGACTTTGATGTGACCATTATATTATCTCGGGTGTATATTTAATGCTGACATCTTCATCTTCCTCATAATGACAAAGGTGTTTAAAGTTTAGCTCCATGCTAAGTTACTTCTGAGGAGCTTCTACCTAGTTAAGTTAATTTCTGTCAGGCTGAGGTCAGCAATATGGCACTGTCTTGTTTTTTTTTTTTTTTTTTTGCCTTTGTGCTAGACTGTCCTGACTGAATAGTTTTGAATTGAAGGTATATTGATTAACGTGTACTACATGAAACACAGTTAACCAGGTTGTTACTCCATATTGTGGGGTTTTGAAAAAACATAAAAGAACACTGTAATTCAGAGGAAGTCATCCTTGAGAACTGTGAGGGAGTGAATGAAATACTATATATGGTTTTGAAAAAAAATGGTAAAAAGTTGAACTACATTTAAAGAGAGGAGTTTTTGTGCTTTAGTTAGGAAAGGAGGAAGTATTTAAGCTTTAGTTGAAGAGAGACAGTATTATATATTTACAATGATGATTTCTCTATTGAGTCAAGGACATTTCAGCTGTATTGTTTTAGGATACTTACTACTTCTAAATGAGTCCTCTTTTGACAATTTCTAAGGTCAGACCTCTACAGTGTGAATCTAGAGTTGTGATTTAATTCGACTGAAAGCATCCTATTCAATAATAAAATGCTATGGAAAAGTACAGTACATGCAGGAAGGATGGAGCCTTGTGCCCGGCAGACAAATAGGCAGTGAGCAATGAATTAAACACAATATTGTGCTTTGCCATATAACTCATGTGGCCGGGAGTTACTCAGACTGAAAGCCAAATAGGACATGCAGGAAAAAAGTGTAAAACTCTAGTTCATTTGATAAAGGTACAGTGAAAGTCTCTTCGACATTGGCTTTGGGGCTTCTAATGTAATGTACAAATTAATTTACATGATGAAGTCTCTTTTGCTTTAAGCCTTTCCCCTGATGAAAGGTGGAGTGAGTGAGGGGAAAGAGGGAGAGAATTAAGTGTGTGGGATGCTGAAAAGTAATGTCAAACAGGCTGATTGTGAGAAGGGAATGGATTAAAGGCATTGTTTGAGATGGGAGACGAGGTGCTTTCCATACCACTGGCTGCCATCTTATCTCACCCCCCAACAGTGGTCTAATCTGTTGGTCTAGCATGCCTGAAAATAATTTCTATCCGTCAGACAGACAATAGAGCTGCCACCTTGTTCGGAATCACGGATTACTGTACTGCGCATCCTGTCCCGCCCCTACATAGACCCCTGACAAAGGACTTAATTGAATATCCGTCCATGGCTAATTTGTGTGTGTTCCATGTGGGAACATGCGTAAACACAAGCTTAAAGTCCATACAAAAACACAGACTTGTTTTCACAGTTAGCATATGCAAGTGCTGGTAAGCACACACACATAAAACTGTGTGCACATACGCCCTATAGGAATTTATTTTGAGGTTATTTGTTCATTTAGTCTGATGTTGAAAGTCAGGAATTATTGCTTCCAATCCTTATGGCTAAACTGTAAACAAATTGAATGGACCGGATTCAATTAACTCTGTCTAACCTAACATATAATTACATGAAAGCACAGAGTGAGGAGTGGGAGATAATGGAGTTTTTTACCCTTGAACCTTAACCCTACTTTTCCCATTTGTTTATCAAATTAATTTAAGCCAGTAGATTTGTTATGCATGGGCTTAAATACATATAATCACCCATTTTAGCTTCACATTACATTTATGCTTGAGCTAATTAATCCTCAATGTTTATCATGCATAAACAGTGATGGATTTTCATTATATATCTACAGAAGTAAGCGTCTTTTAAGTTTTATCAAAAATGTCAATTATTTAGTGCCATCACTATTTACTCATGGTCCAAAGACACATCCTGTCATTGGTGAATGACAATGAATGACATTGAATGACATTGGTCTTAATTATGGCACGTTGATGACATATTACTAGGAATTTGCTGACAAAAAAAATTCCTCATCAGTTTTCAGAAATCTAAATAACAAATGAATTTTTCTGAGATTCTCGAATTTGGCCAGTGCTTACCATGTTTTCTCAACTGAACAGCGTCTGTATAGGTTTTCTGAAGTGACAGCTGTGCTTCATCTCATATGATGATGTGTTAAACAAAACACTGCCCACATGTTTGCCTAAAACTAAGTAGCCCTTAACTGCTCGGACAGACAGCAGGCTGTTGCTCTTTATGTATTTGTTTATTTTCAAGATAAGGGGCCTCTTTTATGGATAAGCAGCTGATGCTCCCGCTCTGTCAAGCTGGGACAGGCTGAGGGAAGATAAAATAGAGTCTGTTAATCTGGTGCTGGTGAGCAGAGAGAGCGATGTTATTGACCTACGCTGGCAGCAATGTGTTTCAATTATACACCGCCATCCATTTGTCAGGCAAGCGGAGCGATGGGGGGGACACAGAGTTCAGGCCTGGGTTAGAGTCATTCTCCATCACTTATGATGTGTCTTTGGAAAGCACTTTAATTGAATTACCCAATTTATTCTTCAAGCAACAATGCCCTGGCCCAGACCCATGACGTGAGACAATTAGATACAAGTTTAAAATCAGGCAGTTTGCATACTTCATCTTTTCATGGTGTACACAGGGCTGGAGACAGCTAACTTATGGTGACTTTCTTCCCCTCTTCATCCTGAATGAATTCTATTAATGTTAATGTGAGTGGAGTGACTCTATCATGACAATTTTATCTTACATCTTCTTTAAGACAGTTTGACATAGAGCTTCATGAAACCTGTAATATGGTAAGTGGTGCTGCCTGCTTATTTCTACGCACCCATGTGCACCATGTGTATGTATTCTGTAATTTGTCAGCAAAGAACTCCCAATGCTTAAATGGGCAATTGAAACTGTAATGTATTGTAACTTAAAGATAATTTTTGTTGATGTACAAGCATTTTGGTTTTGACCAATGCTGAAACTTTCAGGGGATTGTTGCTAATTCATGCAATCCATCATAGTGTACATATGAAATACACTCTGCATGAAAAGGTGGCTTCTGAGTTACAAAATGTCTACATCCGTCTTTCAGGTTTAACAAATGCTGCATGTGCAAGACACATCGTCAAAACTAGAGTGCACTAGTTTTTCCCCTTTGTTCACTGCTACAATCTTCTAAGCAGATTTCCTTGAATATTTTCCCTGATATTTGCAAATTGCATGTGGTTGAGTGTGATTAATTCTAATCATGTTCAATTTATTCCGGTAGAGCAGCTGGAAGAGGCCTAAGTGTTGTCTGCGTACTGTCTGTGAGCTGTCTGACAAGACAGCCAGGCTGTCGATCACCTCAGCCCCAGTTCCAGGTGTAGGGAAGGTGCTTGTGTCAGATGCACACTGGCCTACTTGCACTCTGGCCCTCACACCTGGCTGTTCACCAAACTCTAATTGTCAATTCATCCATTTTCACCGAGACAACAAGTCTTGCTGTCTGCTCCCACTATCTGTGTCTAATCAACAGTGTTACTCTTCCAGTATCTCCACAGCTCATCATGTTAAGGGCGAAGAATAGTGGATACAAATGTACTCTCTATAAGCATGTAATGTACACCAATTATGTTAATTTGCAGTGTTGCAGATGGCCCGGTGTTGATTGCAGCTTTAGGATCAGAAGAGGCAGTCTGAAATTTGAACGTGGGAGTCACGTGATACTCATTACTGCACAACCTCCACCAAATATCCTTTTGTCACTCGTCATCCATCTGTGCTTGACTGTCTTTGACAGATAAGACTATGCAGAACTCTAGGCAGCTAAAGAGTTGCACGACTAACAGAGAAACTCTAACCCTAGTTTTAATTGGCAGTTCCCTTGTTAAGCTGAATTTGGGTGTTTTCATTTAGCATCATAAGTAATCTAATGTGTAATGTCTTTTACAAAGTAGTCACACAATAAATACACAATCTATATGCAAGGAAACTGGAGTAAACAAGTAATCCCTTAGTAACTAGTTACCCATTATTGCTTTTGACCAAATGCTACAAAAAATATTAGAATCCAAAACATTTTAGGCATTATTGACCATTTTCTCTAAAAATGACATTGCATAAGCATATCTATTCATGCATGCTGAATAATGACAGTAATAAAATCATTGAGATATGTGCTTTTGATTTTTTTTTTTTTTGGTGTGTGTCATTATCCCCTGACGGTTTACCTCATCGGGACATGGATAGCTATCCACTCCCAGTGGGCTGGCTCCAGGGGCAGGAGAATCCACTCCAAATGCCAGTCCTCTATGGGAACTGTGACATTCGAAGTGTGCCAAGGTGTGCCGTGTGTTAGCAAAGCATGTGCAGTCAGCTGTAAATTCATCAGCAGCAGCAGCCATGATGCTCTTTGTTCCAGCTATTGAGGCAGGTCTGTTTAGCCCCCTTCTTCTTTTGGACCATGCTAAAGTGAACCCATGCTGATGTTCAAATGAACATTTCA
This sequence comes from Scomberomorus guttatus, assembly GCA_038419695.1. Classification (NCBI taxonomy): domain Eukaryota; kingdom Metazoa; phylum Chordata; class Actinopteri; order Scombriformes; family Scombridae; genus Scomberomorus; species Scomberomorus guttatus. The sequence continues at coordinate 14,957,811 of CM076450.1, read as the reverse complement.
TAAAGCCATGGCTATTGAACTCTGGAGACAGAATATAGCCTTAAGTCCTGCAACCTTTGTGGCAGGGGGTTCCTGCCAGGCATGATTCCTGTTTAGTGAATAAGTGGGGTAATTATGGTGCGGTTGGGGCTGCGCAGCAAATGTCACCAGCAGATAAACAGTAGGAGCAACCCCTCCGTAAAGGCCTGATTTATCCAACCTGGACCTCCTGTAGCCTGCAGATGAATTAGGAGCACTTGGGTGTAAAAAAAACAAACTAGTTTCTCTTGATTTCACTGGAGTTCAAGGATGCATATAATTGGAGAAACAGTAGTTAGTAGATAAGGCCCCAGGTTAAACCTTACTTTGTCACACACAAATCACTCAAGCTGGTCTTAAAGGAAGCTGCTAGTTTGATCTGTGACTGCCACGGCAAGGATATTGCGAGTTTATACGTGCATTGTTGAGAATTAAATCTTTCATGGTGAATCAAAGTTGTTCCAGTAGCTGCCACACATACAAAATGTCACTTCTTTATTCCTGTACTACTAATGGAAACAACAGGTGTATAATAATCTCTCACACTTATGGTTTTATGTGTTGCTATTACGGGGTGTGAATCTTAAACTTCTCATCTCCAAGTCCCCTCCTCTGTATCTCTGATTGGTGGATGAAACCACATCAATTGCACTCCATTAAAGAGTGCCCACTAACGCGTGACTGCAGGGCGGCCTTTATAACATCATGAGCCTGGGGAAATGGGAGAGCCAGCGAGCATCATTCCATTACCTGCTGAAATGGATGCCCCTGTATCTCCTCCTTGATTAGCTTTGTCTCGAATAACAATGATAGCTTTAAGTGTGTCTAATTGAGGCCGGGCTCACCCTCCCTCTCTGTGTGAAAGTGCTTACTCATTTTGTCTGTCCTTTTAATAATTACATTATCATTTTACACCCCTGCCGGTTCCTTGGGAAGTGGGCTGGCGCTTGTGTTGAAGTGAAAGCTCATTATTGGAGCTGAATTATGTGCAGTTTATTGATCCCCATGGTGGATTATGGTGCTCTAAGTTAGTCTAGACAGAATAGTTAGCCAGATGACAGAGAGGAAACATAGAGGCCCCAGGGGAAAGATCCCTGGGCTCAGTTAGCAATTAATGCCTGCCAGGTAATGGAATTTAAGTTTACACTAAATCCACCAATGCCTTGACATTTGAAGTGCCGTATAAAAAAACATTAGCCTAATGAGACGGTCGAGAGCAAGGGAGGCATTCTTTTACACACTGTTTCTCTTAGACCTTTCTCTTTCCTTCTTCATTTTCTAATTTTATTTTATAGGAGACCACAAATGCCATTCTATCACTACCCCATTCTGATGCTCTAATCACTTAACACTAAAACTTCACACTTGAAAAGAGTGTATAGAGATGCTTTTCAGATTTGTGTTTCCTTTCTTGATTGCCCTGGAGCAAGTTTGATTGATAGGCTTTAGTTGGGTCCATTTTCCAGACAGGCTTTGCTAATCTCCATCGTAGGTTGGGTGAGGTTGTTTGTGTGATAAAGCGCACAATGAGTGGGGGAAAGGCCAAAGTGCTGAGTAAGAAGCCAACCAGGACATTCATCTCTATAAAGCCAAGGGTCCGTTTTAAAGCCATCTATCATTATCTTGATGAACACGCCACATTACCAACAGCATTGCCTCCCTGCTATCCATGGCCAGCAGCTGTTTGTCCTTCAGTGGACTCATGAGAACCTCAGTCACATGTAGAGGGTTGAGGTGTGTGTTTTTTGAAAATTACAGGAAAACAAAGTGTTGTTTTAACACTAAAGCAATTCTTTTTTGATATATAAACATGTTTTTCAATAAAACATTTTTTTATTTAACAAAAGAAGCCAAATTTCTCACATCTTAAATGTCTATAAACAAGAACTGCCTTAAAAAATGGTCTAATAGGCCATTTTCAGTCAACTTGACACTTTTCAATACTTGGCGCTACAGGCACATTTGGTTGGGAGGTTCACTATGCAGTCCTAGTGTGGGTAAAAAGAGAGTTAGACATTTACTTTTATACAAGGTGGATTTACCTTTCGATAAAATCCCTGTCCTGTCCTTTATAACTGAAAAAGAAAATATGTTCATTTACATGTGTTTCACGTGGGTTTCAGACACACACGGACACATACATACACGTTATTGGAGCAGGCTGGCAGTTCAAAGGACGGCTTTAATGAAAAATACTGGATAGCCGGGCAGTGTTCTGCACCTGTTAAAGCAGCCTTGTACATCCTGGGAGTGAGACAGGGAGCCAACAACTTTACCCCATAATGAGGCCAATATCTAGCTCAAAGCCTTTCTGTGCCTTTTGTGTAGTTTACCGTGTCCTTGGCTCATAAGCCTTGATAATGTTCGTAAATACATACAGGGGCATGGATAAACTGGGCTGTAATCCACCCTACCTCTAGATGGAAGAGGAAGAGAGCAATGCGGGGGGAGAGAGAGCGGGGAGAGGAGAAGAGAAAGAAGCAGCTGATTATACTGGTTTTACTGCTCCTCTGCCGACCTAGAAAAACACAGCAGCCCTGACCTTGCATAGCAGAGCCCTTATATATCTAATGATCTCTGAGTACCTTAATGATACAATGTGTTCTCTCTCCCACTCTTTCCCTCCATTTTGCCTATCCTTCTTTCATGCTGTTCTCTCCCTATTCTCTCCCTTTTAGCACAAGCTTGTGCACACGCATGCTAGTCCACACACACACACACACACACAAAGTACACAGCCTTGAAAAACCCAGTCAGCAGTTTGGGCTAGGAGTCTAGCAAATGAGCTGTCCTATTGAAATAGAAAGGAGAGTTCTCTGTGCTGCAGAAAATGCTGCTATGGCAAGCCTTACAGAAGAGGGACAGAGGGGAAATTATATGTTGGGACAAAGAAACATGAGAATGCCCTTTCACTACAAATGTACCAATTTACATTTAGACGGAGCAGATTACATGCATTTCTTCCATGCTTTATTTCTCTCCTACCTTTTTTCTTACCCTCCCCTATATCTCATTTCATTATCATTCATAAAATACCACTAAGTGCTGCAAGTGCTGTAAGAGAGACAATGTCCAACTCAAAAAATGTGTTTTTCCTCATGGATTCATTGTTCTTCCCTCTCCTCCTAGGTACTCCATTGGTGTTAACATTCTCAGTGTGGTTGGACTCCTGCAGTTTGATGGCAGCAGCACTGCTATACAGCTCAGCTTTATTGCATCAAAGATGTCTAACCAACCATAGTACCTTCCTACATTTTTAAAGCAGGGTGCTGATTACTGTGTAATAGTCTCTTATCCCCCTAAGAGGAGTGTATTTTTAGACGTGGTGGATCTTGGCCGATTGATTGGACTCACTGATCAAGCAGTGTCATACGTTATAATTTGCAACTTTATACAGCTGTTGCAGATGAAACAAACATTTCTTAAGTCTTAAAGCTTTTCCCTTCCCCGCCCATTTTGTCCCTGCTTCCAATGGCTTAAGTCATTCATTCTTGCCTTTTAATTCCCTCTCTTTAACCACTTATAGCATAAACCTCAATTTGGTCCTGGTATTCACCCCTCTAGCTCTGTCTGCCCAATTAAGATTCCATTCTGCTCTGAATAGGGATGTTAAGATGGAGGGTTATCACTGGGCTTCTGTAGGCTCACCCAATGAAACACCTATAGTGACCTCTCTGATTTACCCAATAGGGGTCCCTTCCTCCCCCGATATCCCTCTCCCCCTCATGACCATCTCGTTGTGTGGTCTCCTCTCTTCAGTTCTCTCATTACTCTTTGCGTGAAGGCCTGGGAGATGGGTGGCAAGGGGAGGAGTGGGGTGCTTGCGGAGGAGGGCTTCTGTCCCCGGATGAGTGAGTGTGGATAAGAAGTTGTTTGAATTCATAATTGTGCTCTTGTGAAGGAGGAGATTTGTAAAGCAAGGCTGGGTTCATTGTGTGGCAGTGCAAGTCCGGTGGAGGGTGCGAGCCGCTCAAAGCTAATGTAATCTACGCTATTAGAGAGGGTTAATTAGCTGCTGAACTGGAGCCTGAAGAGCACGCAGAGAAGGGGAGACACAGGGAGTGAGACAGAGCGAGAAGGAGGGCGGGCAGTAGGGATAGAGAGGTCTTCAGGGAGTCATTAGAGACTGCTTGTTGTAATACAGCCACACAGTCAATAAGGCTACTCCTCTGAGGAGTAGAAGAAAGGCAAAGAAAGAAATGGAGGGAAAGGGAGTTTAACACCATGGAAAAAGTCTGGATGTCAGGAGCTCTGCCACTGGACACATGTTGGGAAACTAGAGATGACTTTGGTGGCCTTATTTTTCATCAGCTACCATGCAAGGGCTCCTTTAGTAATAATTTCACCTGTTATCCGTGGAAATATACATCTTATAATACAGTATCACCACTTTTCACACTATAAAACATAATTTGACATGGACTTAAAAATGTCTTGACTTGTTGGGAATGACTCACAATCTTTACTTGTTTTGTATGGATCACTCACTGCAGCATCATGAGGTCTGCCTTCCTGTTAGCAGGCTGTGAACTACAGTATTGGGCTACATCAAACTGGGTGTGAAACCAAAAACTTTATTCACTACACCTTCACTTTCATCATGTACCTTCATATGTTGTTAATCCCCCTTTTCAGAGCAAATTGCACTAGATAAAAAATAAATCTAAATTCAAGTCCAAATTCCAAAGTACTGATCTAATTGAGGATTTTATAATATATTTAATTGAAGAAAATACAATAATTAATCATAAGAAAACTACAATAGTTAATCCTAAACACATCCATGCTGTGGGCCTTCTCACACAGAGTGAAAAAGCTGTTTAATAGCTTTACAGCATTACAAAGAATGTTGATATGAAAGAAAATTGCTTCAGTTACACACCAGACATTACAACACAATTATATGGTTAAGATTTGATGGTTACCCATGAAATGACTCAAAATAGCAACCAGTTCTCAGATGATCTTTTCGAATGTGCTGCGGTTTAGTGATGATTCTTCAGCTTAAGGTCAGTGTGGTTGTGAAAGAACTTTCCTCTAGTACATACTGTATGTCTCATATTCTGCTTTACACAGTAGTTGTCAACCACTTAAGGGGAAATTAAGCAATTCTGAGATACTCTCAAGCATTGCTTTCTTGAAAATGGTATGAAATGCTACGCCTATGCTGTATCATCATAAATATCTCTGAATAGTAAAATCAAAGGGACATATTTTCTCTACTTTGTTTTTGAACCTGCCTTCTTTTACCTTGAGTGTGTTAATAGTTTTTAGTATACAAGGAAATTATCTCTTTATCCCTCACTGTTCAGTGGCCAAAAGGCCTGCATAACTCTCTGCTCAAAGTGTTTTTTATTCTTTATTGTTTGATGCAGGTGGAAATCCCAGGCTTGAAGTAGCTCTAGTGAAGCTCTGCTGGCCTGCTACTAGCAGTCTGTTTGTATTTATCACAGTGTCCTCTAGTAGTCCATCCTATGCTGCCATGGGTCTCTTGTCGCTCTGAGCAAAACTTCACCTAAGATGGGTAGTTAGTGCCTGTTCCCATGGCATTTTAATGCAGATTAATTACTTTCCCTGGCCCAAGCAATCCATTTTTATTTGTTCGTGGATGTTTTTAGCTTTTTCTTGACCTTGGGGTGAAGAAAGAGAGAAAGGAAAGAGAGAGAGGAAGAAAAAAAAGCCCTCCACAGTAGACTTATACCCTCAATTTAATAGCAGAGTGAGGTGTTTCTCCAGCATCATCAGATCAATGGAGAGTAAATAGCCCACACTTCTTGTTTCACAGTGCAGTATTGATCTTTTCCTCAGCCTCGGCTTCCCATTCCCCGGCATCTCGTGTCTTTCAACCCCTGGGACTGTGCTGATTGCCATAGATTGGACAAGCTAACAAGCGCATGATGAGGAACCAGGCTTTCTTTTCTTCTCATAGGCTGTTTCATTTTTTCTTTGTGGCACTGGCATGAACACACACAGACAGACAGACATACACACAGGGACTTAAAAACATCAGATCTACACAGCTCAGTGCCATAAAGGAGTGTGCTTTTTCTTTCGTGTTCCCTCTGTTCACGTTGTTCTGTCTTCATCTTAGAGGATCTGCTGTAACTGTGCCTGTCTTTGGGATGTTTGCCAGGCTGATGGAGTATACCAACTTAACTACAGAGCAACTCTGAGATACAGTGTGTTTCTTCACCTCACTGGGAACTTTATTTTTTTCCAGCTGGCACCGCGTTTGTTCCAGAATCTTCCATCATCTCTGAAAATATCTCAAGTGGCCTGCGGAGAGCGACACACTCTGTTTGCGCTGGAGGACGGCAGTGTGGCGGCATGTGGGTAAGTTCAATGTCAACGCAGCAGACAGTTTGCCGAAGTCCAGACCTGAGGGGGATAGGAGGAGAGATGAGGAGACAAACCCCTCCCCACACATCCCAACCCCCCTGATATTACTGCATAGGCAAATTAAGGTCAGGGGAAAGATCGGAGAGCTGTGTGTGTGGGGGGTATGTTGATGAGAAATCATTGGGTATTTAAACTTTACTTTTTCTGGATGTGTGTGTGGTGGAGCTTTTGTCTGCATGTGTGTGTGTGTGTGCGCGCCTCTTCGTTTCTGCTTTGCATGCATAGTTGTAATAAATCTTGTTGAGTGTGCATAAGAGAGGTGCCTGTGCTGCTGTGTGGCTCAGGATCAATATGAAGTGTGTTTATTGAATCCAATAGTTGTTTGTGGAGAAGGGGAATAAACCAGCTGGAATAAGTGATCAGATGTGCTTTTAAGGCTCATTACCAGCCTGTTGGGCATATAGATCTGCTTTTTAAACAGCCCTCTGGATTGAAGTTTATGCTTGAACACAGCCAACGTGATATACTTGCATATTTTGTATTACTTATAATACTTAAATTATTATATTTCAGCATCACATTTGATCATCTACTTAGCATTTCCGAGATTTACCTTTTCCTTCACAAACTGACAAAATGACTTACTTACAACCAGTTATATTTTTATTTAGCTGCTTAAATGTAGATGTGTTATACTAAAATTATATATATCTATATCTATATATATAAAGAGAGAGGGGGAGAGAGAGTATTTAGCCCACGTGAGGCTACATGTGGTTAAAAACGGATATTATGCAAAAACAAATTATAGAATCTTTGATGCTCTGATAATTTTAAAATCTGGTCAGATTAAGTGTTAAGAAAATCAATTTCAAAATCAAATTTTTTTTTTACAGTTTACTTCTAATTGGGAACTGTATAACGTCCATCATAATGGATACATATATATCTAAATTACATTTCACTACCAGTAAAATAATAAATATACTAAATTAATAAACTAAATATACTATTAAAATACTATTGGCACAAGCAAAAACACATTCTAAACATATAACAACGGATAAGTTGATTGCAGTCTTTGTGTTTATTTATTTATTTTGTGCTGAGTCTTGTCTATTACTGAAGGGAATCAAAATATATTTTAAAAAAAGGGGTTGGAACAAGTGAAATTCTGCCATTTCATTTTCTGCCATTAAAACACTTGTAAACAGGTGTGTGTCAAAAACAAGCTAGCAGGCTAATACAGAGGTCACAAAGACTTACAGCATGAAGACACTGATGCATTCAATTCAAAAAGTAGAAGAAATATTCAGCAGGTGGACTGTGGCTCCATTACTTTGACTGACATTTTAGTAATTATATAAGTTTGCTCTGACAGCGTTAGTTTCTGTAATTCTAACACCACTCTGATGTTTTCACTATAGTGTTCAGTCCCAAAGGTCGTAATCCCAGTTACATGTCCTTATTTCTGATTCCATCACCCCCAACTCGCCCATACCTCCAGCTGATTGCACACACATGCTAGCAAACACACACACATTATATCTCTCCCCCATACCTCCCTCTCTTCTTGGCTCTCTGTGTTTGCATGTAATATTTTAGGCGACTCTGGGAGGGATGACAGTTCTAACTAGGCCTATTAGGTACCCCTCAGGGTGCCCTCAGCACTGATTTGAGCACCATTAATTTTCTATTATGGAGTGCTAAAGATGTGCCCCTGCACAGTCATTCACCTGGCTTATTGAGTCTCACACACACCAATTGTGGACTTTTCCAGGGCAGTGTTGTTGAAGGTTTAGTGCGACCCCTCTGGGGAGCTAATTTATTATTTGCAGATATTGATCTGGCAGGGTAGGCCAGCCAAGCCGTGGCTGATGTTGACTCTGCTCTGGCCTGTGGCGACTTTAACCCTTTACAGACTGAAGCAGACCCACACCAGCTGGATGGTCAGTAGTTATTAGAACACGGCTATTTGTAGCTGTTTCAATTATTTTGCTTGTTCAATGATTCGTTTATTTAAATGGGGAACTGATGGAAGCAATTTGCAATAAGGGAAGGATAGATTTTATCTTTCTGGATATAGACCTTGTTTTTTCTTTGCAAACAGACGTGCTCTGCACTCACACACTGATACATACACACAGTCATGCACACACTGTCTGGCTTGTCCAAGGGAAATAAAATCACAGTTAAGAGGAAGGAAAACAAATTTAGAAGGTCAGACAAAACATTTATCAAGCTGTGTGTGTCTGGTGGGTAAATAACAGAGGGACAGTAAAGGGCATGACTCTGAAACCACCAGATAACCACAGCAGATCATCACACACAGTCTCAAGATTCACTGTTGAGAATGGATATTTCTCAGAGGGTTGCCTTCAGGGCATTTGCTAATATTCTTTCTCCTGTATTGCTGTTTTATTTTGAACATAAAACTGAGTTATTACAGCATACACCCATGTGACCAAAATGAAAGTCATCACGAAGAAACGAGAAAGAAAAGAGAGAAACTACATAGACATCTTGACATCATGTGATAAAATGTAGCACTGGGCACAGTAGCAAGAAAAGCATTTACTCAACTTGATTTGTGGCAGTGACACAGACCGTATTCTCCATTCAATGTAATTTTCTGTCATCTGTCCTAAACCTTTAATAATCAACCTGCTTTTGTTTGCCAATCTTGTTTTAAGTCTTACAGTATTAATTGTAAGACTTATTTTTTTAAACAGTATCAAAGCATCTACAGTATATAATAACAGCAAATTGTAATTCTTTTAGAGAACATAATTTCCAGCAGAAACAATCTTCCTTAATCCTACGCCATGACGTAATAGAAAATAAACTGAGCCAGAAACCAGGCTCCTCAAAGAGATGTACAAGAGGAAACGTGAACGTTACATTGAATAAAATATCCAGATGTGGTGTATGTGTATCTCAAGTAGGAGTTTGTCTATAGGGAGATTGCCTGTGCTGTTGATGTCCTCATCCTGCACAAACACACATGCACACATACTTTATGTACCTGCTCTCGAGCACAGGTAGTAGTCAAACAAACACACACACGCACACACACAGCCACATTATGCCTAGGGACCAATAAGCTGCTTCCCACAGGCCTCCTCAAGGCCCTGCTACAACCCCAGACTCAGCTTGGCCCGTCCCAACCCTAATTGGTATTTAATGCTCTCACTGAACCTCAGAGGTCAAACAGCAGTGCGCTTGTGTGTGTGTGTGTGTGTGTGTGTGTGTGTTAGTGTTTGTGTCAGGGTGCTGAGCCAAGTATGTCACTGGAGGTATTACCAAGAAACAGCAAAGAGGAAAGCTACATGTTAGTCATTTTTTGTGTTGCTGGGTTATAGTCGCTTGCCAATTTATTGAGGTGATGTAAATCTTTTCTTTTGACTTATGAACTGATGTCAGCTTAATACTTTGAGCAGTTTTGGATTTATTGTGATTAATCAGATGATGATAATCAGCTGTGATAGAAGGAAGGGGTGGGACTGAGTCTAGGCTTCTTCACCAAAGATGTAGGAAACGTGTGTAGAACGGGGCATCGGTACAGTCTTTGACCTCACGTTAGACTTTTTTTTGTTTTGTTTGTTAAATGTGAGAATAAATCAGCCAAATAAAGGCAACATAATTGCTGGTTGCAGTGTTGTGATTTGGACTGTTTAACGCGTGAGTCAAGAAGTGGAGCCCTGTTAAGGTGGCACAGTTTAAAAGAAGTTAAACAAGAACAGGCCATGACACTACAGATTGCACAACTATTGGGGTGTGATGACTGCTGGGTAGCCTGAATAGAGGATGAGTGATGATAGATGTCCAGAGAGGAATTATGGAGAATAATAGACCACCGTTTTCCTCTATGCTGGTTGTTATGATAGCATTTTGCCTGATCTTTATGGCCTCGGACATAAAATAAAGGTCAGGAAATTTCCCAGGGATGAAGTGCCTCCAACCAATCCAAATTTGTCCCTACTACCTCTGTAAAGATGATTTCATGGTTGACAAGCTTGTCTCTTGTTGAATTTGGCATAACCTCAGAAGTTGGCCCATATTCATCTTCCATATTCATGTGAGTCAATAAAACAGAGGTGGAGGTCAGAGAGAAGACATCAGACGCTGATGAGGAAACATGGTGGAGTGGGTTTTCCACTGTTTTGCTGCATGGTTTCTGCTAATGCTGTTTTGAAAGAGTGGGCAGTCCGCCCATGGAGTCCTGATGGGGAGAAAGACAGTGGGAGGAAGCCACCTTACGCCCCCTTTGTCTCGTTCCATGCCACTTCCAAAACTCAATTGTCTGCCTTCTGCCAGAGACCACAGTCTGTGGAGACACTCCTCGCAGCTGTCTACACTCAGGGAGAGAGTAGGAAAGAGAAAAAAAAGATAAAAAATAAATATGGAAGGGGCAGATAATCCATGAAATGAAAACAAAAATAAAAAATTACTTTGTATTTCATGTGAATGATCAGTCTCCTATTAAGATGGCAGAATGGGGATTGGTTGCTTTTTTTATGTGGTGTACTGTATGTAATTATCAGACTTGATCTGCTCTCAGCTATACAGCAGCAGATAAGTCCAACATCTGGACTGGTCCAGACTCATTGAATATGAAGAGGCACGCCTTGATTGAACATAAAGAAAGTGTGGAATTTTACATCTATCTTTTACTAAAAACGGTACATGCTTGTTGTGGGTTATCGTGGCATTTTTTCATTGGATTTACATCCATTACACAGCTTTGGAACGCGTGCCATTACAAATTGCTCTATATGTAAAAAGAGTAAATGTGGTTCTAAAGCAACACAGCTGTCAATAAGCATCAAGCAGCCGTTGCTGACGTGCCTGCCGTCTCATCAGTAATCTGGCCAATCTGTTTTAGCAGAAAATGGCCATACACAGCGCAGCATTGATGAAAATGTCTCATTTCAACTTCATGGTGCCTTGAGAAAGCAAAGCAAATCAGCAAATGTTCATGAATTTGACAGCAGAAGCATGGAAATTCTATGACAACTAGTTGGATTCGGTGAGCTGAGTGCCAGCACTTTGCATTAAGTTACACTAAGCACTAATTGGATGCTACCTGGCTCTACATCACTAGCAGTTCTGAGCAGGATCAGGATCTGGCTCTGGCTAACAGCAAGTTCTCTGGTGTTGCTGGCTGATTACCCTTTGCAAAGGGAAAACTGAAACGATGATGAGAAAAAAATCCCCTTTTCTCTCACACAGGCCCTTGGCCCTGTTGGCACTGTGCTAGCTTTTTGATTTTTCCTGATGTCCCTGAAATTGATTTTCAGCCATGATTGCATTGCCTCTGTGAGGATAATCAAAGATTTTGAATAATTGCTGCAGTATGACTGTACAATGGGGAATAACGAGAATAGTGGCTACTTCCCCTCACTGTCATCTGTAGAATAATTTTAGCTGAGCAGTACAGTATGACTTCACAACATACCTCTCAAATGGTTTCCAGTTGTAAGCATGACACCGTGTGTTTCTTTGGCCATGCCTAATAAAATCCTTTCTAGATTTGATAATGACAAAAGATACCATGATGTCACAGCTTCAAAATCTGTCAGATTTAAGTTTTGTCATTGAAAACTATTATTCAGGTAGTTTATATGTAATCAGTCATTATTTTTATTTTGGCTTTGAGCAAAATGAGTCAAAGCCAAATTCTTAGAAATGAATTACTTCTCTTATCCTAGCAGTTAAATCAGCCATGGAAAGAAAAACTTGATGTCCTCAGAATCCCTGCTACACAAGCTTGACAATACGTCAGCCCTCAGTAACATTTTCCTGCTTAATCTTGCTGTCATTGATTTAAAAACATCCTGAGGAAGTCGTTTTGTGCTGGCTGCCTCGTATAAGAAAGACATCACCATCCTGGAGCCTCCCTTTTGTGCCACGGTGAAAGATGGTCTCTTGTTTAACGCGGGAATGTAACCAGTGTTTGCAAAGGGAGAAACAGATTGATTAGAGGGCAAGGAAAGATTAATAAGCTGCACAGGGCAGTTATGACACCCATTGTTTCACACATACCCTATATAGATGTGCCTCCCAAAATGCATCATTGTGTAAAATATTGACCTAAAGCATATCATTACTCTCTTTCTCGTGTGTACTTGCTTTGCTCTTAGATGGAGGCTTATAAACAGGAATACATAAAGCGTTCTCACTCACAAATATATAATATTAGCAAATGTAATGTAGGTGTTATCAGAGTAGACCAAAAATCCTGTCATGTGCAGAGGGAGCAGAATCAGGGGCACTAAAATCAGGCCGAGGCCACGTTGTCTGGTGCCAACACTTATAAAAACGTCTGTCTCCCTGCAAGCCAGGAGGAATCTGTCCCTGACAAAAGAGCCAGACAAATGAGAGACCTCTGGCTGTGTAGTAGGAGGCTTGGAGGTTGGGGCGGGATGTAACCTTGAGGAATAAACTGCACACCCCAACAACTTGTTTACTTTTTCATAAAGGCCTGTTGTTGCTTAGTTTGTAGAGCCCAGAGAGAGCGTTATGGCCAAAATGAAATTCCTGCCAGCATCATACTGTAAATGACAGCACTCAGTATTTGGTATTACTGATTTAATTTTTTATGTTATAGGCCATATAAAGTCTGAACCCACCTCACGCAGTAACCTTAATGACACTGCTCAATATCACACAATCACAATTTAATAAAGGTCACTTATCTGCTAGCTCTATCTGTTGAAAGAAAAACTAAGAAATCCACCCTGCAGAGATTTTAAAACAAGCTACCAATGACAGTAGGAGCCCAGGAGCATATATTGACATTAATAACAGGAATAGGAGAACAAGGGGAGTAAGGCAAGGGAATCATTTTTGTCTGTGAAACTTTCTATTCTTTCTTTCTTTCTTTCTTTCTTTCTTTTTTTTTTTTTTTGCATTACGTAGCCTTAATGTCAGCAAATATGAGTGAGTTTCTGCCTGTGCATGTGCACTTTGTTGGCTTGAGTTAGTGAGTCTAAAACTTTACTGCAACCCCAGTTTACCTTGTAGGAGTTTTTGAGAAAAATGGGCCAGTCTTTTGTCAAGGGGACAAGAAAAGAAGTGTAATGCAGTGTCATGTTAGCAAGTTAAGCAAGCCCAAAAAAATCATCTTAAGAATAGTTCACAGTCATAGAAAACCTTCCCATGGTCTCAAAACTGACCACTTCCTTTCATTATCTTGACAGGAGACTGTGTGAGAACTTGACCCTTTCAAACTGTGTTTGCAGTGAGACATTTGAGCCGATTGCCAATTTTTCCAACCGAAATCTGTGGGAACATTTCAATATGCTTTGCATTGAAAAACATTGAGCATATAATTTAACATTATAAAATGACAACTGGTTTATTGTATACAGTAATAAGAAATATATTTGAATGGCTTGAATGACAGACTTTGGGTGCACACTTGAAACATTGGATAAATTCGAACCATTTTTGTTGGACATTGATGAACAAAAATGGTTTCCATATGGGAACGGTCCTCAGAATTACATGACACAGAAATAACATACATGGGAAGATTGTAAACATAAATAGCAGAATAGATACTATAAATAGTGGGATGTTGATTCTCACATTTTTCACAGATCAAGTTGTCATGTAATATATTAGATTCCAGATCCAGTAATTGTTGGGAAAATAAATCTACCGTATTGGCCTGAATATTAGACGACCTGATTATAAAACGTAAAAGCAAAACATGAAATACCTCCAATAAAGCATAACGTATATCTCACTTTAGTGTAGCTTGTTACATCAGTTACATACTCACACTCTCTCCTGTCAGTCTTGGAAGCAGTCAGAATTATTTTCTTTGTCTTTTTTTAGCTCCCCATCATCAGTTCACAGTCCATTTTTACCAAAGAAAAAAGACTGAATAGAGGAAAAAGAGATTGACACTGACAAGAGTGTTGGAAACATGGTGTAATGGATTAGGAATGGCATTTGGGCTTTTAATAGACAAAATGATAATAGCCCAGTGAAGTCACAGCAGAAGAAAATAAAACTTTTACAATCAGTGTTCTTTTAAGGTAATGTAATTATAACAAACAATTGAATTAATCTGCCATATTCACCATCAACAGCTTTTTCGATGTAGTCATGGATCGAAAAAATAATGCTTTGCACAACAAAAATCTTTCACGCACAATGTTTTAAGTGCTAATGGCATTTCTGTATGAAGAGTAAAGTGTATTCCAATTAGTCAAATGGCAAAGCTTGATGTTATCTAAAATTAGCTTTCATGTGAGATTTTCTACCCTTGTTTTTTCTGTTTCTAGCTGGAGGCATGGCTTTGTTCCCCTTTCTATTTAATTTGCTGCCAACCTGTTTTATTTATTTCTGTAGTTGCAGAAATTGCCTTTTGACCTTGATGATTACAAAAAGTAAGTGAATTGAAAAGGCATTGATACCCAGTATTCAGTGGGCTGGTGCACAAGGTTATTCATCTTCCTACCTCGGTGGTTTCAGTTTTGCAATGGTCAGATTTTAGTCCCTGCTTTGCTGTTTTTCATTATCTTAAGAGGGCAGAGGAGAGCTTTTTTGCCAGCGACCTTATAAACTTCCATTTCCAATACAGTACATCAGCACATAGATATACCCACACAACCCACACCTCCTACAATAGAGACAAGCCCCCGCCCCCCACCACACACACACACACACACACACACACACACACACACACACACACACAGACATACACACACACGCACACTGTAGCCTCCAATAATTGTGAACAGTGTCAGTTTGTCATTTTTTACATTTTTGCAGGGTTAGTTGTTAAAGCTCAAGCCTTTCCATATTTTTACCTTGGCAAAGATGATTGAGTATCTTGCAAGTTATGTTGTCGTTGTCGTAGTGGTTGTTGGCATCTACTGCAGTTACAAACAAAATGATTGACCGGGGAACATGTATACAAATATAATTCCTTTATTGGCCTCATCAACCAGGAAATGTGACCCAACAACCCAATCAACATTTCTGTTCAACATTTCTTAATAACAGAGTATGGAGAGCCTCTCCAACCATGCAAATGTGCCAGTGTTGTTTTATAGCTCAGATAAATGTAAGGGCAACATAACAGATTTCAATTTCAAATGAGATGCTGCTTTACCTGTCTTACTACTCATTTCTGTCTTTCCTATCTGCCTCACAGTCTCACTGTCTCTCTTTCTTTCTCACTCACACACACACACACACACACACACAACCATATCACTTTTGACACCTGTAAAATATGGAAGTAATGATGTCTACAGTGAATTAATGGCTGAATGAACCTGCAATAGGGCTTTATAGTAGCATGTTCACCTTGGGGTCACTCATTCGATTCAGGAGCTGCTAGGTAGTGATCAGAAATCATTTCTATCTAATGGTGGGGTAGAATAGAAGGAACTAGGAGAAAGGCGTCTCAATGGTCCCTGGGCTCTTGGTTCCCTTCATAATACAGAATAAACCATTAAACACACAACTGCTTCCCATACCTGCTGCTGTATTGTGCACATCCCTGAGAGTGAATTTAGTGGTGGTGGTAGTCTTTATGTAAGAGTGAATGTGCCTATAACAAAACTGAGTTTATCTTGTGCTATTTATCTCGGTGATAGATCATTTTGTCATGTTTACGGTAGTACTGCACTTCTTTCTTTCTCTATTGTACTGTTGGCAACCATTTTCCATTTGCTGGAGAAGTGTTTCATTATTCTAGCAACTGAGCGGACATGTCAACACTTTAGGATGACTCACTGAAGTGGACTCCTGGTTACCTGTAAAGACATTTTTCTGTCATATAACATTCTCCACACTATGCAGGTGTATGTTCACCTTACCGAAGATTTTTTTTCTGTCAAGAGTTTATTCCCTATCTGTCGCACCACTTTTTGTTTGAGTCCCCTCTCACCCAGCAGTATTAGATGTTCATTGTTTTATTGTAGTTTTATTGTAGGCACAACACAATTTACAAGCTTTTTAAACAATGTTGATATTACATTAAAATCAATCTACCTATTTTGGTGAGTATGAATCTCAAAAAACATTTTCACTCGTGTATGCCGTAAACTGTACTGTGTTAAATGTGTGAAAAGTACAGTGGATGAAAGAGTGGTAAGGGGGCTGTAGGGTGAGAAATAAAAGAAGCTGATTTGGGCTCTCCAGCGTTTCAGTGTTTTCTCTGCTGCCCTTTCAAGCTTAGAGAGGCCCAGTGGGGGCTGGAGAGTGTGAGGCTGGAGTGCAGGGAGCATGGGGCACTGTGTAGGCCGAGGCTCAGCATCTGCCAGCCCAGACTGTCCGTGGTTTGTTCCTTTTCCAGCACATTCTTATGTAATTATCTGTGATAAACTCCTCTGCAGTCAAGCCACAAATCCACATGTCAGAGTCCTGGCTTACTGAACAAGTCTTGAGAAAGCCACATGCACACAGTACCTTGTAGAAGCATGACTGTGTACACAAACATACACACACACACACAGAGACACAAATGTGCATTCTCACACACCTTCTCATACTTAGATTCACACAAACAAAACTTTGGGCTGCAGTGACAAGTGGGTTTTTTTATTTTGGAGCCAAAGGATGGAGGGTATAATCCTGGCTTCCACATTGACACTCAGCAGAGTTCAGCAGACTTCACTGGTTCCTGTTGTGCCTAGCACTTTCCCCTCTCAACACTAAGTTCCTCAAAGTCCCCATGACAAAGAACCTGCTCAATCTCTCTACTGTGCCAGAATCAGCACTACTAGAAGTCATGCCTCTACTTCCTGCCTGTGAGCAACTTTGACTGCTCAAAGCTTAACAGACACAAGTGGAGGTTATTTTGTACAATATTGTATGATCTCCTCTTGTGTCTTTCCTATTGCTTACCTTGGAGACGTTGTTTATATCATTATAATTAGCCATCCATGCATGCACATTGTTAAGATAATCATATTTTGTACCATATTTTGCTACAAATTGGGACACAAAAATGAAGAACAATGGCCTGGTTTTGAGTTCAAAGAAATAATAACCATATTATTCTCTTGCCATGTTTTTTTACAAGCGTTCTTGGATCTTCGTTTTGCTGTATATTATCTAGTCTGATGCCAGCAGAACAGGGGCAGGGGATGACAATGGAGTGGTGTACTGCGGAAGACTGAAGGCTGTGCCAGCAGGATAAGAGAGAGTGAAAAACAGAGGAGGGTGGGGGTTTCATTAGCATAACTAGCGGGATGCCCAGAACCTTTCTAGAGTGGCATGTTTACGGCACCATGCTTGGCAAGAGCACACTCATTTTATAGGGTTTATTAAGGAGACAAGGGGAGGCACAAGCAGGATTTGGGATATTGTCGGTGTGTGTTTTTGTATGTTTGTGCTTGCATGCGTGTGTGTGCAAATGAGCATCTGCTTTTATGTGCGTGTTTGGCTGTTTTGTTTGCATGTGTGGGGTCTGAGAGGAGGTGTGCTTGGTTTCAGTGGCTGTGTGGCGGCATCTAGCCCAACTACTTTTACATGTTTGTATTTTGGCTTAAGTGCCCTTTAAAAGAAATGAAATAGAAAGTGCATTCATAAGCCAATCCTTAAGAATGATCCCATTTCAGAGGAGCAGAGAATGGGGCTCTTTGTTGTGCTCTGGCTCCTTTCATCTCTCTGAGGTCATTTTCACAGAGCAAACAGGGAGACTCATTATCAACCTGCACCTGAGAGGTCAGAACCTGAACTCTCCTCCTCCCTCTCTCCCTGTTCAGCCCCCCTCCAAACTGCCCCCAGCCGTGCCTCTGTTCACTGCAACCCCTGGTCCGCGCCCGGGTTTATTAGCGCAGAACATCTTTTCCAGTGACTGAGCTTGCCCTTATTGTCTACAGCGGTCAGGGTCAAGTCAAGGGCGCTCAGCCTAGATTGGAATCATTTGTCACACGGTCCCGGACTGGAGCTGATTTCAGCAGAGGCCAGGATGAGGTACATAGCGGTTCCAACACCACCTCTGACACAGGGAGCAGGGGAGAGCAGCTACCGGACTACGCAGATGGCCCCAACATATTACACAGCCACTGCTTGCCAACAAAGGACCCCCTCCTTTTCCCTTTTTTGCTTGCAAATTTAGGGGGAATGAAATGGGAGACTGGATTGAGAACATAAATGGAACATGCTCTCTGGGTTGTCAGGACATATGCCTCCAAGTGTAGGCCCGTTTCTGGGACCTCTGTCTCCCTTTGACATTCCAAAATTGCCACACAAGTGACCATGATAATGACTGCACCTTTTCCGTCAGAAAAGAAAGAACCTATTTTCCTTTCAGGTGGAAGACTCTCATTAAATGATGTAAACCGTGCAAAGTGTTGCAATTTGGCCTGGGAGCACATGGAAGGTTTTTCCCTTCCACCTCTCTTCATGGTCAGCAAGAGCTTGCATGAACAATGGATCGTGCTGAGGTAGCATGTGGAAAATGACTTTAATACACCATATAGAATGGCTTATTGCTCCGGTCAATAGGACTGCAGTGAAGATAGTGTATCCTGCCGCTTGGGAAGGTTAGACCTGTCAAAGGGCCACAGTGACTGATATCCAGACCCTGCTTATGAGGTCCGTAATGGGTGTGCATGTGTGTGTATGTGTGGATTGGGGGACTGACTGACTGACAAGCAAGTTATAAAGGTTACATATGACACACACCTTGCCATTAAGACTAAGATTAGTCCATATTTTTTCTTTCTTTTACATCTAAGGCTATTTTATACATGGCGCAATAGGATGTCAAGGTGATACTAAAAGTGCTACAACATGAAAAACTGCAAAATAACGAATATTAACGGAACCCTGAATCAAATAAACAATATGTTTTCAGCAACCAACTGAAGAAAAAAGTGGAAATAGTGGAAAAACAAGGGGAAATGAAAGATTGAGCATCAGGCCATTTTAGCTTGTTTTCCCTCAGAGAGGGCAAGTGTGGAGGTGAAGGTCACAGAGAGACTAAGCACACAGCTCATAAACAGCACAGCTGGAGGAATCATTGAAATATAGCCCTTTGTTTTCTCAGGGCAGTAATTGGTCCTGGAGCCTTCTTCCTCTTCCAGCTCCGTCCTTTTCTCTGTCTCTCGCTTTCTCTGCACGTGTTTTGCAGCAGCATGGTGCAGTTTAGAGACCCAGACTGCAAAAGCTAATGACTTGGGGGTTAAAGGGCACACCTGCGGTCACAGAAACAATACACAATACAATAAATACAGAAAAACATAAACAGACATACTGGGAAATAACAGTCATGGCCATACAACACTCCTCCCCCACGCAGGTTTTTTGGTTAGCTGAAACAAATGCAGCGATAATGTTGTTATATGTGATCAGTGTGTTATAGGTATTATTTATATATATATATATATATATATATATATATTTTATTTTATTTATTTTATTTTTTTTTCCAAATTGAAATTGATTGATGGTCAGCAGTAGTTGGTGTTTTCAAGACCATATGAGAGGCAAAGAAAATTTAATTCAATTTGTAATTTAACTGCTGTCAAGCGTCAGCTACTATATATTTTACTAACATTTTTCTACCTCTTCAAAAAAACATATTACCCTCAGAGTTCACCATGTTATGAAAGGCAGCTAAATGTGTTTCTTGGTGCCTTCTCCATAATTGCTCCAGACAATGGTCTCACTAGCTAGGGGTCAACTCTCACCTCCTTATTTTAATTGAAACTCACCTAAGTAAGTCACCTGACATATGCCCACGGGTGCCCATGGGGTCAATTTCAACAGATATCGAGGTCACCGACCACTGTGGTATCCTATATGCATGTGATCAGATATTTTTAAAATAGCTAAGCTAAGAAGTCAGTGGAAAAAATAATGAGCATGCAGAACTTTACAGCTGATCACAAGTAATAACTTTGGATTACGTCTTCGGTTTGACATCTAATTCGTTCAAACAAATTTTCATCAATGACTTACAGTATTTATAAATCAACATACTATTAATTCAGGACACAGGTAAGGAATTTTGACATTCTCTCAAGCCTGTCAATATTGATAAAGTGGATAGGGGCAGTACAGAGGTAAAAAGCAGTCTTGGTACCCCTATCTTTCTTATTTGTGTAATCAAATGCATGCACTCACAGCATGCTCATTTTCATTAAGTTGACATTGGTGGAACACCTCTTGAGGAATTAGCTATGGAAGATGGCTGTCGCTCCTACTGACTGGAGGCCTGAGATCTCTGAGTAGAGAGGAGAAAAACAGTATCAGATCCACCCTGAGATAGCGGGGCTTTGCTGTATAATTACCATGTTAACCCAGATGATTCTCTCTGATCTCTGCAAACATCAGGGCGCAGGCCTCGCCAGGCTGGCTTAGGCACGGATCTGTCACAGTGCACTGTGGGACACTGGATGTATGTAGCTTGCTAGCAATAGGACTTTTGGTGTGATCTGCATATGCTTTATTTTAAACCCCTTGTGTGTTTTAGTGCACGCAGTCAGTAAAGGCGCTTAGATTTTCAAACCCCAGAAATGCAAATATTCATATTATATGTCTGTATGACTTGTGAAACCTTGCTTCATGGTTCTTGTTTTAAAATTTATTATGCCTTGCCTACTTTTAGAAATAATTTCCTGATCTCCAGCATGCTGCAAAATGTCAACATTTAAAATGCCATTTTTTCTGGCAACCTTATTGTTTAATTTTTTTTTTCTGTTTCTTCAGATTTGTTAATTCTGTTATTCTACACCTAAACCTCTTTTTTTATCTAAACCTCACAAAGTAGGGATATATGAGATCTGAGACCCTTTCCTTCATTGAGTGTTATCCCCCTGAATGTGAGTGGAGATTCTGTCTTTGGTTGCTTGCTTCCTAAGCCTTATTGATCTGTGGGCGTTTTTTCTGCCCCATTCTCCAAAGTCACTAAGCTTGCATCAATTCATCTTAATCTGTTTGCTCCTTAAACCCGGAACAAGGCATGTCTTGTTCCTGGTTGTAGGAGTCTCTCGGCTGGCTTCCCTCACATCCTTCCTAGCTGGGCTTCTCCTGGGTGGCAACAAGAGGCTTTTCATATCGAATCAAGTGTTATTGAGTTCCCCCACACACCTCTTACATTCCCCCCTCTTCTTCGTTCTCTCCATCTCCTTTTTTCCACTCTTCCATCCACTTTTAACAAAGCATTCCTTTAATGACTGTGGGATTACGGGCCAGCCTTTTGCAGCCAGTCTGTGGACTAGTCTGTAATCTGACCTCATTACATCCCCTGTGACAAGCTCCTGGGTCACCACAGAGTGACTACACCTTATCCTTCTGAGAAGCCAAGCTGGACACAAGTCCCCTCCCTCCCCAGGATGACATTCAGTCAACCAAATCACGCATCCAGGCCACCCTTTCCTCACCGCCATACCTGTCCACCAAAGCGTAGGATCCCTTGATCCTGTTCCCTTCCCTTAACTTCTCCTCCATTACACCACAGCCAAGATGAATGGTCGTTTGTGGGGGCAGATGAAAACACAATTGTGCAGGTCCAGGCATGCTGGTGTCACTGATAAATGTACAGTAGAAGGGACATGTTGTTGCACAGGCTCCTAATTTTCTGAAAGAAGGGAGTTGGAGCAGCAGGCCTCTTCTGGATTACTGTACAACTACACACACATTTCACACAGATAACACACATCACACAGTTTGCTGTGTCTCTCTGCTGTCTGGCCTTACATATTTTAAGACAAACACAAGTTGCATGGAGTTAATGTAAACTAAAATGCAATAAAGCTTTGCAATAAAGATTGTTTATATTAAGCAGCATTACTTTCTTTGGCGCACAAAACAATTACAATCCAGTATGTAATGTAATTGGAACCAACCACATTAAAATGATATCAGTTGACCGCATTTGATATCAATAAGAACAAGCCAGTGTGTTTTTTTCTGTAAAAAAATGGTAGGTGGGGCAGGGGTCTCTAAAACAACCATTTATTATTTTACCCCTTCCTCTATCCCTTTCTGCTCCATTTATCCCTCTTTTCTCTCCAGCCTTCTTTGACTACAGTGCTCCCACAGGCCACCTTTTAATTCTCCCTCCCTTTCTCTCTCAGTCTACCTCGTCCATGCCCCTCTCCATCCCTTCACTCCCTCTGCATGTGTCCCTTCATCCCACCAGTGTTTGAGGGGCAGGTGTTGACAGCAAGCTGGCGTGTTGTCAGGCCTACTATGCAGGATTGTGTGGTTGTGCTGTGCTTGAAAGGACAAGGGAGGCCAAGGCAGGTCCATTACATCACCCCCATCAAGACTGATTGGGCTCAGGATGGGGGTCCGTGCATGCTCATGAGCAGTTGGCCCGGCCCGGCCCATATGCCTTTAATACAGGAACAGATGTGGAGCACAGACCCTGAGCTCTCACTCCCCTTATTCCCTCCCTCTGCCCTACACACTGCCTCAAGCTAGCCATGTTGTCCTGGGCCATGCTTAGTAGGCCGCTAGTTAAACAGGTTTAATGGGAACTAACGGGCACGCTAAGATGGTTGGGTGGAGATGATTTTTATTTCAGATGGCCTAGAATGGTTTTGTTGTGTATGGAGAAAGAAGAAGGGGAACCAAAAGTTGAAAAGGCGATGACAGAAAAATGAATAGTTGGCAGGTGATACCAAACCCGTGTATATCATCAAGCCTTTTTGGGTCATGGTTTCTTTTACAAACACACGATATGGACCAAAAGTTTTAGAAAAATGTGTCAGTTGATATCTCATCACTTATCAACTCCCTTCGGTATATTTGTACAGACAGTAAAAATAATTGTAGCCAAAATAAACTGCATTGGCCTAAAAAAAATGCTACCTAACCAAGTATGAGCTGTAGTAATAGTGATGAGACACCCTTTCATAGAGAAATATTAATTGTCCCATCCACTCTCCACCTTGGGTATATCCATGTAGGAGTCTGTGGTGGGGAGCAGGTGGGAGAGGCTCTGCCATGTCCATGCAGTAATTTGTTGGACCTGAACCAGTGGCGACTAGGGAGAGGGACCATGCCATACTTCAGTCAAGTAACCCTGTATCCAGACCTCATATATGGCGTTCAGATGAGTCAGGGCCAGGACCCTGGTGATTGTGGTTTGTCACAGGGATGTCGTACCTCCAGCTGCTGTGTCAATGAGCTAATGCCCTTTTGAGTTTCTCTGTGTGGCCAAAACAAGAACAGGCCTGTCCAGTCCATCATCTTCTACCCGTTTAGGCCCTGAGCACCACTACAGACAACACAGCAGCAGCAAGGGGTTGATGACTAGGATAAAGCAAGGATGGGATGTATCAGCAGAGGCATTTGCAGAGGGATAGAGGGAAGGACAGAAGAAATTGAGAATGGGTAAGTGGATAGACAAATAAATGGGTCAGCGGGTGGATTGATGGATCTAAACACAGGGACTAGATAGAAGTAGAAGGGAAACCAAGAGAGGGATGAAAGAGCGGAGTGATATGATGATAGAGGAGCAATGGACAGAAAGCAGCAGGGGTTGACTTGTATCTCCTCAATAGCATCCCTCTCCTGTTAGCTGTGCCAGAGCTGCACAGATACAGCCAATCAGGTCCTGAGGTCTCTGGCAGCTATTTCCTGGAGAGGGATTACCAACCCCTCCTATTGGGCGGGACAAGGCCTCCTGGTCTGAATTCATCAGCAACACGGGCTACGAGATGTAGGAAGCAGGTTAATAGACACTCATCAGACATCTGCCGCTGGGTTACCGTCCAATAATCTTCTCCCTGGATCTGCTGCCAGCAATTGATGACCACATTTTTCCCCTAAACCCTTCAACCGCCCTCCCTCTCTCTCTCACTCTCTTCCTCCCCTCCTCTCTGTTCCTCCCTACCTCTCTTCTGAGTACACAATGTTACACACAGCCAAATGCATTCTTAGACAGGTCTGTGGCTGGGTAGACCCACACATACGTACACACATCTTAAACCTCTAGCCCCCCACCATCACCACAGCCACCACTCCCACCCCTTATACTCCTCTGATGGCAGCAGACTTTTTCAATTTGGAGAGCCACTTCTGATGGAGTCTGGTGACAGATTTGGGAGCCCAGTGGTGGCTCAGTGTGGCTGTGTGATGAAAAGTCCACTGTCATACAAGAGCCAAGTGTAATCCTCCCTTCTAAAGAACATGGCCTACATCCTGCTGGCTCCAAACCACTTCCTGCTCAGATCTCCAATGAGGAATGACAATCTTTGGCAATGTCTGTCTCTCTTCTGTCTTTTTCATTTTGTGTTTTCTTAGAGCTCTCGTAGTCTCTCACTTTGTCTCTCTTTCTTTTACTTTCTCCTTATCGTTATGTCTTCTTTCTCACTATTTCATTTAGCAAGTAACACAGCTGCAGCAACAGTTAATGCCACATGCACAGTTTTTCTGTGCTACTCTTAATATAGGCAATATGAATGTTCCTAGTTTTTTTATAGAGGAATCATACTGCTGTGTTGTCATTAGTTTCCTAGAACTTTTCTGTAACAACAGTTTTTGAATGTTTCCTTAATTAATTTGAATTATCATGCATTTGCATCAGTTATATACTGTTGTTGATTTGTCCTTTAAATGTTCCCTATAGCCCATATTACCAAAAATATCTAGTTTCTTTTATTGACTGTATTCAGCATTCGAGGTTAGTATTACACTCCAGGGCATATAATGGCTCTCCTAATGATTACAACCACATAACTCCAGTGAAAATCATGTGGCTCCTCTCTTATTGACTGTTTTCTCAACCAGGTTCAGAGGGCAAGGAGAGAGTGAGGCTCCCTCTCTGCCGGGTTATTTATGACTTTTCTTCCCCAAAGTTATTTTTCTTTCTGTGATTGCGGAGTGGTGTGTTAAATCCGACGTGTCGGGAGATTACTCAGCTGGCCGTCAAGTGCACATGGTCAATTTGCCATGATGAGAGGAACTGGATCACACAACCCCTGGAATCTCTCAGTGGACTCTCTGGGGGGAACTCCGCACACACACACACACATACACACATCTATGGAGGATGCCAATGTGGTAGTCATTTTGGCCGCCAAAATCAAATGGAGGTTCAATTGTTTCCACATTTCTTAAGATAACATTATGAGAGGGAGAGAGATCGGAGGGCCAGGGCAATCAAACATATACTGTTTGGTGAAGTTTCTATGGAAGGAGAAATAATGGGGTCATGGGATGAAAGGTGAGACATGTGCAAGAACAGTTCCTGGGTTCAACTGTAGGACAGTGCCACTTGTTTCTGACTTCTCCACACACGCACAGTTCACTGCTGTCAAAGGCAGCCTGTTACAGATGCCCTATGGCCACTCCTCACAGCAATTAGTGCAATTGGACCTAATAACTTGGGGAATTACTAGAAAAACAGGAGGGGAGGGGTCAGTAACGAAACCTGTAGCATATCGGGCACATGTTGGAGTAGTTAAGTACACATTATCCTTTGAAAACATACTCTATGAATGAATGATGTGAATGTAAATACATGAATATTGCGGGACTGCTGTCCGTTATAGCTTTAATGCTATCTATTGGCGCGAGCCATTAAGTTGCTCCCAAAGTCTGCTGATGCGTGAGAGGGGAGTGGTTACTGGCAAAAGAGTTATTCATAACTGCTGATTCTTTTGTGCGAGGGGTCTGTGTCGGACAGGGGCGTGCTGAATGCAGGCTGGTACCCGTCTTGGGGTCTCAGAGGGAATTTGGGACTTGTAGAACGGGCAAAGGGGCGTTTCCTCTGTTCACACTCGAGCTCTGCCCAGCCATGCTGAACCTCCCGGCCTTCATCTTTTCTCAGGGCCATCATCTCTCTTCTCCCAGCAACAGAGTAATGATGTGGGGAACATTACGGTCACTATGGCTAATACTGGGCTAATGGAGTTCAGATAGAGGACCAGCCCACCTCTACCCATTAAAATAGGCAAGAGCAGTTAAGGCACAATTAAGAACTGGGAAGGCTGAGCCTAAGGAGCTATCCTTTTGAAATTCAAATATGCTCTTCATTTTTGTGAGAGAGACATCACTCAATCAGACTTTTTTTTTTATGCTCTGAGGGAATTTAAGCCTTACTCGTGCTTCTCTGAACATTCTGGAAACCGTTGTATGAATATAGTGTTTTAAACTGTGTATCCAGTGCAATGCTATGCAGAGTTTGCAAAGTTCAGAAATAATTTTTCGCCCGGACTCTTGCATGCCTAGATGAATGCATACACTTGCTAGCAAACAAGTTTGCTGTAATCGTGGTCACAGTCTGCCTGAGCCTTTAATGAGGGACTTTTTGTCACGATGGATCTCTTTCTGATCCTCGGTTAGAAGTGAAATTCCTACAGTCAGCAGTCAGCACTTCCCTACACAGTAGCTTGCTGCTGCAGAAATCCATGAGCCAAGAGATTTTGAGTTCCAATGCCGCCATATTTGAGGCTTCTGTTACATTCCATGTTCAGACTGGCCTCTGCCTCGGCCACATGATTTGCTACACTCCTCACTCCTGATGCCAAGAACTGTCTTCCTCTGACTTCTGACATCAGCCATCTTTAAACACTTTGCACTGCGCTGCATTCTCTCGAATTTCTCTTTTTCCTGTCTCTGTCTTGTCTCTCACATTCTCTCCTTTACTCTCTCTCTCTTTCGTTTGCTTTTCCCCTTTTTGTTCCTCCTCAGCAATCTAGCTTACAGCTGAAGCTGATTCAGGCATGGAAGGGATCAGATGATTTCAGCTGGAAAAACTGCATTCTTTTTGCATATTGCTTTGAACCCTGCTATTATCCAGTTGCCTGTTTTACAGTAATACCCTTAAACAGGAAGACTAGGATGGAGAAACCTTTGCACAGTCTGTGTCTGGTCCCACAGCACTAAATTTCAAAAATATCCCTGTACAGTGATTGGGTAACACCCAGAAAAAAAGAAAGGGATTGTTTCTTTTTTGGCATTAAAAGATGTATTTTACAAACCGAAACCCTATTTTCTTTACTTATAAAACCATCATTTTGCTGTGATTAACTGTAAAGTTACTTATTTGCTCACCGTTTGGATTTCACAGTTCATTTCCTTGTGAAATAAGGAAACTGTAAATTAGGCATACATGCCAGAAATATCTCTATTATGAATACATGTGTTGTACACGATGGGGGTGCTTCATATCATGTTTTTGAGTGTATAGGACAGGCCCGAGGTGAATACAGGGTGTATCCTTCTGGGGGGTCCTGAGAGATCCCAGGGTGATCCAGAATGGGCAATGGGCGTTTCTCCCCGTTCACACTTGATCTCTGCCCAGCCATGCTGAACCCCTCGGCCTTCCTCTCCTCTAAGAGCATCATCTCCTCTTCTATCCAGTGCAGCAAAGTAATGGAGTGGGGAACATTAGGGTCACAGTGGCTAATGGGGATCAAACAGACGCCCAGCCCACCTCTACCTATTAAACATGCAAGTAAATGGAAGACTGTAAAAGGACAATAGGCAGGGAGTGTCCAAGCACCAGTGGTTTTACTGGTATGAACTGCTCCTGATATATCATAATTTTTGACTACTTGCTGGTAGTATTTGTATTACAGCAATAGTAGTTACTTTTATTTTGAATTTAATATTTTTAAATGTATGGATAGATTGCTGTATTAATCCTTCATATAAAACTTCCTGTTTTATGTAATACTTCCAACTGCCTGATAGGCTGCTTGTCTGCTTCATCTTAGTTTAGCAGGTATTAATGGGTTTCTATTGTTGTAAAATAATTATTACATTATTATTTAAAATAATTAATGTGTATGTTTAAGCCTCTGTATCCAATTGTGAAACTCCTATCTTGACCTGTTCCAGCCCGTCTGTATCTCTTCCTGGTCAGTAACTATAGGAGGAAGGCCATTATTCCAGATAGAGGTGTTAGCCATGCTGGGCCGACCTGTATTGATCGCCTGTGAGAGGACGCTGAGCGGGGGAGAAGGACTATTTGCTTTAAAGTTCAATGGTTCTCCACTGCTGTTAGTGTTGCAGCCACAGGAGCAATCGATATCTGGACAGGGACCCGTGTCATGAGACACGCTCCCCATTTAGAAACATCATAATACTGTGCTGATGCTGTTACCCCACGGCCAGAGCTTGTGTTTAGATTTTTTTTCTCTTTACCCCCTCCCTCGTGTCTTGGTTGTCAAGTTCTCCCTTTGCACCTTACAAGCTGCTTTCTTATTTTATACTGTAGGCTGGGTTTTAGCATGGCGGGCTTGAATCAGTGTGAATTGTAATTATAGATGATACACATGGCTGGAAGGGAGAGATAGAGAGAAAACACAGCAGAATAAAAGGCAAACAGTCATTTGCTGCAAAGGTAGGTGTCACAAGGTAACTGATTATGTAAAGAACACAGTGAAGGTGTTCAGTGGAGTGTGTGTGTGTGCGCATCTGCACACCCTTTTTAGGCCTATGAAATAAAAAATATATATAATGAAATGTGCTCACTGCATTTCTTGGCTGTGGTTCAAGTGCTGAGGGGAAAGAAAGAAAGAAAAAGGGCACAATTGTTTCTAGTTCAAGGTGTGTAATGTACAGAGGCGTACATATATAATGGGGTATTGTCACAGGGTTAGTGTGAGGATATTAATGCCCTGGTTTGTCCATGCTATTTGGTGCAGTGTCGCTCCCTGAAGGGAACAGTGAGAGTAGGCTGCTCTAACTACTATACACCCCCCGCACCCTCTTCCCCCAAGGCCCTGACTAGAGGTCACTCTGTTTAGCACAAGAGGCGAAGCTCCTTTTTCCAATGATGTACCAAATACATGCCTTCTTTCCTCTCCTCTCAGCAGCCCCCCCCCCCCTCCGCCCTCCGTTGATAAACATGAATGCCCCGCCTTGGCTCATTGTGTCTCGAGCGTTCACCCTCTTTTTAAACCCTCTCAGTGTCTCTGCTCATCCCTCTGTGTAATCCCTCTCTAACCATATGCATAGCTACTCTATGGCTGTGCATACATTTTCATCAGACCCCCCCCTTGCAGCCACCCACCCCCTGCCCCCACATCCTTCTACCAACACTCCTACCTCTGCCAACACTCCTCCCCATAGCCTCCCAACGAACCTGTTTATGTTTGAACATTTCCACTGGCATTTGAACTCGTCCCATCGATTTCTTTATGGCGAGAGGTTCTGAGGCAGTTCCTTAAAGGGGTTGAAATCGACCATCTAAATATTTGACTAAGAGGTCACTGAGATCGTGCCAGGCCCGAGTGAGAAATAAAGAGACGCAATGTTAGAGAAGGGGGAAGTGGCTGGGCGTCTCCGACAGGAAGGGGCTGGAGGGAAGATCTATCCGGTAGAGGAGGAATGCTGCAGCAGGATACAGAGAGGAGAAGGGAGCAGAGAGAGGCTGCAGTGCTAAAGATGGGTTGCATTTTACTTAGGCTCCACAAGAGGGTGCTGCTGTACAGTCCATCCCAGATCTTTAATAGGAAGAGGAAAAAAATTCCAAAACACCACATATATTTATATATATCCACATTTAAACTACCTCCACTCTTACTCTTTCAAATAAAGTTATGTACTTATGCTTAAGTTGCAGTCCTGAAAGCTAAATTGATTGTCCTTGCACTTCTTTAAGTACCGCTATTGTGCACGTGTGACAGTAATTACATGCTAAGCCGTCAGTGACATCAAGCAAAATTGACTTCACTCTTCCCTTGCATTGTCAATCCATCGTTTTGCCTGAACAAAAATGTATTTCAGAGATAAATCTCATTGGAGAGGGGTCTTGACCGATACAAGGAAGAAATGTGAAATAATTAATCTAATTGAATGTCTATTAAAATTATAATTTCTGCCTGATTGGGAAAGTGAGTGGCAGTGTCCAGAGTATTACCTGCCACAGTGTTCCTCATTTCACCAAAGACAAGACTCTCTCCATCATTTCTCTCTCTCTCTTTCTGTCACTGTCTTTTCTCTCTCCTTTCCTTATCTCCACATCATTTCAGACCTCTTGTCATGATTCACGTAGAGTTCCTTCCTAAATTGCAGCATTAGGATATACAGATGACAACATTTGCACTACAGTCCCCTCCCATTATGCCCACCATGACAATAGCCCCAGGGCACACAGAGGGGCTCATGTACCATCTCCTCTGGATCCTTAATGCTTAAATGAATAATACAAATATTCACTGTAAAAAGAGTGTGTCCCCAGTTATTAGCTTAGCCCAAATTATGTATTTTACTGTACATTTCCCAGCACCAGCGCTTATGTTCCTTGTCAAGACAATGGCTCCCAGATTTTTAAATTCAAAAAAAAAAAAAAAAGGATTTGCATCAGAAACATTAGAGCGACGCTTGTCTTCACAATAGCTAGGCTCTACATAATCCACTTGTTATTGGGAGTTGTTTAAATAATGGTAATTACTGATCTCTTTACATTGCATTCTCCCCCATTAACAAGCTGTGTGTCTCCCCCCCTCTCTTCCTCACTGTCTCTTTTCTTGCGCTACAGTTGTATGCTGCCGTGGTGTCTGTAGTCGTGGTGTCTGTTGTCATGGTGTTCAGAGCCCATGCCAGATGTCATAGTTAACTTTGAGGGAGGAAGAGAGAGAGAGAATCATGCTAGAGGCTATTTTGTTGTCAGTGATTTAGATGAAGCACAGAGATGTTAAAATGTTAGACTTCCCCCACAAAGCATCCCTTTTTCTTGCCTTTTTTTAGTTTTTGAGATAGTAAATTTACCTTGAGGGGAACACAGCCTTTTGCTCTGTTAAATACCAGAGCCGCGCAAAGCATTATTTGAAATCAGCATGAACAAGTAGTTATCAGAGAAGAACAGAGAGTGGCTATGATAAAAATGCATTTGTGTTCTTTTAATGTCATCTGAAATAAAAAAACACCTAAGTTGGAGTTGGGAGTACAAATTGATTTCTGCATGAGAAATTGCATTTCGCCTGTTTGATTTCACCTGACATGTTTTATGTCAATATATCAGCATTTTCTTTTTTTTTTTTTTTTTAAATCGGACCAAGCTATGTAAGTACGACTTATTCTGAATTGTGTTATTCTGAACAGTAGTTTCTTATGAGTGCAATCAGCCAATATCTACCCTTAAAGAAAAGGCATGTCTCTAACCAATCAACATACTGAACCCTTTCTAATGTTGTTGTAAGCTTTTTTCTAACTCTGACTTTAATGGAGATACAGTACAAATGACTGGGCTTTAATTATTCTTTATTATTGTAAATGCTAAATCTTTGTAAATGCAAATCTGATTTAAATAATTTTAACATAAATTTTAATGATAAAGATAAATTATTAGATCACTTCATACAGTTAAAATATTCAATAACTGAAGCTATTGCTTCTTAATATAAAAAATATATATAAAACAAAACATAAAAACAATACAAAAAAGTGTCATGAATTAAATTACAAATAAGAATAAATGCATATATACTGTACATACAGTACATACTTTCATGTATTACGTACATAAATTAGATACATATGTACATACTATAAATTCACCAAAACTAAACTACTGAAATTAACTTTGTAAAACTTCAAGTTGCCATTGGATAGGACTAGAAAACATCCTGTATCTTAACATAAAATACATCATTAAAACTTTCTTTAACATGTTAAAGAAAGTTCAGTCATTAACTACATAAAACAAAATGTGGCGGAGTTACAGAAACACTGAATCTTAGCATTTTATATTTGTATTTATTCATAATGGAAACTATGGATATTTGAAAATGAAAGAAAATACAATTATTTTAAGTATAGTTGTCATGAAATCCAATTAATTAATTATGTTTATTATTTTCTGAATATGTAGATTTTGTATTGTGCAGAGTAGAGCTGCTGTGAATGAATCAGACTGTAACATTTTACATTTAGGCAATAATTCATCAACTAACTTTTATTGGTTTAATTTATGGGAAAGCAATTTTCACTACCAGCACTGTGGTAAACATCGTTAATCAAAATACATTATTATAATGAAGCTGTTTTAAAATGTTTATTAAAGGAAATAAAAAAGGGGTTACCCTTGCTTTGTGCATCTTTCCATTGTCGTGATAATTAATAGCTAAACTGAACGTTTTCTTTGCCAATGCAGATGAGGAATGAGTGCCAGCGCAAGAAGAATAGTTGGACTATAAATTTAACAATAGGTAGGCTTAACCTTAAGTGATGGAACAGTATGTAATATTACAAGAGTGGTCCCATACAAATGCACCCCACTGCCTTACACAATGCTGGAGACGACAGCCAATTAAATCCATCGATGTAAATGGCCAAACTAGTTGGCTGAAGCTCATTGGACAGTGGGTGGCCTCTGCATTTTGCATTTAGTGTTTGACAGTGTTGTGAAGGAGGGATTGTGTATGGGTGCAATGCTGGGTTGCTTCAGGTTGAAATTATGATTGTAAACTGTTTTGGTGAGAGGTGAGTCATCTTTTTACCCATGGGTTGCTATGACAGTGTTTACACGTTATATTTAATTTGCGCAAACAAAATTATTTTAATGTCAAGATATTAAATGGCACAGAGACGTGTTCTGGTGTGACTTTGCCTTTGTTACTGTTTCTTATATTGTCTATACTTTTCTGTTGGCCAGTAATTCAGTCGACCTCAGGAAACACTTAGTGACTCTGGACCAAGACTTACATCACAACGTGAAGTGTTAACTCCCTCCTTGTTCAGTCTGTGTCATTTGGTGACAGCCTTCTGTCTCTCTCTCTTTCTCTATCCTGCGGCGGGGATGACGAATCACCCACCACCACCTCCTTGTTAATGAAGGCCAAAGTGTTAGATGATAAATATAGTTGAAGAGAAATGGCACATGTAAGTGATCTCATTTAGGAGCATTACATTTGAATTTATTGGGGTACTTAGAGGGGACAGAGAGGCCATGACTCTGAGGGAGAAGAGAAGGGTGCAGATGACTGATAATAGACCGTGGGGTTGGGCAACTTGATGACCAAAGATATAGACTGAAACCAAAGAGGGATGCATGTGCAAATGCTGTGTGTTTGTGTGGGAATGTGTATATGCCTACATACATGCAGCTGTGTGTGTGTGCGTGTGTGTGTGTGTGCGCGTGCATGTTCTGGTTTTTGAAGTTTGTGGTGGAGGTTGAGGAGATAAACAGTCTTTATTAATCCACTTTTAATGCTTCTTTTTATCCTCACTACTCTAATACAGACTCCATTGTTGTAGGGTTGTAATGTTAGCCTTGAGTGATTACATTCCTGTAAATAGACAGAACCACACCAAGAAAGTATGGAACAACGCGTTAAACTATACCACCTTAAATGTGACTCTAAACATCACTATAATACACCTTGCCTGTCTACTTTTCAATGTCATATTTTATACACTGAAATTGTTGAACACATTTCAAAAATCATTACCATCATAAAACACTGTTTGGGTGTAAAACCACTAAAACATGCGACTTACAAATAGAAACAACAAGAACATGTTTATTAAACAGGCATTGATTTGTGTGTGGACATGTTTGGGAAACAGTTTTCACTTGGTTTGAGACTCTTTTTTTTCTGTGTGTAATCCTCGCTTCAGAGGAAAAGAGCTTTGCAGGAGTGAGTTGCCTGCTTGCATGGTTCACGGTTAATTTATGTTTGGTTTTGTTTCAGTAACTACACCCATATTGTGCAGTCAACTATTCAGAAGAGTCCTACAATGTCTATAAACATTGGCAGAGTGGGACACACAGAATAATAGACCTGCAATACCTCCAACTGGTTGACACAATTTGGATTGCAGAAGACGAACACTATATTCAATCCATTTCTTGGCCCCGATGCATTTAGTAAATACTGTGCCTAGTTGGTAAGAGGGATGTTGACAGAAAATCAAAAGCAATGTAGCAGCAGCGTCCTATAATGGAGACTTAGCTCTACTTTACACTCCTCTTACAAAGATCTACGATTTGAAAACAATCAATCCCTTCATGAGAGCTTGTTATTTTCTCCTATAATAAGACTAACGCCTTTTCATCATTCCTGCACAGCACTGATTGTGTTTACACTGGAAATATAAGTGTTTATGGCATAAGTGCGAACAGAAAAAGAGAATACAGCGAGGTTTTTATTTGGGAGACTCCCACTCTTTCTTTTTTTCCTTATTTCACTTCTCTGTTGAGTTGGTTTTGCCGACATCAGATGTTATTGAGAATTTAAAATATCCTCACGGCGTATTGACGGTTTGCTATGAAGGTGGCACAGCCTAGCAGAGAGCAGTAAGGCGGTGGAGTTCTCCTCCCCGTCTTTCATTTGAGGCATAGGGGTTTGAAATTTCACAGGGTATTTCTGCATGTAAGCACATGTGGACAGTTTGACAAAATAGTACCAGTTCCAATAGTTCCAGTACTGTTGTGGTCCTGTTCCATCATGCCTGTCACTTGCCTCAATCTACGCCTGAAAGTTCCTGTTACCTCTTCTCACTTCTTGTAACCTGTCGTTTATTTTCAGCTACATATTTTAATATATGTTACTGCTACATAGAAACAAATAGAGTCTCTGTTAAACCAGGTATTGATGTAGCGAATAAGCTTCCTTAATAAATGGTTAATGTTTTGACTCCAGTGCATACCAGTGGACCGGAGGGAATGTTTCTTGTTTATACCCAATAACACATTTAAGAGAACTGTTTGCCTCTATCTGCAAGGCCCCTGCCTATGGCACAGCTTCTATTAGGCCCGGTTATGTTTCTTCTCACAAATGACCGTTTAACCGTCTTTTCCGTACCCTGACGCCTCGCCTGTTATTACTGCCATTGTCTCTCTTTTTGTTGTATACATGTGTGAGGCTGGGCCCTTTAATATGCGGAGAGCTTTTCCTAGGCTTTCCTACGGGCACACTGGTCTGTGTTTACTCCTCAGTCAGAATGCCTCCTTTCCACAAGTTTGACATGCCTTTTTGTTGCCATGGTAAGCCCTCCCTTAAAATATATTTTTCTGCTTTTGGCCTGGATGTTTTTTTATCTCAGTGGTTTAGAGCCTGTTGCCCCCAGGGCCAGATTTAAATGTGTGTGGGTCTTCAAGGATTTTTCTGCAGAAAAGCCATTTGGATTGCAGCCTCACCACCATACAAGTGCGACCGAATTGTGTCATTTCAGGTTTTTGAGCCATCGTTGGAACCAAAGGAAAGTCCAAAAGAGAAGCAAAAAACACGAGACAAAAGCTGATGAAAATGGACCAGATTGGATTATGTCAGACTTGGCATGTGCCTCGTTATGAGGGAAGTCTTCGTTCTGTCTTATCACACTCTGCCTTACAGCTAAATGAATAAAAAAAGGAAAAGCACAGCTCGGCTCCTTGGAAAACAACAGCCAGATCGTAACTGTAAATACTGGCTTAAAGTGGTGTGGGCTCTGCACGATTTTCAGTCACAAAACAGGAAGTGAGAGGAGGGGAAAAAAAACATACTGTATAATTTCACTAACTTAGGGACATGGACTGCTTTTTAAGTATTTGTAGATGGGGCAATCTTTTCAACACTTGTGATGAAATAATAACCGGCACACATTGCCACAGACTTGGGTTACTACCTCAGCATTTCGAGAGCCACTACAGTACAATATGTTCATATGGGTTCAACTCTCAGCTTGTATGTATGAAAAGATATAAAATGTGTGTTTTTCTGTCAGACACAGGAACTGTACAGATGCTTCCTATTTCTTATAACACCAGAGAAGACATTAAAAATAAGCTTAAAATCAACAAACCAAAAACAGCTCACAGGGTGGCTCTGTTTGGGTAAAGGATCAGATTAAACAATATTTTTTTGCAATTTCATAATCATGTATTTTGTTAAGCTCCTTTCTCATTTCTGCATCACTTTTAATTAGTGGAACTCAACCTTCATATCTCCAAGAGCTAGGAGGCCTGTTTGCAACGTTCAACAGGTAATCAAGACTGATTAAGCACTCAACATAGCCTAATTGCATTAGATCACAGAGGCACACTATTACCACCATAACTGCAAATGCACATAGTCTCAGAAAAAATGGGTTTACATCTTAGAAGAGGAAATATTTACCTCTTCAATAACAAGAGAGGGGTATATGATTGTGAGCATTACATTTAAAATACAAAGTGCACATGTAATACCATAATATCTGAATGTGAAAACTGCTTTTAGCAGATTGTCAATTTGCTTAAGATCAACATTTTACCAAAACAGTTAATTGAGAGTAGAAGGTGTAGGTGTTGTTTCAATTTATATAATTAAATGATATAAATGATATATGATATGATTAAAGCCATACCATATATTAAATTGAATGTCCTAGTTTTTTTAAGCTAAGTCAGAACTGACTGTGACTGTGTACCGTATGTCATATGTCTGTTACTGACTGAACATGTTTTGTTCACTCTGAACTCCTTCTGTACCACTGTGAAGCTCTTTAAGTGTGCTGTGACATGTCCCAAAGTCCTTGTTTAGCACCTCTCTCTGTGTGTTCAGGGTGTGAACTGATACCTCGTGTCAGCTAGCGTCAGGGACACCAGTGGCGAGAGAGAGATAGCTCAGGTCTACATAAGCGACGAGGCCGTGAGGATTAGTCCTGAGAAAGCAAGAGGCACACTGGGGAGGAAGAAATGGAAATGGGAAGAAATGAAGAAAGAAAGAGAGGGGAGTAAAAGAATGAAATAGGGCTTTAATGGGGGGTTGTCAATTTTCTCCAATTTAGCTCAGGAGGAAGCTATTTTCTTGGAATTAGATGGTTGGATCAATGCAGCTTTCCAGCCATTTATTAGTGCGTAATGACATCAACTGTTACTGCGTTCATCACCAGGCAGAAAAACCAAAAACAGTATTTTCACAGGGCTCAACCTTATCACCACTTGTCAGTTAATTATGCATTTAAAGAGCAGGGCAAAAGTTCAGCAGTGAAACACTTTGATTGAGCCCTTTGAACTCAAGCAGGAAAGAAATCTGTTCTCTTAATCCTGGCTCCTATGTGATCATCGTAGCCGGAGGATACAGACCTCTGTGTCCATCATCTCCAGGTTAGCCAACTGCAGCACCATTACTAATGCAATCACCCCTGTGATCTGAACTTCAGAACCTTGAACCAAAATAAATAGATAAATATGTCAAAGATATGACGCAAAAAAAAAAAGGTGTGAATGAGTCATCCGCGAAAGGTTCATCTTATGTGGACCTGTAGAACTCTTCCAGCTGGGTTTGATAGCCTAAGGTGATGTGAGTTACATGATATGAGGTCGTTTTGATCATACAAGTAATGCTTCTCTCATTAGCACAGGTCATGCTCTTGGCTTCAAGTAGTTCACACTATTCATCGTCTTACCCAAAGAGACTAGCACAGAAAGATCAGGCTGAAAAGTTCAACGTTCAATGCATACTTGGAAAAATAATGAATAATAGAGTTTAAGGGCACCTTCCGCTGAGTACATCCAAGTCAACATCTGGAACATAGCAGGTTGTGCAGAGTTCCCTTTTAGTTTTCCCCAAACTCTTAAACATTCCAGATCAAGGGCCAAACACACCTCTGTTTCTATCCGAGAAAAATCTATTGCCACAATTTATCAACTTCAATTGGTTAACACTTGGACTCTCAAAATGGAGCGCTTCATAATTTAGAAGCTGTTCTAAATGCAGTTGGCTGGGCTACATCTAAATGTTTAAAAGTCAAGTGAAGGAAGGAGGCGGTTAGACCTGAAGTTATGTCCTCCAAGGGAACTTTACAAAGATCCTCTCACAGATTTATAGCCACTTACCTTGGAGCCTGAGTCGATATTCATAAACATGGCTTCAAACAAAGCCCCCCATCCACTATCCCTGCTTGTAAATAAATACAGATATGCCTCTTTTACAGACAGCAGCAATCTAAAATATTACCACCAGCATAATTTTACCACACACATTAATATTTTACGGCACATTGTATTTTACCGCATTGAATCTTAAACTTTCATGGCCGGCCCCAAGGATTTTATTCCTGAAGTCTGTATCATTATTAGCCAAGATGTATAGCAGGTACTGCAGACGGATGCGGATATTCACCATTTCATAGATAATATTTTCACAAAATCAATAGAGTCAACAGCGCTGATTTACGCAGGTCATGTATTGAAAAACTTAATGACTTGAGATCTTTTTCTTCTTGAGATGAGATCTACAGACTTAAAACCACATGAGCTTTTTGAGGACAAAGAGAAGTTGGCTGCATTCTGTCTTTTTGAGGCACAAAATGTACAAAACACAAGTTACCATGTGTCTCTAACTAGTCTTAAAGCATACTGTGACACCCTGCGTGACAATCATGCAGTTTGTTTTTGTATAAACACTTCATAAATTAGTCTATGGATGATCGCTTTCATGCAAGTGCTTGTGTTTTCTGTGGTAATAACCTATTAAATCTAGTTTGAAGTGTTTAGTTTTTTTTGTCTAAACAAGTAAAACCCAACCTGTGCAGTGTATGCCTCATTATGACGGGAATAAACTCTAACATCTGCATGTGTGTATTTGCATCATTGCTTGTGTATGACTGTGTAGTGATTTAAGTGGTTTTAGTGACAAAACAAGTCTAATGAGCTGGCGCAATAATTATCAGCCATTTTGCTCTCACTTAAGCTAATTGAGGCTTTATATTAGAGTTAATACCACTGCCTATGTTCACTGTTTTACAGTTACCACAATGTTTGGCCAGAAATAGTAGTGACAATAATTTAGATTTTTAATTTGTGCATGTCAGTGTTTTAATATCTTCCTATCAACCATACTTATGAGCTTTGACAATCCTCCCCAGATGGGGGTCATTGATCAACTCTTGTTTTGTGTATTTCTTCCTAATGTAAACAACTACTGTTTATATTCATATCAAAGTCAAAAGGACAAGTAGTTAGCTTGCTTCTAATCTTATTTGCTGTAGTAGTGCATGAGTCCTCAACGTGAATTTTTCTTTATGGGGTAAATAAAGATTTGTTTGATTTTTTGCCTCCATAGAACAAATGAGTTTAATGGCATCACTATAATGTATTTTATGCTGTTTCATACACTATAGAAGGTGTGATATTAACCCTCATATACTGTTCATATCCTGACCCTTGATTGTATGGAGTGGGTCATTTTTTTTTAACCCGGCTCAGGTATTTTTGAACCACAAATGTATTTTGCATCCATATATATCTTATCAGTCATTAATACATGGGTGATTTATCCTTCATTAATGTTTCAGAGAGCAGAGGCTTTCTTTAGGTTTGACACTATTCATTTATAGAGAAAATACATTCACAATCACACTATATTCTGATCTCATGTTATCTAAAACGGGAACAAAGCAGCCGTAATTATTTCTGTGAATTTCATTGAAAATTAAGGATGCAACAATATTTTTGAATGGTAGGTCTCATTATTACCATGAAAACCATCAATCAACACTGCCCACAAACTGCATGCCCTCCTTTTCTTCAACTCTGCATTGAGTGTATTAGTCATTAAACAAAACAAACTGGTTTGCGAATTTCAAACAAACAAACTGCAAAAAACATTACTTCTGCAGTCCTTTCTTGTTGTGCAGAAGTTGCATCTCCCTCTCTTTTGTCCCCTTGTGACAATTGACTGTGGGGACTGCAGACCTGTCAGGGCAAGATTTGGACTATTGTGCTGCTGCTTTGGCTGGCGTGTGGGGAAGGCGGTGTCGCCTTTGCATGAGCAAAGTTACAAGGACCTTTCCTCCATTTTCTTCATGTTGTCCTCTTCTAATACTTTCTCTTCAACTCACTGTCTCCTTTTCATCTTGGGATTACAGATCCACCAAATCACTCCTTCCACTACACCAAATCAGTGAAATAGGGGCTCAGGTACTTTTTATAGTTCTATGAAAGCTGCCCTCCACTACAGGGAGGACTATCTTGGGCAACCACTATGGTTGCGTGGGAATTGTTGGGTTTTGATTTGTTACTTTGTATAGGCTTGTTAGCAGGTGCAGATGCCCACCTGAGTGGGAAACCTGGCAAGTGTAGCTATATGGTGGGAACACGGGCAGTTCTCGTGACATTGTCAAAGTCTGCCTTGAGCTTTCTCCCCACTGTCCCAATGACAGAAATACACACACAAGCTAATGTTTCACTGTTTCAAGATTCCCCATAACCACCCTTTACCTTGATTTGACCCCCTCTAATGACTTTAAAATCCCTTTGAATAAATACGGGTCAAATTTGACCCAGAACACTCTCTATGTGCAAATATTCATACCAGCTGCACAAAAATAAATAATTTTGAAATATTCCCATTTATATATATTCTAGGCCACTTTAGGAACAGTCAAAAAATTTCAGGCTTAAAGAATATAATTTAGGGTGTTTCTCCTGCTTTTAAATGTCAGAATGAGTCAAATGTGACTCGAACAGTATGTAAGGGTTAAAGATCTTTTTAGATTCTCTCTGCACTTTTTTTTAAGTTGTCTATCATGTTTCTTTCCTTTTTCCTCCTTTCTCGCTTTGCTCCGCGTATTTGAACCGCTTTGTGAAATTCCTGTCTTATCAGGTGAGTAGGAGCTGATCCCCAGGCCCTTTGCTCTTGTCAGGAATCTCCCAGGCTATCGGGCTCTCCTGGGGCCCTGTTTCACACACCAAATTGATGTCTCCGACTGGAAATGACACTTTCAGCAGGATTTGCCATTCTAAACCACCTCAAACCCATGTGATCTCACCCATTCACTCTCAGAGGGATTGCCTTGAAATGCACCGTAGCTTCAAAAGCCAATGAGCATAGCATGCTTGAATGAAAACCTGATACATGTCCTACCAGGAAAAAATGAAAAGATATTCTAAAATGCTGGCAATGTAGAACAGTATTTTTTGCTCTGAACAAAGACCAACAGTCCCATGAATAAGTAGGTATTTGCCCGGGGGAATGCAGTGAAGGGTAAAAGGGAGTGAAACTAAAATAAATCAATAACCACATGAATTTTCATGTGTAGGTCCTTGTCCACCATTTGCTTTATCTTGTTAATATCTGTCTTGGTCTGTCTATCCATGAATACAGACACAGATGGTATGATTACTATATATCATTCAGATCTCAGCATCTTTGTCTAACACGCCATTTAACGGAGGAGCACTGTGACCATGTTGCTTTTCTTAAGGACTAGTTATGATATAATTTGACACTGGAGTAGAGGGAAGAGGGAAAAGGTGTGACCAAGAATCCCTCCCATGACTTATTTTCATCCCCAAGTCTTTTTGGGGCTGCACGTTTCTCCTAGGGAGCTCTACAGACTGGCATAATGGATAAGGGCAAGGGTGTGAAAGGAGCACCTTAAGGCTCCTCATTCAACTCTCCCAATCTCTCCTGCACACACTCTTGAGCTGTGAAGGCCCTCTTTCTTTGCCCTGCAAGCATGGGAGCCCTGTAATAGGCTCTAATTGATAGGGAGGTGTTGGGGTCTTTCTGTATGGGCTGAAGGGATGAGAGAAAGAGGGAGTCAGGGAGGATTACATGCGGGAATGTGTGGTGGAGCAGGGGAGGAGGAGAGGCTGTGGAGCGGTCTAGGCCCCGTCCATAATGAGTCATTAATTTCCTAGCGGTTTTGTGGCGGTTGGCTCATTACTGGTCTGCAGAGGAGCAGGAACAAAGCTCTGGGTAGGTAGGAGGTGAGCTTAAATAGTTGGGGCTCAACACTTCCCAACAAAAGGAGGAAGAGAACATTGAATGGCACTTGGAACAGATGCAGTAAAAAGTGGCAGATGCAAATTGCGGCAGAGCAAGTCTTCCTTCAAGCACTTTTCTCTTTATATTTTGTCAGACTGCAGCCTGAGAGTCTAATTAGTTAGTGAGGTGTTTCACTTCTGATAGGGCTGTGTCTCGTTATTGTCACAAAGAGGGTTTGTGGAAATGGTAAGAAACGCATGTGTTCCACAGTCCCCAGTGGAACCTGCTTACTGCAAAAGTTAGTTGATTTGATTATTTATTTTTACCCTATAGAAATTGAAAGATGTGCAATATTTTCATGCTTTGAAATGGTGTTGTATATAGTATAAAATGTGACAAAAGAATATGAGGATGATGCCCGCAGGTAATTCATTATCTTTTTAATTATGTGTTTATACTCTTCTCCCCACAGGCAGAATGATTATGGACAAATTGGCAGTGGTTCTAATGAGAATGTGATCGTCCCTCGCTTTGTGGAGTGTGTGGACCGTGTGTCAAAGGTCACCTGTGGGGCAAACCACAGTCTTGCACTGACAGGTACAGTGATGCACTGTGCAGTGCGATTTTGAATGCGCGATACATTCAGAATGTATTGTTGGATAGATAATGTGTAAATTTGTAAACGTCCCCATGTTATATATTCCCTGTACCACCTTACCTTTTTTCCTTAATGTGCTCCCGCATACAAGAAACAAATCCTATCATTGACCCTTCACCTATTATGCTTTATACCTGTAAGATTTATTTCCTGCAATCCACCAGTGGAAAGAGTTGACGTCACTAGGTTTGAGCTGTCATTGTGTGCTTCAAAGTTCACCTATTTTACTCAATTTTATGCGAATATCAGTGCCCCCAAGCCCTCGATCGGCACATCACCTGAGAGAGAGACAAGGAAGGAGAGAGAGAGAGTGAGAGAGAATATGGCCCTGGCTCCTGATCCATAACAGTCATTGCCTGTTACATACATTTCAGAATTCATTCAGGCTATGAAGATAATCGAGGTAGTCGACAGTTTCCCCTGCAGCCCAATGGATTTATGATAGCACTGTCAAGAAAATGAGGCGAAATGACACAGTAGCTGACTTTAGCTGCAAATAATGTGATAGGCCGTACAGTGGTGCAGCAGCAGCTGCTGTCATTGCAGGTAATAGGCTATAAAGAAGCCTGATAGCAATACCTGTCATTTCTTAATGGCTGACTTCACTGAAGAGC
This sequence comes from Scomberomorus guttatus, assembly GCA_038419695.1. Lineage (NCBI taxonomy): Eukaryota > Metazoa > Chordata > Actinopteri > Scombriformes > Scombridae > Scomberomorus > Scomberomorus guttatus. The sequence goes on along the minus strand of CM076450.1, from coordinate 14,914,615 downwards.
TTTTGTGGCCTTTAACATGAAGATAATAGAAGATACAACAAATTTTACAGCTTTTGCGTTGCATCCATAATTTATCACCAGAGGCCCCATGCAGCAGCAGCACAACAAGGACAACATGCTCCTAGAGGTGTGCTGGAGAGAGATGCAAGATGAGCTGCAGGGGGTTAGAGGCTTCTGCTATACTTTGAAATTAATTGAGGAAGTGCACAGGGTCCAAAACATCTTCGATAGTTGACGTGATATGTCATATGTTACATCACATAATACCTTTGATTATAACAGTATTTTTTTCTTTCAGAAATAATCTGTTGATAACATTGATTACTTACTTACTCAAATTAGGCATTTTATTAATTCACTGACTCATGGCACGCAGGTGATGGGAGGTTGTTTCAGTGGGGCTGCGGACGGGCATGTGGAAACACACAGAAGAACATCCTGTTCCCAGAAGAAGTGACCCTACCAAGTTCACCAGTGAAAGACATTGCCGGGGGATGTTGGCATAGCCTGCTTCTAACAGGTTAGTCTCCGGTTGTGTCTGAAACCTATTAGTGAAACACAGTGTAATTTAGGAACATACTCCATTCACTAAATCCAGCAGTACCTTCTGCACTGTGTCTTTGTGTGTTTTTCTGTTCAGTCTATATGCAGACATAGAGTACATGCCTGCATGTATACCCCGACATGTCCACGACCTTAGCATAAAGTATGCATAAATCCTCGGTGTGTGTCTTGGCCCTCACACAGACGTGTGAGTGTATGCTTTTATCTGTGGTGTCCATCTATCCACATCATTCATTAAGAGCTCTCCCAGGGCTAGTGCGGCTACATAAACACAGAGGTTGAGGCCACGGCTGCTCTTTCACCTCACTGCTGAGAACTTCAAAGTCACTTCTCCTTACACAGCAGATGAATGCTCCCTGTCTGCGTGGCTGATATATGGGCCCCAGTTGCTGTCTTCTTACTGTAGTGTGGCTGCGACTGAGGCCCCATCATGGAGCCAGAGCTGAGCCATTTGTTAGTCTTAGCTGTATCTCCAAGACCTGGCTTTAATACTGAAGGGAGGACATTAATCCTTTTAATACAACACTTTGTAGAATCGTTTTCCTGTGTTGCTAATGCCGTCTATTATTAACCCCATTAAAAGTGTAATACAATTTAAGTAGAGTGCTAAAAGTAGATCATTTGTTGCTCTGTTCTGTTAGAATTAATTCTCAATTTATGATCTAAATGATTAAACTATATGAGTAACAGCACTAAATGAGATTCTTAAATGGCCAGACATACATTTACACATTAATACAAACATTTACGAGCACACATTCACACAGACATGTCCAAGTGTACAGACACACACGCAGAGCTGCTGCTGTATTGCATTTGCTCTCCTAAATCCCGTAAATGTCCCCAGTTTGATCCCTTGCTCCATTCTGTCATGAGGGAACAGAAATATCCATCTCCAATCAGGTTTTAATGAATAGCCTGATGAGTGTCGGGCAGAACTGAATTACCAGATAGATTTGAAGAGCGTGAGTGTGTGTGCTCTGTATGTGTGTGGAGGATGGGTGGGGGGGTGGTTAGAGGGTCAGTAGAACAGGATACATGTAGAAATTAATTCTCTCCAAGTTCAAAAAAGAAATTGGCTAATTCTGTCATATGAGCCTCATGGAATCGCCTTTTCTATCTATCTGGTATGACTTTTCATTTATTAGGGTCAAACTGCATAGGGATGCACAAGGGATAGAAAAGAGGGGTTGGGGGAGCAAGTCGGAGTGATGAAGGGCGAGATTTGAAAATTGGAGAGAAAGAAGGCAAGAGAGTAGAAAAATGATAGAGAGACGGAAAAGATGGAGCAAAAAGAGAGCAAGAGAGTCAGTGGTATGAGAGACAGCTTGCCTGGGCAGGAGCATATTGAGGGCAGCAGGTGGAAGAGTGGCACAGTTAATTAAAACGCCTGTCTTAATGTCTCAGCCCGTCACTCCAGGGAGAGAGAGAGAGAGAGACACAGAGAGAGAGAGAAAGAGAGAGAGTTGCCAGGCTCGAGCTGGGATGCACCCAACCAGCCATCCAGCCAACCCACCAGGCCAAATGTCAGACAAGCCCTGACATTATGCCCTTCACCCCCCTTCATTCTGCGCAACACACACATACAGTACACAGACACACACACACACACACGTGCACAAACATACACACAATGTCCAAACCCCACCCACTATTTCTTTTTTCTTATCCACGTACCCATACGCCTATCCAAACGGCTACCCTCTCTAATCTGATTCAGACCTCCTAAAAAAAAAGAAAAAAAAAAAGCCCCTTCTCTAAAAAAAGAACAAAAACACACTTCTGATGTTACTGTTTTGCTCAGCAGCATCTGTAGCATGCCTCTAGACTTCCAGCCTTGCAGCGTAATCTGTCTGCTTTTAATAATTCATAGAAAGCACAGCCTGTGCACTATGTACTGAATGCTGAGGGTAATGGGGATGTTGTGATATTTCTATCATGGCCTGTCTGGAACAGCGAGCGAATCAAACCAGTAAAGATCTGATAAGCAGTCTGTTCAGTGTCATAACAGCATTGGCTGTCATCACTGCCTTAGGTGGACCTTAACAAATCCATTCCGCTCTGTATGCTACAATCTAGCAAGTGGTGATACATAGAGGAGATTCTCCGCTACGTTGTCACAAAGTTTCAAGTCACACCAAATCATTGATTGATGGTGTTGGACAAAGCCACGGGCACACGTGAGCCCACTCCATGACGCACTATCTCAAGGTAATTTTTGACAATCCTAAGAACGCCACTCTTCTGTACTATACTCAGTTCATAGTGTGAACAAAGATGTGTTTCATTAGACATGAAGAAAAAAATGTTAAAAAGGAAGGGGTACAAAAGAAGAGTGAGCCTCCATCCATGTGTGAGGCGGGTCTACATTTGTACGGCGTGTTGTTTGACTAATGTTTTATCAGGCTTTGCTGTATCACCGTGGATTGCTTTGTCAATAACCAGCCCGGTGCCTCAGTGAGCAAGAATCTGAGATTGTCAGACTGAGTGACAGGCTAGAGATGGCAGATAATTCAAAGAAATTGGAAGTGTGAAATCTTTAAGGGCCACTTCTTAACACAGCAAATGCCAGGGTATCTTTCCATCAGCTGCTGCTCTCACAAGCCACCACATTGTTAATGGTGGCCTGTCTGTCCATCAAGACCGCTTCAGGAGGGATTTAGACCTGTTTGGCGCCTTATCTCTCTGACTGCCTCCCACTAACCTGACCACTGCACAGGCCTTGACTGGTGTGAGTGTGTGTGTGTGTTCCATTTGGCCAATGATGGTCATGAATCTACCTCCAGAGCGATATATATTTTTTCTTTTCATTCGCTTATTTATAGATATTGATTTATTTAATTATCTGTCTGACAGTGTATTGGTATATCTATCCACTGTTACACAATCAGGAGCCACATGTAATGGTGCTTGTAGCACTTGTTAAATTAGCTGTCAACACTACTGATTGACCTCATATTGTAGCAGTGAAACCTCTTTTTCCTTGTGAGTGTATGTCTTATGTCAGATTTAGTCTTTCTAGATGGATGCAGGAAAGCCAGTGTCAGCTTTCAGGTTTGTGCAAAAACATTGCTGTGATGAAGTACCTCAAAGTGTCAGTCAAAGAAAGGGGATAAATGTTTCCATATGAGTCACATCTTAACATGAGAAAAAAGTTTTTAGTTCTGCACCTCATTGAATATTAATAGATTAAAATATAAAACATTTGAGGTAATTTGTTAACAGCATTTATTACTACATTTAATATTTCAGTTTTATTTCCTTTATCTCAGTAATGGTTAACATTAAAACATTATTAATTCATAATAATGTGTCCACAGTGCAAAATGCACTCTGGTTCACTCATGTCCACTCAAACATGCCAAATAAAGATTTTCCCAAAAGTGTGAAAGGAAGCAATGGAATCAATGTCTTCTATGAATATACATTTCATTAATAAGTTGAGATCTGGGGCATTTGAATGCCCAAAATTAACCTAAAAGTAATTTGAAATATAAGTTAATTATTAGTTTGATAATGAGGTTTATGATTAAGAAGTTAATAAAAGAAACAAAAAGTCCTTTTGTGCTAGAAAATAAAACTGAGAATTCACAAAGGATTACAAAAAAAAACCTGGTGTGTGTGTGCATGTTCATGATCACCAGAACTGCCACTGCTCCACATTACAATTTTGAATAGCGACGTCCTGACCCAGCTCTCCTCTCTCTTTTTCCTTCATTCACTCACCAACTCTCTACACCGACACATACTCTCACAGTCACTCAGGGAGCACAGCTAAGGGTAAGAAGTATAGAAGAAAGGCAGAAGAGGACAGCGAAAGATGAGAAGGAGAGACAACAAGGCAAAAAATAGATCCTCCACATCTGCTAATCCAAAAAGAGCTTACACCCTGTCCTCTGTTTGTGTGTACAGAGAAATAATGAGAAAAAATAGACAGAGAAGGGGGAGGGGGGGCAACAGAGAAGGACCCTGAGAGAGGAAAAGAAATAAACAAAGAGGAAAAGAAAGAAATATGTCCCCTATTTTTCCCTTGTAATGGTCTCAATTCCCTGCCAGAGCTCCCTGTCACAGGGAGGTAGTTCCCAGGCCGACATATCTCAAGCTGTTCAAACATCCATTAGGATGTTTTGTTTCTTACCCACTACAAATACAGCAAGACAAGACAGAAACGGGCAGATGATGAGAGGGAAATTGAGGAAGAAAGAAAAGAGACAGAAAGACGACAAGAAGAGAGAGGAGGAAGAGGGGAGCAAGTTGATGGGAACAGCAGAGAGAGGAGAAGAGGAAATTTATCAAGAAACTCGTGTGATATTTAATGATCCTTGTATGTGGAGAGGGAAGACCACACCAGCTCGTTCTCCTCCGCCAAATACCGATCCCCTAACTTAATTTCCTGCTCAATTGCTGTTCTATAGTGCATAGTACAGTGATACAGGCTGGTAATATAGAAAACAGATTGCCTGTGCGGCGGAGTGGATAAGGCTGAGGCTTGTGCTGCTGGAGACCTGCAGTCTCCAGGGGGGTCTTGTCGGTGGGCTTCACAAAACCAACAAAGCCCATCTTTCCCTGCGACTGGCAGCAGCTGGCAGGTAGATCTTGAAGCACTGGAGGTGGGGAAGTGGATCTGTGGGTGTGGTGTGGTGTGTGTGTGTGTGTGTGTAAGTGTGTGTTTCTCTGCAGTGTGTGTATGCGGCGCAGAGAGTCTTGCCATTCTTTGTAGTGGAGAGTTCCACAGTCTTCCATCTTGTGTTTGCTCATGTGCTATGACTCCAGTCGACTCAAAAATGTAGGCCTGCACGGGCAGCAACCGTCAATCAGTGCACAGAACAGTGTGCAACTGCAGCTACAGTGTTTTCCCAGACACACACCCACACACGCACGCTTTCCATCAGGAATACATACATACATACATACTGTACACCTGCCTGTTACTGTCTGAAATAATTCAACAAGTCTGATTAGAATTTCATGCTCATTTTTTCCTTGTATTGTAACATACGCCAGTATATTTGCTAACTCTTGTTTTGACATGCATTGTGGTCTTCATGAAATTCAGTAGCATGCAAAAAACACACATTTTGCATATTGAGTTCACATATAGTACAACTCTTTTGTCAGCTGCCAATGAGAATGACCTAGTGTTGTAAAAGTAGGTTTTTCAGATTGGATGCTCTGTTAAGTACAAAGTATTAGTATAGAAAAACTTTTATTTTTACTTCACCATGTTGGCAATTGATATCACGCAGTGATCTAACATAGGTGTTCTTACTTTTGCTCTTGTAAGTAAATGTTTCTTGGGAAAAAATACTCTAAATTTCCTCACTTCTTCTAGCACATAATTTATTTTAACAGCAATATGTTTAGAATAAATGGGAAAAAAATGTGGGCAGTTGGTGTATGAGTAAAAAGAAAAAAAAGGATTGAGTGTGACTAATTCACTTGAGTGAATGATATACTGCTAAGTATGGACACACCTTCCCATTCGCTTGAATGGGAAAGTCTGTCCAAACTTTTGACTGGTACTGTACATAAAGTATTTATGTGTTATACTGATGCTGTTTTGCTGCTTTTCACAAAGTAGGCCAGTATAGTGCAGTCTTATCATGTCTACCTAGAGAACTGATGTTACTTGTATCCCTGTTTTTTCAGAGTTGTTATTTCATGCAGGAAGTGTCACTAACCTAGATGCCACTGGGTTTGCGCTAATGTTAGCAGTTTGAACCTCCTCTGACCTCTCAAAGTGACAGGGTTTTGTTGCATAACAACCTTGTGTAATGAACTTCCTCCCAGGAGATGTCATTAAGGACGGGAATGTTTGTCTTCCGCTCGCACCAAAATGAATATTCAGCTATTATCACTGCACAGCATTCAGATCTGATATGAGTATTGGGTTTCAGCTTGTACAGAAGAGGGACAGAAACCCATTCCAGATGGGTTTTATTTACTGTCTCTGTGTCTCTCTGATCAGCCACTGGTTTTCTTAATTTATCACGTCTGACCGGCATGAAGACAGAAGGTCGTTCCTCCGTCTTTCTAGACATAGTTTTATCTGGCATACATCATTCAGACTCCCTCCCTAGTCTGTCTCTTACCAAGATTTACATATTTGTTTTAACTAATGTCCTGTTGTAGGCCACTAAAGATCTGTAATAACACTGCTAGGGTTTCTGCAAGGCGACCACGCCAAGAACCACAGAGACGTGGATGGGATAGAGTTGTCAGAAGGTTTTCCATCACACAGAGGGATCACATTTGAGCAAAGGTTTTTCTTGATAAATGAACCCAATTGGTCAGCTTATCAGCTGGATCAACACTGTATGCTTTGCATGGCTCGTCTACGTTTCCCATGTAAGAGGCCATGTAGAGGGAGACTGCACTGTGTATGTGTGTGATATGTGAGAAAGAGAAGGAGAGACAAAGACACAGAGGTAGAGAAGGAGGAAATATGTCACGATGATTATTTAAATTCCCTTGTTTATTGAAAATGACTGAATCCAGGGTCCTTTACATTTCAAAAATATAAACAAGAAAAGGAAAGAAGGGAAGGAGCTCTCTGTCCTCGTGGGTGGACGGCATACACCGCCTGATGCCTTGATTACTAATTACCCTCTGAGTATCATCATACTAATAGTAAATATAACTACAGGAAGTAATGACTTCTGCTTCAAATTATGTGGATGTTTACACTACTTGTCAGCTGAGCAATATATTTCTGATCAAAGATAAACTGTACGAAAGAAAAATAGAAGTAGCATTAGTGTAACAGTGGGAAAGAGGAAATGGGGTCCCGGCAGACTTGATGTACCTTGTAAAGCAACCACCCCCCCCCTCCACTCCCCCTGCACTGAAGGAGTCACTGCCAAGATGGCTGCTTGAGCTCCAGGCCTGCAGGGCTTGACCCTGCACATGTTGCCAGACATCATTTCTCTAAATCCAACCTCAAAATGAATCTTCAGACCCTGGCATAATCCCTCATCCTCTCCTCCTGTCCTCCTCCAAACATCTCTCTCTGTCTCACTGTTTTACTTCTCTTTTATTTTCCCAGTGCGGGCCATGGGGAGGATGGTGAGGGTGCCTCATCTTTCAAATTCCTGTAAGTTTAAGATGGTAAGAGTTGTTTTGGAGGAGGAGTGTTTCATGGAGCTGTGTGTCAAGGGCTCCTCCCTACAGGTTTATCGTGTTGGCACCCATGGATGATTTTTGGGGTTGTCGTGGGTTGTCCTCCCCTGAGTCTGGACCTCTCAAACACAGTGGCATGAATCCTTGGCAGTTACTGCACAAATAGAGCTATTAACATAGAACGTCAAGTTTAATTGCAGGGCTTATAGTGAGTTTTTTTCTGTACTGCTGAACTATGCTATAAATGAAGCAAGACATGACCACATCATCTTTTATTTAATGGAAAGGTATGACGAAATTTGACAGAACAAAAGAATTTTGTAAGCTGCACTGAAATTAAATGAAAGGTAATAGATTATTTTTCAAGCGGATTGGCACATCTAAAAAAAAATGTAAAGCCATGTTTTATTTAGCTGAAGCAGTTTAATGTTTGCATATCTTAAAGCCAAATATGGGATCAACTGTGTCCAACTTTAATTGCATGTGTTGAATATATAGCTTATGAGTTTAGAAAGTCATTTCACTTGACAAGTCTCCATAATAACCACTGATTTATTGTCTTAGAAAAGTGGAATAATAAGTTTTCCATGTTAGGCCAATCAATGAGAGCTTTTATTGGATTTTTCCACTCCTCTAATAACTTTGCATTATTTTGGTTTCACAGCACAGCACTGTATATACAGTACTTTTAAGTTCTTTTCGTGGTCTTCATTTTCCATCGTTCATAAGGCAAACAAAAAATATTTTCCATTCCTGCTAGTCACATTATAATGCCTGATCTCTGGGCCGGGGCAGGCCAGGCCAGCGTTAACTACTGTAGCTTGGACATATGAGTGTTAGACAGAGTTTTTCTCTTTCCTCATGGTAGAAGTAATCTGTTGTTCTCTTTCTTTTTCCCTTAAAAACTATTTTTTCCCTTTTCTATTTTCCCTAGTCAGTGTTGTGTACTCACGAGGAGAGGTTTAAAATTAAAGGCTGAACTTCAACCACTAGAGGTTATGCTTATTCTTTTTTTTTTTTTTCTCCAAGTTTTCCCCCCTTCTTTCTTCACCACTGAGTCGAACCACCCACTAAGTCTAAGGTCACTAGCTAGCCAAGGCGAAGGCTGTTCAGCAGGGCTGCAGCAAACTTGGCAAAGTCGTTGTAAGACTCCCTGCTGCTCCATGGGACATACCAGCTCCTTTGCCAAGTCAAATAACACATTTAGTGAATTGAAAGTAAGATTTAAGTGGGGCAGCACAATGCAGCCAACCCTCTCATCTCTGAGCCGGTCCTTCTCTTTGTGTGCTAGAGTGTGAAAACTGCTCTTGTTCTCAGGGACTTAATGTTTTTTTCCTTGCTGATTATTTGGAAACAGGTCAGTCGGGTGTGGAGGCTAAAACTCCACCCACCGAGTTTTTATCGAACTCATTGCTTCATCAAAATGATTTCTACTCACCTCTCTCTGTTTCTTTACCTCTCCCCCTCTTTTTTTAAAAATTTTTTATCAGGCATTCTTTTCTCCTCCCTGTGTAAGAACATTTTTCAAAGAATTCAGTGGCTAAGTTCATGCCCTTGTAGTGATTTGATTTGATTCCCCTCTCTTTTTTTATCCTTCTTTTCAAAGTATAATTTTACTGAGAATGACACTTTTCACCTCTTATTTTTTTGTTTATTTAACATGCAAATACAAAACCTCATTTTTTGGTTATACTATTTTTCTGTTATTCACTAACAGTAGCGTTAAAACAACATGAGGACAGAAAAATCTTTCTACTTGCCTATGTGAATTCTGTGTTGGACTAATGTATCTATTACATGACTACATAATTGAAATATATTTAACTCCAGGACTACACTTATAACTACACACTTTGGGAAAGACGATACTATAAATGTGCACAACAGGGGTGTATTGAATTTAAACTTTTGGTAATGAGTAGAATAATGTCTTCTCCACAGATACAATCTCCATTCAAAGGTTTTAGGCATTCGTTTTATTCATAGATTTGGGTGGCTGTTTGGTTTTTGAAGATACACAAACAGAAGTGTGAAAATTTGAAATTCACTCACCAAGGAACGTACCTCTCTTCTATTAGGGGTGGGGGGAAAAAATCAATTTCTTAGATGCATCGCGATGCGGATGTGGACAATTCTGCATCGATTCACAAATGTCAAAAATCGATTTTCTAAATGTTAGTTAATATGAAAAGGCGGAACTCAACTTCCAGGGCAGTGCAGCACCCGGACAGTCTACAGTGTGCACATGTTAGTTATCTTGTAATTAATCTTGACAAAAGGCAGCGGTTGCAAGTATGCTTTTTATTTAATGTCTAAATAATTACTATTGTGAGACAAACGTGAAGTATATTGTGAACTTTCTACGCTGTCATGGAGCAGCGAAATCCAGCAGTAACAAATGAGAGCAGCTGACCAACACTGCGGCATTAAACAGCTTAAACTATCTCTGGGGTGAAGAAAATAACTCGATGCTCAGTCTGTTTCACCTCAAAAACCCTGCAGCCACTCAGCGTCTTGGAAATCAATGGCTTTCCCCGGAGCTAACAGCACAACAGAGAGGCTGCTCTCCACTGCTGGAGACGTAACGTTAATAACAACACAGCGGAGCACTCTGCCTCCCACTCATTTTGTTATTCTCATACAGGCAGGAGACTGTATGCTTTCAAATGAATTAATTCATTAATTAATGCAGTTAACTTTTTAAAATAAAAAGGCTGCGGACCATATATTTTAATTGCCAGTTATGTTTCATATTGTATTTCAGTGGAATAGGGACACCAGTGAAGGGTTTGGCACACAGTATAATGGAGGCTGGAGCAAGAGACTGAAAATAGTGCCCCCTTTTCTATTCACTAAGTCAAGAATCGGTTTTGAATCGGGAATCGATTCAGAATCGAAATGGACACCAAAGAATCAGAATCAAATCGAATCATGAGATTCCCAAAGATTCCCACCCCTATCGTCTATACTTCTCTTCTCTCTCTCTCTCTCTGACATGTATGATGCTTATGAAAAGCAAGACTGGTTGACACACCAGTTGTCTTCAGGCAGACATCCTAAAAAGAGCAAGATGGGTTTAATGTTAATCCATGACTGACACAAGCACAGAATTCACTAATTAAACTGATACATTTCTGCAAACCAGGGTTTCTCAGCAAACAGCATTTATTGTAGGTTAAACACATAATGCATAATAAAATATATATCTATTATCTAAAGTATTTAAAGATACTGAGATCTTAAATGTACCAAATGCTGACAACAAAAGAGAAAATTGTCAGGAACTACAGCTGAATTTAATGTATCATAGAACTAGATTTTTAAATTTCTTAGTTTCAAATTCTCATCTTTGAAGAAAATGAATTATGCACATGAAGTGAAAGTAAATTAATGTGTCTGAGCCTGCACTATGTTGGTTTTTCACAGATATATTCTTTATATGCGTAGTATGCTAATATAATACAATTGTACATAATACATAAAAATGCATTTGAGGTAATTTAGGAACAGCGTGATCTTTGTAGCTGATCATCTGACATACAGTCATGTGCTTCTGCAGCAGTGCAGCACATCACAGATGACCAGGCGGTGGTGCACAGAATGTATTAACTTCACAGTAAGTTGCTAACTAGGTTGTAAAATGCATTTCTAGAAAAGAATAATAAACAAGTGTCCTAAAACTTTCCTTTTTTTGAGCATTATCCTCACAATGTCACTGTTATGGCAGTCATGGTTGTCACACATGCTAGATACCATGGCAACTCAGTGGCCACAACAGTACAGTCAGTGAATGAGTGGAAGCATATTTTCTCATTCACTCTGCAGTTTAGCAGCAGATGGTGTATTAAGTCTGAGGGCCCTATTTTCCTACTGGCGCAAAGCCAGTGGAAGGACAAGCGCAATTTTTATGCATTTTTTTCTCGGGTGCTAGGTTATTATTTGCGTCTGCGCCTGTTTGGTAATTTCTTGGCTCTAAATGAATGTGTTTGTGCCGAGGTGGGAGAAGAGGCGCAGCTGAGACTGTTTATGCTGATTGGCTGGTGTGCTGAAATTTTGGTGCTATATTTTATTCCACTTGCTTTTTTTTTCATAGCATACATCGCATATTTTTTCAGGAATTTAGTTCTTGTGGTAAGTTTCAAGTTGGGTCAATGGTTAACATTGTCACCTCACATGTTTTGTGTAGGTTTTCTCTAGAGATGCACCGATTGCAATTTTCTTGGCCGATTTTTAGAAAAAATCTGACCTGCTGATTCCAATTTTTGGCTGATTCCAATTTTCTTTCTGTGTAAGAATTTAATTAGAGTAAGATTTTCTTTCTTTCTTTATATATTTTCTTTTCTTTATAAGAACTATAATTGACAGAGTACACAAACATTTCTGTAACTTTTCTTTAATGGAAATTTGAAATTTAATTGTATGTTCATATAAAACATTAACTATTTAAATAATAAAACAAGTGCACTGGGTTACAGGACCTTCTCTCACTCTCACTCAATCAAATCTCAAAATAAAAAAGTGCACCAGGGTGATGTTTTATTTTAAATGTCTGATAAAGTTAGTTGCTCTAAATGTTTTCAAGGTTGTTCCTCCACAGCTTATTTTGGATTTACAGGTATTACAAATTGCGAGCTTTGTGTCTTCATTCAAGCTGAAGAACTTCCTGCGTGCGTGCGTGTGTACTGTCTTTACCGTTGTGTGCGTGACGTACATGTGTGTGTGTGGCTGTACTGTCTATGGCGCTGTGTGCACGACATGAACCATCGTGCATAAATTTGACTGGCAAAAAATCTGATATATGAGAATGATTGGCCAGTTTTGATCGATGCATCTCTAGTTTTCTCCAAATACCCTGTTTGTCTTTAAGTCCAAAGGCATGCATATTTGACTCTAAAGGTATGAAGTACTATAGCTAGAGCCTCATACAAACATTATTCTTTGGTGAAAATGACAGGAAAACAAAGTAACCCTTGTTGTTAATTTAGTTTAAAGGAGACCTATTATGCTCATTTTGAGCTCTAAATTTTTATTTTTGGACTTCACTAGAGTAGCTTTGCATGATTCCCAGATCAAAAATCTCCTAATTTATCTTATACTGGCCCTTTATGCAGCCCCTCAGTTCAGCCTCTGTCTCTAACAGGCAGTCTTAGCTCCTGTCTCGTTAAGGCCCCCCTCCCGATGAGCCCACTCTGCTCTGATTGGCCAGCTTTCTGGAAGCCTGCTGAGGGGCAGCTGTATCAGAGTCGTGTTAAGTTACCGCCGATTCAAACCCAACATTTCCTGCTTTGCTGCTTCAAATTAAAAGCTTTTAAATTACTAAATAATGGGAGGCTTTTATTGTGAAGAATGTGCAGGTAAATGAAACATGTTCCTCACCGAATTAGCAGAGCTTCGTTAGTGGCGCTAAAAACCAGTGGACACAACAACATATGGAGATATTTGGAGCTCTTTGTTCAGCGGATCAGTTAGAAATAATACAGGGAGGAATAATACAAGCAGAAACAGCCACAGTGATGATGATGTTTGATGAAGAGCTGCATTTTGCACCTGGGGTAGGAAAGTTAGGGTAAAGATGGATTGATGAATAGAATCCACTGCAACAGAAGTTGTACTCTATGTGGCCTGTGAGGCATGTTTCTCAAAAACAGTTATGATTTGATTACACCCTGCTTACTGTGGGTGGACATGACTAGTTTGTAAACACGCCATTTATCTGTCATCATTCATTATGCAATTGCATTGATCACATCTGTTGTATCTATCAAAGTCATTTAACTATAGTGGATTCCTCTGTGAGACAGAGTCTTTGTGACTGAGTCCTATCATGCCCACTAGCCAATCAACATCTTAGTACTTTTGTGGTGATGTCAGTTCAAAAAACAATCAGCCTCAACAAGGGCTATGAGTGTATAATGTCTATAATGCTGTTGAGGAGTGCTGTATGCACGCTGTCACTGTATGGCAATAGTATAGGAACTACTACCCAGTGTGGTCAGGCATAGCAAATTGGGGCCATAGGCCAGAGTACTGTTGTAACACATTAGCTGCTGCCCCAAAGAGGTCATTCTCAGCTGTGTTAACTGGATGTGTTTGAGAGGTGAGGTGCTTTGTGTGCGGTTGCACCTCGCTGCATGAGTCTGTACAGGCTAAATAGTAGGATAGAAACCAGTGACAGTTCTTGACCTCCCTTGGGTTTACATCCAGTACAACCACAGTTCAGGGTTCACTTGCTGGTCTGTGCTAGACCCAGAGGAAAAAACAGCTGTAGGCATGTTCTGCCGGACAGACAAAGGGGAAGATTTAGAGATGGCGAGTAGATGAAACATAAACCAGAAAAGAACAAAATTGTCCACCATCCAAAGAATTTTTTTGCATGTTGGCTATTTGGTCCTGTTCATTGTACCTCCAAGGGATGGGGCGGTTTTATTACACCAAATACAACTGTAAACATAATGGTTTAGAGTATTCTTGTAGTAGAAAAAAGTCTTATGTACTCTCTCTCAAGGATAATTACCAGCATTTTATGTTCAGTGTAGATTTTAAGTGTTGAATTTAAATGTTAGTGTATCCGCTTCCCTCAACCTGCATTGTCAATATCTGTATCATGGGTCTTTTTCCCAAAATTTAGTTTAACAACAGCTAGGTTTTCACAGTACAGTATCACCATATACAGCTAGTTTCTGAAAACAGGGAATGTCTATGATAGTGATTGTGCCCTTTAAATAGAGGGAAATATCCGTTGTATCTGCAGTGTATCACAATGTAACATGGCTATTTGTTGTTGTGCTACAACTCTCAAACTAATGTATGACGGTAAGTCAGGTAATGAGCTTTTGCTCTTTGAGTTTGAGGAGCTGACATACAATATGATACATACATATTTTCCTTAAACTCTACTGGAGCAGCAATTTTATTTAGCTGCAATTTTTGCAGCGGCATAGACACAGAGAGGTGGGAAATTAGTACACTTCGGGGTGCCAAGAAAGTTGAAAGATAAGAATAGAAGAAGAAATAAATGAAGGGTAGAAAGAGAGAGAAAAGGAGAGTGTCAGGATGGAAAGGGTTTGTGGAGAGGAGGTAAAGGATTGAGGGATCGGAAGGGCAGGCAGAATCAGCAGGCAGTACTCAGAGTCCAGCTGGTCCCCGGCTCCCAGGGTCTACTTAAAGGACCTTGTTCTCTGTTGCTCCCTCAGATACACACACACTCACATGGTAACACACTCCACCACTGCTCATTGTCTGGCTCCAGTCTCTCTTTAGCCTCACTCCCCACATCATCTCCACCCACCTTCCCCTTCTTTACTTTTGCTGTATCTGTCATTTTCACCCCCTCTCCATTTTTGATTTAGTGGCCGATAATGATGAATTTCTCTCAGCCATATAGGAGTTGGGAATAAAAGTTTGCTCAGCAAAGTTTTGAAAGTAAAGTGAAAAGAGTGCTGCTCATGATATTAGTGAAAGTTCAACATGATACTCCATAAGACAAAACCATTTTCCCTCATTTAACATCTTTTATGTCTTTTGCAAAATAAGCTTTTTAAGGAAACCTACTGTTGTATTTCTTTCATTTCTTTGGTCATTTTTCCATCACTCTGCAATTTTAGATAACCCATAAGCCATCTCACGTTCCCTGGCTTTGCGGTTATGATTTTAGCAGAGGTTCTTTTAATTGAAAGGTCACTGTCTATTGTCCCTAGCAGAAGGTAAAAATAATAAGCTTGGAGTCACGTTAAGTGGTTAAAGCAATATAAAATTCTGCAATGTTGTTCTATGCCTTGATTCAGACGGTTGTGTTCTGGAAATTCTCAACCATTCATTAAAAATATATCTAAAAATGTGCACAACCCCTATGTATTACACAGGAGGCATCTTTAACCAACAGTATGTTTCACCACGTATTTAAATGTTGGTGATGTAGATACCTGCTCATCATTGCATGATGGTAACTGTTTTACATCAGCCAACTCAGGTGGAACAGCTTTATAATGTATGTACAAACACACAAAATGTACAACTGTACATTTAAAAGTATGTACAGTTAATACAGACCTTAACCTCATTACTCAGTAAAAGTTCAAATTTAATTCAGACCAGTGGAGATTAAAGAATAATGATTTGAGCTATTATTTGGAATCTACTGTATGTGTAGACCAGGGATGATTTGCAATATAGCCCTATACTGAAGATACAAAACACCATCTCCCCATCATATAAATACAAGCTACAACAGGGTTGAGATTTGAAACACCTGGTTAATTGGCCTAAAGCTCGTACGTACAGTAATTCAATTCCAAAGCCTCTATTGGTCCTCCTCTTGCTTTTCTCCTCTCTCTTCCTCTTAACCTCGCTCTCTCTCTCTCTCTCTAGGATTATGTGCAGGTTACAGAGCTAGCACAGTGTGGATTAGCAGGGTCGTTCCTCCATGCTTGGTGCCTCTCCTAATGTGATTATGCATCATCAGGCTTGTTTACTGTTAGCTGGTTCATTGTTGAGACCTGACAAAAGTTCAGCCCCCTTCAGCCCACTTACTGGTGCCTACGCCCACACACTCATACAGTACTTAAGCTGTCAACCTCCTTGCTCATCCTCTGACAAACAAACAAACAAACTACACCTAATATCCACATCAACAAACTATAGCAAAAGCCCCAAATTTTTAGTGCTGCAGTACATGTTTTTCTCTTACAATACTGAAATCCCATGTATCAGTAGTTGTGTGAAATACCTAATAATGAAATAATGATCTGAACTGTTACAAAAGGAGCTATCTTTCATCAGAGGGATGCCATTAGATCTCTAGCGCACTAGAGATCAGGTGTCTGTATGTGTTCCCTTCAGCTAGAGTCCACTATAACCATCTTTAAGCATCAAGCACCGCCTTTCATTAGCCTAATGAAGCCATCAAGACAGCCTGTTTGTACAGAGCACGGCCTAGCTCTGCCAGACTTCCCAGCTATGCACTCCATCAGTGGTGAATGAGCTTCTGTGTGGCCTGAGGGGGGTGTGACTTAGACTTGGTGTGTCATTAGCCATTGATGTTATTGGCTCATTATCTCCCAATTAGGCTGCTATCAGAGCTAGCTGGCGTTTTCATTACAACGTAGACCTCCACGATCTAACAAAGACCAATGCTGCTGATTAAAGATGGTTTCAGCAATAACATGTAGTGCGAGGTCTTTGAACTCTCGGTGATAAAGTTAGAGCGGAGGTGATGGAACACAATGAAGCTGATTAGAGAGGGCATGTCTCTTATTGTGCCACTTACTGAGGTTAAGGCAGAGTAATACTGATTAATGTGTTCTTGGTAGCACGTTTTGTTAATAATGTACAGTCAATTATGAAACAGAATAATTGAGGATGGTAACAATCAAGCTTTCAAAAATACAATGGACATCAAATTTGATTTTATCTTAAGTCTATTTAAGTGTAAGCACCCAGTGGCTCTCCATCGACATTCACTGTGAACATGGATGCGTGCACACACTGTACCCATACAGTGTACGACCGCTGAAGGACGAGTAAAATCTGTGTGCGTGTGTGTTTGTGTGTGTGCGCTAAAGGACTAATCAGCTCTGTTAATCACCCAGGGTGGGTCAGCCTGTGCGGCAGGGACAAAAATCGCTTCTCCTCAGGTAAATCAGAACTAGGAAATAAAGTTCTGCAAATTAGAAGCCTAGAAAAAGATTATCGTCACCATGTTTGTCCTTCACTTTGACCATGGAATCAGTGCCAGCTGGGCAATACTTCTCCCTCATGTTGTATTACTTTTTTTAATTAATCTACCACAGGCTCCTTAGAGTGATGAGATACATTAGAGTTGTCTGTTAAATGCAATCAATTATCTAGCTTTGTTGCAACTGAATATGAGAGATAATTGACATGTCATTCTTACGTTATGAATGACTGCAAATGCATTTTGATTTAAATTTTGACACATTTTGAGAATCTTTAAGCCAATTAATCGAGGGAAGAAACGACATAATACAATAACTGGTAGCATGAATGTTGGTATATGTGTGTCTGTACTTGCCAGAGTGCCGCATTTCTGCCTGTTTACCCGTTAGAGAGGTTAGTTCCCTGATCCGTGAGAACTCTGTAAGTGTCTGCCTGGTGATTAACTCCACATCGCAGCACAACGTCTTCCCCCTCACTGCATAAATGGGCTTTAATTGAGGGAGCTGGCTCCTTAGCAGGGAACCTCTTTCAGTCTGTGTCGATTAAAACGTCATTTTACAGCCAAAAAAGAAACACGTTCCAAATCACTGCCCTTGAATTATTGTTCTGTAGCTCGAGGCTTGTATTTTAAAGTCACTGAATAATTGCAATCAGATTATTCTAATCAAGTGCTGGAACAGTAATTACAGGTTGCAGTCATTTAAGCTGCCCTGGAAGTCCCATACACACTGCTGGTGTGCATATTAAAAGTTTATGTCGTAGGAGATAAATTTAATGAAGAGGATTGTAATCTTTCAGCTACTTTTAGATAGGTTTCACACGTGTATGAGGAGAACACAATCTAAATCTCAGCAATAAGAGTAGCTATGCCAGTGACAGTTATTGTGGATATTTTTCGTACCCTGCGCCATTCTCCTCCTGCCCCCTCAGTCCCTTCAGTCAACCAAGCCTAGGCATTAGTACCAAACAGTTCTCCCAATAGGACTAGACGCGTTTCCTCCCACTCATCTCCCCCCACTGATAACCTCATCTGTGCCCAGGTCTGCATTTCATGTCAAGGCAAACGTTAGGTGACTTAGTGCTGTGCCAAGCTGTCAGAGAGGCATGAGAATTACAATCTGGAGGTCTGTGTGACAGTGGAACCGTCTCTCTTAATCCTGTTTACGCACATCCGCATCACCCTGTTCCAAAACCAAAACCTAAGTGTGTGTGTGTGTGTGTGTGTGTGTGTGTGTTTTTTGTCTGTGTGTGTGTGTGCGTGCATGCATGTGCATGCATATACGGTATGTGTGTCTGTTTTCATCGCTGTGTGAGTTTGTGTATGTCTTTGTGACTACAGTATGTCTGTGGCTCTGTGTGTGTGTGTGAGTCTTTCTATGTATTGTGTTGATGTGGAAGGTGGCGTACATGCTCTGAATGTATAATTCAATATGACTAATCATGGTGGTGGCTGCCAACCCAGCAGCACTGGCTGACAGACTGGGCCCAAAGCTAATTTGATAAGGTTACAATGCTCTTGAGCTGAGATTCAGATTCAGCAGCAGTAGCAGCGCAGCAGCAGTAGTACAGCATCTTGCGCAGCTACCTGAGATACAGTCCCAATTGACTACTTTGGGTTGTCGTCTACGCCCAGCCATTCCACACTTAATCCCTATTCAGATAGCTTGGCTGCATAGGAAACATCTCCCTCTGTCTCAGTCGCTAATCGCTAAAAGCGTAAAAAAGGGGGAGCTCAAAAGAGAAATGAAATTTAGCATGATAATAATCACCCACAAAACACAGTACCTGTGTCTTATGAAACACACTGGAGCTTACGGAAATCGATCACAATGGCATCGATCGCCATAACATGGAGCTTGGTGGTGTATTGCTTCAATGTATTGTGGTAAAACAGGTTGCATTTTAATCTCTTTACTAGCCGTGTATGAGTGTAATCCTCTAGCATGTCGGTAAAAAAAGTATCTGTTCGATTACAGTAGACAAACTGGTTAGAGGAGACTGCATTTGAGCCGTGTATGTAATTCACCATGTGAGATAAGAAGCTGGAAGTCAAACTTCATCTTTGCTACCTTTCTTAGCAGTGTGATATGTTCATCAAAGTTTATTTATTTTGTGTTAAATTGAGTACTTCATGTTAGTGGCTAAATCTGGAACACTTTGATAAACTGCCTTGTTTATGGTGTTTTATCTGTAGTAATATGCATCATATCGGTAGTGCACATCATTAATGAAATGTTGGTAGTATGATGTACAGTGATGCCAAGCTATTTTTAGTATTCAACAATTCAAAAATGAAGTTTTGTCGAGTTGGGGTGTTAACCTTAGCCAGCTGTGTTTCATTACATATTTATCTCCCTCAGTTTTTTAATGCCGTGATGGTATGTGACAACATTTTGTCTCAGAGATTTGAGTTTGTCGCCCCACTAGGGAGAGGATACAAACGGGGGCTTTAAGTAGGGCAAGTCGCCTGGGTAGATAACACTACTTTGGTCCAATTGGGTCTGGGGAGCAGCACAGTTTCTAAGGGCAGTGAGCAGAGCTTTTATACTCGTAGTCTTGTTAAAATGTCAATCAAGTTGACCAACAGGCATTTTGGGGGTGAGAAACACATTAATTAATGGGAGATTACTGTATTTCTTAATAGAAGTGAAGATGATCAGGTTTTCCACATCTGATTTATGTCACTGTCTTTGTATTCTGCGCAGGAGGTGCTGAGGGAGTGCTGTCAGGGATTGTATTGTAAAAATGAAGGAGGAGGAGGACACACCAAATTGTAGCTCCCTCAAAAGACAAAGGGGTTTTATTTTTATTTTATGAAGAAGTTGCTTTTAGGAACACTTTAAGCTTTATGGTTTTTATGTGTGTTTAACAAACATTGCACCGGTGATGATGAATTTGGGTAGAAGTTGCTAATTGCACATCCTGATGTTTGAAAATCCCTCTCTCTCATTAGCATTTTAAGACCAAACTTGGCTTAAAATAATTAGCTTGATTTTGACATGCTCCCTTATTTTTTTTAAATGCAACTCTTGCTGGAGTTCTGTGTCTTTACATTAGATGTTTAATCACTGGGGAAAGATACTAGGGCAAGAAATCCTCAGGCAGAGGATTTGAACACACAAATCAGTCAGCTGCTAAAATCAAATAAAAGGAGGAAAAGATGACGAGAGAGCAAGAGGCAAGGGGTGTCAGCAAATGGTTAAGATAAAACTGGCAGGTTATTACACTTTTTTCCATTTCAAAGTCCAATATAAAATTTCTATTATAAGGACAATTAATTACCCCTGCAAAATGGCAAATGTGCATCCTTGTCAGGTGGAGTGTACTCTGATGGCCTTTCCTCAAACAGAGAATGTGAAGATTTGATCTCTTCTAATGGTTCTGCAGGAAAGGGTAATTACGGCATGGTCAAAGCTAATTTGCTTTCTGCCAGATGAACTGTTGTATTTTATTGCAGGCTGACATTTTAAAGTAATTATGGCACTGTTGACCCCAGACAATTTCAGTTGTAGCGTGGTCTTGGGTGATCCAAGCTCTTTCCCTTTCTCTCTCTGCCTTTCTCTCTCTCGCTCTCTGAATGGAAGTCAGAGGCGTAACAAGGTAATGACACGGACGGAGAGAGCCATATGGGGCTCCTCCATCCAGCTCGCAGCTTCAAACCTTCACATCATCATTACCTACCGTGCATTTCACATTGACTTTGCATCCAGATAGAAATATATGCCACTGCCATGATGATATGTGTATGTGTGTGTGTGTGGGCATGTGTTTTCTTGCAAGGGTGTGCATGTAGGTCAGCGTGCATGCTTGCTTATGTGTATGTGTGAGGGTAATGTGTATTGTCCTTTCATCCCTGGGTTTCATTCATTGCCCATCCCATAGATCCATGTATCGATGAGGGTGTAATTATGTGCCTCAGTGATCATCTCTCTGTTTCTTTACTGCACAGGAATTAAGTAGGCAAAGGTCAGTGTGTGCTCCCTGAAAATTGCCTGCAGAAAATCATATGGCGATGAGAGCAATTATGGATTTTTCTCCCCCTCTCAAGACCCCTCTCTCTCCCTCACACTCTTTTTCTCTGTGTTTCTCCTTTTGTCGATGAACATTTGAGCAGATGTCAATCGATGTGTGCTTCTAGCAACCTCTGTATTTGTTCTGCAGCAACCCCCTAAATTATCTCCTCTGTATTCTCTAGTTATTTTGGAAATGCATGCAGACATAAGCATGCACAAACGCACGCACACACACACACACACACACACACACACACACACACACACACACAGTGAAAGTGTTGTGAATCACTGAGAAAGTATGCTAATGAAAACAATGGTAAAGAGATGCTTCATTACCTCAGAAGATTATGTGATGCATTTTGCTGGCAGAAGCATACAATATATATACTATGTATCTTCTGCCCTTTCACCTATTTTTTCATATTTACAGGCACTGATATATACACAATTGGAAATAGTGCTTTGGTCTAACCCATTGTGTCAGTATGTTGCTAATGCTAGTTAGCACCTGATGAATCTACCTCCCTTGTCTTCTGAGTCATATGATATTTCAATCATGAAGCGTAATTATGTCTCTTGTAAGCTGTTGGCTTAAAAATTGAGCACACATGCAGCCACAAAGTCAAACAGGAAATAAAGCAATAATCCCACATCATCAGAAACACTGTGACTGTACAATTCCAGGTAGCCCTGCCAAGTTTTCAGCATTTTCCAGGTGATGATTTTCTGGCGGGGGGGGGGGGCATTAGAGGAGTACTCTGTCTCCTCCTTGCTAAATATATCTTCCCCCTTCCTTGACTAACCATACTCCTCCATCCCCTAATATCATTCTGAATCTAATAAAGACTGACACTTGTGACACTTCAAACATGTCGCCACCAACAGCTCCTCCCTAACAAAAGAGCCCCCAGCGCTACATGTTTTAATGGCGGAGCAGAGCAGGCCGGTGCAGCCCGGCCCAGCAGGTGTCTCCCACATATCCTGGTACTGAGAAACACTCCCTCTCATTCAGCCTGTCACTGAACACAATGGCACAAAAAGCCCTCGCCTGACATGCTTACAATGGCCACCGTGCACAGACGGGGCCTATAGCTTTGTGATGCCCAGTGTCTTAGAGAAAATGTATGTGTAAACATGGAATAGAGGCACTTGGCAGTATCGATGATATGGAGGAGATGATATGAATTAAAAGAAGTTTATTCTCAGGACTGCCGTGTTATGCATCATGTATAATGTGTATTACAATTTTTTTTCAAGTTTGATATATCATAAAATTAACTATAATATTATAAGTGCACAACAGTGATATAATGGAGGGTGAATCAGTAAGACAGTTTGTCACCTTTTTAGGGAAGTTTTTTACTTTGTGTTAAATTCATATTAGTATGTATCACAATTTAAAATAAAAATAAAATTAAGCCAGATTTAGCCCCATGCCAAACCTGGTAACCAGTCCACGGTGCAACCTGTCTTTTGTTAATGTATGCTGTAATAGGCTCCTGCTACCTGAGACCCTGACCAGGAAAGTTGATGGATGGATGGGTGGATACATTAAGTAATAATAATAAAAAAATATATATTAAAAAAAAAATTGTCACTATTGACAATTGTTTGCCTTTTCAAAACCTGCATCGTGAGTCCATACATTAAGACTTAAGACAAATCCTGGACCTGTACACCTACTGTAACAGACAAGAATGACTAAATTTACACCAACTAAATTGTCTTATGCGAGCACACATCTCATACAAGCATCCTGCATGTACCATTTTCACTTTCTTGCATGTTGGCTCAGCAATTGAAGTTATGCCTAATACAAAAGGGTTTGGGGACCTCTACAACCTCTATAAACAATTGAGTTGAAGGATCAAAGGCAACAAGGCTGTTCTCTGTTGCCTGTAGGGGTTGTAAGTGAATATATAACCTGCTGTGCATTGTGTGGCTGAGATTTCTTCTTCGTCTCTCAAAGAACAGCATGCCTAATTATAAAAGCCTTGTCAATTGCCTGATACAACTTTGATAATGTGAGCCTCCAGCTTAATGTGCAGTACAATTATGTTTTCAAGAGGCAAAGCTATAGTTCTTGCTAATCACATTCACCTTAGTAATCTAATAATAATTCCATCTACCTCATTAGTATGTATTGAAGTCTTTGCCAGGT
The DNA here is from genome assembly GCA_038419695.1 of Scomberomorus guttatus. NCBI lineage: Eukaryota > Metazoa > Chordata > Actinopteri > Scombriformes > Scombridae > Scomberomorus > Scomberomorus guttatus. Next base: position 14,891,080 of record CM076450.1, on the reverse strand, counting down.
GATGGCCTTGTTACAGTGTAAAAAAAAAGTACTGTAACTGTAAAATTGTCATATAGTCGGGATATATTCGGGAGATTAATTTCTGTCGAGCTCAGCAATGTTTTAATCACATTATGAATGGCCTTTTCAGCTGGGGACTTAATATTCTGGATAAGCAGAAGCAGTGATGGCCATGCATTCATATGCTCGTTTGTATGTTTGATTACTTAGGACATTTATTTTTCGTAACTTATAGTTTGAAATCCAAAATGTTCTGTGCGGCTGTTTCTTTAGGGTTCACGTATGGCAGAAGTATGAGCATTCTTTAAGAAACCCAAGTCATGAAGTGAGATCAAACTGACTCATTTAGTCTGTAGGTAGATAATGTCTTGATAATGTCTTCTACTTGGTGCCTACTTGGCCAACAGTTGGCCATCCTGGGTCATTACATAGTCAGTGTCGTCTGTCCAACAGTCCAAAACGGGCAGTCCATAGTGCGCACACGTTAGTTATCTTGCAGTTCATCTTCACAAAAGGCAGTGGTTGCAAGCATGATTTGATTCAATGACTAAATAATGACCTTTGCAAGATGAACGTGAAGTAAACTGTGAACTTTCTATGCCGTCACTCAGTCTAATGTTAGCGGAGCGGCGCAGCGAACTCCAGTAGTAACAAACGAGACCGGCTGACCAACACACATTACAGCATTAACCAACTTAAACCAACTCTGAGGTGAAGAAAATAACTCGGTGTTCAGTCTGTTTCACCTCAAAATCCCTGCGCCCACTCAGCGTGCCCCCAACAGTGGCTTTCCCCGGAGCTAACGGTGCAGCAGAGAGGCTGATAGCAAATAGCAAAACAGCTTGGATGGGGGTCACCATACTTCTCACCATTTAAACCAACCCAACCCAATAAATATTTATCATTCATGTCAGTGTTTGTAATGTTGCTCTGAAGCTTAAACAAGACCAGGTAAAAACCGGGTATATAGCTGGACTGTATATGAAATGCTAGAGGGCTTTTAATTCGTACATCTCCTGGTTACCATCAGACAGCAGTTTGTTTTTATGTAAGTTTAAGTTTATTTTTTGTGTAGTGCTTTTCATACAGTAGTTGTAAGACAAGGTGCTCTACACATAAGAAAAACATTAAAAATACTAACAGTACATTGCCCCAGATTTTAGGTGTAGACCATATGGTGCTGTTAGAAGAAGGGTTGATTTAAGATTTAGGCTATTTTTTATGTTTATATTATTATTATTATTTCACTTACCACAACCCGCAAAATAGTTTTAATGCATTAACCATGAAGTTAATCATTAAGTAAAGGACCCCAATACAGTGTTTCATGTGTGTAAAGTTTGCATTTGTAAATGTGTTTATTATATTGCTTTTATTTTATTTACCATAAAAACGTGTCACTGGAAACATGTAACATGTGGAAATTGACAGTAAGACAGTGCACAGATCCTCTTCTTATGTAAAGGTCACCCGACACAAACAGGTGTAATTTGGATAAACTGAACACATTGGGAATATAAATGGTTACTTTCTTGCTTGAAAAAATATTAAAACCTAATAAATTGATATTGTTTATTATAACACACATGTGAAACGCATGTCCGTTGCGTCGGAGCCTCCGTGGGAGATGCTTCTGCTACTTATTTCTGGGTTGCTCTCAGTCCTGCTGAGAGGCTGAGCGCCTGCCGACATCACCGTGAAAAAACGCTGTAAATGCCCCCTGATGATGTAATAGAGAACTGTTCATGCTGAATCATTTTGAAAGGGCAAACTCCAACACTCAGCTATACAACCAATGGTGTAACTTCATCACTCACTCAGTAACTCAGTGACGGACAGACATTCGGGGTTATAGGGCTGGTCCATGGCTGACCAAAAAGAAAAGGAATATCTAATGTACATGTGACCAGATCTGTGTCACCCTATTGATTCATGTAAAAAGCTAACTCATGGCTAACTGTTAGCTGGCAGTGTCACATTTCAGCAGACTTAATTAAAACAACTTGGTGATTCTAGGAATTCAAATTGCATTGCATTAAGCTGTAACATCTTGTTGCGTCATAATTGTATTAATGCAGTGACATGTTCCTAAAGCACTTTTGGATCAGACTGAGTCTACAGGTCGGAGTCAGTCTCTGGAGATGATGATAATAATAATATGACTGCTATATTAGGTTACACTGGTTCCGGCCTGTCTGGTCTTGAATGTGCCTTAGAGCCCCAATCCTGATCACTGTTGGATGAGGTTCTTAGTGAGAAAAAAATGGCTCTTTAATTCATCATGCAATCAACCAACCATATAATTTAAATACTTCTATGGGAATTAGTGTAATGTTATGATAATTGCTATACAATTCAGTATAATAATTTTCCCCTGGTTGAAATTACTCAATTTTTCACCGTAAAGGTGGGTAATGCCATCATTTTAATTGGTTTATAAATTATTTGAAAATAATATAAGTAGTCAGAGGGAGGTTTTTGGTGTATCATATTGGAAATGCTAAAATCTATCTGTTCCACATTAACCGGAATAAACCTCAAATGTGGAAAAAATCTATTTTCTGGATCTTGTTTTTCAAGATGGAGAAAAACAGAATGATGACTAAATATGTGCCTGCCTCAAAAGCTGTGTTGCAGATTATTGCATAGTGTTGGAACAGATGAGGCTGTAGAGAATCACATGTTGGAGTCAAAGTTGGAGTCGAAGGAAGTCAAGATTTCCATTTCCTGTTTTCTTTGTGTGTTTTACATCCAGGTCATCACCCTGTTTACAACACAACCTCTTGCATTGTTTCAGGGCAGGGCTGAGTGGCTAAAAGTATTGTGTGTGCGATTGTGTACACCCACATGAACGGTATCCGTGTATGTGTGTCTGTCTGCCTTCGTGTATATGTGCACAGTGTGTATAGGGGGGGGGCAGGGGCATTGCTTTCACAGCCCATCACCTTCACTTCCACACCCAATTTGTCATGAGTGTCACGCGTCAGGGTGAAAGCTGAGGAAGTCACCACAAGAAAATAGCTGCTTCCACATCACAAATGGGGGAAGAGAAGGGGCAATGGCTTGAGAAAGGTGCGAGTGGTGTTGCAATGTGGCCAAAGCAAGACAGTGAGAATTTTTAAAAAAAACTAATAAATAAATAAACACACAGCTGCCCTTTCCTCTGATTGTGTGAAAGCACATGGCAACCCCTTAACACCCTCCATCTCTAACCTGGAAGGAACTGCTGCTCTCGAGTTTTCCCCAGTGCTGTGTGGTGGCAATGCTAAGTGAGTGGGTGTGGTAGGTGACATGGCCGCCAATGCTCTGACTCTGACTGATGAGCTGTGCGGTTGGTACTGGGCATCTATAAACATCTGCCCCGCTCTTGAGTGACAGGTCATTAGTAGTTTAATCAGATTCTAGCATCAGTGCTGGTTGTGATTTTTTTGGTTCATACTAGCCCCTCCCTGACTCCGCATGTAATTATTGGCTTCTTCTGTGTTTTGTTTTGTTTTGTTTTTTTTTCCTTTGACTTCAGCCAGGAGACATGCTCCATTTACATAAGCGCAAACTGTGAAACATGCATGTATGCTGGACATTATTATTTCTCGTAGTAAGAAAGGTGAAAATACAACACAACAATGACTTATTTGCAGACCTGATGTGAAAAACACCACAAAGAACCGCATGATAGCACTCAGTTCTTGAGGTGTCTTTGTACCTCCATGTATACATTTCCATGACTTTTGTGTTGGCCTAAGCCGAGTGGTCAGAAAAGCCATTACAGAGGGGTAAGGCTTGTAGCTGGAGGATTATGGACTATTGAAGTCTATGTTCGTCTCATGCTGGAAACTATCACTGACATCTTCACTCGGTCAAATCCCACAGCATTAGCCCTTCAACTGACTGACCTGCCTGTACAATAAGGGCACTAACTCAGACACAGGTGCCACACAGCTAGAGATTACAACATGTTTCACAACCAACAATGGCATGTCTGCAATTACCAGAGAGTCCATTGTATTGTATTGCATTGTTTGGTATTTTGGCAATCTTTTTTTATTTATCTTAATTATTCATTTATTATTTATCATATTATTAATGTGTGTGGTGCTGTGTTATTCCTGTTTTGCTAAAAAATTATAGTCATTGATGTTCAGCTGGTAGCTTTGGCGCCTACAGGGAGTAATTGTTTTTGCAGCAATGTAAGATCTCCATATTCCATGCTGAGCACCCAAGTATTATGTCTGGAAACAGACTGAAATACTCATCAAACAGTTTTAGCATTTGGAGAATGTGTAAGGACATAACCAGGGAGTTCAGCTGAATGCTGACTGGCTGAGGTGCATATCTGGCTCTTGATTGACACATGTTTTATTTTGGTACAATGTTCTCATTGAGGGGTCCGATGTGAAGCAGGGCTGGGGGGTTGGACAGCAGGAGTCTCAACCCGATTAAATGCACCCTCTAGGAGAGATGGCTTCACAAAGGCAGGCGCAGACAAACCCCAACAGCTAGAAGCAGGGAGACAAAAAGAATTGGATGTAAAACAGAAACCAGAAATCTTAGGCATAAGAGAGGTTGTGAGGCCAAACAGAACTGTAGAGAATGTATGTATTTTTTAAAGTGCTAGAAGAGAAATTTCACGTTATGTGGAGCAGTGGCAAAGAGTTGCATGAAGTCTAGAAACATCTGAATAACACATTAAGTATGATGGAATGAAAGCTGCAAGTGTTTTTTTTTTTTTTTACCCTCGTTTTTCAGCAGATGACTTAATTTGCACAGGAAAAGCTGGGCTCCCTCTGAAGGGCTTCCTCCCATCCTCACTCTCCCTCTCTCTTTCTTTCTCTCCCTCCCTCCCTCTTTCCCTCCTTCTCTCCTCTTTGGACTGTACCGTGACCTTCATCGGCGTTCCACCTGCAGGAAGCCATGTTTGATTCTCTGTCCGCCGAGACGCCTGCTTGACAGCAGAATGGTGTCATAGGACTGAGTGGAGGAATTTCTCTTTCTCTGTCATCATTAAGGGGCTTCCCCCTATGGTGAGGGGGATGAAAAGTACGATTTAATGTTCTCTGGAGAGTGGCAGCAGAAGAAAAGCTCAAAGCCCTGCATGCTGGTTTCTGAGTGGGTCACTCCAGCCCTTGCAGCGAATGGGATGTCCCTGAGGAATTTGCCATAGACCAGCCTGAAAGGATGGGGATTAAGACCCTTTTAAGGATGGAAATGTAACAAAAGGAGCACTTTTATGATGTAGCAGCATAAAATGAGGGGGTCCATTGTGTAACTGATTGCAAAAGATCTTTGAAACAGGCGGCCCTGCACTGCATGCTCGCCTGGCCCAGTGGGCTTTAACGGCTTGTACAAAATGACTTGTCTACATTAGGGACAGAGTGGCTCTCGTTTAGGAGGCAATGTAGAAGATTATTGGTTTGTTTCTATTTTCACCCTTTGCTCCTCCCTCCCTTTCCTCACTCTCTCTTATGCATTCCCTCCTCTCCGTCTGCTATCAACCCTGGATTGAAAGTGGCGACAGCGTCCCAGTGAAAGTTGGTTAATTTAGAGCGAGAAGGTAATTAGCATGCCCTCAGGCGTGGCTAAGCTAGAATAGGAGGCACTAGTATAGCTTAGATGTGAATGGGAAACACCACGCTTGGTTTTGAGGCAATAGCGACCAGATGCTGTCACTGTGCTCACTGCAAAAGCCAATCCTGTGAAAGAAAGCAGCTGCCAAGGCAACGTCACCACACAGGCAAATATATTTGTAACTTGATGCTAATTGTATGCTCAGAGTGAGGCGTCAAATGTCAGAAATTAAATCTGTCATTTTTCTTATGGCTTGTTAGTTATTCAAATGTTAGCTGATAGCCCATTGTGATCGAATATATTACCTTTAGTTATAGAAAATGCACGGTAGAATGGTACTGTACATCACAGAAAGATCAGAGTGTCAGTGAAAGTTATTTTATTTCTTTAATTTTAGATGGGATGATTCGAAAACACTGCATCCTATGTGGAGCACAGAAACTTAACTTTGATTCTGTTACACAGCTGTACCCAACTGTAGGCACCTGTAGTGCTTGATAGTTGATTAAAAGCAGATACTTAGTTTTTAAATTAGCAACGGGTATCTGTTTCTGAACTTACAATAGATTGGGGCAGTGAATGAACACTTGTCTTTCAGTGGGAGTAGGAAAACACACAAAAGAGACCAGTGAACACTAGAGGGGGAGCTTACCCATGATGCAGCCTGAGTTGGCCTGACAGAGGGAGCTGTTCTCTGGGCCCCACCACATCCACGCCTTTTACCCCTCCATCCCTCTGTCCCTCCCTCCTCCACCTCGAGCACAGGCAGTGGGAGACCTCCAGGGATCAGAGGTCAAGGGTCGAGAAGAGCGGCGGGCCTTTTTATTGTCATTCTCCCAGGAATGAAAGGGGAAGTGTTTGTGTATGTGCGCTTATGTGCATGTGAGAGCATGCGTGTGTGTGTGTTTGTATCAGAGAGGAGAAGACAGGAAGAAAATGGTGAAAAAAACTTTTATATATATGTATTTGTTTTGTGTGGTAAAACTAAATCTACTCTAATGCAAATGCGTGTCGTTTTTAAATTACTATGCATATGGATTCAGCAATATATGTGTTTGTACAGTATATGTAAGGCAAATAAGTTGTGAACAAAGGTGTTTGGAAAAAGGGGGGTAGACAGGCTGCTGAGTTGGTAAGTAGGGGAAGAGAAGTTTAGGAGGCCTCACACTGTGATATGGAGCCCTTAAAAGGCCTCTGGAGGGAGTGTAACATCAAGAGCAGGATTATTCCCCAATCCCTCTTCTCCTCCCCCTCCTTCACTCCTTCTCTTCTCCCTCTCCTCTCTCTTCAACTGACCCTCATCACCTCCTCCCTCACTCCCCACATCATTTAAATGTCTAAAGAGTAATTGAATGAATTATCATAAAATTTTGACAAATTCATTGACTTGGCAGGGTGAGTGAGCCAAACGTTTCCTTCCATTTGCGTCTAATAAGACGTGACATTTGAGATTAGTTTATGTGCTAGTTAGACCTTTTGCCTTTTCCCTTGGTTCCAGAAACAAAAGGCCAATATGTGTAAAAGGGGGAAAACCTTAAATGCAACGCAGACTGCAGACTTTTAAGGGGAGTGTGGTGAGTACAGCCTGAAACATGGCATCTATCCATTCTGCACTCCTACATATTCAAACTGAGCTAAATTCTTTTTTTTTTTTTTTTAGACTTGTTTTGAAGATAGGCTTCACAAACCGAAGCCAGTAGCAAAGTGAAAAAGGAACTGTTGTGGGGGATGGAATTTAGCGCTGCACAGACTGTTCTCTCTGACCTCGGTGTTCCCACATCAAAGGCCCTCCCCAGCCCACTTCCCTTGACGCGAGCTGAAAAGAGGTCTTTAGTGCGGAGGCTTGTGCTTGTGTGTATATATGTGTGTAAATGTGTTGTGCTGAAACCTTCAGGCTGCCTTGTATGCTGCCAATACGTTGTAGATGGCGATACCAGGTTCTTGGGCTTTAACTGAAACCCTCTGTGCTTAAAAAGGGAGTGGAGAGGGTAATAATATTTTGTGCATTTTCCTTTAGAAATATTCTTTTTCACTTTTTCCCTTAGATTTATTTCTCTCGTTATTTTCTCTATAAGCAATTAAAATTGTGGGGTTTTTAAAGCAGCACCAGCACACTGTGCACACTTTATTAAACACGTTGCAGGTTAATTGAAGTGAGAGTTTGGAGGTCAGAAAACAATGTGGCATATTTGGAAGGGTTCCGTGTTTTTCTCTCGCTGGTCACAGCTGTGTGTCCTTTTGTCTTTTGATGAAAGCGACCAAACTTTAATCTGCTGAGTGCGGGTCACACGCACGGGGCGTTGAACCACTGCACAAGAAATTCAGTACACACAGCAGTTCACAAAACGGCATACGTCGACACACACTCGAGCCGCACACACTTACACGTAGTGTAAGGATTCTTGTTAGAGCCACTTGTTCCTCGTGTGGAATTGTTTGTTGGAGGCAGAAGCTCATGCGTTTGCCGTGACCAGATGAAACAGCCTGCTTCCGTGCCTCCATGTGATGCAACAGCTGTGCCTGCAATGAGCTGCTCAGAGCCTCCCAATTGCCTGTTATACACACACACACACAGACGCATACACACACACATACTGTATGCATGGACATTCATATTATACAATCACAAGTAAAAACCACTTATATATCTCACAATAAAATGCTCCTCTTCTCTTACAAAAACATGCACACGTTCCTCTCCAGAGCCACGCAGACACGCACAGGACTCGCACTTCTCCTGCTGGGTGAAAAATGTGTATTTGCTGACAGGCAGAGAGAGAGGGCCGCCACCGCGTGCCCCGTCCGGCTGGCAAACGGCTCGATACATCATGGTGCTCTCTTCTCCTCCAGCCCCGGCTCCACTCCCAGGCCAAATCGAGCATGTTATTCTCTGCTCACATCTGATTTCCCCCAGCCACCCAGTGACTGAGGATTCTGTTCTCCTACAATGGAGAGAGAGAGACAGAGACAGAGAGAGGGAGAGGCGAGCGATCTGGACACACGCTCCCACACACACACACACACACCCACATGCACACGCACATCCAGACAGTGAAACCGTCAAAAGAAAGCCACACGCCCTTATAAGCAAGCATGGACACCCACACACACATTCTCAGCCACACACACGCACATAGACTCGCTGACCTCTGTGCTTGCAACCACAAGGCTGCCACTGATCTTCAAATACAGCAGAGCATCAATCAGTTCGTGACTGCCTTTTAGTGTCATTTTTCTTCCTTCCCCTGGCTTTTTGTCCTCATGCTCTCAACCTTTCCTCTGCTCCTTGAGTATTCTTACAGGCGTCTGCTCTTTCTAGCTGAGCCTGCAGAGCATAGGTCATATTTAGTTTATCTCTCAGCTCTCCTCGCATATCAGGACTGTAAAATATCCCAAAGAGATAGAGCTGGATAATGTATGTAAATCCAAATTGTTGTATCTCAGGCACTTATTTATTCCACTTTTTTATGGAAATCTTTTTGATTTTCTCTCTCTCTCATCCTAACCCTCCCCCGTCCTGCCTCAAAGTCTCTCTGCATCATAAACTTGAATGATACGCAAATGTTTCATCCCAGGACTGTAACCCGTGATAGAATACTTCCAAGAGAGAAAACCTTTTGAGTCGTCTCATAAATTAAACTTAAATGTAATCTCCGTTTTTTCCTCATGACAAATCCTCAACACATGTGGAATTTGTTTACAGATTTTTTAAATTATCAGCCGTTTGTAATAGAACAAACACATGTACTGTACTCCATAATTTTATCTTTATAATCAACTATTAATAAATAACTTTTATTGCTTTCCCATCATCGTTATCAATATTGAAAATTAGTCACAGTGTTTAAAGCCACATTATTAATTTTTGTTCAGTATTTAAAGCTGCATCTCCTCTTTTTATAATAAATAATACTCACAAAATTGAAATCCATGTGCTCAACATAATATTTCAGCTGTTAAATGTAGAGTCCTTGGTTATAATTTGTGGTCTTGCTTTTTTTCAACAACTTAATAATGCTCACATTCAGAGCCCAATTAAGTGTGACTGTGTTTATTTTTAGCTTTATGGCAAATGAATTAAACTTCTCAGTGGAAGACTATTAGACATTTCCTGGCAGCAGCAGCTTGCCAGCCAGCCAGCTCGCTGCTTTGGGAACGTCAGCGCACTGAACACTCACCCCGCAGAGCACATAATCGTGTTTACTTGGTTGAGGTCCCAAAATAAGTGTTATCTTAATTAATAAACAAATTACAAAATAATATAAAAAAATCGTCAGCATAGAAGTTCATCAATTACCAGGATTAGCCGGGCAAGAAGCATGTAATCTACACAGAGACATTTATAGGGCAACGATTATGCCACCTTCCCCATAAGCCTTTATTGTGATGAAATTTGGAGCAATAAAGCACCTTCCCATATCCCCTGACAAATCCTGTACTCCTCAAAATCAAAAGGTGAAGCATTTAGCAGTCCGCCTCTAATGGGTAAAGCCGTGTGACGAATGAATTGCCCTACACACATCCAGTGATATACTAAAGAGGGCGGAAAGTCAAGAAAACAGAGTAAAAGAAAATTAGAGACAGATTGTGAGAGTAAGCGAGATCAAGCTATTAAATGTGTTGCTATACTTTTAATGAAAATTCATAGATTTATTCTATAATCTTTTTTTTTTGTTTGTATTTGAGAATGAGATCTACACATTCTGGATGCAAGGGATATTTATGACTTATCGTAACATAAAGTACTTATAACCATATCCTGCTGGGGAGATTTAAACTGTTCCCCCTCCTCATTTTTTTTGTCTTTGCCCTAGCTGAACACAAGCTGTTAATTATGTACATTGGAGTGAAGTGCAGACTGAAACCAGCATTGTCTCATCTGGCATTCTGAGTCCTGCTTTACGTCTCTCCCAACACTTTATTTCTAGTAATCTGCTGATAGAACCTATGGATTATGAACAGCAGAGCATCATAAGTAGGTTTCTGGCTCTCTTACCTGAGAATTTGCAACAGACCCCTCTCATCTTACTCAAGGAGTGAGGAGGGGGGGGGGGGGTACATGGATAGGATGCACAGGCAAAGGAAATCTCCATGTCTTTCCTTTGATATGTATATTTCCAACCACTTTCTAAATCGGATATTTTTCCCCTCCCCTCACCAAATGCCACTCTCTTTTACCCGCTACAGTAGTCCTTTTTTTTTTTTTTTTTATTGAGGATCAGTTTGTGTTTTCACATCTTCCTTCTACACGAAAGTAGAAGCATCTAATATAGCTTTGATATGCTGTAGACTGGCATTTTCATATCTACATGTGGTTGTGTTAGTCTTTCAAGTCTTTCATGTTATAAATACATACAAGGTGATTCATTGCCAGTTTACTTAGAACATGCACCACCGTCCTTTTTCTTTTTTTTTTTTTATTCAAGGATGATGGCTGTATCAGTGGCTTCATCCATCTGAAAGTGACTGAACACGCTGTCTAGGTTAATATGTCCACTGTACACCTTTAAACCACTTCTCTTTATGTCTCAATGTCCAGATGTCAGTGGGCCTAAATGTACCTTCTGTATATGATAGTGCTCTCCATTGTGTTCTCAATTACCTGGCATTAATATTTCCATCCCTGCTGGGGTTGATTAACTGTGTTGTCTGCCTGCCATCCATCACTGCCTCCTGGGCAGTCTGGAGTCGCTGCAGAGTGATGGGCAAACCTTTTGAGGAACTCGTAGTAAATGTCAACAAAACATCTCCATGGGTGTCCAGGTTTGTCTTTGTTTTCACAATACTGTTCTTTATGAAGAGATTTATGTTTTAACTCTCCACATATGAAAAGATTTACATGAGCTGATGGCTCTATCAGTCTGTGATTTTTGGGCCCTCACATGAAGTCATTAATAAAATACTTTTAGTTATGTAAGTTGATCTGATACAAAGTGTAAAATAGATATAATATGGTTTTACTGTGCACTTACAATTTAGAGTTACCCTGTGACATATATACCTGCATGTGTAGTGTCAACTTTTGTATAATGTTAAATATCACATTAATATTCAGTCATTCACATTTCAAACAACTAATACGAGTGCCATTCCCATCTATTCAAAGAAATTAATATTCAGAGGTTAAGATATCTCCTCACAAGGTGTAATGAGCACCTCTGCTCGATTGTTACTAGGTGTTCCAATCCTGGGACTGCACCAGGGACTACACTCACATAATTTATGATTCCCATAGTCCCCCTCAGCAGGGATTAATTTTGAATTATTTATGCTCTTATACGCACATAGAGCTGAAACATTTTAGTAGGTGTCAGACGCTCACTCACAGACGAGGCTAATGTGTGGACTAGCAGGGGAACTGATGGCAGTCTCTTGTTATTTAAAGTCTAGCTTTTTATATTTCCCTCATTCCCCTAGGGAGTAGAGGGGCAAAAGATGAAAACAATATGTCTCTTTAAATAGAAATATACAATACAGACGGTGATCGGGGTGATTCAGAACGCGGCACTGTAAGAGAAAAAAGACGAAGAAGAAAGTTTGGAGTTGGGGGGGGGAGATGCGTGCAGGCTTTAGTTGGTTTGTTTTGTTGGAGTAAACTTCTCGCTGGCTCACGTGGAAGTGGCTGTTCTGTAGGGCGGCTTTGACGTATTGCTGACAACATTGAGTGTACGACCCTCTTTTATTAAGCAAAGAGAGAGTGGAGTGTTTTATTTGTGGAATCCATGTCAGGAGTCAAATCTTTAATCACGTTTTTGTTTTTGCTTTTGCACAAATGAAAATGGATGGACGTTTTGAACCCCTGAAATGAAAGGTGCTCCAGGTTAATAGTAGCTTATATTTTGCACAATTTGTACAGTTAGTCATTTCTAATATCATTAGGGAAATTAGGTGTGAGGTGATTTATTTGTTTATTCATTTAATAAATCATTTAAACCCATTCTGAATCTTAAGCATGCTAGGCAGAAGACGAATAGCCAGCTCACTGTGCCCTTATAAACAGTAAGCCACATAAATCAGGTAATAAACTTACAACATGTTTTGCATAGCGCTAATTACTAGTGTTTTTAATTTGTCCGGTTCAGGCAGGGTTCTGTTGCCATGTGTCACATCTCATTGCTCTCTGGTGAGTAATGAATGATGTGATTCAGCCTAATTCGTGTTATGGATATTCCCCTGCTTTGTTCTCTTCATGTGTACTAATTAAATTTCCTGCACTGGAATAAGGTTGCTTTAAATATGCAGGAATTTATGTAAATTATTTTTTGTATTAATTTTCTGTATGCTTTTTGCAGATTAGGTCAACATAAACAAAATGTAGTTTTAATGTACCACATGCTGGTTTTATTTATCATCATACTGTACTTGTAAACAAGAAAAAAACAGACACACACACACACACACACATGCACAACACAGTGTCAGTCCTACAACCCTTATAACTCAAGCCAGGCTCTGTAATTGTGTTGGCAGCAGTATTGTCCTTGCCATAGGATCACTGCTACTATTGTACAGAAAAGGTCCCCTTTCTCGCTGCTCAACAATGTCTAATAAATCCTGGGGTGGGGAACATTGATGCTGGGCACTGACTGTGACACAAAAGAAGGGAATTTGGGAAGAGGCTGCAGAGGATAATGAACAGTATTTTAACTCGGCAGTTTAACCTCCGAGCCTGTCAGGACTGACCTTTCGCCAACCCCGGCGAGAGTCTGATTTCTCCTGTTTCTGTTTTTTTTTTTTTTTTTTCCCTCCCTCCTCCTTCACTCCCTTCTCACTCTCTCCTCCTGCCCCTTCCCTCGCCTTCCCCTCTCTTTTATTCTTCTGCTGACAGAGAGTATACTGGAGTAAAAGAGATGGAGAGAGAGAGAGGGAGTGTGTGTGTGCGCGTGGGGGGAGAGGGTAGGGGCTGGGATGTGTAAGAAGTGTCAGTCCAAGACATTTACATGAAAAGCAGTTAGTAGTTGAAAGGCGAGCTGTTTCACAATCTGCCTGTACATTTTCTTTTTTCTCACCCTTTCTCTCTGGCTAAGTCTCTCTCCATCTCTTTTATTGCCGTGGTCCATGCCTAGCGAATTGATGTGAGAGCAGGGGCGACCCCCACACGTCTACAGCAGACTGGGAGGTGTTATTGACTCTCATTGAGGCCTACATGACCCTCATCCAGTATGACCTTTATACAACCTTTTGCTTCACCTGAGATTGACCTTGAAGGAATGTGGCTCTCCGCATTTATATGTCTGCTATTATTAGTGCCCTCCAACTCGTGTTTTTCCCCCCGTCATTTTCCCACTTGTCCTTTTTAGTTGCTTTTCTGTGCATCCTTTTTCTCTCTTCTTTCTCTTTTTTTCTCTCTCTGTGCCTCTCTGTTACACAGCAGAAGGTAGTAAGTGTAAATCAAGCTGGACCATTTTCTTTAGCAGGGCCCTGATTAGTGCTGATGATGATTCCAAAGAGGTGAAGGGGACAACTCAGAGGCCACCGCAGCTGCTCTCCCCTATTCACCGCGTGCAGATTTATGTCTCCCTCTCTTTTTTTTCTCTCTTTCTCCCCCACTCTGGCTCTCTTTCCTACCACATTTTCAACATTATCAATATCGATTGGGCTGCGCACTTAGAACCCCTCTTTAACAATTGGCTCCTGCGGTTGATATAGGCATTAATGGTGAGTGCTTGCAGATAGAGAGAGAGAAGGAGGGAGGCTGAGAGTGATTTAAAACAGTTTGAAAGATTCATGTAATCTCACATGAATAACCCACCGATGTCATGGAAGGGGGGTTCTCTCTCACACAGACAGTTGGAGACAGTCGGAGTTCAGATCATCATATCATCTTTGGCTAAATGTTTGGTTTTTATGGATATTTCATGGGGATCTGCGATGAGGTCATAGTTGCGATGCTCTGGCTTATGCTGCTGGACCTGTCCTGATGTCCTGACCCTCCCTGTTTGATTTATGATCATATGAGTCTGCCAGAGGTTGATGGGCTTCAATCCATTCAGCTCAATCACTTAATGAACTTGACAGTGGTCTGAAAAAGACACAGCTTTACCTATAAATATTCAGCCAGCACCCCAGCATCTACAGCGTTAACAAAATGTAAGATTGCAATCTCCCATATCGGTGAATATTTTTGTAATGATAACAGCGATGAATGTGTTGTGAATCATATCATTGGCCAATGTTAATCCAGTTGGAATACTTGTCTCAGCCTAAAAACAACTCACAGCTCCTCTTTGCCATGAGAAATCAGGAAAGGAACACATAACAATACATTATCCCAAACAAATAAAGCAAGGTGTGAAAACAAGAGGCTGATCTGATTGAAAAATAATAGATTTTAATTTTCACACGGAGCAAGTAGAATTAGTTGTTCCACTGCACCCCCCCCCCCCCCTGCACAGCATAAATAATTATGCATGGGTGACTAATTTGAAGACACTGCATGCTAAGTACAAATCCCCCTTTCTTCCCTCTGCTCCAGGGTTCAGGAGGAATAACACATGACCGCGAAACAAAGGCAACATCAAGCTCATAAAATTAACATAGCAAATGACCTGAAGAAGAGGCTCGATAAATATTCTGATCTTATCACCTCTAAGTACTGCAAGACGACTAGAGAGCAGCCAATGAAAACAGCCTCGTTAATCTTCCATACACTCGGATAAACTTTTTACAGGAAACCATCTTTCCAGCAACTCTGCAGGGGTCGGGACAAGGGCGCCTTCTCCCTAAGTTGATAGATATTTTTTGGGAGATCTCCGACTTTTGTTCAGACAGCTACACACTGACCTTGGACTCAAACTCAATTTAGCTTTTCCTTTCTTGTTGTGCTGCTTCCCTCCTTGTGATGTAGAAAGTACTGTCTGAGAGACACCATTTTTAAAAAAAACGTCTTGTTTTGATTCTGTATTCAATCAGATCTACAAAGGGGTGTGTGGGGGTACGGGGTGTGTGCTTTTGCGCTGCGCCTGTGTGCATGTGCGCTTGCATACATAGTTTGTGTCACATTCCTAACACCTTTTCTTGTCCCTTTTTTACTCCTAAAGCTGTTTATGCAAGGTGAGGAGACAGAGCTTTGTACAAGTTTGAGTGTTGTCTTCCTCGAATGTTGTCAGAGGAAAACAGTCGTTTTAGAGATGAAGAGGGGATCAATCAGCCTTACCTTCCTCTCCTGCCATATATGTCATGTGTCTTTTGGCCTGTCGTTCTTATGTGCTGCAGGTAGATAAGATGCATAATCCCCCTCATTTGATTCAGGTGCATGTTTTGTCGTGCTAGCATTTGGATAAAAGGGGTGGTTCTCAGTGTCTCAGTGAGTTTTCCAAGTGTACACATTATGCCCTGAATAAACTCTGGATCTGCTTTCTGCATCAAAGCTTGAATGCAGTAGGTTAAGTATTTTTAAATGTGTTTTGCAGTATTACTGCTTTCCCCAACAGATAATAATACATGATATTAGTAACAGAAATTCTGCTTCCTCTTAATGCAATGCTCTTTGCACTGCTGCTGTGCTGTTGGCATGATGATTTACAAAGATTTGATTTAAAAATCTATCATAGTTTTAAAGTTAGTGCATCTTCAAATAGCGGTGTAGAGATTTTTGTTAGAAGACTGTCACTTCCAAAGGGATCAACAGATCTTTTATTACAATTCAACTGTATGACTACAAAATCTCAATGTTGCATAAATGTATTTAAATCAATTTACATCAGATACGTTTATAAACACAAAATAGGCCTATATTTTTTAGTGATCAGTTGAGAAACACACAAACTCTCACATGCATTATTATATGTCACAGTCCACACTGCCCAGGTTTGAACTGGGTCTTAAAATACTGTGGAGATGATTTCATATTAAATGGGTTTTTGTTGATACCCAAGAGGGAACTGTATTAGTAATAACACATAATCTGATTTATTCAGATTTAATTTGGTTTTAGTTTAGTTTAGCACTGGGTAATTTTATTTTAATATAAATATGTCTAATTTGTCCATCAGTGCACTTCCTCAAAACAGTGAGCATTGCATACCAAACAAATCACAGTGGGTTTTTAAAAATATAGCATATAATATAAAATATAGTCTAATATTTGTCCAGCTCCCTCCCCTATTTCCATCCTCTTGGTCATTAGACACATTGTTCTACTCAAGGCCCAAAGGTTTAGACTAGCTAAAATGGTCGTCCTCTGAGAATACAATGCTCTTATCCCAGGCATCCTGCAGCAAGGACAGAATCAACACAGGGAAAAAGTTAGTGCCACCACTGCCTGTATCAAAGAACAGGGGCATCTGATGCCCTAGTTTCTTTGCGGTGCACTTCTACAGTACATTTGAGTTGATAGAAGCTTCCATCTCTACCTTCTTACTCTCAAAGGTGTGTTTGATATCTCACTTATGCCTCACATATACGACAAATGCAGAGATACACACATTTGTATTTTTTGAGTGTGTGTGTGAGACAGCTGCAGATGAACTGAGAGGTATCTGAATGTCAGTATGTTGTGGACAGGGCAGGTCATGCAAAGCACACAAAATATGTCACACATCGATGTAGTGCCAGGACTTAGCAACACACACATGCGACCAAAGGCTGGGATATAAATCACAATTATTGAAGCCACAGAGACTGACTGGTCTGACCGCACAGTGCAACACAGCACAGCATAAGTAACTTCTCCAAATAAGTCTCTCTCCCCTTCTACCCTTGTTGAATGACACTCCCAAAATAGAGATTTGTGTGGGTCCCCAGTAGCCAAACGAGACAGGACAGGAACACAAAGTTAGTGTATTTTCAGGGCACAGCAAGGAGCCTCAGTGTCAGTGCAGAGAAGAGGAGAAGGCAGATTGGTGTGTGTTCTTGCACTGAGCCACTGACCTGAGTAATTAGGAGAATGTGTGTGTGTGGGCGTATATGTGTGTTCAACCATGTGTTTGACTACTACTTGCAGCAACCATCTCCCATCTCCACCCCCTCCCTGGCAGGGACATGTATTTGGCGTTACTATTAGTGAGCTGATGGATTAAAGAATTAACATGTGACTGTGAAGTCGGAGAAGAGACAGACAGGTAGACGTGTATGATATGAGAAATAGAGGAGAGTTAGACAGCGTGCAGCTGCTTAGATACTGTACAAACAATAACACACAGGTCTGTGGGCACACACATTCATACACAGTGTTTCTTTCCTGTCTGCGTCTAGAAGATATGATTTGGACTGACATTGGCTCCAGACTTCCTTACACAACTCTGATGAGTAGGCTGACCTTGTCTCAGTCTGACCCCGTGTGACCTCCTGTCCTCCCAACCCTTTAAAGACAAAGCCTTATTAAGAAGGAAAATGGCCTGAGAGTGGTCACTGTGGCATTGTGTGTGTGTGCCTGTGTCTGACTGCTGTAATACTGTCTCTATCTCAAAACACCCCTAGTGGCTTCAGAAGGGTATTATGTTTTTTTTTTATTCAACATGCACTGAACATAATTATACACTACCAGGAGAGGATAGATTGAATGTAGTGTAAAGGAGCTGAGCAGCAATGATGTCTCATCATTTAAATGGTTGGTGATGTTTTAATTGTCAACCTTGAAATTTAAAGTGCAGGTCTCTTTTGTATAAAAACCTCTAAGAGGAAGATGCTAATCAATAGATGTGGGGGTTTTCATGTTGGTTTCCATTTATGGATGGCTTAAATAGTGCAGATAGAAAGGATTTAATCTGTTCATTTACAGCAGACAGACACCAGACCTTGAAAGCACACACATCATGAGAGTATCAGATCAGTAGAAATGCTTTTTATTTTACTACTTTTAGCACTTCCCTCATGTTTGCTTTACTCAACTTGGAACTCAGCCCAGAAATCAAAAGAAGAGAATTGAGATTCATATTTTATTTGATTTTATTCATGCATTCATCTAACTCTACAATGAAGGAGTTACAGTAAATATTCAAAGAGCTACGCATGTATTGTAAAACGCAGCAAATGTCGCCTGGCACTATTGTCCCCAGAAGCTTTGGCTAATAGGCTGTAAGATGTTGATTTAAGGACAAGAAGGGAATGTCAGCAGTGTAATACCACATGGAACGAGGAATAAAAGAAGACATGTTACCTGGATTTGCATTTTTTATGTTGATAACTTAGCTTAGCAAGCAATGGGGGTAATTTTGAGGGGGGCGCGGGGCTGCAGAACATGCACAACCGCCATTCATGGATTATTCTGTGGGATATGACTATCCTGTTCATACCTTTACATTCACCCTTAGGATCAGCCCGGGACCAAAAGTACTGAAATTTTCATAACATTTGATTTCTCATATCAACCACTGATTTATGTTTTAGACATAAAATTTAAATAATTTTGCTATTCTGTCTGTTGAGTGGGGTGGCCAGTGGTCATTGTCTTTTAGAGTTTTATATCTTCTAATTTCCAATATGCAAGATGATTTTTTTTAGCTACTTCACCCTAAAAGTAATGATTTTGTCAAAAATTTAATTCACAACTCAGCAGATATCAATCTTCTACATGCGCGCGTTGCAACAGCAACAGTACAGCACAGTTTTATGACAATAATGATTTCTTGCCTTCTTTTCCTATATTGACACCTGCCTCCCAGATCAATGGCAGACAGCCCAACAGGTAGACAGAACACAGGAAACACTGTTCTTAGTTCTCTCGACGTAATAAGTTCCCTGGGGTATATTCCAAGACTTTATTACTGTTGCTTTCCTCTCAGTAAGAAACTTTAAGGAGATAAGGAAAGGAAAGAACAGAGGAGAGGAAGAGAGAGGCTGATGAGAGCAGGAGAAAATTGGGACTCACTGCATTTCAGTATTAATGATGAGAACTGAATGGATGAAGAATTTTGAGTAAATGAAATAAAAGGAGCTTTTATTCAATAAGTTGACATTAAATTTCAGGTATTTGGCTTATCTTAGGAGGACAGTTGTTGGAGTCTTGCAGAACACATTCCAAACAATAACATAATTCATTCCTTGGTGAAAATTCACTTCAACTTCTTTTCTATACAATTTCTGTCGGCTCCTCTGCTGTCAGACAGTAGAATTAATAGCAACTGAAACTTAGACTTTAGGGTCATGAACTGACTGTACGAGGTGTAGATGAAAGCTGTAACATCGGTTTTCAAAACTGAGGGCTTTATTTGTGGTGTCTGTGCACGGCGTGGAAAGCAGCTCTGTACTGGCAAACTGGTATTTTCCTTGGGTTCACTGAGATCATTTCCTTACCTTTGCCAGTTTGGTATCTAGGTGCGCATGCCGCCGCGTGCCCCAGGGGGAGGAAAGGTGTGGTAGAGGGTGAAGGCAGAAGGTAATCTTTCTGATCCCACCCTGAATCCAAGGTGAACCTGGCCACAAAAATACCAAAAGTGCATTGGCACTTGGCATGGCGCACTTGACTGTGAGTCATGATGTGTGGCAGGGTTCACGAAAATAGATCCTTGAATGTTACATGTGATTTGAAAATACACTTGAGTTCTATTCTTGTATTATTATTATGCTTTTCCTTATTTTCAAAAATGTAAACGTATGTAGAGGTAATCCCTGTGAGCAAAAAGCACCGGCTTCAGACTGCTCTGAACACCTGGTTTCCAACGTTTTTTTCCGAGCTAACATTGGCTCATGACAGTTTTCTTTATATGGTCATCTGCTCCACGCACAAGTTAGCATAATAGGTCTCCTTTAATGTAAACTCAAAATACAAAGTCACCTCAGCACTTGCTCACATTTTTTCCTCCATCTTGTGGCCTCAACATCCCATCTCAGCAACTGGTGCCTTGGAGGAATTTAAGAGAGAGATGGACACATCAAAAATGAAGAAATATGGAACAACAATTACTGGCATGGGGCTCTGGACAAGGCATCTGCAACTATATTGGCCTTTCCTTTGATATGGAATATGTCCAACGAGTAAGACTGGAGAAACAAGGACCACCGAATAAGCCTCTGATTTAGACAGCACAGTGAGTTCAAAAATGTCAACAGATTGTGATCTGTATAAACCAACACAGGCCCCAAACCCACATACACCTCAAACTGCTGCAGAGATCAAAGCTAAAGCTTCCTTTTCTATTACTGAATAGTTTACCTGATGCCTGGTAAATGTTTTTGAGAAAAAACTCACAGGTCTGTCAATACCGAAATCATCCTCCTGTAGCAATACCTCATGCTTCGCCCAGCCCAACATGCTGACCAAGGTCACTGTCGCCCGAGCAAACGTACACTTCGCCAAGTTTACAGTCAAGCGCGCCTCAGCCAAGCGGCCCGAACAGTAATTTTACGCACTACATGTGGGAAGACTGGTTTTGCATCCCCTACTTCGGGCAGCTGTTCGGCTGTGCCGGAAGATCAGAAGATCAGTGGTTCGATCCCCGGCTCCTCCAGTCTGTATGTCGAAGTGGTCTTGGGCAAGATACTGAACCCCAAATTGCTCCCAAAGGCTGTGCCATCAGTGTGTGATTGTGTGTGTGAATGATTAGAAACTGATGAGCAGGTTTGCATCTTGCATGGCAGCTTGTGCCATCAGCATATGAGTGTGTGTGAATGGGTGAATGTGGCATGTAGTGTAAAGCACTTTGAGTGGTCGGAAGACTAGAAAAGTGCTATATAAATGCAGTCCATTTACTATTTACTTCAATGTCGTGTTCCATCGCATGTACAAGATGGCACGTCTCCAAACAAACTTGGATACCTACATATAAGCTCCACCAACTGCGCTGTGGCTCACAGAGTTGGTGACCCACAACGCAGTCTAGATCTAGAAGTACTTCCGAATTTTTAAGCTGACCCGTTAACAATGCCGAGTCATGATGAGGCAAACCATCCTCACAAAACACTACACTACCAGATGGGACTGTGATACCAACACACACTGGGTGAGTACAATCTACAGTTGCGCTCTGCTCCTGAGATGCACGGGCATGATATGGTTTTAACAGGTTTACATGATACAGTTGGTGATGTTTTCAATGTTCAAGTGGCAAGGAGATAATTTTGCTCTGTTTCACTCAGGTATATGGACCCAACAATTTAGCTTGGAATGGTGAACTGACAATAGGCAACAAAGCCAAAACTTTGTTTCCTGGACTGAAAATACACTGCTCAGCTCGACGGCCATATACACTGATGGCACAGCCTTCGGGAGACAATTTTTCCTTCTCCAACTCTGTAGCAGAGTAGACCACTGGACCATTCAGATATACTGTTGAAATTACTGAATTTTAACACATATATAAATCTAAATATTAAATAATAATATTAAAGAGCGCTGGAGTCGCATAGAATGATGGTACATGATAAACATCTAAAGCAGCTTTGTTCATAAGAGCAATGTTATGAGGAGCGCTGCCATGAGTTGGTATTGAACCTAGAACCTTGTAATCTAACACAGAAAGCTGACTTACCAGGGCTTAAACACAGTTAAGTTTGAAAAGTCTGAATGGGGTCTGTAGGATAAGGGATGTCCGAGCAGTTTCAAAGAGTCTCAAAGTGACAAAGGCTCCAACTCAGTTCAACAATTCCTCCCATAGACTGCCATTATAAATTCTAATACTTTAAAAAAATTATATGAAAATCACGGAAACATGTTACAATAAAGAAAAGTAATAGCATACATTTCCTGAAAAAGCTGCAGCTCTCACATTGTCATTGACGCTCCATCAGAGGCTTTTTTTCAGATCAGTGTACTAGAGATCAATTGATAACGATAGCTGATCATTATAAAATATGTGTTTGCTGACAAAACACTAAAGGAAAATGTTAAGTCTATTGTGAAGGCAAATTTGTATGAGATGGAAGTTTTGACACCCCCACAAATGTCACCTACTTCTACTAATCTGGCTAGGAATTGTTGAGATTGTGAATGCAATTTGAGAAAGAGAAGGAGTTGGAAAGGGTACGACAGCAAGCAGAATTTGACCAAGCATTGGCAATAGAAAAAACGATGCAGCAAACGGAAAGGACTAAATTGGACTTAAAAGCGAGAGACTGAGTTTAATTAACAAAGTTAAATTGTGACATGTCAGACTGAAGAGTCAGCTCAGGGCAGTGATAATTCTTGTGATATTTTAAGTAGTTTATGCTTGGTGCCTAAATTTAATGACAAAGGGGTTAAAACTTTTTTCACTTTGTTTGAATGGGTTGCAGATGCGAGGGGCTGGGCTGAGTTGGACCACATAGTTTTGTTGCAGTGTGTGTTGACTGGGCGCGCTCAAGAGTGGTGGTTCAGAAATTGGAAAAAGGGGGATAAACCCTACCTTGACGTTGCTTCGCGATTTGGTGACTCACTTTAGTTGCTGGTGTTTTGCGTCGGATGTGAAAGATTTTGATGATTTGTATAACTTGATTGTGCTTGAGCAGTTTGAAAAGAGCGAATGGTTATGAACACAAGTGAACGAACAGCAAAGACAGCAGCGGAGGCTGCTGAGCTGGCAGATGATTTGTTGACCCACAGAGGTAGTGGTGGGGACCCCTGTTCCTGGTGTTAGAGAAAATGGCCCCGCTGGGGGGATGTATTTCTCTGGATGTTTCAGTGGAAATCAGTGTGTTCCTTGGATGAGTCGACTGACTGCCACACCCATTTCACAAAGACCAGCGCTAATAGCCACACACAGTTAGAGTGAAATTATTAGTGTCTTCAGAGAGTTAGTGGTAACTGAAGCACACTCATTTACTCACTCCTCTCTCTCGCTCTCTCTCTCTCTCTCTCTCTCCAAATCTTCAAGCTTGTGAGGCATTGAATGATATTAAATTGACATCGAATGATATCACGGGCGAAATCTTAAGTCAGACATGGGGGGGGGATCGAGTGTGTACGGGGTGGTAGGCTTATCTCGGACTTTCAGCTACTTAAAAATAAAAATGTCCTGACAGCACTGATGGAGCTTAGGATTCATCCATAAGGGTCTGTTTTATTACAAACAATCCCACCGTATAAACTTGGAATCTGTGTGTAACAGCCGACCTGTGTAGCTGTGTAGCAGAACACAGAACAATAATTACTGTCAGATCTTGACCGATCCGGTGTTAATGAAATTACCGCTGCTGTGCCACATGCGTAAATGCGCACAGCCTCTTTCTCAGTTTGGAGACGCGCTTATTGTTTCAGCTGCTGTGTGATGCTGCAGCCAGCTGTAACACACAGCCAGCTGTGGGCAACAAACAGAACATCAGTACTGATGTTTCTGTGAAATGCTGGATACATTCAGTGACACCTGAACAACATTATTGTAAGATACAGACATCAATGTAACACATTTCAGACCTGCCTGAGTCACATTAATAACTGTATTTTGACATTTCAGTAAATTATATATTAGATACGAAATACTAGAGATGTAAAAGAAGCAAAATACATGAAAGTTGGTTTATGATTGTGGCGATTGAGTGCGTACCTCTGCTAATTAAAGACACGCAATTTGAGGCTTTTGTGCTCTCTGCAGTTTTCATTTTGGATCAATCTGTGTGCTGAAATATTGAGAAAAGCCTGAAACACTGGAAACCGCTCCGCTCACTCAATCAGATGCAAAACAAGGGCAAATTGCACTCAGCTGCAAAACTTTATGGGCGTGTTTGTGCTGTGAAACACGTGACTAACTGTGCGCCTCTTGTGATTTTTCCTGAGAATTTCGCCACCGACACCCAGTTTGTAATATTGCAAATGCAAAGGTTTTCATCAGTGGGCCACAGGCTAAATCACCATTGTGTTACCTCATTCTACAATATAAGTTGCAAATCTGCTGTCTTAAAGCCATCTGCATCTCAGAGTACTGCTATTTCACTGCTGAGAGACAATTTATAAACTTTGGTGGTTGAAAGTATAAAACTAATTTGCTGATTGAGTAAAAAAAAATAATGTTAATCTAAATAACTGGTAATGAGCAACATTATACATCGCCAGCAAACACATTAAATGACGGATCTATTGTCTGTAGCCATCAGCCCGTGTAGCCCCTCACCCAACAGCTTCTCCTTCAGTGAGACTGTAAAACGTCATGCAATGTTGCCACTGGGGGGCACTGCTAGCGGGTGGACTGGAATAAAATGCTATAACTCTTCAGTGCAATGACTAACTTCAGCCACAGTTGGGTCACGTGTGCACACTCAAGCCCTGAGTGAGCCTGTGAAATGTCATGTAATGTCGCCACTGTATGGCTCTACAGTTAACAAAACATTTTAAATAACTACATTTCTATCATCATTACAGGGCTGATACTCAGTGCACAGGTGTCCCCCATCCATCTGCTACGCATATATACAAGAGAAACCAATTGCGCCCCCTTGTGGTTACCTATGGAACGCTTTGACTTACCTTGGCCTTTCAGCCTGAGACTTGCTTGCTGTGGCGCGTGCTTTGGGGGGCGGCCGCGTCAGGTTGCCAGCACACCTAAAATATCTTCAGAAATTTTACCTTTGCTAGTTAATTAACGACACAATGTGACTTAAATCGGTCAGATGGACAAATACTAAATAAAACCCATTAATGTAGTAAATTGAATAATCTGGTAGGGTATATCTCAGTACTTTTCAAGAGGTCTATAAGTTGTTCATTAGAATTATATATAATATATATATTATATATATAATAATTATATGATATAATTATAATGGCACTGTAATTACCAGCCAATTGAATGCGTAAGTATTAAAATGTCATAAACTAATTGATTTATATTACCACTTGACAAATTATATTTTCCATCAGATGTTCCTGGACTTATACAGACTTGAAATGTACACTAATTTTCTTCAGCTATAGCAAGATATTTGACCTCTTCTGCAATATGCCATAAGTCATGAAAGAAAGGAGGATGTACTTGAGAAGAGGAGGAATGATATTTGGAGTAATGGGACACACCGCAGGTGTAGCCTACCTTCTGCTTGTAATAAATGACGTCCGGCCCCTTAAAGACAATTCTATTACCTCCCCAGTCATGTGCAATCAGTCTCTGTCAGGGAAATGGATATGCACACGTGTTACCAAATCGGTAGCCAAGGCCCTATCAATACAGGCTGATCTCAAGATTTATGCCACTGCTTTGGTGGCTGGTGGCTAGTACACATTTCTGACTGAATCACAGCCAAGTCTTTCACTCAGGATCTCAGTACAACCAGCCAAATCTAATAGATATGGATGACTTCCAAGAGAATATAATGTTGGTGACTATGTTCATTGTAAATATCCCTTTACACTAAACAGTTTGTTTCACGACTTTTTGAAGCCTGTTTTTATCAAAAAACAAGAAGAAAGTTTGCCACAATATTTTTAGCACCATAGACCTGTGATGGACCATTGGGACTCATTATTTTCTCTTGGAGTCAGCATAACTTCTCCTAAATGTTTTAGTCTCCAGTTCCTCACAGGGGTAGCAGCATTTTCAGACACACATCACTTGCAGGATTAAAACCCTGGGATGCCTCTTTTTTCCATCCAGGGCTGCTTGTTGTTTACTTGCAAGAGAACCACATGGCTTGAATTTTTCTGTATTATGCTCTGTTTTATGTTTATTTTCTTTTTCTCTGTTTTTTTTTTTCTCTCTTCTTTTTTCTATTGCCATTTTGCATTTGCCCTGCAAGCATGAAACCAAAGTCAATGAGAACCAGGGGTGTATGGGTCCCAGCAGGGGTGAGGGGATCAGACCCTCTTTGAGTGTCACATGTGGGGCTGGTTAAATCAGGGGCAGACCTAAACGTACACAGGCACACACATATGAATGCACGAGCACTCACATTTTTTCATAGAGAGGGGCCTCTGAGTAGTGGTGTCATTTTGTAACTTCATATCAACCATCCAATACTTACATTATTAGAACATGGTGGTTATGATGAGATGTATGCTCTGGAAATACTCAACAATGTACTATTGGTTTCATGATGTTATTAGTTTGATCATGGACTCAATCATCCGCTGTTTAAATGTAGGTAAATATGTACTTAATTTATCTTATATTATTGTCTTTTTGAGCAGGTGTGTCTGTGTGGACATATTGTACTGACATACGTGCAAGCTCAAAATTTCCCTGAGAATCTACACACCCACATACAACTAGCATCATTTTTTTTTTTTTTTTTAAGTTGCACCTGATACATTTCTCTCCTCTTGTGACTGTCCAAATATTTGAGTGGGAGAGACATTTAAGAGAGACCTTGAGAGGAGCACAATAACCCTCCACTTATGTCTCCGTTGGAGGGGAAGAAATAAAAGCAAAAAAAAAAAAAAAAAAAAGCTTTCTCAGGCGGGGCCCAGAACATCTGGAGTGCAGGAGAACACCTAAAGCTACCCTGATTAAAATCACACTTTTCCTCCCAAGCCGTGACAAAATGACACTTAAAAACAGCCAGCCTTAGAATAACACACTTAGGTTTTAGAATAATACAACTTAAGTCTCTCTTTTATTAGATAAGGGTAAGCATAGATATAATTCGGCTCAGGTTCAGCTAAGGCTGTGATGTCTGTTTAGCCTGCGAGTTACACGCCACCTCAGTAACTAAGCAAGCCTTGTTTTCTTCTCCCCTCTTTAGCTAATTTGTTTGTGGACTTTTTCAATTCTCATAATTTCATCTTTAACTTTCCTCTTAAACCTTGACCTCCTGAGTTATTGTCGAGTCCTGTGGGCTGAAATGCAGGCTGGGTGGCCGGGCCAGAGAGGCAGGAAAGAGGAAAGGCTCTGCAGACTCTTTGGGATCTGTTTACACAAATGGGAAGCTTTTTGGTGGGAGATAAAAGTTAGTAACAGCATTGAAGTGCTTTTCCCATCGTCTCTGGAATCCTCCTCACATCGACCCTACTCCCGTCACTTTAACAGATGTTTGGTTTAGGAAACTGTAAACGATGTCTGCATTTCAATTTCTGTTATCTTCTTATTACTATAATTCTCCAAGAATCATATTAAAGGCTTGGCATGGACTGTGTATCTGCTGACAGGCCAGACATCAAAATGTTGCAGTATGTGTAACAAGCAACATAGCACATGTTGACTTCGGGGGACAGATGATGATGTAGGAGCAGTCGAAGCATGTAATATAATATAGACTTCTGCTGCACATTGACAACACAAACTATGTGGTTGACTACCTGATTCAAAAGAAGCATGTAAAAATCAAGCCCTCTATCTATGACCCACTGTTTGTCCGTGTAAACCTCTACACTGTAATCCCTTTAGTGTTGAATTAATCCACTCTCTGCTGTTTCAACTTTGTATTACACACTGATTTGTATAACCCCTCACATAAGCTGTCTGTATCTGTGTTAGCTCAGCCCTTGGTTTTTGCAGCCTTTACCATCACCTCCACCGCCAAAGAGACAGGCAGGCAGAGGGAGAGAGGAAAGCAGGGAGGGAGGGAGGGTCAACATCAAATGTGATGAATGCCTTTCTACAGAAAAGCTGTACGGAATGTCCTTGACTTTAATCAAAACTATTTGTTTTTTGGGGCGGCTCGTCTGTTGTCTCATGTGCTCATGTCCACTGATAGCCTGACATTAATGACACCATAAATCAGGCCAAGTGACGCTGGGGTTTTTGGTAATGTTTCAGGGCCGCTACAGAGATGGCGGTCATTGAGGAGGATGAGGAGGAGAGTGAAGAGTCTGTTGGAATGCCAGATTATGTGGGGGTTAACTAGCCCCTTGAGAAAAATGAGTCTGAGGCTGAGCTATGCCAGAGCCAAGAGAACCAAAGCTAGGCAGTTTTTAATATGAATGAGATAATATGTTAGAGACAAGAGCTAAACAGTCATATTTTGTCTTGAATGTTTTGTACATCGTGTAGAGGGAAAATGTAGAAACAAAAGGGAAAGATAGAAAAAAATGCCACTTTTCTTCACAAGGGAAGTAAAGTAGTGGAAATGCAGCTGATTTGCAATACATGATTCTTTGCTTTCTCTCTATTCAACAGCCACATGGTAACATTTGTACTTCAGCGGCATCAAAGACTTGGGCCAAACACAACTGATAAGCTGCTCTCTGTGGATATGCGAATGCCATGATTCTTTGCTGCACATCCCTCATCCCTTGCTGTGATAGTCCGCTCACATAAACACACAAGCCTTCTCTGGGCCAGGATCTAAACAAATCTGACATGATTGATTTGACAGAGACTATGAGATAACTGTTCATCGGCCAATACACTATGAATAGAAAGGCCTTGAAACCTTCATACGGTAGGGATGGGCCAAGAAAACACTGCTGCCCATTTGTATGTTTGAATAGAGGGGAAACGGCTGAAGAGATGTTTAGTATTTCTATGGGTCAGTCAGAGTAATTCTGTCTCAATTAGCTAGAATTTCAGGCATTATGATGTTCTGTTTTGGGTCAGTGTGAACTTTGACACACAGAAATCGTTAGGATTTGACATTGTGTTGGAACTGTTGGAGGCTGTTGTTGAACTGTTGCACTGATTTTGTTGCTGTTAAGTGCTTATAATATGTGTTATATATAATATGCAATGATGGAAAATATAGAAATTGTCAGAGCTCAGATATGTTCCCAACTTATCATTTATTAATGAGCATGTAGTTGAAAATTGAATTATCGCTCACTTAAAACATATCACTCCTGTAAAAGGAAAAAAAACTCCTCTTTCTTATCCTTCTAATTGGAAATACATACAGCTGTGTAGAGAAGCACAGTAAGTGGTGTGTGGCTTTTTTCCTGTCACAGTCAATGCAAAACTAAGGAGCAGTACATAGATCACAATCACAAGAGCTGTTTGGTTGAATCTCACATTGCCAAGAGAAAGCTATCTAGACAGTGCCTGCCAAAAGGAGTGTGCATTTCTAATCCCTAGATGGCTCATAGGCGCAACAAATCTTATCTATCTACATGCTGTCAAAAAATGTCACTGCCATATCAAATAGAGGAGACGATACCTGAAGGAGAGGTGCTGCAGGGAGGAAATATACAACAATGTGCATTTTCACCAGTGCACAAGTGCACACAAACACACACATACACCTACACAAATACACCGGAGAGACATGGAGCTGTCGTCAGTTGACAAACAAATGACAGACAAATGACATGTTGGAACACCTCCACCAGGCCTGATAGTAATCGCCCTGTGAGATTGTGCCAATGGCATCTCTTATGGAGAGAGAGAGCAAGGCCTGTGTGTCATTTTACACAAACAAAACCTCTGCCAAACACAGGATCTGATTGCTTCCACTGCCGTCAACTGTGTCCAATCTAATCTGTCTGTCAATCTGGGTTGCAGGGAGTGAAAACATGGTTAAAAGAGGGATGATAGAGAGGTGGAATGGTAAAGAGGTAGAGAAAAGGTGGATTTGTTGTATTGGACAGAGGATTAGATACTAAAGCTGTGGCAGTATGTTAACATGTTTGCACCTGATTAAACTGAAGGTCTTTGCTTTTTTTCTGTTCCATGGTGATCAGTGATCTATATGTATGGATCAAGCAAAACAATGTTTTAAAAATTAGCTGATTTACTTTTTCAGGGTTACATGTCCTATGTTTAAGTGTGTTAATGATTTTGTAGTAATTTTTTTTTCCCACCTCAGTGTCAGTTTGTTATACGCACATTTGTATACATGTGCATGTATTTGTGCAGTGTGTGAATGTGTTTGTGTGTGTGCATGCATTTGTGCAGGAGCTGCACTGCACTGTGCAGGGTGGGTGTCATGTATCCAGCAGTGAAGCCAGTGGATAATTGGCATCATGATCAGACTCTCAGCAGTCTGAGCTGACCTGAGAGCTGCAACAAAGTGAGCGAGAGAGGGAGAGAGACAGAGGGACTGAGTGTAACCTAATGACAGAAGGACTGAGTAAATATATAATACAGGAACGGGGGGATTATTTATTTATCTATGAGTCTATGAGTGGAGATATGAATATGGTGATGTGTGTGTTATTGCGTGTATGTGTGAGTGAGATATGGGAATGCATGTTGCAGGCACCTGCGCCATTAGTAGCAGCACAAGTACATGTGAGAGTGTGCATGCACATGCACTGTATGTACTGGTTTGACTGCAAGAGAAAAGGCAATGTAATTATCAATGAAGGCAAATCCGCGTATTACTTATTGAAATATTCTTTATAATCAATGCATTCATATGTACAATCATCATTCCTAATGAGGCCAAATGATACTCCTATGCGCAATGCAGTTATGACTCATCAAAGTGTCATGGTGGGCCATGCTCTGCGATCTGTGTTTTTTTTATTTTTTATTTCTCTGCGTATGTTAGCATCAGGCTCAGGACCCTGCTGGCAGATACAGTATAATGTGTGCTTTTGCCTCTCCTCTAATTCAATCAAGTCCCTCCCATTGCCGTGGCCTCTTTATTCCAATTCGATTAGTGGGCTAAAGCCATCAAGATTTCCTAGACAAAATGAATGCTTGTATTAATCCCCGCAATTTCCATTTAAAACGTAAGGGCATCGACTTGATTAATAAGGGCTGATGCTGAATAATTACACAGCAAACACAGGGAGGGTTATAGGAAAAGCACAGCTGGGCCTGCCCCCAAATGCCCTCTGGGAAACCAAAGAAGGGGGGGTCAAAGTAAAGCAATGGCAATGACTGAGGTGATGAATCTCTTAGCTGGCCCCTTATGCAATTAACGAGCAACGCTTCTATTAATTTGGTTCCCCCAGAGTGGTGACTGGTCAGATGTCTCAGGGTCATGGGTCAGGGGTCGAGAGCAGAGGTCAAGCCAACAACAGCACAGAATAAGAGAGGAAGTAAAAGAGGGAGACAGAAGGAAAGAGAGGAGGAAAAAAATCACACCTAAATTAAATTCCGAATTCATTTTAAAAGGTTTGCCTTTAGTTTCTAACGTCACCGCTTTTTGTGTGGTATGCAGGGATGTTGGTATGAAAGGAAGCATCCAGTGCACATTTAATTTGGAGTGATCAATTGTTGCATGCAGTGTTTGAGCATTCAATAAAGGCCCAATCAATTGTGGGGTTGGACTGGAGGGAGAGACAAACAATGGCGGTGTTCTTTAAGGAACAGATAACAAGTTAACATTTATTCGTTGGAGATACCGTGAGGCCAACGCCGCCACCGGTGTAATATTAAACTAGTGATCCATCGTCATCCATTACAAATGTCGCATTGATCTCACCCACATTGACTTTTCCCTCCAGTTCTGGGTGGTGGAGAATGTTTTATCCTCCTCTGTGTGCTGCGGTTCATGTCCCAAGCTCTATTTATTTTCAAAGAGCATGTGAAGAAAGGTGTGGTAGTCAGAGCATACTTTGTAGATATTTTCACAGTGACTATTTAATGTCAAAACCTCAGTGACCGTAATACATGATTTTCTTTAGGTCATATTATATTATGTGGATAGTAAAACATTTTTCGTATGTTTGGTCTGCACTGAAAAAATGTAATATGTATCTAATCTAGGCTCTAACTTTTAACTCCATACTGTGCTTAGAGCCCTCTCTGGTTTGCCAGTTTAGGTCTTTTGGCTGTCTCACAGTCAGAGTTCAAACCAAGTTAAAATCAAAGGGTGATTGAGCTTTTGCTGAACTGGCAACCAAGCTCTGGAACAGTCTTCCAGTTAGGATTAGGTCTTCTGGCACTGCCTCTGTTTTTAAATCTCGCCTCAAAACCTATATCCATTGAATCATTTCCTGACTAATAATAGCCTTTTATTGCTTACAAGATAGTGCTCTGTCATATTAACCCGTGCAAATATACTGTATACCGAACTGAGCTCTGTGAAAAAACTTAAGGGTCATAACTCAGAGTCAGAGCCCACTATCCATTAATAACTCTTAATAATAGACTCACTGACCTCACTCTGGATACTCTCATGCTAGGCAGAGAGTACTTCAAAAGAGGTCCAGCGGCCTCAAGGTTAATGCTGTACCAAATAAAGGGAGAAGTTGTTAAAATTAACACTATTCCACAGCAGCTCTGTTTCCCTTTAGAATATAGGGAGTCTTGATCCTTTTATGTTTGAGAGAAAGCATTCCCACATGTTTTCAAATATGGGGAAAATGCTCCAGGGATGGACTGTCATGGCTGCCTCCTGTACGGCTTCAAAATACTCCTTTGTTAAGTGGCAGCGGAGGAGGAAATGAAGCCTGACACTATTTTGATTCTGAAAACACCATCCGGACTTGCCCTGCCCCAACGATTATCATAGTTCTTGAAAGTGTTGCATGCATGGAAGGAAACTCTGAGGTGTGACGGACGATAGTTCATACTTAAGGTTCAGCTTTACTTTACTGCCTTCCTCCTGTTACAGCACCCCTAATTTCTTCCTCACTTCCTCTATTTCTTCATGTGTGTCTGACTTGTTGGCTTTCACTAAATAGGAGCACATATGTTTCTGTATAATTAAAAAGCTTTTTCATTATTGTGGGTTTCTACTTAAGTAAAAATTATTGGTTAATGTTGCAATCTATGCAATGTTGAAACACATTGTTCTTGTGAGTGTTTGTGCTTTTTCTGCTTAGTGCCACAAGTGCATAATTACATGAGCATATTTGTGTCTCTATACACGCTGTTTTAGTGTATGGTGTTTAATTTGCAGATAGTGTATTTCATTCTACATGCCTTTATATTTGCTTGTAGATAAGAACCACATTTGCCCTGAGCTAATTTCGCCATCTGTTGACAGAAAAGCTACCCCTCAGAGTTTCAGAGCAGTTGAAGTGGAGAAACACAGTAGAAGACGACTAACCATAATCAAAAAGACAAAACAACATATGCTTATACTCTTACAATTTCAGCAGAAGTTCCAATCTAATATGTGGTTCCACAGATGACTGACATTGTTTTGTTTCAGCTGCACTTTCCCCATCTGCCAGCAAGTAGGCTGGATTTATTACATGAGAATGAGAGGACCCAGTCAGCGTGCATGTGGTTGTATGTGTGAGTTTTTATGTTTGAGCATGTGCGGTGAACATGGATGTGGGCATGTATGTCATGCTTTTGGGAAGTATACATGACTTCAGTATCGATCTCTCAAATGTTGAGTCCCCTCTTAGGATGCAGAGGGCAGTCAAGGAAGAACAACCAAGGCTCTCATCCTGTCTCCCCCCCCGTCCCCAATTACATTGCATCTATAAGTATTGTTCACAGACCAATATCTAGGACCAAGTGGAACTGCGGAGCCAAGGGACTTGGATAGAAGGGGAAGTGGCGGTGGGGGTATAGTCTAGTTAGGGAGAGTGAGAGATGGAAGGAAAGGGCGAAAACAGACGAGCAAGTCTTGAAGGCCGACAGGGTCCTAAGCCTGGCTCAAGGGGCTTATGCAGATTCAATGACCTTTTTCCCAGGGACCAGATTTTACACTTAAATTACCATTAAAGCGATGGTCTCCCTTGAGGGGGCCGCGGACCAACCCAACCCCCCAGCAGGGGTTAAAAGCCACGGTGGCACTGTGCCTGGGCTGCATGCTAAACGATGTGGAACACATGTAAACTACAGAGCGGCCTCGCCGTCAGCAATGAGTAACAAACTGAAGGTGAGGTCGCAGGGAGGGATGGGCCATGTATTACACTTCCAGTGTAAATACCAGAGGAATTGGTTGATTTTAAGATCCACGTGATAGAGAAAAAGGACATGGCTTGTTACGGTCCTTTGGTGGCTGTGTCATGCAGAATTTGAGGAATCTTTTATTAGTAGACTAAACTGAAGCAAATTTCTTTTATTCAGGATAGTCCACCTATATGTAGCACTCTGATTGGTCAATAAAACCTGTTAAAATGATACAGAAATTTTGCTCCAGTGTTAGACTGCACATTTTCTCATTTGCCGACACTATTTCTTAGAAATCATTCAAGACAAAAGGCACATGAGACTTCATAGGAGTATTTTTACAGCACCAATCATGCTAGCTAAGGAGCACATGAGAGGAAATGGAAAAACAGCAGAGTTCTGCCCTTATTACTCCCTGCAAACAAAAGAGAATGACAGCATCCCCCCTACTCACACTGTAGCTCTACTACAGGGACCCAAGGACATACACAATGAACACACACGCAGACGCACACACAATTTCACCTCCTCTTCCAATGGCCGCAGGTTTGTTTGTCTTTAATTCCCTGCTGTGTGGGGGTAATGGGGACTCAGTGACAGCTGTCATTCCACCGTGACCTCAACGGAGCGCAGATCAGTAGTGGCATGATGATTGTCAGGATCAGGTGTGCGCGCACGTCTGTGTGTGTGAAGGTGTGTGTGCATGAGCGAGAGAGAGGAGGAGGAGGACAGAGGCGGAAGGGTGCATTTGATGTGAAAATAGTGGTTAAATACTGAAAGGGACTTCCTCCACTCTAAGACCCCCCAGGCCCAACAATATGCCACTACGGATATGTCTATTCAGCAGGAGACTCATTCTGACAGCAGGCCAAAACAAGACTCACACACTCATAGGCTGATGTGACACAGGGCATTAGGAACTGGAAAGGCAAAATCTAAGTAGAGATGGGATGCAATTTGAAACATTTCCTCCACATATTACTAGCTTTGATCTATTGAAACGCATCATTAGGAATGACGTATTACATTTTAGGCCGTAACAGTTAAACATTGTCTACAGTTACACCTTTAATTTTAATCCTATCTAATTTTTTTCCTTTTTCACAGGACAACATATTGTTACTCTGTATGCCAGATTCAGCTATTCTCCTGTCTTTCCCCTTTCCTCTCCAAGTGTATGTTACCTACTGTAGAGGAGCTGTCAGAGAATGAGGAAATACAAGGAAAAGGTGCACATGATAGCAGGAGCAGAGTGCGGTCGACTGCTGCTCTAGGGGTGTTTGGGGTGCAGAGCTGTGGTAGGCGAGAGGGTGTGGGGGGGCAAAGAGACAGAGAGCGAGAAGGTTCATAGTTAGTAGCGATTTTGCTTACTGACACATCAGACCAGGCTGTGAGGTTGGTGCTTGGTTCAGTGGTCCCACTGGGAGTGGGTGTCTGCGGTCAAAACCTTGTGTTGGACCAAAAAAACAGCCGCGTGCTAAGGAGGGGGTTAGGGGGGGCATGCAGAGCAACATCTCCCATCAGCCTCCTCCTTATCATTGCACTGCTCTGCCCGGGCCATGTTCACCTCTGATAGGACAGGCTGTCTCCCCGAGTGAGGGCCAAGGTGTGTGTGTATGTGTAGGGCCCTGCCATTGTGCATGACTCATCCTAATTGGGAAGGTCTCTGCTCGGCAGCAGATCCTTCTCCTGCTGTTTCAGCCTGTTTAAAGTGATGAACCTGGGATGAGATCAACAGTCAGACACCACAGCTTTTATTGCCTCTGTGTTTTCCTCACCTCTGTGTATGTGTGTGTTCCTGTGTGTGTGTAAGTGTGTGTGTATGTGTGATTCAGAAGTAGATCATTCACTTTATGAGTGTGTACGTGTATGAAATACATGATGTGTGTGTATGTGTGTGTGTGTGTGTGGGAATTCGAAGAACAGCACCATTTGTATTGAGGCTGTCTCCCTTCTCTTACACACACACTCACATGCACGCTCACCCCTCTAAAACGATTATATGTCAGCAATCCCCACAATTTGGTTCCTGCTAAAGCTGCTGTGAACTCATCGCACCCATCTGGGGAATTATGCAAGCTGTAATGCAGGTCTCACCTGCCAACGCACAGTGCAAGGCCAGCCGGGGGACTGGCCGTCATGTGATAAGTCTGCCCTGACCAGTTCAAAGCTGATTTGGCCAGGGGCTGATTGCTGGCAGCTAATCATTTTAGCAATACCTAGCAGCAAGGAAGTTCACGGGAGGTGAGGAGGAGAATGAAAGGAGTCAGGGAGGGAAGAAGGTCCGGGGAAAGAAAGGGGAGAGACAAAAAAGAAATGGATCTTTATTTTTATCCCCCCCACTCATCTTTCTGCTGGCGTTCCTCTGCTGAACTTATGATGAACTCAGAGATCTTTTTTATTTATTTACTTTTCCTGCAGTGCAGTCTAGTATTTGGACCGTGACACATTTTTGTTGTTTTGGCTCTGCACTCCAATGTATTGGATTTGATATAAGCAATGACAGTGAGGTTAGATTGTCAACATGCATATTTAATTTGAGGGTGTTCGCATTCACATCAGATGAACAGTGTAGGAATTGGTGATGTCTGTGGGTCGTTTATTTCAAGCAGGCATCAATTCCCCCAAAGTTCATTTGATATTGATGTAAACATCCTCAAATTAAAGCTGAAAGTGAGCACTTTAACCTTAGAGTCATTGTTTCATTTCAAAAGCAGTGTGCTGGAGCACAGAGCCAAAACAACAGAAAAATGTGTCATTGTCCAAATACTTACAGTCTGCACTGTATTTTCATCCTCTGTATTTTATTGTTCTCATCTGTTTTGTTCTGCTTGGCTATTCTCTCCAGCGGATGCTACATCTGCCAAACTTTTGTAACAACCTTGGAGAATATTTGATTGGTTTTACCACCTCTATGGCCACCTGAATTAGATGCTCCACAAAAGATATATTCATGGAAAAAGATGATAATACATTGTCAGTATCCTGACAAGTACTCAAGGCTACACAGTAAAAATGGTTTCACATTGTTACCTGAAGAAAATCCTAAACCTTGAATTGACTATTGTATTGGTTTTGGTCAACTTCTGCCCAACTTATTATTTCTGTTTGATCCACACATCATTCTTACATGTTAAAGAAAGTGTCCCTGTGTCCCTGTGTCCCTGTGTCCCTGTGTGTGTGTGTGTGTGTGTGTGTGTGTGTGTGTGTGTGTGTGTGTGTGTGTGTGTGTGTGTGTGTGTGTGTGTGTGTGCTGGCCTCTCTCTGATTGAGACATCTATGTGTGCACAGGCTCTCTGGGTCGATGTAAGCAGTGGTCTTGGCAGAAGCCCTCCATCTTCTTATCCCAGTGGGGAGCAGTCTGCAGCCAAACGCAACCTGGGCTTCACAGCCTTCGATAAGCCTTCAAATGGCACAGGCCAAAGGGCCAGAGAGCGAGAGAGACAAAGACACACGGGGAGAGGGAGAGTGAGAGAGAGGCGGTAAAGATAAAAATATCACATTGGTACGGCATAACAGGGTGGTCGGCTTGCGCTTGTGTGTTTTGTTGTTGCCTCAGGATTAAAAAATGGGATTTAGTCAATTCAGGGTCTCTTTTGTGCTAATGTATATACACTAAAAAGCTTCTCTTTTTCCTGTCAATACTTTATTTCTGGCTCCCTCATATATCATACACTAGGTTTTGCCTATCCATGTTGATTTTTTTTTTCTTTGTCCCCCATCATCAGTCGACATAAATACTCAGTATGTCACAGCAGGCTATGCTCCGAACGCCCCCTCAGTGCTTATCTCTACAAAATGTGAATCTGTTATTCTACTGTAATGGAAACCATGTTGGTAACATCTTAACATATTACATTCACTCAAACACACTGTGAAACTCTATCTTACTGCTGTGTCAAAGCTCTTTTTATACTGCGGGAATGTGGGGGGGATGTGGTGAAACACAGCGTTTTGCCCAAAGCGCAAACTCTACGTGAATGCACACACAGACTACAAGGTTCCTTTTTTATTCTTTATTTATTTCTTTTTTCAAGCGGACAATTCAAAAAAAAAAAAAAAAAAAGCTGAAAACACAGGAGTATTGTGTGCTTTAATGTTTTGAAGCTCTTGTATGTCTCTCTCTTTACGTTTTCAGACTAGCGGCGGTTCAGATTTCTTGAGGCAATTTGTTTCAGGTAACTGGAGCTTTCAACTGCAGTTGAGTGTATCCTGGGAACTATTAGGGAAAAAAGAGCGTTCAAGCTTTTCAAAATGTTGATGGATCCAACATAATGAGCGTGTAACTGATCACAAAGATAGACAGATAAGATTTTTTTTTTCCTCTTCAGGAGTAGTGTACTGCGACGCAGGAGAGAAGGGAGCCAAACACAATGCTAGCCAGCAGTATAGATGTGATGTTAAAGAGGCTCTCAGTAGCACATTGTTATTCACTTACTGCTCCTGTTGGGATAGCTACAGGCTGTTTAAGTCTTTTTTTCTGCCAGAAATCTTTGAATTGAATCAGTGCACAGTCAGCATACTGTAAGCTCCGAGCAAGAACAGCTAAACATTCAGTTTTGTAAGGATCCTCTTTAAACTGTGTCGACAAGTTTCTGTCTATGCATACGTGTATGTTCATTGTCTGCATTTTAAATCTGTTCAATTTGACTGTTGTGAATTGAACTTGTTTTTCTCATTGGTAAAGTACATGATCACCCCCTCACCTAGGTATTTTAAACACTTTCTGTTTTCTATTGGGATATGAGTATGGTTTTAGAAGCAGGAGGAGGCCCCAGGTAAAACATTACTATTTAGGGCATGGATTCCACGGAGGGCATCGGAGAGACAAGAGGTTGGAACTGGTTTTTCTAATGCAGACAGCTCTCATTTAGCCTCCAGTCTTCTGGTCGACTGAGACAGTCATCACACACTGATGTCTGAGGTTTAGAGGACATATGATAATGAGTTTAGACTGACTGACATGTGACTAAAACCGTTGGGGGGCCTACAGCTCGGACAGGAGGGCAGGTTTAAAACAGACTATGCCAGCAGTCATGGTAGGAATAGATCGGGAAGTTGGTCCCAAGAGCAGATCTGAGGCTAGGTCTGTCATTGAGGTAATTACGGCCATGGTTATGGTATCTGTAGGAAAGGCTGATCTCAGACCTGTGGCTCTGCCAATAGCCTTGTGTCACTAGAAAGTCCTTGAAGTTCTTTCACATTGAGAAATTGAAGTCAAGTAGACAAATTCTTCAAAGCAGATCATTTATACACTGTAATTTGAAACAAGCCATACGGAATACCTAATGCATGGTTGACTATTCCTTCAATCACAGGCCACTAGTATCTTATTCATCTCTGGACAACATACTGTTATTCAGCCTTTCTAGCAAAAAATAAATAAATAAAAACAGAACTGTGAGTCCCACCAAGGTTGGCTCTCTAACATACTCAACCTTATCATCTAAAGACAATTAGTTAACTAGTTTCCTTTAACCCCTCAGAGACCAAACAGAACTTTATCTGGCCCCTCAGTTTTACATATGTCATTTACAATTTGCCACTCAATGTGCTGCCAAAACAGGCAGATCTGTCTCTCTCACTCCATCTCCCTCTTTTTCCCCCCTGAAGTCAAGGGCATGCTTTGAACTCAAACAGATTCACTTTTTTCTGCTCAATCGTCCTTTTTTTTTTCATTTATTTCTCTCTCACTGCCCCCTCTCCATCATTAATAGCCTCATCTGTGTATCATGCTAATGATACAGATTTAACAGGGTGTAAAAGGCATGTCAGAATAAGCCTCTACACTAATAGTATGGCCGCTGGCATGGTCACATTTATATCTACCTGGACAGGTGGGTACAGCTGTTGCACCTATATGTACTGTTTATAGAAAGAGAGGGGGAGATGTCCAGACATGGAAGAGATGAGAATGACACAGCTGACACACCAAATCTCTCCATGAGGACTAAAATTGAAATGGTGTGACTGAGTGGCGCTTGTTGAAGACGGCATCATTCTCACATCCCCATCTCCACCACACACTACATACCAAATCACTCCACCTCGTACCGCTGTGATTGATTCTTCGCCCAGGGACTGTAATCCCTGAACCCTACCCCTCTGCTGGACCCTGTGTCTCCTCTCCCCTTTTCTCTCTCCGCCATACCTTCCCCCAGCATCTGCCAGTTTCTCACTCTCTGGATGGCATCATCAGCTATGACAAGAGAATAAATCTGTGAGCGGCGGCCGTCGCCTAGCATCTGAGGGACGCCCATGACAGTCCTCAATAAACTCCCAAGATTGTTTTTTTTCTTCCTCCTTCCTTTTTTTAATCTTCAACGGCAGACGTTGGAATCCTGCTGTCAGCATAACGGGAGCATATTAGCAGGGCTGGCCCCACCTGGACCCACCGCTCCCCGACCTGTCCCCTCCCTGTAATTATCCCCTAGCCCCTTTCCCATTAACCTACTCCCTTTGATCCCCACACATGCTGATATTATGCAAAACTGCTGAATAGAGAGACTAGGATAGTGCAAAACAGCACGCAGTTACCCATGGTTCTGATTTCTTCACTTATTCTCCTCTTCTTTTACTCTCTATCGCTCTCTATTTATCTGCCTCTTTGTCATGGATTAAATTAATTTCAAAAGAGCCTGGGAGGATAGAAAAAGAGTAGAAGGATAGAGTTGTGGGGAAAGAGGAAATACTAGTATCGGACACTTTTACAAGCCATCTAAGATGAATAAGGGAACTTGAAAAAAGGTGCCACAAAAGAACTATTTCTCTTAGTCCCCCCTTGCATGTATCAAGTAAAACGTCTTCATTAGGTCTGGGGCCTAAAAGCAAATATCAGGGTCTGCACAATGCTGAAGGTCTGCGACTGACCTTTCTTTGGTTTTAATCATTGCAACTCTTGACAGCTTAATAAGTTGAAGGTGCTGGGTTGCAGCCTAACTTAATAAGACCCACACCAGAGCCTTGGCCACCTATGATTGCTCCCATAAGTCTTAGCACATCTGGCGCTGTGTCCTTGGGTGAGAGATATTTTCCATAACTTTCCTTATGCTCAGAAGGCGCCATCGCCTTTTATTAAGAATGGGGATGATACAGTGCACAGTGTCTCCTCGCGGCAGAGCATGTCCACGAGGCGTCACATGTTCATAATGCCATACCACAGTCACTATTATCCTTTCAAATGACAACTGCAGTGCACTACAGCTCCAGTGCATCACACCGTGCAATGTTTAACTCGTTAAATATTCCAATAATTTATGGGTGTACTTTGTAAATCACACTACCATATTTACTTCCTCCCCGCTGAAGTATATTGTTAGGTAGAATATATGCTATCCATATTCCATGGTTTATTACTTCTGGATGGATGAATTACCCACCATTTATGATGCACATAAGGTGTATAATTCTATATGCAGTAAAGTTGGATTTTTATGGAGCTGTAGCTTTTCACCCTCCACTCTTCCTCGCCTGCCTCAGCCCACAAAGGAAGAAATTAATCCAGAGTTACTAATCCTTGATCATTTGCATTCTTTAAGAAAAGTATTGCTTTTTACCTCAGTATTAACATTTGTTAGAAGATCGGACAATATGTGATGAAACGACCTTTGAAAAAAGAATGTTGTAAGCAATTATTATAGTTAAATCCCGTGTAAAGTTAGATTGTATTGCAGTGCTTTCATGTGCACTATAGTACTCCAAACCTATAGTTTACAATTTAGCAAATAAAATGGCAATGCCAATCAAAAAGAAAAGTTTTTCTATTGACCTTTACATGATCTCTTTATTAAAAATTCAAGCTAATTAGCCACACTCAACTACTTTTGATACCTTGACATCTCATCATCTTACATCCCTATGATGACAGATTTTTCATATAACTGACAGCCATACCGTTACACTGCACACTGGCCTTTCAACATGCTGGTACTTAGTGATACCCCAGTGTTCACCTAAAAGGCTACAGACTGAGGTGAGCTGCTATCATTAGCAGTTATATTAATGAAGGGGACCGGGAATTTTTTTGATTGGACTGTAACACAGGCAGACATCAAAAGTCACATCTGGCCACCCACTTATTGTTCAGTACAGTTGCTCATCCACCCACTTTACCAAACATCTTCATTAATGTTCTGACCCAAACAGCCGCTGAATGCAGAGGCCCTGTGTGCCTTGACAATCTCCTTGCTGGGGTACTCAGGTTTTTAAAATAAGGCACCTACCTCTCTCTGTTGTATACCTAGGGTTTGATCTCTGCCGTGTGTTAGCAGAGAGGCTAATGTAGTGGTTTGAACCCCTGAGCTTTCTGCTGGAGATATTTTAATGAACGGCCTTTGTTTGGGGTTCAGGTTGCCTCTTTGCAGTCTCCATAGGAGCTGCGCCGAGCCCACGGCTGATTGGGTACCCTTAAAGGTGAGGATGAAAGCTCTTGTGGGAGACACAGGGGGTTGAAAAGGGTGATGTAGAAGAGGAGGAGATGAAGAGGTGGTATGGAGACAGCATGAAGGCATTAAAAGCAGGCCCTTGCTCTTTTAAATCCACTCGTAACAGAGACAGTGGAAATTTAAATGTAAATTGCCTATTAGATTTTCATGTAAAGCATCTCTATCCTCCTTTGTGGCTGCGGTTGGACGACGTCTCACTTCTCATGAATATAAAAATGAGTCAATTATGTGCAATGGAGCCACTGTACTAATTTTCTAAAATGAGTTGTTCATTTGAGATATATTGCACAGGTGGAGACTGCTACATGAAAACAAAGTTTGCCATATATGGACCACATATGTCATATATGGTCTAAAATATAAGCAGAGGAACATTAAGCTGTTCCTCAGTTTATTTGCATATTAAAATACTGTATTTCAATGTATTCCATTATTATTATTAAGCCTCTTATTTGTGATACAGTTAAACAAGAAGGGTGCAATAGTTCTCTTCTTCTCTGCTGTATATCTTATTTAATTATGTTTTAAATGCTTTTCTTTCACTGGGTGTATAACTTTCATGTAATTGTAAATTAAATTTCTATAAAGCAACCCACACAGCACCGATAGTAAAAGAGAATTTTCTCTTTCTTAACATGTATAAATTATTTCAGTTGGGATCATCATGATGTATTCTTTTAACATACTTTTTGCTCACTTCACCCTTTGATCCTCATTTATCATGACAACACAATTTAGGAATACATTTTTGTATTTGTTCTATACTCCCCCTTGTTCCCTCTGTCATGGTTTTTTTTCTTTGTGGTGAGGACCAAATTGAAAGAGTGAGGCGCCAGTTTAAAGGGCAAACCCAGGTCCCTGCCTCCAGGGCTTTTACATCAGCGCTGACAGAAAGCCGTGTGAACCATTGGGAAATGTTTCATCGGTCACGACACATTATGCAGCCGAGGGAGAGCCACATTAAACTTTTCACTTACTCCATCATTGCTTCACTTTTATTGTCCAGCATGCCTGCTAACAAATCTGCAACCCTGGGTCCACTGGAGAGTTTAACAACTCAGAATGTTTCCTTCAATTAATGTAATTCCTTCGGTCTTTAAAATATGAAAATAAATGTAGCTGTGTTTCTATGGTTCAGACACGTACAGGGGGCACTTTATATACCCTCTGGGACTGTTACCCCTCATTGCATTTGATGAGAAAAAACAAATAGCTGATTCATTTAGAAACTTTTTTTCAAGCTAAACATTGTGTCAACAGTTCATACGATGTGCACATTCAAACCCCTGTTATACTGATTTAGTTATAGATGTTTTTATAAATGTAGTTTCTTCTACTGACATTTGAATACAAGATAGGCACAGAAATGAA
The DNA here is from genome assembly GCA_038419695.1 of Scomberomorus guttatus. Taxonomy (NCBI): domain Eukaryota; kingdom Metazoa; phylum Chordata; class Actinopteri; order Scombriformes; family Scombridae; genus Scomberomorus; species Scomberomorus guttatus. Next base: position 14,847,240 of record CM076450.1, on the reverse strand, counting down.
TTAATGAAAAAATTGACACAAATTTAAAATCTTTTCCTTCTTGATTATGAATAATGTGAAAAAGAAAAAAAAATAAATAATAAATTGTACCATATAATAATGCTGATTTGTTTTAGCAAAAGATCCTTAATGATTACTTTACTTTACTTCCTCTTTTCCTTTTTTTTATTTCTTCTCCAGAATCTTTTCTCCGTCCTTTACAAGCTTATAAGAAGCAACCACTTTTTCCTCGATCCTGTAGTTTTGAAAGCTGAATAGTGACATAAGCTACCTTCTTTATGCTTGTGCCATCAGTTCATTCATTTGCAAAAGACTGATTTGATGTTGTCGAAAGCTTGCTGAAGATGAGTCCAAGATTTGGTGAGATCCCCATCATTCCACACTCTGTTTGCTGGGAGAAATGGGAAGGATTGGCGAGGACAAATTGCAAGGCTTTAGGAGTCTCCTAGTTTGGGATTGAATCATTTGGATTTGGCTGTGGAACCGATGGATTTAATACTGAGTAGGGGTGTCTGCAGAGGGAAGGCATCTCCTGTGCCCATTGGATTGGTCACCCTACGAGGATGGCAGTGCTGTGCTGTTCTTGGTCAGTACCATAAACCCTTATGGGGACGTGCATGACAAGGATTTTCAGCGGGATTAAGCATGTATGGAGCCACCATACTTAATCCCCTGAGAAAAGACACCTACATACAGGCAGACATATCTGCTTCAAATTGTTGTAGCAATTCTGTGTTAAGAATTAGAAAGCTTTATTTATTTATTTATTTATTTATTTTTCAAAATCAGGATAAGAGTAGTGATAAGTGTGTGGAAATAATTTCCTGGCATGATAATGAGTACGTGACAGATGTCTATTTTGGTTCATGGCTGCGTTTGTGTGAATGTGCCATACTTTTAGATGGTGATTTAAAAAAAAAAAAAAAAAAAAAAAAAGTTTCAGAGGCAGTTGTACAGATTTTGACATGATGGCTGTGGCAATACGTGGCACGTCTGTCTGCAACACAGTAAAGGGATACCTCCCACAACAAGTGAAGATGGCTGGCTTGGTCAGTCAGCCTCAACCACCCTTGATCATGCCATCAACCACCTTGTTATGTCTGGAACCCACAACAGGCATTATATTTGGTATCAATCTGAATTTCTCTCAACCTTGCAAGGGGAAAATCTTTACAGGGGTCAGCCAAGGGACATAAAGAGAGATACCAAGTGTGAGAGAGGGAGAAAGAGAGAGCGCAAAGGAAAGTAGAGGAGAAGGAGATTAGGGGGAAAATAAATGTAACATGGACAAGAGAGCTTTATTAATAGGATTACGGGCTCATAGATTTCGATATATCATTGGTTTGAAAAGGGAGTGAAAATGTCAGGGAATACAGAAAAGAAGGGGAGAGGAGAACAAGAATTTGTTAACAGTAATTTATTAAATCTGTATCACCAAGAGGTAAGAATGTGATTTGGCCAGAAAGATAACTTTTTGTATGTACAGAATTGGTTTGTCTTGAGGCAATTAACTCTTTTTGAAAAGACAAGCGGAAAGGTAATCACATGGTAATCACAGCACATCATTAAACTTGGCATTTAATCCTTGTAAATATACTCAAACAATTTTCAAAATTTATTAGTTTTTTAGTGGTTTTATATTGTCGGGCTATAGACAAAATCACTTTAATCACTGAACCTGCTATTGCTTATATGCTACTTCATAAAATTATGTTTATTGATGCTATATAGCCAGTGCCAAGCTGTGACGATTCACTAAAGCTAGACAATAAAAGAGGCCGCCACCTTTAATGGGAGGAGCAGCATTTGCTTGTTACTAAACACAGCAGTTAACCTCTTCTGTGCACATTAGCAGGACCAAGTGTTAAATCTTATTTCTATTACTTTCCCACTCACTTTATGATAGCTATAGCACTCTCAAAGAATTGATATTGCTATTTTGTAATGACCTTTTTCTTGGTTCATTAAGCACAACCCATTACTGACAGACTCCAATACAAAGGCAACTATTTCTTTCTTTTCAATTATTTGTTACTTATATTTATACAATTTCAGAGCCATCGCCCACATATTTACAGTACAATAGTTTCATTTTTGTGTGCAGAGGGAAGCAAAGACACTAAATAAGGCAAAAAAATAAATAGAGCTTTAGTGAATATCACCATAGGGTTTATATGAAATGGGCAATTAAAGATAAAGTACTGAGAAAAAATCTACCCACATAACAGGTATTGCATAAATGATGATTATAATCAGATCTCTTGTCTTTTCCTTACACAGATACGCAATATGTCAGAGAAAGAAAACCCGCATACATTCACAAACAATCTGTTAAAGTTTGGCTTTAAATAATGGTTTACACATTGTAGGAGAATGCACCCTAGATTTTTCTTCAGCTGCTCCCAAGCCTTTATGTTCTTTCGTATAGGAGTTTAGTTACAGTTGTCTACCATCACTTATTATCTCAGTGTCATATTATATTTCCCACAGTGGAGACCAGAGGAGATGTGTTCAACAGCTTTCTTGCCCTCTCTTGTGTGATTTGGAATAGTTCCAAAGACTCTGAACATGGTAAAGTACAACTTTCTGAGACTGCTGTTAAGACGGATTGCTTTCTAAATCATTTCAAACATGAGGAATCACTCAAATGTTTCACTATATCCGACTTGCGTTCTGATAGCAGGGCAAAATCTATTTTAAGCACAAAGACGGGAAATCAGCTATCATTTAGTGAACATCTTTTCTAGTGGGTGAGGGGGTGGAGAAAGGTTGAGATTTTAAATGCCTCATTTTGATGAGCTTTGACAGTAATGCAGCCACACTGGCAAATGTAGCAGATTTCTATGACACCCATGTCATAGGGCTGTGGTTATGCTTCTGCTCGATCATTAGAGGAGACTTCTAAGACAGACAAGTGAGAATGAGTAATGGTGCTGAAGCTCGCTTGTATAAACATGTCAGGGAGCAGAAAAGTTCTCATGTCATCTAGGTATTTTATTCTCAAAGAGTGACAAACTAAATAGCTAAAATCCCCTGGGCTAAAATCTCCACGCTCTACCACATTACAGTATTGGCTTTTAATGCCGTAAGAATGTGACAATCGCATTTTGAAGCATTTTACATATCCTTCCTCAAACAGCCACCTTGTTAGCGAACTATGTTTGTTTTTCTTACTTCTTCCCCCTCTGTATTTCTCTGCAGGCATGGCTTTGGAAGTGGTGATGAATGAGTGGAAGTTGACTCATTATTAAAGGTGGGAGATGATTAATAAGGACCATGTGTGTTTTCCTCTATAGTGTAAATAAAATATATCATTCACGTAATGCAGGGCTGGGCTGCGAGAGTGATTTATGGTGTGTTAAAATGCACAGAGAGCCAAAGGCTGAAGCCCTCTCAGACACACAGCCATGACAGTGCCCTACCCTGCCGCTTTAACATGGCTTAAAGATCTCACACTCCTGCTCCTGCTATCGCTCTCCGTTTCCTTATCTCAGTTTCCACCATGCTGGATTTATTTGTCTCAGACTTTCAGGAGAGTTCCCAAGATTGTTCTTAGGTCATTCGGAACAAATATAAGTGAGACCTCCAAAACCTTACATTCAAAATCTAGCAAAATTACATTTGTGAATTTTTGTCGTGGAAGAGATAGTCAGTTTGCAAACTGAAAATATGTTTGTTGTAAGGATTGGTAAGAGAAGAGCAACAGAGGAAGAAGTGTGCTTGTTGTTCTTACATTCTTTTCCTTTTACTGTATGTACAAAAATAAAGGACAGGGTAACATAGCCCAGATGTAGAGGGCATGTGCTATGAGGAATCCTCTGCTTTAAAGGGGACTCACTACTCATCCTTGATGCCCAGAAGAAGATACATTGGATATGCCAGTCTCTTTGGCAGGTGGCCACCACTCCACAGCCAAGGTATTGATTCACTTTAGACCTCACCTTATTTCTCAACTTCAAATCCTGATAGAGTGTCTCTGTTTAAGTGTTTGAGGGTAGACTTCCAACAAGACACATCTTACATGGATTATCTCCTCATCAATCTTAGTGTCTGTTTGTGAAGTGCACAATTAGGAAGAATAGGTTTGCACTCCTCTTTGTTTGGCTCTAACAGCACATAGTGTTATGTACATGTATGAAATTGAACATGCGATCCTCAACTCTTCAGCACACCACAACTGTGCAGCCTTTGTATGACCGATATATCACCACGAGGGAGATTGAAATATGAACAAAGCAGTCATTCAGACAGTTTTTTTTTTCTCTTTCCAGAAAAGAATCATGTAAAAATTGCTGTGTAGTCAACCACTCTGTTTCTCTTGTTCTGATAATTCTGGTTTCACTTAGCATTTTGGTATTTCTGGTTTATAATATTTCCTTAGCTTTCAGGCAGAAACATTGTCCTCTTATTCAACCATGTTACAGAGCAATGTCCATCGCTTTGCCTGTAACAACACAGAAAAGCAGATGTCTATATGCTAGTTTTACAGCTGTGAATAATCCTCCCACAAAGTAATAGAGAGAAAATGGAGCTTGCAGAGGTGTGTTGGTTTTCACATTGACATTTTATTGAGACCTTCTAAGCTTTGTCTCCCTTGGTGGAGATTGCCCGTATATTTTCTTAAACCTGCAGTGCAGAACTTTTACATATAAATGAACGTCACGTTACGTGAACGTTGCGTTCAAGCCCTTACCAAACGAGTTCACACAATGGTGATTAAGCCTATCACGGCCAGATAAATCTCTCTGTATTTCACAGTATACAGAGTTTTGAAATCTCATGTGGGGAGGGACATTCCTGCACTGGCTGTTTGAATGCGCACCCAGAGACTTCCACCTGCCAAGCTGGCTAACTTCCGGTTAGCCCTCTGCTAACTTGAATGGGGATAAAATAATTGAATTGCATGGCTCTTCTAGACTTTCCAAATGTTATCAGACCGAATGGATCAAATTCTCATTGTCATTCCACGGGGGTTGTGTGATGCTCGAAACAATTTTACCCACCATTCTACAACCACAACAGTAGCGATGAAGTAGACTACAGCGGAGTCTATGACGTAAGCATGCGTCGACAGTGTTTTTGTAATTAATCTCACGGCCAGAAGGGGGAGACAAAAGTCCCGCACTCTTGAACAAACACCCACTTGAACTATTATCAATATTTTTATAATAACAATGTATCAAATGACAATGTGTAGTGTGAGAGGGGTCCTTTGTAGGGGACAACCTACACCGGAATTATCACCTGAGTTTTAAGGAGCGAATAAGTAAAGTGAATAAAACTCAGATGAGCGGCTTGTGACTAATAGCTGGTCCACCTTAAAGGTTAGTCCACCTTAAATGACCCTAGGCCAAAGTTGGCTGGGCTAACCCCCTTCACTTCAGCTAGGTGGCAAGCAAGACACAGGAACATGACTTGGGTCTTGAGGAGTTGGAATATTTATTCACTGACGAATAACCTGAACTGTACACACACTGCACTGCTATGTTCACAGCTACAATGTTACTGCTAACTTTATACACACGCTCGCTCGCTCTCTCTCTATGTTGTCCTTCCAATTCCCTCACCTCTTTTTTTTTTTTTTTTTTTAAGATCTTATAGACTCATTCGATCTGTTAAAAGGGCCACACATTCTAAAGGTCACATCTTAGACTTTGTACTCTCATCTGGTTTCTCTCTCAAGTGTCTTAATTTGGTGGATATGCTTGTAACTGACCATAAAGCTTTTTTTTTTTTTAAGTTCCACTACAGCTCTCTATTCTTAATCTCCACCCTACAACACATTTTCACATTCTCAGTGTAATTCCACTACATTTCCTCTCAACCAAGATGCTCTGTTAAATTCATTTAATGATCAGTGACGATCCATTCTCGACCAAATTGCACTGTTTAAAACTAGGAAATAAAAATCAAATAACCTCCCCTTAAACTGTTAAATGATCACACGCAAGCCCTTAAAAGACTGTAGAAAATTTGAACGACATGGGAAGGTAAACAAGTCCTAAATAGCATATGACACCCTTAAAAACCAAATGTTTATCAGAAAGCAGTAAAGGATGTGAGATCTGCCTATTTCTGTGATTTGGCATCCAGAAATCACCACAATCCTAAAGTTCTCTTTAGGATAATTGATTCGATTATCAGTGGTCCCTCCACTTCCTTTTCTGTACCTGATGGTGAGCTGGCCAAAAAATTTCTTGGTAATTTTGTTAATAAGGTGGAGAGTATCAGCTCCCAAATCCAGCCTGACCCTTGCATCCTTTCTGTTTCCCATGTTAATTTTGCCTCTTTTTTTCCCAGCTTCAACCCGTCACAATTTCAGTGTTAGAGAGTACAGTCTCACATATGAACTCCTCCTCCTGCATGTCAGACATCATCCCCACTAAACTGCTCAAGGAGGTACTTTCCACTGTTGGCCCTGTTATTATGCAAATTTTTAACCATTCTCTGGCATTTGGTTCTTTTCCAAACAGTTTTAAGCATGCTATTGTTCACCCATTGCTAAAGAAACCTAATTTGGATCCCCTGTCCTTAAGTTGAGAGTGTTGAGAGAGAGAGAGAGAGAACTTCCCACATTTGTGGACTGCACCACAGGGTAAAACATCCAACCAGATGTTGTTCTTTGCAGATTCTCACACTCATGAGCCAGTGGGATTGTTTACCGCATGCGTGCGCATGACACAGACCAGCGCAGATCGAAACACAGAGCATCGCTCAACTTTAGCTCATAGTTCTGAGTGAAAGATCAAACATTGGAATTACACATGACAGAATGAAAACAGTAAGATCTGTATTTTTGTTGCTGAATGTTCAATCAGTAAAAAAAAAACGAGTTAACAGATAGATCGATAATGGTTTGCTACAAGTGGTAGCTAGCCAGCTACCGTTAGCCTTGTGCTTGGCAAGTTCACGTTTAGCCTACCAATTGAAAGTAATAACATGTTATTATTAAAAGAAGATAACATGCCAATATCCCGGGGATGAACAATACTGTCGTTCTGACTTTACAGTCCTGCTGTCTGACATTTAGCTCTCAGCCTGCATTAACCAAGCAGCTGCTTCTGTTCAAGATGCTAGTTTAGCGTTAGCATGAGCCTCAGATAGCTAAACCAGACAGCTGCCAAACAACAACTCCATGAATTTTCACAACTTTATGTTTCGAAGTTCATCAACAGGACTGCACACAGTGAGCAGATTGAGGCACGCTGTGACTTTTTTCTTCCTATGAAGGCAGGCAAGGCAGTAAGTTTGTTTTACAGTTTGTGCGGCCCTTACGGGCAGTCACCACGCACCTGTAACTACTAAGAGGCTCCACCTGGTGGTGCAACCGCACACTACCACAAATCCACAGAACATTTTCTGACAGTTAAACCACACATCCCTCATTTTCTGCATTATTGGTTAGTATAATTTTAATTGGTTGAATAATTAACTGCAATTAACTGCTAATCATTCACATCCCTACATTATATCACCTATTTCTTATGTATTAGTAGGCCCAATTTGCAACATAGCCAAGCCTATGTGAAATTTCTTAATAACCTAAACGTGGGTGTGTGTGGATGTGTTTTAAGGCCAGGCACTACAGTTAAATGGGGACAAAATAAATCTTGTTCTTCTGTCAGAATGAAACTTATTAATATAGACCCACACACAATATATTTCTGTATTATAACCTTTATTTTTTATCATGCAATTATGCAAATCAGGCAAACTCATGAAATAAGTCAGAACAAATATAGCCATTTCAGGTGTGTTCCCTTAATCTTATATGTATAATAATAATAAGAAAAATAAACTTATATGTAATAGAAAGTTATGTATATGGTTGATTATTTGAAAGAATAAAAACAGAGACAAAAAAAAAAGTATTTATTCCATAGATTGAGAATGGCATTGAAATAACAAAAAAGAAAACTGGGTAAGTAGAGAAGCTGTTCAAAAGCTTCTTCTCTTAAAACACAATCGATCTAGAGTATTTAAACTTGCTGGCTGCATTAAAGAACATGGTTATGTGTGGAGTGGTGCTGAAATCTCATAATTTTTGTTGTTTTTTTTAAGTGCCCTGAACTGATGTCCCCCTTACATTACTTTTGTAGCAGTAAGGTTACGTTCACTCTAGGGTGAGTTTTTCCCTATATTCTCATGCTAAAATAGACTGTAAATCCACATTTTAAAGCTCATATTTCAGAATTTGCTGCTAGGAATCTAGGGGTAATATTTGATGCTAACCTCTGTTTTGATGATCAGTCAAAAAGTCAAAAATGTTTCTTTCAGCTCAAAATAAAAAAAAATCTCTATGATCTCTAAAATTAGGTCATTTTTATCAGTTGCTGGTTTACAAAAAGTTGTTAGTGCTTTTATCTATTCTTGGCTTGATTATTGCAACTTTACTTTATTCGGTTATTAGCCAGGGCTCCCTCCACTGTCTCCAATTGGTACAAAACACTACTTGACTTATTACCAGGACAAAGAGGCATGATCACATTACCCCCACGCTTGCCTCCCCACTGGCTCCCTGTTAGATTTCGCATTGATTTTAAAATCTTATTGCTCACTTGTAAGGCCTTAAACGGCCTTGCGCCTAAATACATCTCTGATTTATTGACCTGGTATGTGCCCTCTTGGCTATTAAGTTTGGCGGATGGCGCCCTGCTGGTTACTTCCAGGTCATGGTTTGTGACTAAGGGTGATCTGCTTTGCTGTTAGAGCCGTCACACTATGGAACTCTCTGCCTACTGAACTGAGACACATTAAGTCTCTAGCTTTTAAAATTTCTCTTCGTGAAAACCTTTGGAAATGTCTGATATATGTTTTTATTTATCTGATCTTATTCATTTTATTAGCTTTATTTTCTCTGTGCTCATGTCCTTTGGCTTTATTCTCATTTTATCTACCTTGCCTGGTTTTATTTCCTTTTTGTAAAGCACTTTGTAACACTGATAAGAAAAGTGATATATAAATAAAGTTATTATTTATTATTATTGTTTCTGGCTGCAGCAGGAAGCTGTTTTCAGCATAATGTTCTAAAGACCCACTGCACAAAACCATCTCAACACCAAACAGCAAACAAATACAGTTAGTGACTAGCTGGTGAACATAGTCAAACACTTTGCAGCTAAAGAGCCAGATATTTCCCCTAGGAGTTGGTAGAGACCACAAACTGAGCTACAAAGAGAGTGAATATTTGACTTTTTCAATCGCCAGGTGGCCAAAAAAACACAACTCCAAATGAATGCTAATGTTGCTCTGTAACTGCTAGATGTGTAAATAAGCAACTGTATGCTAACAAGTGCGTCATATCAACCTAAAAGGTGATGATTTGTCAAATGTTGTGTTTTTACAATGTGTTTCCATTGCCCTCATGTGGCCAAAAAAACTGTTATTGCAGGTTAAATACATTCCCTCTACGTTTCTTCAGAGGATACTACCATATGTTTTCTTTCTTCCATTTTCACAATGAGCAGTGAACATGGAAGAAATGTATTTGATTACAAATTATAGAACTATTTCTGGTGAGAGGCAATAAGCCTTACGCTACATCAGCTGTATGTCAGTCGACTGCAACCTAAGATATCTGGAAATTCTATTTTGTAAATGCATGTGTCTGTGTGCGTCTGTCTGAGAGAACTTGTGCATGAAGAGTATGCGCATAAACACAGAACATGTGTATGAAAATGTGTGTTTTTGACATCAAAAACGACTGACAATGGAACCTTGAGTAGCCCCATGATTCAGTATCCTGCCCATTCCCCATGGTTCCTGACCTGGGGGAAGGATCTGTCTGTCGTTTGGCAGGCTCCATAACCGCTGCCCTCCCTCACTGCAGTTATCATCACTTCATCTCAAATAGGAAAATAGGGGCACCGATGGAGGCTTGCGGCTCACTGAGGCTGTTTTTGGGTTACAACTATTTCTCAGAATTTCTTTTTAAGTCAAGCCCTTCCAGGCCCACTGGTGGCAGCTGCCTATTCCGCTGTTCACTGGGGGCATGCCCTGGTTTCATGTGTGCTGTTGTGGCGGGAGTGATGGAGAGAGAGAGAGAGAGGAAGCGGGAGAGAAAGAGGAGGAGGGGAATCGAAACACTCCCGTTGTGCCACTGTGCCCCAACCTCAGCCAGGGTGACACACTTACCAGCCAACATTCTGCCACCTTGCCCTGACGCCGCAGGAAAGCCGTGCTCTGCCTCTGAATGGGGGCACTGGGTGCAGAGGGAACCTGTTGGAGGAGACTCCTAAATCAGGCTGCTGGGGAGTCGGATGTTAATGTGCTGTCTCGAGGTCTTAAAGCACAGAGTTGGAGCCATAGACTCTTGCTGAGTGAGGCTACGAGGCAGCGGCTCCCTCATATCCTTTGTTTACACAGCCAGTGGAGTGGGACTACTTTACCTGGACCCACTGAGTTCGCTCACACAAATCCTCCAATATGTACAAGTGAACATAAGGAGCTTAGCCCACAGAAGGAAATTCAGTCTGCTCTCCCCGGCCATCCCCTGGAAATGACAAATTAGAGATGTTAAACAGCCTGCTGTGGGTATTACACCTAAAGAAGCATTTTGAAGAGAGTTATGTACAAAGAGTTATAACTACAAGCAGCCATACTATAAGCTCAGGCTTAGGCTTAGGTTCAAGTAGTAACTACGTCAAGTATGCTCAAGTGGAATTGATAACATACAAAAACACACATTTGTTGCCAATCTTTAAAGAATATATATAAATAATTTCTAGACTTAATTTGGTCATGTATAAGATGGGTGAGAGTGGGATATTGGTATTTTTCTTCAAATACAGACTAGGTCAAACTGCTCTGTGCTTACCAATGATAGTCACCCCCAACCACGAAATCATCCCCCCTCTTACCCAAACTGCTACCCAAATTACATCGAGGCGCAGAAAGAGCCATATTTAAGCTAATATACAGCATTTTCATGGAGTGGGTGTAACTGACACCAATCCCGGTGGGGCAATTACAGAAAATTAATTACCAGGCATTCCTGTATTAATGGTTTATTCCAAAATAAAGCAAGCTAATTTATTCATTTTGACACAGAGAATGGATTCAATGAGGATTATAAAAAGCTATTTGCTAAACAAAATGGAAGGGAGGAAGGGGAAATGAAGAAGGGGTTAAAAAAAGAAAACGTGAAAAATCCTTCAAAATGTGGTAATTAGTGGATGATAATGCCAGTGCTTCCCCAATTCTCACTGTAGGCATTTGACTGGGCTTTGACTGCTGTTTCCCAGTGTCTGCTCAGGTTTCCCTTCCTGTTTACCCTATACTGGAATCTCCTCCAGTAAAGGAGTGGAATCTCTGCAAAGGGTGAGGATGGGTGAGGCCCTGTGGGCCTGGGGCCTAAGGGTGAGAAGAGAAAATGGGTGGACAAGAGTGGGAGTGGGGGAGACATGGGGTGACAACACAAGTTAAGTTAGGGAGTGAAGTGGGGTGGTGGGAAGTAAAGGGAGAGAAAGAGAGTGCGCAATCTGACAGCCTGAGAAACCTTGAGGTGCCATCTGGCGTGAGGGGGCCAAAGGACAGGGCTCACCGACCTTTGACCCAGATCCCCCTTTTAGCAAACATCCCAATGCTGCAGATTTATGGGCTGCTGAGGAACAATAACTGTCTGAGACCAGAGGTTGAAGGCAGGCAGTGTTCCAATATCTTCAGGTGCCTAGAGCCTGGAAATGAGTCCAAACACGGATGTCAAGGATGTGGTGTTTCACGTGTGAGTTTGACCTCAGTGCAGCCCAGACAACTCACAGCAAGAGACAAGGAGGGTATTTTTTACATTCCACCTGCATACTTTTATGAGAGGTTTTCCTTTTTCTGTTTCTTCTTTTGTTCTGGCTTGGTTATTTCTTAACTTAGGGCTCATTAAGTAAAAACTTCAGTTGATGATGTTGAGACACTCTCTTAAAGTCAGTTTTTTTGCTGTTTGGCTACTGTAGTTTTAAGGTGAACAAATCCATTATCAGGGGACAGGGGTGAGCGTTATGTCAAAGGCCATGAGTAAGGGGGCACAGTTGAGCCTAGTTTGTTTATAGAAAGAGAATAGAGAGAGGTGCTGTGTGGAGTGAGGGGCTGTGATTGAGTACGGAACAAAAGAAATAATAGAAGTTGTGTATGATATCAGTAGGAAGTAGTAGTACAAGGCTATTTTAACAGATTAGTTTGTCTCTTTGAACACTCAAGACTGTTTTTGTCTGTGTGAAACTTTTTTGCTTCCACTCAAGTCAGCAACATTACAACAATAATGGCAACTGTTCGGGGACCACTGTGACTAGGATCGATACTGCCTGCAGAGCATCAGGACACCCTGTGGCAAAGCAACCCGAAACAACTAATGTACCAACCCCCCCCCCCTCACACATCCATCACACACATACGCACGCGCACACACACATGCGCAAGCACAGAACCATACGCCTCTTTACTCAGCTACAGAGACAAAAAGCTACCTTAGAACAAAGGACGAAAAAGAAGAACACAACACTCATTACAGCCAGCTGTCATTCACTGTCCCATTTGATGAGTGCAATGGACACCAATAAATCCTCGCTTTTCTTCCATTCATTTCTATACTCACTCAATTTCATTCCCCTTCTTTTTCCCCTCTGTTTTTACATCTTAAAAGGGGGATGGGCAGGTCTATACATGGTGCCCAGGCCTGAATAGACTTTTGTCTTGCTCATTTTCCTGGTTCTGACTGTGTCAGTTGCAGGGTGCCCCCGGTGAAGGCCCTCTCGGCCTCAGACGCAGGCAAGCTGTCTAGTAGCTAGTTGGCATTCAGAGCATCCATGCTACCACCCAGCAGACAAGTCTGCCATGGGGGCCGGTACAGGACTCACTTTCTTAGACAAGCTCTATTAGTGTGGCTAAACAGGCTTGAGCTACTCTACTGAATGATGGTTGAGGGAACGTTTTTTTTTTTTAAATTTCTCTTCTCTGGATCGCTCTTTGTCCTCTCTTAATTTGCCTTTCTCACACACATTAAAACTAGATAATTAGATATAAAGAATATCCACCTGTTGTGAAATATAGATACACTCAAATAATTATTCAATTCAGTTCTCTCTTTATTTAGAGGAAAGGTCATATTAAGGAACAAGAGCTCTCTTTTCAAGCATGCCAATTTTACAATATAAAAACAAAAGTGCATACAGTGGACACAGTGACATGTATGTTTGTGCATTGATCTAATACTATTCAGTATGCAGAGATTCCTCTCCTCATTTTTTTGGTAATTTATTACTTGATTATGCTTAGCTTAATTAGCTGTGTGTGACTGTGTGACTCTGACATGTGCAGGATTCCTATGGATAACACAAATAACTGTCCAGAGTGCCTCTGTTGTTCACCCTTTTTCTGCCTCCCTTTGTGCCGCGTGGTGACATCACAGATGCTAATATCTGCTGGCTAGCGTGGCATCTCTTAGTAGGCGGCCCGAAATTCCAGACATTTACTCCTATCGGGAAGCGGCAGGATCAGTAATGCTAACTATGTGGATCATTCTGAGAAGATTGGGCCACAGCCGGCATGCCCTCATAATAATGCTGTGCATTTCAGCAGTACGTCTCAATCGAGGGCTGCAACAACCCAATGCCTCCATTGTTCCTGCCTTCCTTTGTGGTGCAGTCAGGAAAAAAAAAGTAGCAAGCGGGCCTTTAGATTTCGTTTCTTTTCTAATGGCATGAAAAGATTTCATTGAAGTGCAGATTGACTGTGCGCCGCTGTTGTGGAGCGAGGCCAAAAAGCTCAGTGCCCACGGAAATGCCCTGGCTGGGCAGCGTCATTCCAGCACTAAAGTGATGTTCTCATTGAGCTGAGCAGCGTCATAGCAACCCAGAGAGATTCAGAAAAGATGACAGCAGAGACGCCACTTTGACACGAACTGCCACAAGACACATGATGGGCTAGTTTCAGCTGAGGTCAACTGAGGCTGTTCTAACCAAGCGGGAGACGCAGTGTTTTTTCTTTTCTTTGTCAAAAGAAAACGTGAATTCATTCAAATCATGTAGCCATGTTTCTGCAGACAGGATTGCATTTGTGTGAAATGTAAGAAGTATGCATTCTCATTCTCCTCACATGTCTTTGTAAATGCATGGATTCTAGTGCAGTGGGGCTGTCAGTCTGCCTAATTGCTGTCTACTCTGTACATGCACATATACCAGAGAAGATATGCTCTGCTCTGGTAATTCTTGTTGGGAGCATATGCTCATAAGAAGTACAGGCGATTGCCTACCAGTCCATCATCTTATACATCTCATTGTCCACAAGACACATTTCTATGTCAGCTAGGGGCATAGAGAGACTGCTACAGTATTTAACCCAACTACCCCTTCTTAACATTTCTTCCCATTTCTCCCAGCTTTGTCATATTTTTTCATATGGCTTCATCCTCTGCAGGTGAACTTGTAATGGGCTGCAACAGTGAGAAAGACAGACAGGTCTCTTTGAAAAGCACTGGGTAATAATGGTGAAAATTGCTTGATGTGTTATCGTGATGAGATCCAGCCATGGTCCAAACAAAGATGGACTATTTCGAAACTGCACACACATATCTTTGGAATTTCCTTCTCCTGTTCCTCTTGGCTTTCTCTGCCTCCAGCGCACTCTAACCTCTTCCATGTGAAAAAGTGAGAAATGTGTGTAGCTAAATAAATTCAGAAGGGAAAGAGGGTGAGCATGTGGGTATGTGTTTATCTACAGGAAAATATGTTCAAAAAATGTGCACTAAATGTGTGTGTCAGTGTGAGACGACAATCCGGCAAGAATGAGATGGGTGAAAGAAAAAGCAATATTGTCCTGTAGGGCTCAGACACTCATGAAATTAATCTATTATCTTCCTCTGCAGCTGCCATGTACGATACAAGGTGCTTGACAATTCCCTGTGCCATTGTGACTCCATGACATTTGCCCATTCACCAAGCTCGCTGACACCAACAGGATCTGGCCTTGCCGCCAAATTAAGGCAACGAGTGGGGAAATGAGAGCGGTGGCATGGGCCAGGAAGTGCCTGAGAGGCG
Source organism: Scomberomorus guttatus (assembly GCA_038419695.1). Lineage (NCBI taxonomy): Eukaryota > Metazoa > Chordata > Actinopteri > Scombriformes > Scombridae > Scomberomorus > Scomberomorus guttatus. The sequence goes on along the minus strand of CM076450.1, from coordinate 14,832,217 downwards.
GGATAGATTTCCCCTTGTGTTTAAAGACCTGACCTAAGCACCTTGCCCAGGGGCTTTTTATCAGCTGGAGCTGAAAAACACCTTCAGGAGGAAAATGATGATATAGCCACAGCCGGTTGAAATGGTGTGACAAGGCTGAGCTGTCCTTGCACACCTCTTGACTCCCCCCCCCCCCCCTCCCCCCTCCTCTACTATCCCTACTCCTCCTGCCCTAGCTCTCTACCAGACTGGGTCCTCTATCTAAAGCTTCGTCCAGTTGGGAATGGGCAGGCTTTAAATGCCTGTCGCCCCGTGTCATAGAAGCGGCTACACACGGGGTGTCCAGTGTCACAACACAGGCTGGGCCCTGTCAAGGGCAAAATGAATTTGTTGGAGGGAGAAAGGTAGAGGGAGAGAGAAAGAAAGCATTGAAGGGATATATTACAGCGAATGATGAATAACCTGAAGGTGCACAGATACACCACACAAACGATGAAGAGAAAATAGAGGGAGGAAGCAACAAAATAGTAGTAGAGGGGGGTCTGGCCTGGCTGTTGCTTGCTCAGGCTTACGGATAGCAGTTGTCAGAAGAACAAGGTTTTATTTATTTATTGTTGGTCTGCTTAAGAGATGGTGAAGGTCAGGCTATGTGTCTGCTCCCCACCTTTGTTATGTGAGCTGGATCAATTTATGAAATATGTCTGTTAACAATGCTGCAGATGTAATCTCTCCTCCCTCCCCTGTGCACCCTTTTACACTCTCCACGTTTTTTTTACTCTTTTTACTCCCTCTATTGCCACAGCTCCTGCAGTGACCATGGTAACCTCATCTCTATAGTTGCCGCTGTTGCAACAGTGTTGTCGGATGAAGAGGTCACTATATTATTTCTTTGAAGAAGTAAATATGACAAATGTAATTCTCTTCAAGCGAGGCTCTGTCGGCTATGATTGCAGTATCAGTGTTTAAGGGTTTATGTCTGTGCAATGGAAGGTTATTTATTGTTTAATAACATAGAGGGAGGTGAGTTCTTTTGTAAGTCAATTGAACGCGGTGTATTATATTTCAATTGTACATCATAGGCTTAGACATTATATTCAATCTGTATTGCTTTACCGCAGCATGTGCTGTGATTGACTACCACCTTTTAAACTAATGTGTTACTGTGCGTACTGTGCATTGTATTTATGCAATATGCATATTGTATAATTCACATAATTTATGTGCCGCCTATTTGTGTCTTTGCTTTTAGTATGACAGGTCATTGGTTTAGATTCAATTTCGCATAACACGATGATCCAAATGGCAGTTTATACAGCAAAAGGGCCACATGACTGATGGATCAGTTAGCCATTCTACGGTGCAATACAGTATGTGTATCACACACTGTATACAGTATCTACAGAGTAAATAGTAACTCCTTTTATTTTTAGAGCATCATCTGTCTTTGACATTTTCTTCCTCTACTGTCTCTGGCAGATCCTCAGACAACCCTGCACCATAACCAATGTAACCGCACCACCCTGTCACACTGTAAATTTGCGTATTTTATATCTACAGTTTATAAATATTCTCTACAATGTATGGTCTGTCCTGTATATTGCATTTTTTCCGTAGACAGTACTCGTGAGCTTATGCTTGTTGCTCAGTCTCATCTCATTCTGACTGTCTGGCAGGCCAGACAGTCTGTGGCCTGGATCACTGCTGCGCCACCAGGCCCTACAGGCCTTTCCTTGGTCAGCAAACCAGAGCAGGATCAGTGGGACATCTATCTCTCTATCCATCTCTCCATCCTCCTGTTGGAAAGCTCAGCGTTCACAGAGCTCAGGTCAAACCCCAAAGCATGTCTGATCAGTCTGAAGATACCATAGTGTTAGTGGATCCCTTTTTTTACTCCGTGGTTCAACCAGAGCGAAAGAGGATAAGAGCACGTTGTTTGGAAAGTGGTCGCACATCTGAGTTTAATAAGGCGTTTTGGTGGAGATGGGTCACATTGTGTGTCTTCCCTTAAGTGAACTGAAGGTAATTTGGGACAACCAGGGCTCAGGGGCAGCTGGTTTGTGTATGTATTTGTGCATGTCTGTTTTTGTGTTTTATATGTGGTGTTGTTGTGGAGAGGGTGTAGGGGGGGAGTAGGAGGGTGACAGGGGGTGAGTAAACAGTTTGCAAAAGAGCAACCAGGGGAAGTGCAGGGCGGCCGATTTGTTTTGGATTGCTTGGGGCCCAACAATTTATAGACATAAATATAAACAGAGTGCGGGAACAGCTAATCCCCCCAAATGGAAGATTAAGAAATGAAATGATTCCAAGATGACCCTTGATTACAGAGTGAGGGTGAGTTTGATGCAAAGGGCATATGACATGGGTACTTAGCAGTGGATAAGGGAAACCAAAGGACGAGAGGAAAAACTGGGCCATGGAAGGTCCAACTGTTAATTTGCATTTTGTGAGTGACGTAAGTATGGGCTTTGGAGATTTCTAACCCGAGAGCCATGACCATGTAATTATCACAACTCACAGATCAATATCCACTCATTTGCAGAACAAAGCTACAATCTAACCATCAGTCCTTCTCTCTCCCTTTACTTGCATGTGACTGAGTGACTTTGACAAGTAAACTGTATTTATACCCAGTTTTTAAAATAGCTTGTCTCTTTTTCACTCGTGTGGTGGCATATTGAGCTCTCCCACGCACACATTATTTTTACAAAATACTTAAGCATCCAACATGTGCTCCTTGCCCCTGAATATCAAGAAACTGACTCTGATAAGGAATTTATTTGATCCATACAGTCGTATCGCGTCACCCTTATTCAAACTGTGGATTCATCCAAATTCTATGGAATCTACAGCAACACATTTCTCTTTTTCTCTTTCTCTCTTTTTCGCCCTCAGAGTTCAGAAGCTTGTAGGTCTTTAATTATGTATAATATTCTTTTGCCCTGTTTTATGGAAACTCCAGACTGGATTCGCTCAAGTCATCGACTTGAAAGTTTGAAAACCTCCAGTGACAAGAATATTAATGTGCCAGCAGTGTCATATCTGTTTCAGCTCATGCATATTCAATGTCCCCCCAGCTCTCCAAGATTTATGTCAGACTTTGCCGGAGTGTAGTTTTCCACCATTGGAGATAATAGCATGCTAAATTGATGTTATCGGGGGCAGGTTTTTTCCTCTCTACTCGTCTCCAGGTCGGGGGGTAGTAGAGGGGAGAGAGAGGAGCAACCCACTCGCCTGGCTGCTATTCAGACTGTTGGCGGCTTTAGTGCTCACCTCCACCCACCGACCTGTTCTGTAGTAGCAGTGGACTGAAAACCTCCGTCATGGGGGGAGAAGAGAGCATATTTTGGAAGGAGATTAGGGGGCGATCCTGTGGATTATCTTTTAATTAAGGACGGTTGAGTTGTGCCCACTCTGGTGGAGCAAACGCCCAGCTGCTAATGAAGTTTAAACAGACATACTTTATTTAATTACCGCTAATCGCTGGGGCCCAAAGTCCGGCCCTCTTTGATCTGCCTGTCGCACTGTAATCTTCCTGGCAGATACCATCTCCCGTTCTACCCGGATCCCTTTTAGAAGTTGCTACGGGAGGTCCAAGATTAACCATGGGTTAATTGAGACAGCCGGGATGGAAGTGTGTGTGTGTGTGTGTGTGTGTCTGTGTGTGTGTGTGTCTGTGTGTGTCTGTCTGTGTGTGTGTGTGTGTGTTTCTGTGTGTGTGACATAGAGAGATAGAGGGCCAGAGAGGGAGAGTGGTAGAAGGAGGGAGGATGAGCAGTAGGTTGATTGATGTGTTTGTGGCTTTAGAAGTCATCCTGTTTTCTCTCTCGCTCTCTCTCTCGCTCTCTCTCTCCCTCCCTTTCTCTCTCTCTCTGGTTCAGTTGCTACAACATGTTTTGGTCACACATTGCCTGGCTGTTTGACTTTAGGGACACTAGGGGGCTGTGATTATACCTGACCTATGTAAAATTTTAAATGATAATAATGAGAAACGTGTGAAGGCTTTTTTTTTCCCCTTTTAAGCTCTTCGCAAATATTTTTGGACACTTGGAAGGAAATCTTAAAATAAAATATATTAATTTGTGAGATATTTTAAATAATATATTGTATTTTGAAGGTTTTCTGTTGTTTTACATAAGCAGACCTGATATATAAAAGCCATACAAACTTCTCTGTCAGATGGATTTTCTTATTTGTGTTTACCAGGCAGGTCACAATGTGTACCTCCAGATACCCAGTCGTTTACTATTGTTTTAGTGACACCATTGTTGTCATTGTTCATATCAATGTAAGTGGATGGTGAGCAGCTGTTATCTTTGTAAGGTTCAGAGAGGTCAGCAGGGGCAGCAGAGAGCACAGCGAGGGGGTTTTTGTGTGTGTGTTTGTGTGTGTGTGTGTGTGTATGTGTGGAAGAGGGGGGTGTCTTTATCTGACCTGGGGGAGCCACTGGCTTCCTGTTAATTGGGTTAGCACAGCGACCAGGGGCAAACCGTGTGACTGGAGAAAAACACTGTGAGAAAAACCCTATGAGGCACTTTTGTCTCTGCTGAGACATATGGCAGAGGAGCTGTGAGCACACTGAGTCTTCATCTGGAGGGAGCAAATGAAGAGGGTGTGAGAGGGAGAGGCAGAAAGAGAGAGAGATACATGTTTCCCCAAATTAATGCGGTATCCCCAAATCGAGTGAAAAAGAGCCAGAGGACACACTTGCTGTGGTAAACTGATCTCCCTATCCGTATCACTATCTAACATGTGCGCGCGCACACACAAACTCAACATCCTTTGTCTTTTCAACTCTCTCACACCCACCCTCTCCAACATCCCTCTTCAATCCTCACTCTTTCAATATGTTTCTATTTCTTTGCTTCACCCCCGTGTTCTCGCCCGCCTGTTCCCATCCTCCACAGCTGAAAGATTGCCAATAAATGAGTGATTTATATTCCGATAAGAGATGTTAACTAAACCGCTGCATGCATATTCATACCTGAAGCTGTTGATTAATGCTGGCTTCACCATAACAGAAAATGTGTATTGTTTTCTTTTTCATTGTAACATGAACCATGGAGTCAGTAAAGACCGTTACGTGCCTCACAAAGAGATTTACTGCTTTAATTATCCAAAGTAAAATGGCAAAAATTATTCATAGCCCTGCTTAAAACATGGTTGATGGAATTATGCATCGCAATTTGTGAATAATTGAATCTTTCCTTCAGATTGTGACAGAATAGTTAATTTATTAATAGACGCACACAAAGTCGAGTCAAAGCCTCGGTCGGTCCTGCGGGTAGAACTGCTTTCAAGAGAATGAACCCTTGTTAAATAAGTTACAGAACACGGTCCTGCGCAGACATCTGAGTTGCAAACAAACCCAAAAGACAGAAAGGGGAGAGGGAAAGACGAAGCAAGAAAGTGCGAGGAGTTTCGCAGACACCGGGTGTTAAACACAGCGACGTCTCTGAGGGCCTTCGGTAGAGGAGATGAAATATTAAATGCTTTAGTGTTTATTAACGGGATGAAACAAAGGGCTGCTTCCCTTTGACTTGTGCACATTGACACTTGGCACAGAACAAACAAAATCAAATATGGTATTGATCCATAATGAATGAAAAAGCCAACTTTGAATGAGTAGCATTATTAAAGAATTAGGAAAGGGAAGAAACAGAGAACAGGGAGACACACTTAGTAAACATCAACATTTTGTCAGCTGCCTCACTGAAACACAAGTCTGGTTTAATCTACATATCTATGTCATATTTCAGTTTAATACATACAAGCTTCTCTAATTATATGTCATGACCAGAATATCATGAAATGAGCATATTTTGTTCATAAGCAATGTGTTTTATATATTTACAGTAGACATAGTTACAAAGCATCATATTTCAATTAAAAAATGACCTGTTTGAATGCAAATACAACGTATGCACAATATCATATAATGGGAAATAAATGCATATGTTTTTTGGAAGTTGAGTAAGGAAGTGTAATATATCATGTATCTTTGCTGACAGTGCTTGATGTAAGCCTCTTTGCATGTCTTTCATAGTAAAGCAGGGCTGGGGTGACATTTAATGTTGTTAGCAGTTTAACCCCTTGCCCCTGTCCTTGAGGCCCTGTCATGTCCGAGTGGCACCCCAAATAAGCACTTTTGACACGGGGGCTCCAGGCTTGCGGCCCCTGCCTCCGTTGACAGTTCCTAACAAAGGGCCCCTCTTCCATTGATTGCCCTTTGCTGTTATGCAAATTCAAGAGTCTCACTGCTCCCCAAGAAAGGAAGGAACACAGGAAGGTATGGGGGTTACAGAGAGTAGCAAAGTTGTTTTTTTGTTTCTGTGTTGTGTCGCAGAAGTTAAAAGTCCTATCGCTGCAGTATCAGACCCCTTTCTTTGATTCTGTGTCTGCTTCTTCTTCCCTTTTCGTTTTCATCTACACTTCCCAGAACCGTGTCCCTGCTAATGTTCACTCACCCAGGGTTGGGTTATGCTCGAAAAGAATGAGTTTGTATGATATGTTGTCCGGCTTCGTTGGAAATTAAAAGTATTTATAGCTTTTCCATAGAGAGGGGAGAGACACAACATTGTTCAGATATGGGGATACTGTTGCACATTTTCAGACAGTCTCTCCTGGAAAACATTCAAAGTGTTGCACTCGACTGTTCAGATGAAAAGTGACAGAAATAGTTGTGTAAAGAATGAAAACGAGAGAGCTTGAAAGAGAAGTTCAAACCCTGGCTCCTTTCTCACCTCCGCACAGCTGGCCAATCACAACGTGAGGTGGGTGTGAATGTTGGGTTGACGTTTTGGAAATTTATAGAAATTGTCAGACGCAGCCCCCGCGATTCTGACATCGGAAAGGTGCGGGGGGAGGGGGCTTTGGTATTTGACCATCCGACGAGCAGTTGTGATGAAGCATACTTGCAGCTGTAGTCTCACTACCAAACACTTGACACACAGGATAAAATCCCCTCCAGCCTATTCTTTCTGGTTGTGGTTCATATTCTGTGCCCTAATGCCTTCCCCAGCTGTGTGTTTGTGTGTCCCTGGGGAGTCCAGGCATAGCTGCTGTAGTGACCTGATAACATCTGGGAGTAACTGATGGTTTTGCCCACATGCTCCGGAGCCTCAGGACCCCACGGGCGTCCTCGCAAAGGCCTGTCTCCCTCGGACCCTTTCAACACCTCCTCGACACCAGCTTAATACAAATTCCACCGGTGAAAATCCAAACATACTCTGTGTTTTATTAAAAGCTACGCCTCTAGGACCATTTCTCATGATCTTTGAAGTGGAAGTTCTTGTTACTGTGTACAAGAGGGGTGATAAAGCAATGAACCTTGAAAACCTCTTTGCATGTTGATAATGTGTTTAATCTGCATCATCCCTCATCAAGCTACTTGCAAATGGAGTGAGAGTTAGTTTAGAAAATTTCCCACAGTGAAAATCTGGCAGCTTTTACTTGAGTTTCGCAAAACATAATTAGGGGATACAGTGAAAATTTGTACACATTTGTTCAGTCAGAACTTATGTCAACATTAAAAAAATTACATGACTACTTATAAAGTCATATTTGTCATTCTGGCTTTAAAATTGTAAAAATAATGATCTAGAGCGGGGAGGGGGGGGCAGGGGGGTGAGGTGCTGTTAAAACACAACATTCGACGCTGTTGCTCTTGTGATATTTCATGACTTCCTTGACCTCCAAATAACTCAAGGTTATCAAGGCATCAGAGCAGCCTGTCCTGGGATTCCAAGAGACAACATAAAACTAAGCACAGAAAGTGTTTATCCAAGGCTGATGTGGTGATGAAGTTTTCTATTCCCTTACAAATTCACAGGAATTTCCTTGGCAGGAAAATTTACATATTGTTATATAAACTACTGAGAGAGTTGCAGTGAGAGCGAGAGGGGGCGAGGAAGGACATTTAAAGTTTAAAGTTTCATTGCATGCATCTGTGATAGCAGACCTTGAGTATAGGTAAATCTCACTGAATCGTTAATACTTAAACTTCTGGAAAAATGTCTCCTTACGAGTGTCTACGTATTTCTTTTGTGTCGTCTCCCTCACATTTATGTGCACAAATATGTCTGTCTTCATGTCAACATCCAAAGGACAACAGAGGCAAAAGGGAGTAAAAAAAAAATCCATGATAGCCGATGAGGGGATGTATATGGCCAACTCCGTAGGAGGAAAAATAAACAAAAACGGAATGAAGAGGAGGAGGAAGAACAGAGGAGGAGGAGGAATAATAAAAACAGAAAAGAAATGTTTCCATGCTTTCTCCAGCTGTTTTCCCATGGAAAAGCACCGGTTATCCTACACAGCTTGTTACAATAGAATGAACGAGCCTGGTGGGATCTGGAATTGACAACTTGTGTCTGCTTAGTTACACTAGTTAATGACCCTAATTATCTTCCTCCTTGCTGTGAACAGTCAATAAACAATTAGTGTGGCATATGGACCCCCTAAACTCTGTTTTCTATCTCCAAGACAATGGGGTGTCCTTCTCTGGCAGTGGTAGAGTGTCAGTACAGGCTGATTAAAGTACGTGGGAAACTGTAATCAATGGTTTATCCTAAGACTCTTGAACACCATCTTTTCCTTCCAGCCTTCGCCTCTCAGCCTCATGAGCACTGGCGAATGGAAAGAACCCATCCATAGAGTCCATCCATGTTACTTTTATCTCATGTCCTCTTAGATCGGTAGTTAAGAATGAAAGGAGACAAGGCGCTGATAAATTTGATTTCACAAGGGCTGCAGAGCCTTTAGGCCTTTGGCTAGCTAGTCCAGTGTAAGACCCCTTTGCTACCCATCTTCCAGGCAGCCAGGACCTTGAACAGCCCTGTCATGTGTTTATGAGTTCTACCTTTGAATAGGGCTTTCTCCCCTCAGTAGCAGTAGCTAGACAGGAAAAGCTAGCTAGAGGGAGAAAGAGAAGAAGCAAAACCCTTTGAATATGGATGGAGTTCAGGTGAACTACACCTGAACCCTGCCTGTGATGTCTTTATAGAGAGGTGTTTCTGACTTTCTTTTGCTTTTCAGCCACCATCAAAAGTTCAAGAGGCAGTAGTGTTTTGTATTCAGGGAGAAGAGAACCTTTGAAACCTTTGGGATAAAAGAGCTGCACGGTGTCAGTCTGGAAGGTAAAGGAGATGGAGGGAGGAGGGCAAAGAGGGTGCAGGAGAGGGAATGAAAAGGGTGCACTTTGTTGTGCCATTTCACAGGGCTAATCTGAACTAAGCACTAACCTCCATGGGGAAGAATAATTGATAAATGTTAACAAGGATGGGCAAAGTTTTACACTTGCTGATGACCTTTGAATTGACATTGATACTAAGTCTGTCTAATCAAATATGAGCTAAGAATTACGTCAGTCTATCAAAAACCATTTAGGCAATTGTTAAATGTTTACTTACTGAATCAGAAATGAATGTCTACTGTATTGAATAAAGTAAGGGATCTTTAAAGCTATAAATTTATTTGTTGAGATGACAAATTAATGACAAGAATTAAACATTTTATACCGAAGACACACTGCATGTTTCTGCTTTCCACCCTCTCAAAAGTTTGAAAGATCTTCATGTGTTTTGTAGGAAACTACAAAGAAAAAGTAACTGCCAGTCAGTCCAATAGCATCTCTCTATTGTTGATAATTTCCCTTCCTTTCCATTTCAATATTATTCCATTGACAAACTGCTGATGTGAGGGGGAAAAACACTTTAAGAATGTGACACAGTGCTAGCATACCAAGTTACATTTTTTATTGTGATCATTTCCTTGCAGAGTAAGTTTATACCACACTTGGGTTTCAGGACATTTCTGCTGTAATTTTTGTCTTCTTTAAAATTGAAAAAAGCCCAGTAGCACTGTTTTGAATATTTCCATTTTGCGAGAGGAGAAGAGTTCTGATCTCTTGGTACAAGCTGTATCCCTGCTGGCAGAGGTTCTGACGCCTCATAATGGCCCTCCATGGATTTGATAAGATTATTGCTTTTCTAACTGTAATGTTTTCTCCTTACTTTTCTCTTTCTATACACATACTGTTTCGGTATTCATGATAAAGCACTGTAGCTACATTTCTTTCACAGGACTATAAGAAAATATTGTGGCATACAATGTGTTTGTGTGTTATGTATGAGTCTATAGTAGCAAACAAGCAAACAAAATAGATATTTCTGTACAAAATTGCAAAATAGATTTTCAATTTTCTGAAAAATTCTTAGTTGATGCAGTAAATTAATGTTGGTATCTCATGTATATTTCTGTTTTTGGCCCATAAAATAATAATCCCATAAAACCATACCATGACTTCAGGACTTAGTTTTAGACCTATACAACCCAAGGTCAATTTACACCAGGTGTTCATTTTTGAATGGCCCTCAATATGTAGCATGCAACAGTGGCTTTTACTTAAGAGTTTGCATGTTGTTCCCATGAGGTACTTCTACATGGAGTAACTTTGCAATTACAAATCACAGCACTAACAACATTGTGTTGTTAAGTGTCGCTTTGCTACTGGTTGGCTGCTACTTGAAATATGCCTTTTTCTTTGTATGTAATTAGGCTAACTCAGTGCTTCAGTATTAATGGTAAGACTGTCGCTTCAGGGGATTAACTTAGTCGTGTTGGAGGGTTAGTGAAGGGGTGTGCTTGTGAGAGGGCCCATTGTCCCACCAGGTCACTGATCTAGGGGTTCATACCCACTCAAGGCCAGGACTTTACCCTCCTTCTCTCTCCACTTCAGCAGGCAACAGAATTGGCTGCATTGTGTGATATGAGGTGGAAAAGAGTCCACTGCCCCACCCATCCACTTGGGTCTTGGAGTGTGTTTTGAACAGTGCTCATCACAACACTGGTTGTGCACATGCACACACATGCACTCTCACACACAGAAACGCGCAGTAGCGTCCTATCCACACTCAATAACCAAAGGGAAACTCCAGCTGGGAGAGCTATTGATGCCTTCGTAACAGGCCAATTGTTTCCTTTAGGAGAGGGAGGAGCGGGGAGGAGAGAGTAGGCAGGTCACTAACTCCACCCCCAGGCTTTGAGTGGGGCCTAGCAGGTGTAAACATCCCGCACTTCTCTTTTCATGAGTGGGCAGGGGGAGAGGGACCCCCAGGTAGTCACGGATAGCTGCCCAAGAGGAATTGAGAAATTAAAAGCAAAGAGAAAAGGGACAGAGATCCAAGACAGATCACAGGCCAGGCTGGAGAGATGTTAGACTCTGGCCAGGTGTTCTGCTCTTATGATATGAGTTGCTTCAGCCCTGCTGTGAGAGGCAGATAACCTCTCCATTGACCACTGAGTCTGATATCACTTTCCTACGGTTGGACGGCTGTAACAAAACACAACTTAAAGTAGCAGCTGAAATAGGGATAAATAATGGCATTTTCTGGCACTGGCAACACTTGTAGGGATAGGGAAGCTCCTGTTGTGATTCCTGGGCCCATTCAGATGATGGAAATTCAGTCCTCAATGATTCATCTCCATTTACTCAGCTATGAGTATCCTATCCCTGCCAGTTTGGAAAGCGATATAGCACAGGAGCTTAGCTTGTCCCTGAATGGAGCTCTGTGAGAGAAGTTAGTATATGTTTGAGACGCTTCTGATGCTTATAATGCATACTCTTTTGCTAACGCTGTTGGGATTATAGAGTAGAAGGAGGCAAATATATCGACCAGCGTGCTGTTTATCCGCTGGCTCCACACCCTCTAAACAGAACCCCATTACACAGGCCAGTTTGGAGAGGCTTAACACCTGTTTTTTTTTTCTTTTCCCCAGCCCCTATAAACTCATTCTCTCCCTCCCTCTCGCTTACTTTTTGTCTTCCAATGCAAAGAGGATGAAGCCAGGGGAATGAGAAGAGCTCCATTATTGCTGTATTTTCTTTCCAGAGAAACGTTATTTACTAGAAAGATATCATCCTAGCTTTTAATCCTCTTAGCGGTGGATTGCGGTTGTACTTACAGCGCCATGCACCTGCTAAACTGCCTTCTCTTAAAGCTGTATAAACACAGCCGCAGGAGCCATTGCCTTCGCAAGCCGAACCCATCAGCTTTTTTTTTTTTTTTTGTGAGAGTGAGAGAGCTCACAAGAAGTTTAGAGGACACCGCATTGATGGGATGATGCTCCAGGCCCCTCTTGCTCTCCCTTCGGATGTGGTCAGACCCCACCTGAAGCCTGTGGTTCTTGGTAGTCTGCTTGGAGAGGAGCCTCAAGACCACTAAACAGAGGAAGGCCTGTGTGTAAGAGTGTTTACACAAGGTCTGTGGGCATGCTCACATATCCTCACAGTTTAAGTTCAGGGAAGCGGACTACTTCACTTCGTCTGCATTACAGAGAACTTGTGAGGCCCGTGTTAATTTCCCTTTAAAAATGTTACCTTATCATTTTATTGACTCTTGTATACTGCTCACTTTTACGTGATCACATGAAATTATACGTAATTTTATTATAGCTTTAGGTTTAGTTGACCATACCATATTAAGGTTGCATAGAATGAAATAACTTTTACTGCTGCGCTCATGTTTACATTTAGAAAGTTGAGCTTCAGCAGTGTTTTTTTTTTTTCCTTTTCTTTCTTGCGAATAATCTTTCTTCTTTCATCCTTAGAAAAGGACATTATGACAGTGGCACTGCACTGTGTTAACATTACCTCTTCATTTTCTAACAGGGTTACACACACCACTCATCCTCACACTCCCTCATGGGCAAGACAGACAGAGAGACAGATAGAAAGACAAGCAGAGGGAAATATAGAAAGTGTCGTGTGTGTGTGTGTGTGTGTGTGTGTGTCCGTGTGTATCAGTGTGTACGTAGGTTGGAGGGAGGGAACTTCGACCGCAGGCAAACAATATGGAATTTGAAATATTAGCTGGCGTGGTGATTGAACATGGCTCCCTTATCACTGGGTTGCCAGGTTGGCCAGCTATAATGATGACTTATCACAGGGCTGAGGAACATGGAGTATATAACAAGATTCTCTGACATGACAAACACTGCCCTGAGGAGACACACGCCACACTCTGTATACTGCCCCAAACCAGGACATCCAGGACTGGAAATGGAGGATTCTCCCAGGAATGGTAACACAGGTGGAGGTACATCTGAGAGTGAAGAAGGTGCATATGTTCTACTTTTTAGGAGATGAGATGCCAAGTAATATGCACATTGTTATAAATAGGGGTGGGCAATATGGGAAAAATATCATGTCACAATTTTTTTTCATGCAGAATCACAATCCACGATCTTATCACAACTCTTTTTCATATTGGTTTTTAAGACTGTTTTGCAAGTTACTGAACAGTATTCAAGATTCAAAAAACTTTATTGTCTATCACATAATGATAGAAATTTGTCTTAGGTTAGGGGCTCACAAACAACATAAGAATATACACCCATGAAAGACTTAAGCAAAATATATAAAAAACAAAACCAGAGCAGGTGTGCAAAGCTGCATTACAAAGTAGTGACAGTGTATTTGGCCTTGTTTAAAATGGATATTGCAGTGGGAAACCAAACTAACAGTCCGACCAAACTAATTCCACAGCTGAAAAGCAAACAGTTGATGTTATGTGGATAACTAGCAGGATGTGCACTGTTAAAAAAAAAGGCACCAACACAGTACACCAGAGCTGACGTCATGCTAGCTTGCGGCATGACAGAAGTTAGTGCTACCAGTTAGCAGACGAGCTAACTGCTAAACGGTGGCTTTTACCTGCAACCCAGCAGTCAGTTTAACATGATGTGCAGCAGGTGAGCAGGCCGTTAAAACTGATGTAGATTTCACAAACACGCTACCAAGCGTCTGTGAGCTAACTGGTGAGATGGCGATGTGATGATGCTCAGCATTTACCGTTAAAAACAGTTTGGGCTCCTGATGTGAACCGTGCAGATAGTTTGCTCTGCTGTGAGCTCGTTTTTTACCTGAAATCCTTGTCGCTGGAGGTCATTTTCTCCAGCAGATTGGAGATGTGGTACAAGGCGCTCGCCATGTCGGTGCTGTTACCCTCTTGCTAGCAGACTGTGCTCTGCCATGCAGCTGAACTGATACAATGTGCACTGTAAAATGATACTAACGACCCTCTGTAAAGGCAGATCGTGCACAATCTAATATCGTCATATCACACACCCCTAGTTATAAGTAGAAAATAACATAAGCATAATATATCATCCAAGTTTGACAGTTTTGTTTGCCGCTGTCAGTGCCTCAACAATTACTTTGCTTTCATACTCCCTGTGTGACCCATGTGCTCTCTTTTGGAACAATACACAAACACCTCCCTTCCTGCATTTTCACCTGCTTAAAAAAGAAGCACGGTGCTATGTGGAACATGATATGTCATTTCTAAGACAAAGAGTCAAATGGAAAAGATTATTATTTTACTTAGCTCACAGTTTTTGTTATGTGACTTTAATATTTAGCCTTCATAAGCTTCATGTCATTTCTTGGTTACATCCTAAATGGAAAAAGGTAAAAGCAATAATATTTGTACCTAAAATTAACTCGGAAGCAGAATGAAAGAGAAAATAATTTACAGAACATTATGTCTTTGTCAGGGTGTTCCTACTGCATTAGTGAACTTGGATCTAATAATTGTTGGTATTTTTCCTTACTTGCAAGATTGTAGAGCAGGTCAGAGATGAGCTGTGGACAGCACTATGTGCCTTCTGACCCTTCTGTTAGATGCTGACTCCTTTCGGTCTCCATCCGTTGGGGATAGAGGAGGGGAAGAGTCGAGGTCAAGCCCAAAGGGATGAGAGGAAACATGAAAAGGGTGCTGGTCTAGTTGAATTAAAAGCAGTATTAGTTGTTGGTCTGCGCCTTAACTCCCTAATAAGAAGTTTTTATAAATATTGGCTCATGGTGTCCTCTTTCCGTAATTGTCCTTAGGCATGTAAATAGGAGTAGTACTACTATGGTGGAACAAAAGGAGAGAGGCTATAGATAAATATTTCACATGCAAACTGGGGTTGAATAAAATTCTGTGAAAACATTATAGGCCATGTTAGGTAGTGAAAAAGATTTAAGCCCTCATGATAAGCTGTCAGAATTGTACTGTATAAAGCAAAAGCAGATAAGGTTTGTTGGTGTGGTGGATGCAAGCCTGGCTGCTCAGAACCTAAGAGCCATGAACTTTGACCTTTGGGCTGAAACAAAAACAGATGCCAGGTGAGGTGACTCACATCCGGCTTTAAATACACTGGTGAGGAATTTTTCACCCTGTTCTCTGCAGTGTTATTGCTTCATCTCCTCCTCCCGCATTTCTTCACCAGTCACACTACTTGGCCATGAGAAGACCACCCCACCCCCCCTTATCTCCTTCTTTTTTTTCCACTGTCTCTATCCTTCTCTCTTATTCTTTCACATTCTCTCTCTGGAGTTTTCATTAATTATGTTCCTTTGCCAGGAACTTGTTTGCTTTCTCTCTGTGTGTATGTATTGCTGGCATTGGAATGGATTTGTTTATAGTTGTGACCCTTGCTGCTTGAAGTCTTAAAGCAGCTCTGCTGTCAAGAGCCAAAACTCTGGCAAGGTCAGCTCATTTCTGTTTACTTTTCGAGCACTATTTACCCTCTGGGGCTTTTAAAAGCACTTCTGCAAAACATCAATTCCAGGAGAGAGAGAGGGAGAGAGAGGGGGGAAAGGAAGGGTGGAGAGAGAAAAGATTAAATGAAAAACTTAGAGGATGGTGATAGGATTCTAGTTTTCCATTGGTGACACTGTCATAATATACTGTACCAGGAAATGTGTTAATCCTTGTATTGAAAATTGCAGATTTGTGGTCTGCTTCAGGTAACTGCACTAATATATTGATATGAATATGGTGCATTAACTATAATGGGCCTAATTTTCCCACTGCAGCATTGCTGCTCTGCATATTACCAACATATCCTAATGCCTTAATACGAAAGCGATAAAAAAACTTAGCATGATAGACCCTGAGGCTGTTGCCTGAATGCAAAGCCATGGAGTTAGGATTAACCCATCAATAATCACTATCTGCTGTGCCATGCATTTGCCCCTGCAGAGCTAATGATTAATCTCCCCTATATGGGACTGATCACTATCAGATTGATGAATGCACCGACCAATCATGTTCCGGCAAACCCCCGGCATGTACATACACCAATAAGTGATGATGAACAGCCTGTGTTGTCGGTTATTTATGCTGGCTGTATGGGGGAGTCCCAGCGGTTTCCTATAAGGATGTGGCCGTATGCTTTAAACGTTCATGTGTATGTGTACTTTTTGGGCTTGTGTGTACAGGTACAGGGTTTTTGTGCGTGTACATGAAGTGCACTGGTCTATCCCCTGTAGACCAGAGAGAAGTAATGTCTGGTTAACCTCTCATTATGGCTCAGATCTCAGGAACATGCAGTAGGATCTGGATACCTCATGCTCTGAAATCCCAGTGCAAACATCCTTCCTCCAATGTGTGAGGGTGAGTGAGGGAAAGTTATTATGCGAGTGTGTGCTTGAAAATGTGTGTGAAGGCGAAGCTATATGAACAAATTGTGTTCCTCAGTGTAAGATGTACTGTATCTGCCCTTGAATGATTGATGTAGATTTTGTCCTTGTTGCTTGTTGTTGTTACTCAGGCTGGGCCTCCGTGTGTTCCATGCTGATGTCCTTGTATAGTCAGGCTTGGGTTTATTTTCTCTGGATCGACAGAGACACCTCCTCTTGAACTTTTATAGCTCCTCTTAGTGATGTGTATCTGAGAGAGTTGACCCCGGTCACCAGGCTTTACGGGCTTCCGCCTGCTTCTCATCCCCACTGTTTGTTTTTCCTTTGCTTTGCTTTTTCATATCATTGCCTTTCACACGTTTACACACGAGCAGAATGACAATGACAGAACAAAAATGAGACAGATTGTGAGATTTCTGCATGTGGCTACAGAAACATTAATCCATGATACAGTATGTACTTGACTGCATGCTCTTCAGCCATGCAGATAATTAAGTGACTTCTATAAAGTAGATACTGCAGAATATTTAATCAGGGATTGATAAACATTTGCTTGAGAGTTTCAGTATGTAGAATATGAACATTGCTATAGTATTTTCTTTAAGAGATGGCATTTGTTTTTGTACTTTTTTGATGTATAGAATTTTGTAAAGTAAATGAAATGATCTGATCTAAAATGAGTGCAGTTGTGTAACCTTCAGTGGTGACATATTTACACCTATTTTTAACTTACATCTTCACTTACTTTTTCTTTGTGTGTGATTTGAATGTTTATTTTTTCCACAATACGTCATTATATTCCATATGTATATTTTACTTTCACTGAATAAACAGTAGAGAGAATTGTTGGTAGTGGTAAAAGAGCAAGGGAGTAATATTTTGTTTCCCAGGGCTGATATTCAGTCTGGGTCAGTTCATAGTGTAAATCCCCATAAAGATTAAGTGCACAGCATAAAGCCTAATAAATGCCAAAACCAGTAAAGAGAGCTAGCAAGCGCTTAGGGACATGAGACCCCACAAACCTTACCCAACCTTTACCTTGCACCAAAAACCCAGAGCAACTCTTATGATACCTCATACTCCCAACCTTGCTCACCTCTTACCTTCCCCTCACACTCACACAGGTGCCTCTCAGAGACCCAGGGTGGGGTTCTTAGGGGACCTGTTCACAGTCAGAGCAGTGGTCCAGGTCTGGTAAGATCATATCTATATCGCAAAACAGTATTTTAATACAGAGGACCCCCCCTACAAATTACTGACCAGGCACTGGGAGCCGAGAGTCTGCGGGCCTAAACTAAAGTGACAGTTATAGGCCCCTCTAGCCCAGAAGAAAAGTCTGTTAAGCCATTTCCTGTTGTGTCACATTTCTTGGTAGGGAATGTATTCCCATGCATTTGATACGGCCACATTTAACCATGCACTCATGAGCCCAGTCCATAACTTTTCTCTGGAAATTTATAGCAAAGAGCTGCATTATGAGATAATCGTGTATACAGGCCACAGAGTACTCCTTCCTCTGTTTTTGACATGCCATAAACTGTGACACAAACCCCAAAGACTTGTCCTTTATATTTATTATGTATGTTTATTTTGTACCTTGAAAGGGGTAGAAGAGACTAATCTTTCTCTCTGTTTTTATGGGCAATGGATCGTGGCTCGGATAGAACGCCCCCACCAAGTTAAAATCAGCGTTGTCACATAGAGACAAACAGCAGAATGTGTTAGATTGTAGATTTGAGTGCATTAAGTACATGTGTTTGCAAGCGTTTGATGTGTGTTTCAGTTTTGAGCGGTTGAGACGCCTGCTGAGCCTAATGAGGAGCATCCCACATCTTGGCCTTGGCCTCATCTGGTCATAGCACACTACTTTCCTTTTTGTGGCTGACTCCTCTGTCTCCCAACACATCCAACATTCCCCTATTCAGAAAGCTCAGCTTCAGCTCTGCAAAACCATCTTCTTTCACCTCACTGTATATCTCTGTTCTCAACACAACTGACCATCTCCTCAGTGCAGAAGCCCTTAGACCAGGCTCATTGTCCTTTCAAGCAAACTGCACTTTAATGCAGATTTCTTATTATATGAACATACTAGCCAGTCTGGAATAGAACAAGGCCGGTAAGAAGTTGTACTGTTGGCAATGGTTTCATGTTTTTGATTTTATAATGCTTATAATGCTTCTTTTCTGTTTTTCTTTATGTGTGTGTGTGTGTGTGTGTGTGTGTGTGTGTGTGTGTGTGTGTGTGTGTGTGTGTGTGTGTGTGTGTGTGTGTGTGTGTGTGTGTGTGTGTGTGTGTGTGTGTGTGTGTGTGTGTGTGTGTGTGTGTGTGTGTGTGTGTGTGTGTGTGTGAGTGAGTGATACATATCTGGGCAACTTTTTTTTTTTATAGGCTGATGAGAAACATCTTCAGTGAGTTTGCAAACATAATATGATACGCAAACACAGACACAGCACATTGATGCCAAAGCAGGCATGCTTTTTACAAAACAAATACAACAACTATAGTGGTTGGTATGGTAGCACATCAAATTTATAATAGAACTCACATAATTTAGACATAAATTACACACGTAAGATATTTCAAAAGTTCAACTAAGCACTCTTCAAGCATTGTTTACCCTGCATAATATTTAGTCTGTTTGGTCCATTCTATCATACTTGGTTGTTTACCTTACAAGGGATTTATTTGTCCTTTTGGTTTTGTGTTTAGGTTTTAATGCAATGCAGCTTCACTGGCACCACGATGTGTAAACTTATTATGGGTCCAACTAATCTTGTGCAGCAATTCCAACAAAAACAGCTAATTGTGTTTAGCCTCTCTGTGACTGAATGAGCTGTATTTGTTTTATTAATTATGCTTGTGTGGAGGAGCGGCCCTGTTTGGATCACTCCAGCAGACAGGCAGTTTACATGGTATAGTGCGCCAGTGTGGGAAAGATGCATCAAGAAATAATAATAATTTGATTTAATTAAAATTCATACACATGCACACATGCAGTATATATACATTAGAGCTGGGAAATATACTGAATATGTCAGATTTCAAAAATAAATAGTTTTTTTGTTATTTATTTAATTTGATGTGGATGAGCTGCTGTGGTGCTGTATGTGTACCATCAAGACATTTAATGTTGTACTTAATATCAACATCACACGAGTGGTGACTTATGGGATTGTTAGAGTTTGCTGTTTGGCTCATTTGATGAGTTAGGATATTTCCTGTCATCAATAATAACATACATTTGCATGGGCTACATTATCTGACTTCTATGGGCGGTTGTGACTCTGTTGTGACAAACTGTAAGATTGTGGATAAATCACTCTCAGTTTACTGATTTACCAACCTTGCCTTGTCACAGTTTGACTGTGGACTCCATTGTTGCTGCTCCAGTGGGCACAGACAGGTGAAAGCATGTGAGTGAGGATGGTTAATGTCAATGTGTTTTGATGTGTTTTCTGAAAAAAAAAAAAAAGGCAACAGGCAAAGAACAGTACTGCACATGTTTAAGAGGAGGCAAAAAAAAACAAAATATAATTGATGGTTCAGACACTGAACAGAGAGATGTGCTGATCATTGACAACTTAAAATATTTTCATTATAAATTTCCTCTAATTTGTTTGAAATGTTTAATGTAATTTCTGTTAAGACTCAAATGATACTGTGGGAGTAGCCTCAATGGAAAACCAGATGTACATTTTTAATTACATATCTTAATTACTTATCCTATTGCGCTACATATTAAGAATATACTTCAGAAATTCATATATTCCAAATGCCAGACAGCCATTTATAAGATTTAAGCATTCAAAAATGCTATTAATGCTCACTGAAAGAATGTTTGTACTGACTTCTGCATATCTAATGACTGGTTATTGTTATTCCGACCGCAAAAATGCTTTTGTAAAGCCATTTCAGAAAAAAACACCCCACAAGATCATCAAAAGAACTTAAATTTCCAGTTCCAGTTTTTCTATGGGCTATCTGTACTGTGTGTGCATTGCAGTGCTCGACCCTCATCACCTTTCTGCTGGTTTGTACACATTAGCGCCTGTCGGTGCACAACCCAGCACTTGCCAAACAGGGGACGCACATACACGCGCACACACACAGCCACAAAGACTGCAATTAGACCACATCTGAGGATCATTACCCGTTCCTCCAGTGTTTACACAAGGTCAGTCCTGACGAGAGAAAGTGGGGGGTACAGATATTATTCTGACACTCACTGTAATGCCTTTCCCTACACAATGGGTAACCATGTGTTTTCCCTGGGGTTAAGTGTGGTATTACTCGATGTTTAGTTTAATGAACGTCAGTGCTAACTGACAGCTCATGCAAATCACAGATGGATGGGAAAGTTGGTTAGAATTTGTACTTACTATTTGCTTATTTGGTCATGCTTGTACCTTAGCACTGGCTTGTGAAATCAACATGGGTCACTTGCAGATAATATAGTGTACAGCGCTGCATCAAAAATGTTTACTTGAATGGACCCGTTGTGTCATTACACATGTCCCCGTGCTCATTAACACCTACACCCTCTCTTTACGTATGGAGTGCCAGGCAATGTCTGTCGAAGCCATTTAAAGAGGATTATTTGTTGGCTAAACGCTATGTGTGATTGTATAGACAGATATACAGGTACACAGGTATCGCCATCGTCATTACCCTTCAGTGTCTCATTATCTCACACAACTGGGAAATGACTCTTTTTTTTTTTTTTCAAAGTATCTGGGGATGAAAATAATGCGCTCTCCTCTTTTTCTGTTTTTTCTTCCTTACTTTCTTTTTTCTTGTGCAATACCACACTTGTATTTTGAAATGAGACAAGGTGGGGAGGTAAAATGAGAGAGGGAGAAGAATTGACAAAGTGAGAAAACTGCATTGATTTAACATAAAAGCTGTTAAGGATCTATATCAAAATCCCTGATGCCACACTGACAGAACTAAATTTTTACATTTAACAGGGCATCCTTTCATATTGAGGTATTCTGTAAAGATACAATAATAACTCATTGTTTTCTCTTTTTTTATGTCTACATGTCTGTTTCCAGTGTTTGGTCCATTATGTCAAAAATCATGTGTTAAACACATTTTTATGGTGGCATGATTTACGATTATGCTAATTGCAAGGCAAACGGCCATAGTGTGTGAGACCTGTATTATACTCGGAGATTAGTGAACCATAATTGTTGTGCAGGGGCTTCCCACTCAGGCTGCAAAATGTTCTACTTTATCATACATCCCCCATCCATTTTCCTTTTTCTGCCATTTCCCTCCCCTTCTCTCCCCCCATGGCTCTCCCCCTCCACCTATCCTCGACCTGGTTCTTGATCCCTACACTCAGAGCAGATACTTCTGGTAGGATTAATATTTCTGCCACTTTGATGTCAGAACTGTGTTTCACAAAGACAGAGTTAGGATGAGGGGGCGATGGGCAGAGAAAGAATTTACACAAGGAATGAAAAAAAAGAGAGGGATAAAGACAGGGAGAAAAGGAAACTGAAAAGGTGGCAGAGATGTGAGGGATCCTCACTTGGCAGCCAGATGTATAATCTCATAGAGTGTGTGTGTGTGTATTATTTTGCACGTGAGTGGTTGTACATCTGTGTGTGTCTGTTGGAAGCTACCCGGTGCTTCCACCCCAGGCTGTGTTTGCAGAGGCGTGTCGCCATTGCTGTGGGCTAGCGGAGGTCAACAAGGGGGTACAGGCCAGGCTGCTGTACCTTATTGGCTCCCAGGCAGAGGCTCTGGCCTTGCCCATTAAGCCAATCACTCACAGCCAGCTGACCCCTGACAGCCTATCAGCTTACTTGGCCTGGAGGCTGAGAGCAAATAGACAAAGGCAGAGGCGTCGGGGAGGGTTATGTTATTGGAAGACAGCTTGGTAAGAGATGGAGTGAGAGAGAGGGGGAGAATGAGTAAGACTGCTTAGCATGGTTTCAGCTGAGGAGCCAAAGGTGAGAGCAAGTGGTGGGCGAGAGCGCCCTTAATCTGTGGCTGACGAGGGCACCAGAAGCCTCCGTACAATAATTACATTAGAGTCAAATGGATCCCTGTATCTGAAAGCAACACATTTATGCCCTGCAGGAGAATCCCTGGCTAATTGTAATCCACCAAGACGGAGCAAGCGCAAGAAGTGCCTACCTTTAAAGTGAAGAGGTTTAAGAGAATGCTTTTTGTGTGAATCATTGTGTGTATTAAGTGCGGTTGTGCTTGTCTTGTTTAATGACTTCTATATGTCTAATGGTTACATACTGTAAATTAAAAAGAAGCATCTCAGAAGAAAATATATAGGTATTGTTTCCATTCATCCTGCTTGTGGATAGATAGCATGTGCACATTGATATATACCTTCTTGTTGCGTGTATTTACATGCGTTACGGCTTTTGGCTGCAGTGTATGTTTGGCACTATTGCTTTTAGCATTGCTCGAGGTATAGGTGGATGGTGGAATGGCGGGATGGAGAGATAGACTACAAGAGGAATGGATGGATGGAATGAGAGGAGGGGGTTTAGTATATCTAGTGAGCAGAGCCAGGCACAGCCGGAGGGGAGGAGAGGTTGATCTGTTTAGTGTCCGTCTCCTGCCAGCTTTCACTGGTCATTAAAAGTAGGCTGTTATCAGACAGTGCAGGGAGGACTACCCAACCAGCCAGCACAGTGCTGCGTCTTCAGGTAACAGCTCCTTATCTGTTCGCTGATTGCCTTCACGCTCCCAATCCGTCTGACGTTGGCGTCTCAATCAGTCTTTAAATAATCTGCCTCCTCACGGAGCAGCAGCGCAAGGAGGTCCGTCTCCATACCTCCATCTCTCTCTCTCTCTCTCTCTTTCTTTCTCTCTCTCCTGCTCTCTATCTTTTCCTCCCCTTGTTGTGTATGAGTTGATGCTGAATATTAATGCGGGCAAGCATTCTGTCTCGCACACTTATAGGAAATAAACAAACAAGTCTCTAAATCTGCCTGGGTGTGCTGTGCTCCCTTGGAGCATGTGTACCGTGCACAACCCAATCCCACAGATCTGAACGCTCGGCTTTGAGCTAAAGAGCCAGCGATTCACACAGCAATGCTGACATCACATTCTGGGCCTTGCCTTCTGAGAGGTTACTAAGAAATGCAGAATAATAATCAGATTTATTTGGAACTATTTGTTTATTATAGTAGCTTACTTCCTATTATATAGAAAAAATAATGATTTTTTTTTTCTTTTCGATTAATTTTTAAAATGAATCATTTACAGTATGTTCCTTTGACTCTTCTGAACATCATAATATGGACATTCAAAAAAATTAATGAGCCAGAAAGGAAAAAGTAAATTGCATGGAGTCGTTCTTGGCTTGGAGCCATTATACAACTGAAGAGAGAAAATCAACTTTTACCTCGAAGTTGTTGAAGTTGTTTAGCGCAACTCTAGGGCAGCGCTAAGTTTTTTTTTTTTTTGTTTTGTTTTTTTAAAGTTGAGCTGGCAAGTCCCACTGCCAACAGCATAGCTGACATGCTAAACCAAGCCTCCCACTCACCTCCCACCCTGGGCCCACAGTACAGGACCACTACCGCTGTCAACTCCACAGTAGTTATCTCTCCTACACTCAGAGAGGGAGGAGAAGCAAGAGAGGTAGAGATACAGTGAGGGATAAGTTATTCGGTAACTAAAACAACTGCAAAGAGGGAATGAAGGAAAGAGAGAGATAATGAGCGAGCGAGTGAGTGGGTGAGTAAGCAACGAGCAAGAAATCACATTTGACTCTGCTTTATTTTGACTGTATGAATGGCCTCCCTGACTTAATACAGCATACTGATGAATCTGTCAGTTTTTTACATTATCCTGTTTTACTCACAACCACTGTAACTCATATCACGTCCTTTCTTCTCAGAGTGTTTATTATGGGAACCCGTCAGTGAAAGGCTGTGGAGGAAAAGCAATGTGAAAGCTGACTGGATGAGACTGACTGTAAGAGAGGTGTTCCTTTGTTTCTCTACCAGCAGAGATATATCTCCTTCTGCCTCTATAATTCTCCCATCATTATGACCTGACTCTTTGAGGCAGGACTTAGGTTCATGGGGAAAATAAGGTTCTTTCATTTAAATTAGGAACATGGAACAATGTAATTCCCCACAACATCAGATGCTTTCCCTAGTTTCCCTACTTTAAGTCTACATCATATTTTAGTAGTGAACATACCTTCCACACAATGAATCTGTTATTTCAGTATTTCTGAAATATATAATAAATATAAAATAATACAAAAATACAAAGAATATCCTTATTGTTTTGAAATTTTCACTATTTTTACTATCTACAACCCAACCAATTTGTGATATGGTACCTCTTTACCATGTACTGTTGTGTTAAGAAGTGGGCGTGAGATGTATCAAAGGAGTGTGCCCAGCAGTGTCTACAAGTGGGGAGAGTCAAATAAAATAAAAAGGTGCTACTCTTGTCTGTCAAATGGAAACAAAATCAGCTATTTGTGAATTAGAAACAACTGTAGTGTGATGGGTTTGTCAGAGACCTGCATTGCTAGTGATTCTCTGTTATTGGAATTTTTAGTGGGATTATTGGGATCGATGAATATGCAAATATATTTCATTTCATTTCATTTCATTGTCTCCTACTTCAGTGAGAAGTCCATTCTCAGTGTACTGTATGTGCACTAGAGGCTTCAGGTCTCCACATCACACTTGTTTAAATTGCATACTTGTCCACAATTGGCTCCAAACAAGTTGTGATGTCACAAATTATGCTTGTATCTACACACCATTACTTAGATTTAAAGGCAGAATGACTAGGATTTTCCTAAAAAAAAAAACAATGTATAGACTCATACAAAAATAATCCCTCTCAATCATCACTCATCACTGTCCCACTAGAAGTGTGTTGCGGTGTCTGTATCTGCAGAGACCCTGCTCTCTGCCTGTGTTTTCTTATTTTGCTGTGTTCTGGAAGTTTCTGGGTGTCGACCTTTGGGCAGTGGGTGTGTAGCCCCCAGCCAATAACAGTGCACAGGGTGTGAGGGCAGGACTCTATAAAAACATAGCGACATAGCGCTGCACTGCAGAGTGGCACTTGTTGAGCCAGGGAGAAGGGGCCAACTTTGAATGTTGTGTTTACAAACCGCAACCGACAAATCCTAGTCATTCTGCCTTTAAGGTGAGCACAGAGAAACTTTCCACCTTCAGCAGATGAATGAGAAAACAGCCTTTGAGTGTCAAACTCGGCACATCATTCTGCAAAATTTGAAGCTCAGACATCCAAGTGAAGTAATAAGCAAAACATATTTTTGACTGGAGGGTGACTTTGAACGTGTCAACTCTCAAAACTGTGAAGGACATTTCTCACCGTTTTCAGACATTTTATCAACCAAAAAATTTATAGAGGAAATAATCTGATGAATAATCATCAGATTCATTGAAGATGAGAGTACGGTTAGCTGCTGGGATTTTGGTTACTTTTTGCCAGTCATGTGACTTTACTCATATTTGTTCCATGTTGTCTCCCTTGCTCACGAATCACGTCTTTACCTGACCTTATCTTAAACAAGCTGAAACGGCGAGTGTACAAATTCTAACATTTGATTATGAATATCCCATTAGTATCCCATTGTATATTGCATTTTTAACAGTTTTGTTTTATATTAGGGTATCCACTATAGACTCATTTGACCTGCAATTGAAAAGTAACAGCTGGCATTAAACTCATTGTGATTTTATTCCTTGTGTTTTAAGTTCTAAGCAGACCACATCAGGTATTTTTGCTCCTTTATAATACACACTATTAATGTCAGTGGTTTGATCAGTGGACATGATGAGAAGGCATTTGTTTCAGCAGCTGGTAGCAGCTCCAGTAGATGGTGTAATAGTGACTGTACTTATTGACTGTACTCATACCTCAGAGTGAGTCAGATAAATGAACGTTCCACCTCCGTCACCACTACACTGCTGATGTCATATGGGATTTTAGACCATAGGTGACAACCAAGTAATAACTCCTCTATCTCTCCGCCTCGATCTCTCTTTTTTCTTTCGCTCACTTGCTCGCTCCCTTCCACCTCTACCTAGAAAGCATACTTCTATTCCTCAGTTATCTGTCTCTCTCCGTCTGCCTCTCCAGTCCCTCTCTGTCTCTCATTCCTCGCCCCTGCTCTCATCCATGTGATGTGTGATATGTATCATTGGTTAAGACTACTCCAGGCCGGCATGTTGACATTCCCCCGTGCCTCTTCATCTCTCCCCGCAGAGCTGAGTGCTGTTGAGTTGTGTTGATTAATGATATTGATCGCTCCACACACTGCTTGACTTTCAGTGAACGAGGGAGGGAGAGAGAGAGAGACAGAAAACGAGAGCAGAAGAGAGAGAGAAATTGGAAGAAAAAATAACTCACTCACTCTCTATACAGTATTTTTTTTTTCCCACAAGCTCTGTTTCCATGGAAACCATACCATAGGGAGAGACATGGCGAGAGTATAGATGCATAGAAAAGGAGTGAAAAAAACACAAGAGGTCTGGCTTACAGGTGATGAGGGAGCATGTAAGTTCAGTTATCTATTGCTTTCTGCTGCCAAGTTGGATATGCAGTATGTCTGAAGTGAACAATGAGTGAAAGTGTGGAAGGGTCGTCAGCATATGCGACAACGCATCAATGGGACTAAAAGCGGGATGTCAATATTCTCTCAGGATGGTCTCCTTGATGCCTGATAAGTTGTGTCAATAGCAATGAGGAAGTGTCAATACCTTTTTAGGAGTGGAGCATCTCGCTTTGATGGAGTTAGTCGCATGGATAGGTGATATAGATGAGGATGGTATGCTATCGGGTGAAATTTACTGACTCAGTGATACCACTCAGCACTGACTGTCACTCTGTGGTATTGAGGTGAATATCTTTTAATGTTTTTTCATTAATGGTATCATCCAAGTGGCCGGTTAAAGGTTATTTGTGATGTAACGATATGGCATTCGATGCTTTGCGAGGGGAATTTCCCCTGTGATGCAAACTGGTGGAGCTTCCTCTCTCCCAGGCCTGACAGGACACATGGGGAGAGTCATACCACAACTATGGTGGGGTTTGCAGGCTCCCATGAAAGCTTAAATCCCAAGGAAATGTATTACAGTACTGGTATGAAGTGTGTGTGTGTGTGTGTGTGTGTGTGTGTGTGTGTGTCTGTGTGTGTGTGTCAGTGTAGGACAGGATGCAGAGTGTGTGAACCACGGTCTGTCCCACTGAATCAGCTGGAGTACAGGAAGAGGGGAAACATTATGAGAGAGGATATTTGAGTATGCAACATTTCGTCACTGTGTATGTGTGTGTGGGGGGTAAAGGAAGGTGGTTTGAGGTGCTCACATTTCTTCGCAGCCCCGCGCACTCCCTACGTAAACAAACATAAGCAGGCGCCCGCGTTCATTCTGCTGAGTTGAGTGTAATGGAGCAGGGCATAACCTTCCTAAGGTGTGTCACCAGAGCCATGATGCCTTCAACACTACTCCAAAACAGAAAGAGGAAAAGGCGCCAGTGACGCCACAATGTCACATGCCCACACAAACACTGCTTATTAAGTGCCTTTGGGTGCCTCTGAATATTCATGAACCCATGATTGCTCATTTATTTGAGTATGTACACCTCAAAGTGTGTGTATGAATTAATTCTGCCAGCACATGGTTATGTTTGTGCATGTTTTCTACTCATGTGTGCAAGTGCATGTTCTGCATGTGCTGCTCAGGCTATGTGCGCTCATGCTCTCTACTGTCTGGCCTTCTCTTGTTCTCCCAGCTGTCCTAACACTAGTCTGTGTTGACAGTAAACACAGCTGCAGGTCACAGAGGCCCCGCTCTGGTCGGACACAGGGCTCTGAAGGCCAGTGGGGGAGAGGGGAGAGAGCATACAGGGAGCATGAAGGCAGGAAAGGGAAGGTGGAACGAGAGGGAAATACTCTTCGCTGGGCAGATGCAGAGAAGTGAAGAGGAAAAGTGGTTAAGAAGGAGAGGGTACTGCTCTTTGGTCTAGCACGTGCCCCTCTGCTCTTGTTATGGCTGACAGGAAGGCAGAAGTTTCCATGGTCAAACATGTTACTCCAAAGGCAAAGAAAGAGATGGAGAAAGATCAATTTCCATCTCAGATTAGGAAATGGAAGTGAAAATAGAAATAGAGAAGTAGATAAGGAAGGATAAGAATCATCAGAATGGGGGAAAGTATGCAGTAACAAGGTCCAACGGCAAGCAAGACATGCAAATACCATCTACACCCCCGAGGTCAGAATCAAAACGCAGCTAATAATAGTAACAGCAGACACTAAGTGACCTGTGCCCATGTGTGTCATTAAATCTCAATACCGTCAGACATCTACATTTCAGAGACCTTTTCCATAATTGTGGATTGGATGTATCTTAAGGATCGATACACTGTGATAAATCATCTATGACTATATGTTTTTAAACAGATGACATTAGCATTGCTTACAGACACACCGCCATTAGGGGTCCATGACCTTTGTATGCATGATTGATAGATTGTCTGACCCTGTCTACATGCCGCGGCCATGGCTGTAAGAGACACGTTGTTTTGGTAACCCACCTATCTCTATGTATACACTCCCCTGTGAGGGTCCTTGCAGAGAGAAGAGGCGAAGATATGTGAGGATATACAGACACATACACAAACACAGTCACACACATGCCCCCCCACACACACACACACACCGCACTCCCATCCGTAAACATCAGCACACACATGCACACCCACACACACTAACACCAAAAAACCCCCCATTTGACGTGTTCCTTTCCGGCCCCTAAGGACAGATCAGGCACAGCTGTGACTTGGGAGGTCATGAGGCTCGGAGGGGTCAGACTAAGCAGACTCTGAGAGAGCCCAACGCAGGGTCACAGGTCACTCCCAGCAGCCCTGGCAGTGTGAAAGGTCATGGGTCAGAGTCTCACCATGATGCGTCGGCAGGGTAGGGTTTCAAAAGGCGGCTGGGGCCAGTGAGAGACACAGATTTATAGATACTGAGCCGAGCCCCGGTCCTCAGCCCGAGGTAATTACACAGAATATGAGCATGCCCGTTGAGGCTTTGCCGCCATATTTCATTTCCACCCTGAGCCCCTGTAGACTGAAATAATACATGAGATAGCCAGAGAGAGACGAGAGGCGAGACCAGGGGGCAGAGAGGCAGAGAAAGGAAGATCCATTGATGCGAGGGAAGAAGTGACGGATAGAAAGAGAGAGAAGGAGGGAGAGAAAATTAGAGGGAAAGAGTGTGAGAATGAATACGCAAGTTATAAAGTCAGAGAGAGAGAAAGAGTTAGCACAAGACTGAGTAGAGGCAAAGGCAAAGGGTCATATTTGTTACTAAACAAAACTCCATTCTTAGCAACAAGACCTTTGACGTCAAATTCCAGTAAGACAGGGAGAAGGTCACAGGGATCATCCCCGGGGAAAGCCAGGAGCCGGAATGACACGGAGCACGGACAGCAGGGAGTGACAGCCTCGCGAGAGGAGAGGAGCATAGGAACAGATGGAGCGAGGGAGGGGAGTGAAAGAAAAGAAGAGCCCAGAAATTAGATTAGTTTAGAAAGTGAAGTTGTGATGCAGCAGGCTTGATATCCTGCTCGGAGCAGTTTCCCGTGAGAACCTGATCGGGCCACCGCGGGCTCAGCGAGACAGTTCAAACATATTTACCCCTCGTTGGAAGGTACAAATTAAATTAGGCTCTTCCACAAAGAGGAGATGTTTTCCCCTTCTGTTCTGATGTCATGGTAGTGGGGTGGTATAGAGTGGGGGTCAGCCCGCTCTGGTCTGCATGCATTTATCTTAGAGGCCATTCATCTTCCAATAACCCCCCGCCCCCCCCTTCTCCTTTTCTAGATCCTTCTGTCCCTCTTGCTAAACACTGTATCAAAGTCATTCTCTGCCTAGTTACCCACACATATACACAAACATGGACTACAATGGGCGAAATTCAAGAACAGGTCACAGCTCTGTCCTCTTCTCAGCTCTAACTCTATCACACCCCCCCCCCCCCCCACTCAGTTTCTCTTTTTCTCTCATCTTTCCTCCCTCCTGCCTCCCCCTTCTTCTTGTCCTGTGTTATCTGAAAAGAGTACATTTTGTTGAACAATTGAAAGTGCCCATCCTTTTGTTCCTGCTTTAACAATGCCATAGCAGGTTTCACTGAAGATCATTACAGTAATTGCTTCATAATTGCATCGACTTTAGCCTTGGCTGCAGTCCATTCTCTGAGTACATCCAGGCCCTGTCAAAGACTAAGCTACACAGCAGTGTGTGACCTTAGACCAGGAACTGGGAGGGTCGCTGTCACTTAGCCTTTGGCCAACCTGGCAGAACTACAGCATTCCTGTACTGGACAGAAAATATTTCCCCTTTTCTCTGCCTCTGTTTTTGCTTTGTTTTTTTCTTTTGTTTTTTCTCTCTCAATTTGTCTTCCTGCTCATTACTGTTTCTTACATTTTTTTTTTTATCCCGATTTCTCCCTCGCTTGCTGTTTTTCTACCTTGTGTTGGGGGATCATAAATGTTTCCAGATAGTATTCTGAAGGACAGTGTGCGGAGGCCTTCACCCTCCACCCTATCGTCCTGTATTTATAGAAAGCAGCATCTGCTTCCAATGCTGCTGATTTTTTGGAAAGGGAGAAGGAGTTTGATGACTAAACCAAGCATTTTGATGAAGGTTCATACAGTATGCTTCAGAAGTTCGGAAAACTTAATTTATGAATCAACTCATCTGGTTTCTTTATCATGTGCATCATCACACATGTATGCACACACTATGTACGCTCTTAAAGCAGTCCCTCACACACGTCTCTTTCCCAATACCCTTTCTGTGCGTGCTCATCTAGCCCTACCTTAACTCTCCCTCTGAGACAAACTAAACCACCACAGTGACACTCTGACGGGAAAAAAAATCCTTGAGAGTTGTACAAACACACAATAAATCAATCCATTATTTACGAGTGAACTCATTCAGAAAGGAAGCATATGTAATCTACTCATCCATGCTGAGAGGATGCTGAGAGAGAGAGGAGGAGGAAGAAAAGGAGAAGTGGGGTGTGTTCAGGGACAAGGCAGGCGGCCAGCTGAGAACGAATTCTGTTTCTGTTCCTAACTCCCCAAAGAGAGGTGGGAACCAGTAAACAAACAAACCGAGTGAGAAAGTGTTTCCTTCTTTAATGACAAAGGGAGAGGCTGAGAGAGAAAGGCAGGGAAGGAGGGAAGCATGGCTAGGATCTGGCCCAATGTGTCAGCTGTCTGCCTTTGTGTGTGTGTGTGTTTGTGTGTGTGTGCATGTGTGTGCCCTCTGCCCTGTTCGTATGCAGGCCGGCAGCCTACACAAAGGCGCAGAGGGGGCATACACACAGATGGGTAAACAAAGCCATTGTTTACTGTTTTGTTTTTTATTATGTTGGGAGAGATTAGTTGTTATTGATTTTTCTCAGTCAGGGCCAGAAAGAGTGGAGGCAAGTGGTAAACGTTCCCATAAGTCGCCATATCTTCTCTCACACACACTCACTCAGAAACACACTCACACAGAGTCACTCCCCTCCACCGTACCCCACCACCATTGAGTCTGTCACGCCCCTGTCAGTTCCTATCACAGTGTGTCTACCTGAAGTATGCAGATGAGGCCTTTGTGGTCCCCTGTCCCAGCCTGGATGCCCATTCTTTTGGGCTCAGGTCTATTATGGCCTGAGCTCGGGGCGGGTCTCCAGCACTCACACACAAACACACACACATAGCACTCCTGGGGTCATAGCCTTTCAACCTCAGGGGCTCGACTTCTGCCACCACAGCCTGACAAATCACCCCGCGACACACAAAAAAAAGCGCCAGGGCCCCAGCATGAGAGGGCCCCAGTTCCAAACAGCTCCTTCAATCTCCACACTGTTACAAGCAACGCCAGCGAACTGCTATTACCCTACTCCCACTGGATTTGGACAAAGGGGAGTAAAGAAGATGAGGGGAAGGAGAGTGGGAAAAAAAGAGAAGGCCGAAAGGGAGAGATGGGAAGAGAGAAAGAGATGGGAGGAAGAAAGAGACATTTGGGTTCTTTCATTTGGTGGACTATGATAAATGGCCTGGCCTTTAGCTGGTTTGTGCTCCCCCAGTGCTCTCTCTGGGCCTCCCCTGACAAGAGAGTCTTTGAGGGAGAACGGACCCCACAAATATTGCTCTTTGTCCCAGACAGAGCATAGCCAAGACCCAAATGCTCTGACTTTAATCAAGTAAAACCAGCAAAGCAAGGGTCTGCTTTTATGTGCAAGAGTCAATCACTTTGTGTGTGTATGTACTCCGTAAGTGGTGTGCGTGTGAGAAGGAGAGACAGAGAGAGAGGCAAGAGACAGGAGGGGGAGAAGTCGAGGAGGACTGAAGAAAAGTCAGCACACTACATTTACACTGGCACGTCTTCCCATTACTCCTTTAAAGACATTCAGAGCTTTGCCTTAGGGGTACGTGGGTAGATTTGGGGGAAGGCTGAATTCAGATACGCCCTAAAGGCACATTACAAACTGACTCAGCGATCAAAACAACTTGTGAAGTTCACCTCTAACAAGAGGTAATGTTAGACAAAAAAACATTGTTCCATACTTAATGTTATATTAAGATGTACAGATTTCTTACACGCTTGTTAATTATATTTTTTTTGCATTTCACAGAATGATCTATACAGTATACAATACTTATTTTACAAATTGTGTTTTAATGTGTTGCCATGCTTATGTTTACTGCGACTATGTGGCCGACTAGTAATTACACAGTGTATCAGGTGTATTGCACTAAGGAAAATTATCCAATTTAAAGCATCACAATCAAATTAAAGGATTGAAAAAGCTGATTATCAAGGTTGACCAAAAAAAAAGTCTAAAATGTGAGAGTGAACACCCTTAGTGTCATAAATGGAAGTTTACGGTGGATTAATTGTTTATGAGGAAGGCCTACTGGCAGCAAGGGTGTACAGGGTAGAATTACACGCTGGGTAAAATTAATGCTCAGGTCATGTAGAGGGGGAACAAGTTAGTAAGGCCGCTCAGAAGATCTACACTGGTTCCTTATCCTTATTTTCAAAGTTGTACTGCTGTATGAGTGTGTGACTGTTTCAGCTTAAATGATTGTGTTAGAAAGAGTTTGTGTGTCAAGTTGAGTGTTTTGGGGGATTGTATGGAGTTGTGGGTGGAGAGTGGAGGTTATGGAGCTTTTTGCCTTTTGTCAACCCTTAACATTCATTTCTAAGCCCTTCTTCGCCTTTTACACCTCTTCCTTCAATGTCACAGTCGCCTAGTGTCTGCCTATTGCCTGTGGCTAATCTCAAGAAAGATGGATTGGGGTTTAAACTTTGATCACCTCATTGGCTTTTTATTCGAAGTAGCATATACAGTATGTGTGTTTGTGTGCACACACGCATGTTCGCTTTCTCATGAATAGGTTCTATGTGCGCATTTTCACGCACACATCCACGTGTGTGTGGTGAGGGCAAACCTCAGTGCCACACAGTGCCACAGTGCCATAATCCCCGCCCTTGCCCAGTGGCCCAGATTAAATCCAGGCTTTGATCCACCCCCTAATCTGAGTTTACAGGCTCTGGGCTGAGGGTGGGTGCTCTACTCTGCCTGCCAGCTAGATTCTGCCTGCTTCTTTCCTTCCTCCCTTGTCTGTCTGCTTCCTCGCTGCCCCCCCCACCCCCACCCCAACCCACCCCCACTGAGGAGCTGGCAATTGAAATCAGCTTTAGAGTTGCTTAATACAGAAGCGGGCAGAATTAGGCCCTTTAATGCCTGTCATGGTCGAAGATTATATCAATGGCTCTTTTTGTCACCGCTACATTGGTGTCAATGGAGAAGCAGCGAGACTGCCAGAACGAGACAAAGGATACATTTTTAGATTCAGTTGTAGTTTATCCTGTCTCCCTGCACTCAAAATATGCACACACACACACACGCGCACACACACACACAGTACATCTATAAGGGTGCATACACATTCAACACACACAAACATTCACATAAATAAAAAACCTTAACATATGCTGCTTGTTTGAGTTAAACTGTTGCTTCATCAGGTTATCGGGTGATGTACATTTTGTGATTGTAAAATCAACTTCAGTGGCAACCCCTTTTGAAGTGGAGTGTGGTTCATTCGTTCAGGGTCAAATGCATACGTAGTCTCAATTGGAAACAAAAGCCGGAGTCTTGGCTGTGCTTTAATGCTACAGTGAGTTTGATTTACTGCCCATCTGCAACTGCACAAACACTCTTTGACTAGGCCCGGACAAAATGAATAAGAGAGCAGGAGACTCGGTGTCGTTAACCAATTTAGCAGTTTATATAAACAAGCCCATGGGTGATTAGAACAGGGTCTTCCTAAAGTAATAGTTTACAACACAGCACATTAAAAATAATTAGGCCTAACACAATAAAGTTGGAGGAATTTCAGAGCCACAAGACTGGGCTGAGTTAGTGTATTAGGCCTCATGCTTGATGTGCTGCTCTGTGTTAGCTGCTAACATTTGGGGTTAACCAAGCTCAGAAAATGTCCACATGCTCTCCACACTGTGGTAATTGACAGAATGACAGTATGTATGCATTGTTACACAGTGCGGTGTAATTACATGTTGTTGTGGCATCTGAAGAAGCAAATAAAAAATGTGGCAATGTGCAATATATTAGCTGACGATGTACTTTTAAATTAGCATGGGGTACTAACACACATGCCTCCCCCCCCCACACACACACACCAGTGCACTGTTCATCTCAGCAGAAAGGTCACATTTCCTTACCTGGCGTGAAATGAGTTCTCCTTGTTTATGTTGAATGTAATGAAAATGGACACAGCAGAGAGCGAGAAGCAGAGAAAGGTGGAAAACATGTGGAAACAAGTCAGGGTTTATTACAGAAAACCTCTTTTGCGCTTGTACTACCCAGAGTAAGTCCACTGCTTGGTGAAGAGAACACTGTACCGCAGTGTATCTGTACTATCACTCTGACACACTCATCCTGTCAGTGCTGAGTTTTAAACAGCATTTCTACTTTTCTCTCAGCTCCTCTGAACACAACCACATCCCACACATGTGCACTTCAGTGTGGAACACAGGTGCAGAAACAGGCTGACTGACCGACCCACACACACACAGAGCACTTTGCTCTACTCTTCTCAGTCAGATGTGAGCCTAATTCAGCCCCAAGGGATGGGAGTACGGCAGTGGTAATACCTGAAACACTTCTCATTTCCTGGTAGTAGGGAATTCCCCTCACCTGCCGACTCAAGTGCATTCACACACAAGTAACACGTATACACTGGTAAACACAACCCTCAGAAATTAGGGAAGTCATCTACAATACCTTAGGAGAGCCCGGGCAGTCATGAGTTATTTGTCTTGCTTATTGGCAGAGGTTGACCAATTAACGCCCCAGTGCTAGGTCCAGATCACTGGCTCTCTGCATGGTGGTGGAGTGTGAAATGTGCCATAAATCCAGGGCACGGCCCACAGCGCATAAGGGTGGCAGAAAGGCCTGGCACAGGGTTTCTCTCACTTGGGTGAATGGCAAAGCAGGGATCACAGGGCCCGGATGGCTGATCCAATTAAGTGCTGCCTCCTTGTTTTCATGGGTTTCTAATAGAGGCTGTATGTTCAAATTAAGAACAGCACTGTTAAACCTTTTTTGTGTGATATAATTTAATAATTGCAATTTCACAATGGGTGGTTTTAGATCTTGAATGGAATGGATACAAACATTTTAAGGTGGTTTTGCCTTTGCTGACCCACTTACCACCTTTAGGTCCTAAGATCAAAGCAGTATGAGTCCTGAGGCTACCTCTACCCCTGTGTCATCTTATGTGAGTGACAAGCCTTAGATCCTTCAATGTATTCTCAGGCAAGTGTCCTCAAACAATCACTTACTAGGTATCTGAGGCAGGTCAAGGGGTCGCTGGCCCCTCTTGTTGCTTCCTGATAAGGGAATCATTAGTCTAGAATTATCTACAGGTAGGTGCAGAATGGAGAGTTCAAGAGGTTAAAGAGGAGTGAAAGGTCACTTAGAGAAAATGTTGACAGAATTTTGCTTTGTCATCTATTTGGTGTCATGTTGCTCTCTGCTGGATTGATGTTTTGATGATTTGTTTTTTTTGGTGGATTTGGGCATAATCTTGGCCCATATCAACTGAATTATTGAAAATAAAATGTGACTTAAACAAGGTCGTCAATATTGATGTTACAGCCCTGTCAGTTAGTGTGGTCATCTACCGATTGACATGTCAGCTACTCACCCCTGACCCAGATCACAACAGTTCTATGACCTCCAAGCCTGTTTAAGAACAGATAGATCATTGTCTAATAAGCGGGGCATCTCCCCAACTTACATCAGTAAAGTAGGGGGGGCTAGACTCTCCTCACTAACACCTCTAAGCATCCCATCATTGACACTTAGTAATATGACTCTAAATGCGAATGTGTCAGTCTGCCCAAAAGGACTCTGAGGGGTGTGAAGGTTGTCTATAATGCCAACGGCACCTCATTCTAAACCACACCTCTAAACTTGGCTGACTGGTTGAGGTCTTTTAGGAATGGTTGACCTGAGGTTCCCTTCTCTTCCTCCTCCTTTTCACTGGAATGAGAATTGTGTCTAAATGACTTGGCATGGAAAGGATGTAAATGAACGCTGGGGGTTGTTGTGCTCACATCCAGCCAAGGTCAGGCATCCAGCTGTCAGCTCATGTTTGGGACTAATCGTTTATGTGCCTGCACCACTCTGCGCCCGTTCCCTCATTCTCTCTGTGTCTGTCACACACCTCTCCCTATCTCTTTAACTCAATGTCCTGCCTCTTATCACTCTACTCTTTTTTGCGTCTGTCCTTTGCATCCTTCATCTATTTCGTCCTTCACATTTCATGTCCTTTCACTCAGTCCTTTCGCCAAAGACAATGACCCTGTGTCACTACCTCTGTTATTCCATGGCTAATGACTTGTACTACTAGAGGGAGGTGGTTCAAAGTATGATGTTGTAGTCGTCTTGGAATAACGCCAGACATGTTAACATGCATGAGAGAAGCCTCCATGTACAGTAGTTTTTGCTGTTTACAAAGTAAAGCAGTGAGTTATATTAATGGGTTTTTGTTTTTTCATTATTGAAATAATAGAACCACAAAATTAATGATAAATTTCTAATTATGGGGCATATTTTGACTGCATGGTCATGAAAGAGGAATGTACAAACCTTTTCCTTAAATTACTATAGAAAACTTTAGACTGAAACCACAAAATAGAAATGAGCAAAGACAGCAAAACAGTATTTACAAAATACGTTAAATGATTTAAAAGACTTTTTAAATATGCTAAAAAAGAAAAATGAAACCATAAAATCTAATTCAATACATACCTTTTATCATATTATTCATGACCCCCCCTACTTTCCCCTCTTGGCCTTAGGCTATCACGGCCATGGCCACTGCCTTTCTCACTGGTTTGTCCGAGCCCCAGCCAGCCATGTAAAAATGTGGCAGGTTGCAGAGTTCAAGTCCTTCGAAATGTGAATCGAAACAGCTGCCCCTAATCACTAGCACAAGCTGGGCTTAAGGGCCTCTCAGTTTCACCCCTCATCTGCCTGGAATTTTGAATTTCCTGAGCGGAGATCAAATGGCAGCCCAAGTCAGTGAGACCTTTGATATATGGACACCCATCTCGCAAGGGCCTTCTGCATCGGGATTTACGCTTGACAACACACTCGGTGTCACCTCCGCTCCCGGCGGACGCTCTGCGACCCCTGGAAACATTGGGCCCCTTTGACAGGACAGCAGAGCCCCCCCTAAACCCCCCTGGAGTGCCCAGCAGTTATTTATTAAATTTGTTGTGCCCACCGTGGTATGGTTTCAGAAGACCACTTAGTTTTGGATTGCACTCTGGATTTTTCAATTATGTGGTTCATTTCACCTGCTTGTGTTCCTTTACCCCCCAGGATCAAGGACACGAGAGATCACATTTAATTATTTCAAAACAAGAAGTCTTAACCGGACCCCACAGATCTATAACATCACGCTTCCCTATCTATTGCTCCATCACTTCTACTTCAAGTGAGCAGTATTTATTCTGTGGAAAAAAAGAAACTTCCTCTGCCCGCGATCACCACATTACTCATGTCAATAAGGAAATTTGTCTACCTATCAGGAGGGTAAATAAAAGGGCAGAATATGGGATTTCCAGAATTCCCCGCTTGTTGGGTCTCATATGGTGCGCATTAGTGGCCACTTTGATTGACAGGTGCTCCTGTGTGTAGCCAGAGGGAGAGGCAAAAAGAGATGGGAGATGATTATATCCCAGGTAATAAGTGTGGGCTGTCCACAGCAGGCATGAAGATGCTATCTGGAGTGGCTGTGGCCTATGGATTAGAGGATGTTAGTGGGTCAGCTACTCCACCGCACAATGTGTATATGTGTGCGCCTGTGTGCACATTCATGCAGTCTTATATCTTTGTCTGTGTGGACATATGCATGTGTGTGCATAAATGTGTGTGTGCACAGAGATCCTTTGGATCTTTCTCCTATAGACAGATATATTATGTATAGAATAACAGTGCTGAATGTTCCAAGCTTTGTCAACATCCAGTTCGTAGCCGTTGTCATAGGAAATGACAAACGTAAACTATCCGAGGAACACTGTTTATGGCTAACTAGGTATCCTAGAAAATACTTCTTGTGTTTTGCTTAGAGCCTTTGTTTTTGCTACTTGTATTAACAGCTGACTGGAGTTTTTATATCACCTGGCGATGGCAAAACATTCCAGTGAAACCATCTGCACAAGTGATTTCTAATGGTGGCAGGGGGACTATTTACCTGGTTTGGGCTCTGGGCCTCTTCTCACACACACGGATGCAAAGTTGAATCTTATCTTTCTGGAGTTTTTAATGCTCAGTTATTGCTGAGACTGTGTCAGAGAGGTGTCGATTCAGCTCTGGTAATGTTTAAGCCTGTATTTTGTGTAGGTGTTGTGCTGGTCTGCATTATACTGGAAGGTGTTTCCACTGTTGTTTCATCTCTATTTAAATAGAGTTGAATCAGCACCTCTCTGTTTTAAAAAAAATAACATTAAAAGATTCAAATAATATTGGCATTAAACTTTTTTTTTGAGAGTTGCAGGATTTTTGTAACCTGTTTGATATTTTATTTGCACATTGAAAATTGAGGTATATGCAAGGTTGTTAAATGCCATAACACTCATAACACATGTTTTTCATACAAACTGTTTACCAGAAATTTATTTTTAAAGGCAGCTAATAACTCATATCTGTTTGTTCTACAACAAAGCTTTTGCTATGGTTATATTTTCTATTGTATCTGTCTGTAACTTTGTCGGTTTGGAGTCAAATGGTGCTTTGGACAGGATTAAAATGGCCCTTCACAATGTCTTGAGTAGCTTTGTGATTTAAGAGCTTTGTTTTTCTAAGAGTCTCTCATCATTAAAATAATTCATTACCAATGAACGTTAGAGGCTCCACAATGAATCAGCTGGCTTTTTTTGCATTCTTCTAAAGACCAAAGAGGTGCGGGGTTGAGTGTGAAAATGTATGTATGTGTGTGTGTGTGTGTGTGTGTGTGTGTGTGTGTGTGTGTGTGTGTGTGTGAGAGAGAGAGAGTAAGAGAGAGAGAGTATTTTCCACAGAACTAAAAGCTCAATAACTCCACAGTGAAACCACAGGGGACACAGGAATGCCGGGA
Source organism: Scomberomorus guttatus (assembly GCA_038419695.1). Classification (NCBI taxonomy): domain Eukaryota; kingdom Metazoa; phylum Chordata; class Actinopteri; order Scombriformes; family Scombridae; genus Scomberomorus; species Scomberomorus guttatus. The sequence continues at coordinate 14,792,065 of CM076450.1, read as the reverse complement.
CCCCACTGGACAATCAGAATTTATTCTCTGCAGCATACTGGGAGTATGTTTGTGTTCTCAGGGCGTGGCAGAAGTGATAGAGATGCCATAGAGAAAACACTAGAGAGAAAGCCCGGCTGTGTTTTGCCATAAAGGATCCTTTTTAAACCTCAGTTTCCCCAAACCTGCTAATTACATAAATCAGGGTAATAAAGAGGATTGGTATTGAGACAAAACTGTTCAGGGGGTGCACAATGACCACTCCCTGACCCTGGAGTGTGGGACCCCACCTGACCTCAAGACTAGGGTTCAAACGGTCGGGGGAGGAGGGGAGGGGGGGTGCTTAGTGCGTGACAGTGTGCCAGAGGGTGTAGATTGTGAAGCTTGTGTGTGTGTATGTGTGAAGGCTACAGGGGATATAGCCTCTGATCCCCAATGAATGCTCAGAATGAATGACCTGCAGGTTACCCATTGGCAAGCAGCCCTCGCTTACCTCACATCTCTCCAACACACCCATACACACACTTTCCATTTCAGAAATATATACATAATGTGTCACATACTGTAGCAGATGACAGTGGGTTTACATGTACCATATCCATTGACTGTCCTTACTCCTACTGTATGCTTATCTGTCTCTCTTTCTCTCTCTCCCCCCCTCTTTCATCTCTGTTATCATCCTATCTTTCTAACCATTCATCTGTCTCTCCTGTCCTAGTCACCAGGCTGGCTATCTATCCTTCTAATGAGCTCCATGGACTCCTCTAAACAGTTGTCAAACAATGCTCACACAGCCATCACTTTTACTGGGCTAGAGCTAAAGCATAAACGTCAAGACTCTTGTGGCAACCTGCCGAAAGACGGAGAGCTCGAGAAATATGCTGTAAATTAGACACATAGCACCAAGGGCGATTTCAAACCTTTAGTTCGTTTACTGTGGTCTGAATCAGTGGATGAGTTGGCAAGCTTGTTGCATTTCCCCCTTGGTTCAGTTTCTTTTGACACAGAAAAAAGTCCAAGCAAACCAAAATACACCACTAAAAGCCACGTGAGAACGTTCACTCTGCAGCTCTTGCAATGTGATCTCATGGGATGGCACCCCACATTTAAGGACATTTCACGTGTCATGTCTACGCATTTTAAGCTTTTCGCGTGTCATTTAACACCCTTTAGTCCCCATAGACTTCCATTGCAACCCAGTATCACGGCAGTCCACGTCACGTGACTGTCAAGTTTCTTTTGGCAAAAACAAAAAAAAGGCATTACATTACTTTTAATCTCAGTGGAAAATGCAATTTTTAAAGATAGTTTTGGCATTAAAATGCATTTTGATAAAATTTTAAGAGAGAAATGTGAATTTTATTTTCATAATTTTCATTCAGTAAATGTATATGATGTTTAGTTTGTCAGTTATTACGAAGATTCTTTCAGGCTTTCTATTGTTGCTATGGTGGTTGCTATGGACGCTACTGTCGCTGAAACCACGTAGTTGCATGTTGTTTGAATCATGTTATTTGTGTGGTGTAGTTATTGGAGCTGTTATGTTATTTGTGTTATGTTATATAATTGTTTGATGATGATCTTTAAATAGAAAATGTAGATTTTTAGAGCCCCAGGGATGAATTGAATTTGAAATCCAGAATTTGAAGCTTTGCAATCGGCTGACCGGAGGACCTGTCCGAAAGTATTTTATAGCGTTTTATAGCCTGTAATTGTCAAATGTGAAGTTGCCTGTTCAATTTGATATTTCCAAGAATATGTGGCTGAAGATATTTAATATGAAATCATCCTTCTTAAAACATTGAGTCTTCTTCACTTAATATTGAGCCACGTCATCCAATAAAGCACTCCAACATCTTGTACCATGGCCATATAAACGGGATGAAGACAGATTATCAAACTAGACTTTACATTTCGCATCCCTCATTTAATCCATTTAAATTTTAATATTACTTTGTTTATTTCATTATTATTATTACTTTACTTTTGTCTATTTTTATTCTTCTGTGTTGTGTTTTTTGGGAGCAAACGCCAAGATACATTCTTTGTATGCTTGCATTGGCTAATAAAATAGATTCTGATTAAATGGGCTACGTCATGCTGACATAAAATCCCAAAACCAAAAATCATAAAAATACAAAAAAATCTCCAGAACTACGCATGCGTCAAGGAATGAGAACTGGTTGGTCTTCTCAGCCCTAACCCTAATCTTATCTGCTGCAATGTAAACAGCACTAATATCTCAGGAAAACGTACACTTTTCTGTTATAGTCTCACAAACCTAGTTTGGAATAAATTCAGTAATTAAAGATAAATAGCAGATATAATAGTAAATAAAAGTTTTGTAGCATAACGCAAAGCGGACTGTCTTCGTCTCCATAGTAACAGCCGATGAGGCTCATGGATAATGTAGCCTCTCGATGATATTTGTAAAAGGACACGCCGTCTCTGCGCAGTATAAGTCACTAGAGACTAAATGGCGCGAAACAGTGAGCGTGACTTATGAAGTTGGTGTGTTATTCATACGCCATTTGATGATACCAGTCTGTGATAGTCCACGTCAGATCTCGATTCACTCTCCAGATAGCTGCTAGCAACTGTTGATGTTGCTAAATCCACATCCCAGTATGCAAAGTGCACCTGGCTACAGGAGGTTTGAAAACGCCCTAAAATGCATCTTGGGTGACCAGACCAAGTAGATACAGGTGGGATTTAGCCCAAAAGTAACTGAGATGGCATGAGATCAACAAGCCTTTCCTTCCCTAACTGAGTCAACTTTTTAGTGTGTATTTAGTGCAACCGTCCTCTGGAACATATACACATAGAGACTCTTTTATAGCTGTTCGGCTGAGTATAGATATACATTTTTCTGTTTAGCAGTAGTCTCAGATTCCAATTGATACAATCAATTGTGATATAAAAGCTAAATCTAATCACAAGTGTTCACTCAAGATGCATTTGAGATGCATACTGATGCCAGGTATGAACTGCAATCTGTCTCAGCTGTATATCTAGACACAATCTGGATTTTTCTCTGAATTCAAAAATCTAGATCTGTGCAGAGAAGACACATGTACTGACAGATGATGTAGAATCATCATCAAGCAGCGAGGTAAGAGAGGGACTGCGAGACATTTAAACTCAAAGCAGTAGGTGGGAAACTATAGAGAGCTTTTCCTTGTGCTATCGCCTCCCTCTAATTTCCCCAACCCCGTCCTTCTTGAGGCCAACATGTGAACATCACTCACAGTGTCTGTACAAGCCAAGCACCCAGTTCATCAGAAACACCTTCTCTGGCCCCAAACCTGACCCGTTCTCTCCTGGGGTCAGGATAACAGGCTGCAGGGCTAACACAGTGGATGAGAAATGGACCGGAGACTGTGGCGTATGTGTGTGTCTGTGTGTGTGTGTGTGTGTGTGTGTGTGTGTGAGGGGTGCACGTGTGTCGGCTCAGCTGCATTTGGAATATATGTTTCAGTGTGTATAATGTGTATGACTAGCCTGTCAGAGGGGGCCTGTGGAGGTTACACAAACACAGAGGAGGGTTATTTATACTTCCAGGAAATTATGGTGGTTTCTGTCAGATCTGGACCATTCTAGCCTGATCTGGCTTGGTTTTGGTCTAGTCTCAACCTATTTCCAGCCCACACAGAGCCAGTGATACACAAAGAAGCAGAATTGTGCTAATATGGCTGTCAGTGACAACCCCAGTGGCCAAACTCTGTCAGTCCACAGCTTTGAGCCCACCTCCACAGATGGTCCAGTAGTACTTAAGAATTCACCCCCAGGGTTTTACTGCTCTGTTGTATGGAGGACTGTCACTGCACAGGGAGCATGTGGTTTAGATATGGGAACAGCATCCTTTAAGAGCTCTCATGCCTTGGCACAATGAGATGTCTCCACCCCCAGTAAAAGACAAGAAAACTGGGCATGCCCTCTTTTATGACAGGACATAGCCTATCAACTGAAGAAGCTGAAGATACTGATAAACGCTAAACACGACATTTTACATAACACAACTGAATAATGTCCAGTTATGATTATCATTTCTTTTATGTCAGAACTTTAATTCACTTTGTCTCGCTGGCTCTGCGGTTGTATAACATGCTAATGAGACTTCAGTTTCCTTGTACTTAGTCCGTCAGCTAGTCAACCTGTCAGGCAACCAGCCACTCAGAGGATGGTGATTTACTGTCCTGCACCCGGAGAAAGGAAACCTGCTGTTACCTCTCGTTCAGCAGGCCACCCTTCTACTCTAAACGAGGCAAAAAGGGCAGAAATCCACAAATCAACATTTACTAATTTGTTTATTGCCCTTGTTCTGGCTGCTGCTCCTCCTCTCTCACCCACCCCCCTACCACCCCTCCATACGCTCCCTCTCTCTCTCTCTCTCTCCTATTGATCTCACAGCTAAAAAAGTGAAAGTGTTACAGGGTGTGTTAGGTTTTCAGAAAGAGGCTGTCATGTGCATTAATGCATATATAGGGAGTGGGTGTAATAAGTCCCTAAGGCATGGCGCACTTCTGAGAAAACTGAACAGAACCAGTGATAGTCTTGTTTTGCCTTGTTTGACACTGGTGACTCAGAAGCCACAACAGATGAGTTGTATTAGTCCCTGAGGTCAAAGCACAGGTTCATGTGTGCATGTCTGGTGGTATGTCTCACACATTACCGTGCGTATGTATGTGTAACAATGTATATTAGTGAAGTAAGCGATAAACTCAGGCTGGTGGCATCTGGATAGGTGCCAGGGTGAGTCATAAACAAGCAGTGGGTTGAATTTAGGGGTGAGGGGGTGAGGAAAGGGGAGTGGAGGGAGGGGTGCACCACTGAGTGTTTCTGTCCTGGCAGGTCCCCTGCTCAAATTCCACTGATACGACTTTAATCAGGCTTAATCTGCTTATCTGCCTCCTGGGGCACTGATCAGCCTAAAGTACTTAACGGAATGCAGAGACCCATAAGATGCTGCCACTCGAAAGCATAAGGTGGGCTGTTGCTGAGGGTTTTTTACTTAATCTGATTAATGAAAACAAACTATACTAAAAGGAGTTCCTTTACCTCTGTGCTTTTTCCTGACTCCTTCACACATCCTCGCTCGCTTGTGACCTGTTCCTGGACTTTATGTGACAAACACAAACCTTGTGGTGTTTTTGATAATGTATATTTATTTTGTGAATTGGGATTTGTTTAGCTTTATATGTAGCAATTGCATACTGTGAGTCAATAAACTCCAAATTATCCTTTTCTCCGCTGATATTTGGTCCTCCATCTGCATTGCTACAACTACTGCATGTATACTGGAAAACGTTACACTTAAAATAATCTCTAAAACAGACAAGAAAAAAAAGGAAAAAGATAAAACTTTTTTTTAAAAAGATTACTCTCCATACTGTAAAAACTCACAATAGCCATTCAGTTTGCAGAACATTTGAGAGACAAGACAGGCCAATCCTGTTGTTTGCCGTAATTGTGAGGACTAATAGAATAATTGACTTGATCTTGTAATGGGGGTTAAGAGACATAACCCCAGTTAATGAGAGACAGAGACAAATTTGTTCACGATAATGAATTTCGTTCAAACAATGCATGTAAGGGAGCATGGTCTGTGCCACGAAAGACAGGAAAACGCTGTTTGAAGAAATAGTGTGTGTGCGCCTTCTGTTCTGTCTGTATCTTATTCTCCCTAATGCACCTGACACTGTGTGATAAGGTGAATGCGATGCTAGATGGGTTCACAGGCTGTGTCAGGGCACTTGTCACCTGTGCCACCTTGTGATTATAGATTATCAGATTAATGCTGATGCTTCACGTGGGCTATCCTCAATTTCATTTGATTCAAAAGATCAGTGAGGTTGTCACTGAGGTGGAAGTGCTCTGACCCCCACAGTGTGTGATTCATTTACACACAATGAAACTGGATTGGTTCTGGCTGCTGCCCTTTCTCTGTGTTCATATTTTCCTGTACCACTGCAACCTACTCACTTTCTGTTGTTGCCTCGCCTTGTCCCAGTGTGTCGTCTGCCAATCTATTTCCTGCTCCCATTGACCTTTCATTCTCCTCATACATGTCTCCTCTCAGAGGACAGGCCCTTGCGTGCAAGTCCTCCTCATGTTCAATGTGATCAATACAAAGGGCAGGGACCTTGCACACAAACTCCCCCGCTGACTAAACGAGAAGGATTAAAGGCTGGAGAGACTGTGTGGTGGGTGCAAGTACGTGTTTGTGCATGTTTGTGAGTGTGTGTGTGTGTGTGTGTGTATGGCCCTGTCCCTGTGTGTCCACAGCATGTGTGCGTTTGGGGTGTCTGTGTGTAAGCGCCTGAGAGAGAACATCACGTTCTAAAACTTGTAAATAAATGGCGTTGTGATCTTTGTGGGGTAGGCCAAGTAAGCTCAGAGTTCATGACCTTAGTCTGTGTCACAGCAAAAGGTCCCTGCAGGTCACACAAACACACACACACACACACACACACACAGCCATTTAACCTAAGGAGAGGAGAGGGAGGAACCAAGTGGAAAAAGGAGAGAGAGATTAGATAAGATAGGCAGCACTAGCAGCTGGTTGGCCATTTAGAGATTCCTATTATCCGCATGCGTGCAGTATTAATAGAAAGTTGTACTCACCCAGCACTCTCCTTAAAATGGATGCTTATTTCCCTGGCCCTGACTAATGTCTGATGGGTAGGTGGGGGTCCAACTTGGGAGGACAGAGTGGACGACAGAGGTTAACAGGTGCAGAGGTGATTCATTCAAGAACAAGGTTCTTGTGCAATTTTCATTTGTCTCCTTTTGTTTTTGAAGTGGAGGTGACCACTGACGTGTATGCTCTTCAAGTGAAAACTAAAAGCACACTCACAAACATTTGAAGAGAAATTTGTCATTTTACCCTTTCAGATGCCTGTTCAGACATGTCTCATCTCTCATTCAAACCGACCTCAGTTTGATATATTTGCTGCAAAAACATAAAGACTCCTTTAAGATTAGTCACTTAACTTATCCTCATTATTGATTCTTAAATTCTAGGTTCCTCCTCTGTTTGCATTGCTATAGAGGGTCTTAGATAGACAGCTTAGTATTATAAGGTTAGGTCAAGTGTGCTGTGATTGGATTGGTGTCACTTGTCATTTGGTGTATTTGCAGCTGCATTCTCTAAGAGTTCAGATAAATTGTACAGAATTAAGAGCTAATCTAATCTAATGCTTACTGAAAATGCAATGCTATAGATTTATTATGCCAAAAAAAGACATGGGGGGGTGGTTTAGTCTTCAGCAGAGGAGAAGCATCTGACTATGTCTTTGTCATGTTTACCTTGTTTGGTTTATGTGAAATGCCAGCTCCCAGTCACACACTGGTTAGGCTTTCCTCACACACAAAAACATGTAGACACAAATTCCTAGAACACCTCGTGATATCCCAGCTTCCCTTTTTAATGACTAAAAAAAGAGATGACTACCTTGCAGTTGTAGAGGACAGAGCCTTTAAAAATGTTATCAAAATAGTAAGAATATAATTCATTATTCTCCACCTCTACTTCATCCCAAGCTCTCTCACCTCAGGGCCCACTAAGGGGCGGTGAATCGCCCCCCACTCTGCCCTCTGCCTGCCCTCTCCAGTTGTCGCAGAACAGGGGTCCAGCCCTCTCGACTGGGCTTATCACAGGTCAGTGTGCTGCAAGGGCACACACACACACACACTTGCACACACATGGACCACAAGCTGGACACTTCTTAGCATAACTCCTCAGTGCTATAGCACAGACCTTGCCACAGGGGGTCTGGTGTGTCACCGTGTGCATTTACAAACAGATAAAACACAAACACTGAAACACACACACACACTGACAAACATTCTTTCCCTATCTCTTTGTAACACACACACACACTCACACACACTCATTTCCCCTTTCCCTTGCCCTCCGTAACCCAACATACACACTCCCAACTCCCACCTCTCTTGTCACCTCCCATCTCCCAGACCAAGGTCAGCTGTCCAGGCCTGCGGCTCTTGATGTAGAGGCTTTGACCCAACATGGCCACCTCTGTCTCTCCAGAGAGATTAACACAAGGCAGGGACACAGAAACTGAGCTCTGCGTGGCTCCATGTTATCCCAGCCGCTCTCTCTGTCTCTACTCTCACTTCTCATTCTGTCTCAGATAACTCCTCACGTCTGCAGACTGGGGACCAGGAAGAGCTGCAAATTGAATATGTCTGGCAGGCAGATCTGTGAAGACTCATGGGGGATGTTAGCGAGAGAAAGCAGACTGTAAGTGTCCACGTTGTGTCACACAGGCAACATACATAAAGGAATGTGTAGAGGAAGATAAGAGGGGTTTATTATCCTGCTTGTGGCTTGTGTTTCCATCATGCCTTTTTTTAATTTAATTTCTTTTTTTTTTTTTTTTACAGTTGTTGTTAGATAGTGTTGCAAAGGATCACTGCTGCATCTTTCAACAAGGCAAATATGACATCCAGTGATGTCACTGAGAAGGTGTTGGTTTGGAGTACCGCTCTTGAGGATCTTAAACACTTCCATGTTGTCTTTGTTTTCCCCATTGCCCATCCCATGCCTTCGCTTGATTCCCCCTCATTATTTCTCCTGCTGGACGGAGCTGAGGGGTGGCTGCCCCAGCAGTCGAAAGGTTAAACAAAGTGCTGCGACTGTCAGGCTGAGTGAAACCAACTGGCGCTCGGCTATCAGAAGATAATCAAGGCTAATAGGTACATAATGGCTAACAGTGGGGCCGCACTCGCTGGCAGATGCATCATGGGGGACGGAACGCAGACAGCGTGACCTCGCATTCCCACCGCAGCTCTCACCGCTTCAGAGTCATCAGGCGGAAAGAGCCAGACACCAGGAATTTTACCCCCCCTTCGTCCTGGGATTACTCACAGTAGAGTCGCCTTGACTGTAATATGCTTATAGTTCGCTGTTTGGCCAGTTTTTCCTTTTTCTGTGAATCTTTTTTATTTGTTGATTTGACGTTTTAACTCTACAGAGTTTATCAATTAATGGACCATGAAGTGAAGTGCCTGGGGAAATGATGTCACTGCATTGGACTGAAACAGTGAAAGCATTATTCAGCATTAGTTTATTCAGCAGGGATCTGTGTGGATTTAGTGAGTTATAAGTCCTGTAGCATATGCTTTCACTTTTGTCTAAACCAACAAACAGAATGTTTGTGTAACTGATGGTCAAAGTGCCCAAGGTCCTGAAGGACACATTGTTCTGAACATTGAAGATTTATGAGACTATGAACCAAAGAGGATGAGAGAAACGTTGAGAGCCAGTATACTGCGGTAATGTCAATAGCAGAAAAAAGTTATCCACCGTCTTCAACTGCAAATTAAAAACCACATCTAGAGACAACATTTTAAAATACAGCTTGGATTTAGCAAATATAAATAACAATGCAGCTCTCCAAACCTTGACATGTTGACCGGCCGCGCATTCTCCATGAATACATTATATTAAAAAAACATTCGCACTACCGTGACACTTTGACCTGCGCAGCAAAGAGTTAACATGTTCCAAATTGATGCGATTGAGCAGAAAGGGTCACAGGATCATGTGTTAACGAATGTACACATGCTTGGTTCTCAGAGCTCTGTGAAGCATCCAGCCAACACTTCCTCTCTGACAGCACTCAGTTGCCCTGGACTCCTCTCCAAAGACACTCTCTGAAAACAAAGCCTGCTTTTGTTGAGGCCCAGTGCGTCAGAACCATCATCTCCAGAGGGCAAGAGGGATATGGAGGAGAGATGGAGGAGCGGGTGGAGAGAGTTAGAAACAGAGAGAGAGAAGGAAAGTGTTTAGGTGGGGGTGAAGGGCAGGGGAACTGAGACAGAGGTCTGGGTAATTGCAGCACAATGGAGATTTTGTTTGATCTCTGAGGTGTCCAGGCCTATTTACTGGGGGTGAATGTGCCAGGCTGAGGAATGTTGTAGCTTTGAAAGGCTGAGTTTATCAGGAGTTCAGCAAGTGAGAACAAGAGGGGAGGGGGGGGAGGGGGCTTGTAGTTAGAGAGAGATAGAGAAGAGAGAGGGACAGAGTTTAGCCAGGCTGCCTTTTCATTATTGGCTAATTATGTCTTTAAAACCTCTGAGAACTCTACTGTACACACTGTTCACACATGTTGTATGTATTCTATCATGTGTCTCTGTGTGTATTTGAACTGAAGTGAGAAAGGCCAGTCTGGTCTGTGGTGCAGTGCAGCAGCAGCAGCAGCCTCCTGATAGCAGGGCTAAACTGCTGGAGAGCAGAGAGTGCCCGCACAGAGCAGAAGGCTCTTTGAACTCTGTCTGTACTCTCTGCTGCAGAGCTTGAACTGGGTTAATCGCTATTAATATTTAACATGCTGCCAAAGTTCCAGCCCAGAAACGATATCAAAGCCAAGAGCTCCATCCAGCAGAGCCCTTTCAGTACTCTTCTGTAGCAAGCTGGCTGGCATAAACACACTGAAGCTGCCGACATGAGACTTGATAAAGTTATTTAATTCTTTTTAAATAAAGGAGGGAATTATTTGCAGGAGTAATCCATTTTCCATTAAGCTTGATACTGTATTTTTTAAAATGTTAGCTTTCTCTCTGTACATAGCATCAAATCAAAATCTTGTTGTTTTTTTTTCTATTGCGATTTGGAGTTGTTGATTTGTGTAGCTGCAAATGTCTATAAGAACGATTTTAGCCATAGGCATGTAACATTACGAAGTACAATATGTTGATACATCAGATACAGTATTATTGACATGGATGAAAAATGAGCAGCTAGAGAGGTTTACTTTGTAATCAAAAGTGTTGGGAGGATGGGGCCGGTTATTAAACAACTTCAGGTCGCCAGGGGGCAGCTATTGTGTTGCGGCTGCACATCTCTCTGTCTGTCTGTTCTGACAGCTCACAAACTGGATTATTTCATCAGAGTTCAAGCCTCTATTGCCTCTGCCACTGCAGTCTTTTTCACTTTTTGCCCTCCTCTTTACATCTATCTCTCTCTCTCTGTCTGTCTGTCTCTCTCTCCTCTCCTCTTCTCTCTCTCTCTCTCTCTCTCTCTCTGCTCCCAGCGCCAGGACCTCAAACAGCATGGTTAAATACCCAGGCCAATGTGTCGCTCTTCAAAGAGACTCAGGTAGTAGATATGCTGGCAAAGGGCCAGGATCAAAATGAAGAGTTATTGTAGAGCATTGTGGCTGCACTTCACGTGGACCTCAGTCGAACCATATTATGGGGCCCCACCTGGGCCAAAACCTTCCCACAAGGCAGCTGAAATATGGGCCCTAAGTCCCATTTCTCCCCCTCTGAAAAACCTGCTAATACCACGCAGGGACCCATTTTTATTTAACTTCATAAATCAGGCCAGCAGGACGAGGAAGTTCATTTGGCGTAGAAGAGCTTATGTTGGCTTTAGCCCCTGTCGTAAAGTTCTCTCGCTCAGTACATCTGCCTATGTTGCTCACCTACAGGAAAAACAACAGAAACCAAGAGCAACATTTAAATGGTCAGAATTGGCTTTGATTATGTAAGATTTTTTTTTTAAAAAGTGTCTGTTTGTTGCCACAAGTCCTGCCCAATAAAATATTAAAGCAGAGCTTAAGGGAGAGCTTTGTAGAAGACAAAAGCTGGAAGCAATTTGTGTAGCTACCAAATTAAAGTTATTCAGCACCAAGGGTAATTTAATTACCATTCTTTAAATGTTTGAATGACTTTGACCTTTGGAGTACTTGGAGGTCGTGCAGGTGTATTTACTTAAGTTAATTCAGAATCAGTAACATGAAACAAGGTCCCAAATCAAACAGGCCTCCTCCCAGAATATCTGGTTACCAAGTACCAGCTCTTTGTGTTTAGAAATTAAATTAATATATATCCACCATGTCATTAGGCCTGTTTTCTCAAAACCTTGAAATCTCTCTTAGGCCCTATTTATCCCCAAGAGCAAACATCTGATGAGCTTGACAAGAGAGAGACAAAAAAAAGAAAAAGAAGAAATCTAGACAATGAAAAGCAGTGAGAAAGACATAAACAACAGATGAAAAAAGCTGACAGCGTTTCCCAGGATGCACCTCTCCCAGCATGGCTCATGAATGGAAACAGGTGTGTGTGATTGTGCGGTGGGTCTTGAAGATTCGGGCCTATGTGGCATGTCTACTGCCTAGGTGATTTGGGTCAATGGAGCACATCTGGTACTAGTCACAACAGAGTGCACACGTCCACGGCCCTCAGACACCCCACCAGGCGAGTAGGGAGAGAGAGAGAGAGAGAGAGAGGCAAGGGCAAGGAAACATCTGGGTTCTCTCTTTCTCTCTCTCACACATACACACACACACGCATTTTAGATTCTGTGCTTTTTGGGGTTGCTTGGATTCCTCCAGGTGCATCTGGACTTGGATAGAGACTAACAGGAGTGAGTGTGTGTGTATGTGTGTGTATGTGTGTGTATGTGTGTGTGTGTGTGTGTGTGTGTGTTGAGGGGAGGGGGTGGGGGGCATATTTGATTGACAGCCTTGAACCAGAATGTTCCCTGTGCCGGGTGAGTAACTCTCCTATCATGCCCACTCTCTCTCTTTTCTCTTTTGTTTCTTGCAAGGGTTCTTCTCCCACTTTGCCTCTGCGTCATAATCTTCCCTTATTTGCTGGTTGTTCTGGTACAGACTCATTTCTGTGTTTGAAAAAAAAAAAGGCGTTTATTTTTCTGATGAACTAAACAAGTCAAGGCATTTTCATTTCGCTTTCTACGCACATAAATTAAAATAACAACCCACTACATTTGTTGTGTCGAATGCTGGAACCTCATGAGTCATGCAGTAATGCAGAGCAAGAGATATGCCAATGGACAGAAAGGACGCATTGCCTACATAGTCTCACACACACACACACACACACACACACACACACAGACAGACAGACACTGAGTCTATGTTTTGGCATAACTCCAAAAGTGAACTGGACTTGATACACTGTGGTAATGATAAGGTAAAACTGTATATGAGAGTCTGTATCGAATTCTGATGCTGAGACTTTTCTGCACTGACAGCACTCTGTCTCTCTCTCTCTTTCTAATTCACTTACCTCACTTCACCCGCTACCTCACCACATGCCCAAGGCAACAACAATAAACATGATTGGTCCTTCACACAAAAGAAGGCGGGCCGTCATTTGGACAGGCATGACAAGGGGCAAGTGAAATTGATTTCAAGTGTATCGGTCTGTGTGGGTATATATTTGTTGTGCCGAGTGTGTGTGCTTCTTCTGCGTGTGTGTGTGTATGTGTGTGTGCGTGTTAACATAGGGTTTGGATTCTTCCACCAAGTTTGGCAGTGTGACGAATATGGGAACAGAGCGTTTCCTTCCTTCACTTGTAACAGTGGCTTAGGAAACAAATACAGGTTCCCCTCTTTGGCTTCCACATTCCAAACAAAGAGCAATGTGTCATAGATGTAAATTTTTCCAGTGACTGTGTGTGCCATAATGATAGCCTCAGTGTCTGTTCAAAAAGCGCAGAGCATTACATTTTACACTTGGACAGCATAAGTGGGGAAGTGTCAAAAAAAAACAACTGAATTAAAATTTAATCTTGTAAAGACTGTAAACTCTGAATCCATCTGTTGCCATGTTTGTTTCTCTATAGCTGAGTTGATAAGTGTTTGATTTCCCAAGTGAAGTTAATGACATTTTTAATTGGAATTTCCTTAAAACTATTGTTTTCATCGTAGATTCAAAGTTAGTGAACGATGCCAGTATATCAACACCGTTTCAACATGTAATATGTTAATGAATATGAGAAGACAATGGAGTAGAAGTGCTGCAGGGTGTTTGTGGTGGTCACATACAGGTGCTCTTTGGATACTTTAGGTGTACTGTGCTTATTCCATCTTGTGGGGTCCCTAATGAAGACATATGTGGGCCGCAACCAGCCGGTCATTTTAAATACATATTGCCATGTAAAAAAAAAAAGGCATTTCAATTTTGCACAAAGCCTACAGTGTGCCTTGGATTGTTTTGAAGGAGACTTGCATTTTACATTTTTAATGAGATCATATTCCACCCATGCAATGTGCCCTTCACAAGATGGAATAATAGCAATGGGTGTGTTAGAAACTAAGTAAATGCATTCTTTGAGGATGTAGTGGAAGTGCATTTGCCTTGATGGCAAAGATTGCTCTGTGTGTTTGTGTGTGTGTGTGTGTTTGTGAGACAGACAAACAAGACAGGAGGGGTGGGGGGATTAAGAGAGTGTCCTCAGGTGCCCATCTGGTCTGTGTGTGTTTGTGTGTGTGTGTGCGTGCGTGCGTGATAATTTCATGCTGTAGTGTCACTGGGTGATATGAGGCAACAGCATATGATACAGGTTTCTTAATCTGGTTAACTAGAGCTGAATGGGTCAGAGTAATGGCTCAAATCCTCAGATCTAAGCACAGAAACCAGACCAAACTAAAACCAGCACACTGTTTTTTTTAGTACCCTAAATGTACTGTTAACTCAACAGCCACCTGCACCAATTTAAATGGTCACTGACAGCCATGCATTAAACCACAATTTAAAACCTTCATCCCCCCATTCTAGACTTAATCCTAATTCTTGATAACTACAACCAGAACCATTACAAAAAAATAGGCTATAATTCCTGTAATTCCCCTAATGGCTTGCTTCTTGTTGTTTTCTGTTTTCGGTCATCTAGCTGTGTTTCTAGGTTAGGGTGATCTAATTCTCTGTGTGGTTGCTGTGTGTAGGGGTAGCCTTGTTACCAGAGTTACATTGTTCATCCACAGCTATGGACTCTGGCCCAGAAAGAAAGCCCACACACAGTCAGCAAGCTATGATCCCACTTGGATACAAACCAAATAATCTAACATAGAAGTCAGCCTGATTTGTTGCCACACAACCATCCATATTTGTGAATTCATCTATAAACTTCAATTTGTTCAAATGAGCTATAGACGTCAAAAGGTCTACTGAAGATAACAAATAAGAAAATGCAAAATTGCTAAACATATTTCTATAGTGCCACCATCTCTTTAATTCACAGTAACAGTCACAATGCGTACTTCAACTAGCTTCTTTTTGTCCCTCAGTCATCCGAGGGGATTGCATGCAGTCACAGATGATGCTGCTGTTGTGAGTTGTTGATTTCTCAGGGAAGCCATTAGTGTTGTTTGTCTACTCAGAGCAGTGCTGGGTTACTGAACCCCTTCCTCATAACAGTTGGCTCATATTGGCAGACAGTCAGGGTGCTTAACTATGAACAGGAAAATGACTTGCCCTCCCTGGATTCCATACAAATTACAGAACATGTTTTGCTTTTACTTTTCACTTTTTTAAAAAAAGTTTGCAATTAAATTTGTCTTTAGAGACTCAATTTGTTCATGTTTCTTTCAACCAGTTTCATATCAATATGTTTACTCTTTCCATCATTTGACCCTGTAAAGTGAGTTCTCTCGCTCTAAAAAAGAAAGCTAAAAAAATGACAAAAAGTATCCTAATTACATGCTGTATTTTCAGAATGTTAAATATCACCGTTAAACTACATTTGTGTGTAAGAAGAAGAAGGATATTCTTGAGAGTGATGGCAAACCTGTTACAAAAAAACAAATAGGAGAATCCTGTTGAGATGAATGCTGAGAAGGTGGAAGAGTGTGAAGAGTTTTGGATTCACTGGCTTGCCCCTGCTGTGCCAACTCTGGAGCAATGAAAGCTTGGAATTGGGAGTGGAAGCAGCCAGAAAAGGAGAGAGGTGCGTAAATCCTCCTTCTCCTCACAGCTGCTGGAAAAGGGTCTGGTGTAGGTGCCGTCCAAACACAACACTTTCCATAATCCTCAGACACTTGAACAGATCTCAAAGGGAGTGAACAGTTTACACATCACAACACTGCACTGTTGTTAACCTTTCTATGCCTTTGGCGAAGTGTATACTGTACTTAACAATACATTTTCTATCTATACAATTTTTTAAACTTAAAAAAAAAATAAAAATGTCAGGTTGCATTTGGTTCACAGCACACATTTTCCTGGCTAAAGCAGATTTTTGTGACTGTGGTCAAATGTTGTCAACCGTATGAATATCTTGCTCTCCCTCTCACACTCACTACTGCTTTTGTCAAGCAAAAGCAGTTTTATAGGGATCCATTGTGCAATAATGCACAAAAGAAATCATATGTATTACTGCAAATCCTTGTTTTCTATACAATACCTTTATTTCTTATTTCCTAGTCTTCTTTTAGAAAATATGACACCATTCTTTCATCTGAAGAGGGGGGAGACACGTTGAAGTGACTTTTCATTAGCTGCCTGTGACCCTCATCATTGCTGGCCAGTCTTGACAGGTCTATAAGCAGTCAGCATAGCCAGTGATGAAGCATTATGCATGTCTGCTGCCTGGACATTTTGTCACACTTAAATGAGACTACATTAATACCACAGATTGGTGTGTTCTTCTTAATCATCTTTAATCAAAGCTTTGTGTGTGTGTGTGTGTGTGTGCTGCATGTCTGAAGATTGTGCCTCTGTGTGTAGATGTATGTATGTGGGTGTGAACGCTGTCTCATGTTTATCCACATCTATTAATTTCCTAGTAGCTACTAGGGTGGCTGTGTCTCGGAGGTAGAGCGGGTCGTCCACTAATTGGAAGATCAGCGGTTTGACCCCCTGCTCCTCCAGTCCGCATGTTGAAGTGTCCTTGGGCAAGATACTGAAGGCTGTGCCATCGGTGTGTGTGAGTGTGTGTGTGTGTGTGTGTGAATGAGCATTAGAAAAATTCCTCCTGATGAGCAGGTTGGCACCTTGCATGGCAGCGTCTGCTGTCAGTGTATAAATGTGTGTGTGAATGGGTGAATGTTGGCGTGTAGTGTAAAGCGCTTTGAGTGGTCGGAAGACTAGAAAGACGCTATATAAATGCAGTCCGTTTACGTTTTTGTTCTATGTCCCAGTCTCTGCATGTGTGTGTGTGGGACGTGTTGGTCCTTGTTCAGAATGTGCGTACAAACCCTGACCTTAGAGGCAGGGGTACAAGATAGCGTCCCAGTATTTTCTACCTAGCCAAGGTCTGTCTCACCCCAAAGTAATCCTCATTGCTCACCATCAAAGAAAACACACATACAATTAAAATATGCACACAAATCCACACAACAAACATGCACACACACATGCTTATACAGAGATTTGCCCACCGCCCTCCGACTGTAATTACTAGTAAAGGAAGGTTATTGGACTCCTCTGACATGTTTACTGACTGTTGTCACTGTACAACATGGTTTTGACCGGAAGGACCAGACTGTGAACTTTTGAACCCCTCCCGTAAAAACAGCAATAGTACTTTGCTATAATGCTGTTCAATGTTACCTTTAAGCCCCTAGTAAGTGGGATTTAGAAAATAATGCCCTTATACAGCCTGTTTACACAAGATCCCTGCCATACCAGCCACACTCTTGCCGCCTCAGCCCCCCTCCTGCCTCAAATCACATTTAATAGGGCTAGTTTGATCCCACGCCAGCATAAGCATACACTTGCTATGACCTTGGTTGAATTTAATGGGGGTTAAAGAAGTTTTCACATTGGCAGTGTGCACATTAATAGTTTGTCTGGTGGATTTGGTAAATTGGAAGAGACGGAAGTGGAGTCAAAGTGTCCAGTTAATTGGGTCTACCTCCCCAACCCCCAAACCCCCACCCTTGCTCGCACAACCTACCTCCTTGCTCCTACCCTTAGCATCCTGCCCAGGTTCACCTTGGGATATTCTGAGGCATTCTGTTTAGGTCAGGACTTTTGTGTGTGCGTTTGTGTGTGTATGTGTACACGCGTCTTTGCACGTGTACTGTATGTCCACCGTGTATGTGTGGGAAATCTGTGTCGAGACTGAGGGGGGTAAAAAAGCATGAAGTGGGAAGTGGACGAGAGGTGAATGAACACTGGTGGAATGAGGGGGCGTAAAGAAAGTGTGAAGTAACTAAAAGTGCACTGAATCAATAAAAGTCTGTAAAGTTAGTGAACTGCAAAAAGTTTCAATCTGTAAAAATGTGAGAAAGAGTAGGATGCTCATTAAACTACTGACAGTATGTTCTGCTGGGGGAAAAAACATTCTGATATTTCTCACACTATAATTCTTGCGTTGATTTATATTTATGCATATTTCCATGTGCTGTCTTTTTTCCCCTATCATTTATTTATGAATTTATTGTTTTGTTCCACATTTTACTGGATTTTGTTGGATTAGCATCGTTCATAGTCTATTAAACATTTTCCAGATATGGCTGTGCCAGCCTCTCTAATGTAATTTTTCATAAGTGTCTTTACAGCCACCAGACTGTAATATATGTAATAATAGCATGGGATGTAGCATCATAATGTGAGCCAAACAAGTCTAGTAATCCACGGTAATTGGTTGGATTTTTGCAGTGAGTCAACCTCTCTGTCTGCCTGCCTCTTTGCCTTTGATAATCCAATATACATTTCTTTAATCTTTACCCTCTGCGTTGAGCAAATTAATTAAATATTGACAAGGAATCCAGCGAAACCACAGAAAAACAGAATGTCACAGCTAAACTGATTACTTCCATGACAGAGGTAAGAGAGAGACAGAGAGAGAGACGTATGATCCATCTCATGCACTATAAATGATTAAAGACCATAGACAATGGCTGAATCCTGCAACCAACTGAACAAGTGTGCAGATTGAATGTTGTCATAGCCAAGGCTCTCCTCCATACACCATCAGTCTGTGGCCACTTGTCAATCTTCCCACCACTAACCCAACATGAAAATGATGACAATGTCTGTTTTCCTCCAAGAAAGAATCTCATTTCCCTTCTTTAAAGCCAACGTACCATCTGTCACCAAGGCGCTGATAATGAAACACCATAAAAAAAGACCCATGCGATCATGCACACACTGAAAAAAAATACCTAACATGTTGGAGATGATTTGAACAGAGTCCATGCAAGCACCCCCGGACCCACCCCCCCCCCCCCCCCCCCCCCCATGGTAACCTTACTTTGACCCATGTCCTTTTCTACACAAGGGTAATTGGCCAATCTGGTCGACATGCACATAGTACATTGTGGAAGAGAGCCAAAAATATTTTGGATCGTGTGTGGTGGCAATGCGCACATATTCACTTGCAGTATTTATATTTCTACAAGCCTGTGTGCTGTGTGTATGTGTGCTCGAGCATGCACATGCTTGTGTCTGTGTACAAGCATGCCTGGGATTGTGTTTATGTCTGTCTATTTGGGAGAATCAACAGACACAGTGACGATGGAGTTGATTTTATTAGAGATGAGATTAGGGTCATGTTGCAATATGCTTGCTGTGGGCTTATTATTCTGATCTGTCCATTGGAGTTTCCTACTGCAGAAAGACAGCTGGCCCAGTAACATGATCCAGACCACCAACTACCCTCTTACTACTTCACAGCCAAGTCAAAGCCCAGGCCAAGGACCATAACTGATTTAGACTTACTAAAGACACACACTCTTATACTGTACATACGCACACATAAAATCACATTTCCCTTTACCTTAAATATATACAATAATAACAAAAACTCAAACTACCTAAACCACAGAGGGTAGTCTGCAGATCTTCCTTCAATGGAGAGCAAAAAAAAAAAATCTAGTTTTCTTTTTTCTTTCCAAAACGATGAAGAAAGAAAGGAATGGATAGCTGAGAATGAGTGTGGAGGTGTTAGGAAAAGCCCTCTGGCTGGGAGAGGTAGTAGAGCTGTGAGTGGTGGGGAGGGAGGAGGCTGATTCTCACTACCATCATGTGGCTGAACCAAATCCCTTCTCTTCTCTCCTCTGCTCTCTGTGTGAGGAGTGAGTTTGGCCTGGGGCACATGTTCAGATATGGGTGCTAGTGATTGGTTTGCTGCCAACGGTGGCAAAGGTCAAGCTGCTCTGTGCTCTTTGTTGTTGTTTCCTCAGAGTCACTGTTGTATTCTGTTCTCCACTGCAATCCCATGTTTCATTATTACGGTTGGAGGTGGGAATGGCGGTGTGAGTTGTTTCTGGAAGATGGTTGTTTGTGTCCATTTTTAAGCTTGTTGCTTTATTAGGGGTCCAAGCAGCGAAGCTTGCTGCTGGAACCCTATTGTTTTTGTTCTCATTATTCTTTTTAGGGCTGAGCATGAAAATGCCTGGGGCGCAACGGTCCCTGGCACTGAAAAGTGTGAGGAACCTATTGTTTTTGTAGATTATTATTATTGTAGTACACCGTTGCATTTTTGAGGGGCTTGGGAAGCAAACAAACTCCCGAAAATTGGCACACACATCAGAACTGGCGAAAAGTTCTGTAGTGACTGGGCTCAAGCGTGGCCAGCGGGCTCCATAGCGGCCCCAAACATAGGGCCATTTTGGAATTTTTGAAGTCCAAAAGGAAGTCAGCCATTTTGAATCTACTCTGCTTTTTTTTTTGCAAAGTGTGACAAACATCATCCAATTTGCATGAAATTTAAATGGAGTGTTCTACACATGACGTATAATTAGTGGGTGTTCTCATAGCCACATAGTGGACACAGGAAGTGATAGTTATCCCCTACATGCAATGTTCAATATTCATGAAAATGTATATCTATGTCAGTTGCCTTCTGGTAAATGCATTGCTGCTAATATTTCACTTATGTAGTATTATCTACTCTAAAATGTCAAATTTTGCAACTCTCTCAATTTTCTCAAAATCCTATTTTCGACAACTCGTCAGAAACCATTGGGCCAATCGTCCAGAAACTTTGTCAGGATCATCTACAGACTTTGCTGATCAATCTGTTTTGAAATTATACATTTTAATACCTGTGTCTTTAAGTTCAATTTGACATAAATGCTCATAAATCAAAATTGGCTTAAGCGATTGTAACCAAACTTGGTGCACATGTTCAGATGCTAGGTCTGAACTTCGCTATGCAGAACTGGGATATTCTGCCACTAGGGGGCGCCACAAATGCGAAAAGTTTATATTTCATAATTGGCTGAATGGATTCGTATGAAATTTGGTTTGCACAATCTAGGGTGATGACTCAGTCGATGCATAAAATTTGGTAATGATTGATTAAAGTGGGTGTGGCTTATTAGAACAAATCTGAATTTCTAGACATTTCACCAAACTTAAAAAAATCTAAATAAATCAACCGTATGTCCTGCAGAGCTGAAATTGTGACAGTAGTTTGCCTCACTGCAACCTATGGCGAGTTCAGAAGTCCATTTTCAAAATATGCAAAACCAATTCACATCCATATCTCCACAAGTCTTCATTCAATTGCTATCAAAATTCTTTTGGACATTCTTTGGATAGAATACTAGAAATCACATGTTTAAAATGTTCAGATCGGTCAAACAGTGAGTCTGCAGAGATATAAAGTGTCTTACTGTATTTTGTACTGTAAGCACAACATTTTCTATTTCATCCAATTTTTGAAATAATTTCACCAAAATATTTGACGATACACCCAAGAAAAGTAGGTTGATGTGTGATTATTTATTTATTTATTTTTAGAATTGTATCCTCAACAGTTAAATTGTTGTAAATTTTTAAAGTTTTGTGACGTCCCTCTCTCTGCCTTCTGCTTGTGAGGCAGGAGCCGGTGGGCAGGGTTGGAGAGGCCATCAGGAAACTACCTGCACCTGGTTAGTTTAGGCCTCAGCCTATATGGGTTGCTTCCTTGTTAACCTCTTTCTCTTCTCTTCCTCTCAGGCTTCCACCAGCCAGATGGGTTAGGGTTTAGTGTTTTGTTTGCACACATCACACAGACTTCATTCATCCAAGATATTCAGTCTCATTGACCTCAGTGCAGTAATTTACTAATTGTATGCTACTTTTGCAATTTCCAAACTCAAATTCCCAATCTCCTGTGACAAATCTCAAATATCCCATATGTATAAAATGCTACAAAAAGTATATATTCAACTCAAGTAAACAGAACTTAATTCAATTCATAATTCATCCTGTCAAAGCTTCTAGGCATGTGCCTAGGTATTTTTCATGCTTATACACACACAATGGTGATCTCATTTGCTCAGTAGTTGAGTAGTAAGGTGGTTGTCTTTTAATCCAGAGGTTAAGAGTTCAAATCCTGCTTTTTCCATCCTGCATGTGGTCTGAATCTTTGCATTTCCCAGGATAAGTTCTGACACTTCTCACATAGTATCAGTGTTTGTGTATAAATTATTAGACGTGGAATGCATTCCAGATCTTGAATGAAATAAAAATTCAATACAAATGTAGTCATGTGAAGCACGTCTACACTGAAGGTCATAAGCTACATCAAATATTTTCTAAAAGTAGATTTATATACCTCAACAGAGCAAAAGCATATAGTGATGACCATGATGAATTATTTCAAAGAAAATCAAGAGTTTTGCTTCTTGTCAAATATTTTTGGCGGAACAAGTAATTTTTTCCCCCTTCTTCTTCTTCTTCTTCTTCCTCTTCTTCTTCTACTGCTCCTGAGATTCATATTTGGCGTTATTCATCGAAGTGCTTGGACCCCACTCATTGCCGCTTGCGGCTATATTTATATTTGTTTGGCTAATACAACATTCTACTTTATTTACTCTCTTCACAGTGTGAATTGGTTAGAAGTGTGTCTCAATAGCTATATTCAGAAATAACATGATTTTACAGAGCCTTACAGCAGGTGTGTTCAGATAAAGCGTTATCAGTTTGCTGCCAAAAAGAGCAAAACATGGCTTTGCTGATTAAAAATTGGGGGAACTAATTAGTCTTAAGTAAAGTCCCAAGTGAAACAATGAGCAGTAAAAAGATATTATTAGGCGTATGTCATCAATTATTAACTTTATGAAAAAAGAAGACAAAGGAAAAATATTCCAGTGTGGCTTTCTTCAGAGAGAGAATAAATATTCACTCCAATGGATCATAAGCACAAAAGTGAGCTCCAGTAACACTCCTTTACGATATGTGACTGTAAAATATTTATGTAAGGTAGTAGTAAGGGAGCTCGTCTTCACCAAAAATAATTTGTGAGTGATAATATCTTACCTAATCTCAGAATGACAAAACGGGCTTCTTGGTGCGTTTGAGACTTTCTTCACCGGCCCTTCAATTTTCTCAACTACAATATTTGGTTCAGTTACATTGTGTTTCATTGGAAACTTTACGCAATCCACAGATGTTTAACAAAACAAAATTTGCCCATCTGCAGGATACCACCAGCCTTGCTCTATTCCAGCTACTTTGGTCAGTCAGTGTTAGGAAATCTTGTGCAATAAAGGCATTGTGTCTTGTTTATTGTACAAGACACCAATGCAAGAAATAAGTTGTGATAAGTAGCACAATACAAAAAGAATAATATTTAGTCTTAAACGGTGTTGATTTAAAATAGCAATAAACTGATGGCCCTGTATGTGCTGGAATAGGCTCTAGCATGATCGTTTCTATATAAAAGGAATGCATGGGGTGTTGGATAGGCCATGTTTAGTTGGCTGTCTCTCTCTAACTTTGTCCAAGTTGCTTCAGAGTCTCTGGTACTATTTGTGTAACTGTTTTGCAGTCTGCAGTGTGTATGTCCTCAGGCATGTTATCTTAACCCCTGAGGTGCCTGTGTTTCATCCCCTGCCCTCTTTTTCCTGAGAGGTGAACCAAGCTCTCTTAAGACTGATGTGTGTCAACAGCATAGACAGAGAGGCTCTAGCCTGCAGGGCTCTTTATTTTCCACAGTGTTTTCCTCAACACAATTTTGTGTGTGTGTGTGTGTGTGTGTGTGTGTGTGAATGTACAGTATGCTTTGGCTATAAGAAAGTGGTTCAAATAAGAAAGGTTATGAGGTGCAGAGAATAACCATGGCAACCATTATTCATTTGTGTAACAGTTATTCCATTATAATTACTAGTTTTCAATGCCCCGGAAAAGCAGATCATTAGACTAATTTCAATTCAGGTATTTGACTTGATGTTTAAATGTGCATGAAATATGATTTTACCAGGGGATGAAATGGTGGTATTAAGGCTGTGTTGAACCACATTTCTTTAAAGGGAAACTTCATAGCTATTAGCTCATCTTCATCGTTGATGTATTTTGTCTGCTCAGCTGAAATTAAGTTTTCCTAAAATCCCTATGTTCCCTCTCTCCTTCCATTTCTTCACCCTGCTATACTTTTCCCTGTACCTCCACTCCTCCCATCTTTCCGTACCATTCTATTATCGCCTTCCCATCCTCCCCATTTTCCATATTGGCTTTTTTGGGTCTCACAACCCAGTTGCTTTTCTTCATAGAGCCTGGAAAGGCGTTTCAGCAGTGAATAATTCTGAACATGATAAATCCCACCTTAAATCCAGCCATGAGACTCCAACAGGGTTCCACATGTAATTCTAAGCCCTATTATAGGGCCACTAATGCCGGTTGAGGATGGCGAATCACGGCACAGCCTGCAGCCATGTAAGAATTAGAAATAAATATGCATCGGTACCAGATAAATATAGCAAGCGGCAAATCTGCCGTGAGACTGTGTGTGTGCATGTGTGTGTGTGTAAGAGAAGCCACAATTTGCAGGCGATGAGAAGAATTCGCAACAGCTCTCTGGGTAATTGATGGATTAAATTCAGTGGCTAAGGGGTTGGAGTTAATGTGCGCCATAATTTAGGTGAAAGAAAGCTCAATAAAATATTTTGGTCCGTATTTAAAGAAATGTGTTTCGCTGTCATGTTTGAACACCTCATTTCAGGGCCTGTATTAGGTGTCTCAAGGGTGGCAGTTGAGGTCTCTGTCACTGGTGTTTATCTATCTGTTTATTGACTGCAGAATTACTTGAGGACTAAATGAGGGGTGTAAGCTAGCCTGGGTAGAGCTCCGGCTGTGGTGCTGGGTAAGATTTTTTTTGTGCATACGGCCCCTTTGAAGTCATAAGTATAAGTGTAATATTATTTTTACTGAGCCCCGACCAGACAAATTCTTTATGCCTGTTTCCTAGAGCTGCACTAGCTGCTTATACCCGTGGTCCAGGAGCTGATCTCCTCCCACTCTAAGGCAAATAGCAAAAGTTACTCAAATTCACTACATTCCCTGTGGAAAGTGTCCCCATAAAGCAGGCAGCCGCCCAATCAGAATGCGGGATTAGAAAAGTAGATTCATGATTGAACCCGGTGCTCATTCAGTCTTGCACCATAATTTACATGGCTTACACCCCATTGTCTGCCTGTTATACACATTTGACGATAGTGACTTCAAAATCTTTGCACCTCACATTTTGCATTTTTCAAGGATAGGAAATGGGCTTAAATGGGATTTAAAAGACATCTACTGTAGATCAGTTGTCTTATCAAAGAGCTGTAGAAGTCTATTAGGATATATACAGAGGACGTGTTTGTATTTATTACAGTAAGGCACGGCAAAATATCAGCATGTCATATAATCTGATGTAGGAGCAGGATTAGGTAATGGAATACTTTTACATACAAACTACTACTCATACTACTACTACTTAACATAACCGAGAGGCTGAATGTTGAGATTTTATTGTCCCTAATTCTTGGGTGCCCTTGTTGATATTTTATTTAGAACATTAATAATAAGTGCATATATAAGTTTGGTGGTGTTTTATGTTTGAGGAGTTTGCAAAGAGCCCAACAGCCCTGTCACGGCCCTGTTTGGCCATCTGGTGTTTTTTTTCTTACCCTAACCTGCCCAAAACATTTCTTGTAAATCCATTCAGAACTCTTTGAGACAACCTGCTTACGGAGGAACAGGTGGAAGGGGTGAAAATATAACCCTGTTAGCAGAGATAACAACTATCTCTAATCAGGTATAAGACAGAGAAACAGCTCAACTTGCAGTGTAAGATATCAGATCTCAGGCGTTTCATGGTATGTCTATTTGCAGCCCTTCTCCCTCTTATAAGCTTGTGCCTTTTTGTGCAGAGCGGTACAGGCTCTACTTTTCTTCTTTTCAACTTCTCCCCCTCAATAAAACACTGACTGTAAGTCGTCAACACATCAAATTAAGGTCACAGTGGGATACTGTAAAAATAGAGCATGTTTTTTATTGAAAATGAGGGAAAGACGTAAAGAGCAAGAAAATAAAATGAAATGAGAGAGACAAAAGGAGCTTTATAGATAGCCATGCTGTCACTTTCATATCAGTGATCATACCACTCCAGTGTAACACCCTGTAGACTCGTCACTTACTGCAGCTAACCTGCGGGTGCTTATTACCCCCTGCTTGGTGCCATCCCCACCATGGCAGTTACATTTTAATTAACTATTTTGTTGTATTAGAGACCTCAGTTTAAACTTCAAACATCTTATCAGATCATTCCCCCCTCTGTGTTTTGACATGAAGAGTGAACATTGCTGTGTTTTTTTTTCTTTATCTGAAGGCATATGCTAGTTTTTGTTCTCTTACAGTGGAGTGTGGTACTATGACATGGTATTTGAAAAGCCCCGGTTTTGTTGACTTATTAATTGCTTGTGTCTTTCTTACTGAGCAGTGTGGCGATGACACGGCATGCTGGGATATTCTCTTCAGATGGTGATAGTGCTTTCGGTGGGGGGACGGGAGGTAGTGGGCGGAAAGGGGGGGGGGGGGGTTCTTCTTCACTCCTCTCTCTCTGTGTCTTCCTTCGCACTCCTCCCTCTGCTCATCAGTTCATCAGGCTTCTCCGTGGAACACTTAGCCCCGAGGAGAAGCCGTGGGTGGGGGTCTGTAACTTTTGATGAATGAATACATCTCTGACTCATTCCTCTTTTATCTGACTGTTTAATCTTGACTCTCTCTCTCTCTGTTTCTCTCTCCTTCTCTCGTTTGCTCCTTCTCTGAACCTCAGTCTCTCTCTCTTTCTGGCCTCTGCTCCCTCACTCAAGACAGTGGTTGCTGATTTAATTGGATTGTGCTGAACTCTGGCTCTCAGTTGCATCTCTTATGATCATCTCGGAGACTCTTTGACTCATACTACCTGTGAAGTTCGCCTTTGTAACATTGTATGAACATTGCTTTCTGACAGAGCAGTGTCTCTATTCCAGGTTTTTCCAGGTATGCTGCTTAGATGAGTTTATTAATTATCTATAAAGTTTGCTGTTACACAAATCAAAAGCGGGTTAGAGCATATGCAGTCCGGACCATAAAAGCAGGACAGCTTGATATGAATGTGTTTACAACATGACAGGACTTTACCTCAAAGTTCAGGGTCTGCAGAGCCAGCTGAGACTTACTCATCCAGAGACAAACAGGCAGCCTCTTGGATCCTCTACCCACACAGGGCTCAACATCCTTGGGCTTGCCCCGATGCCTCCCTCCATACCCTCTTGCCTCTCCACTCCTCTCCCCTCCCCTCCCCTCTGCTCTCCTCTCCCCAACCTCCCTGAGCTCGATTGAGAGAGATGATTAAGACATCAAAAGCTGTGCCTCACTGTAGATCAAAACTTAGGGCTGACGGGCGAGAGTCTGATCCCACATAGACTTCCGCTGCATCGCCACAGCCGGAGATTTGCCATTCCCAGCAGCTCTCCTGCTCCACTCCATTAGTATCTCCATGCCAATCGGAGGCTCCCCGGGGTTCGACATGTAGCCAAGGATGAGTCAGGCCTGTGCAATCAACCCCATCCATGGAGAGGCAGGTGCTTTAGTGGTGAGACACAGTGATGTGTGTGTGTGTGGGGGGGGTGGGGGGGGGGGCATCAGTGTGTGTGCTTGTGTTTATCATAGCTCAAGGCCCTTATTCACCCCCACTGTTTTATCATCCCCAACACTGAACAGCAGCAGCCCATCACACTGCCTCTATCTCCTTTTCTCTCCTTTCTCTTTCTCTTTCACTCTCACTCTCTCCCTCGAGGGGCTTTAGTTCATGTGATTCCACGCTCCAGCTTTAGCTCAACTTTGCCACTTGGCAGTCTTGGAAGATTTTTTTTTTCTGCTTGTCTCTCAATTTTACTCCTGCTGTTAAAGTGGTGATAAAGAGAAAAGGAAATACATACAGGATCACGAGGAGAGACTTTTTCTGCTTGTAAAATGAAGTGCTTCATGTTCCATCTGAGCAACGTCAGTGGAAAAGGGTAAGAGCCAGTCAGAGTGGGTGAGGACAAATTTTGGAAAAAAAAAATTAATAAACGTGCTTCCCATCCAGGCATGGAAATAATAGGAGGAAATAATTGGAGTCTTTCTAGCCGAGGGGGGCGAGGGGGTGTAATAATAATCTAAATACAAAAAAAGGAGGTTTATGAAATGATTTGGTATTTGTTTTTAGGAACATAGAGATAAAACTGAGCTGAGAACAAACTGTACAAATAGTGTTATTATTCCCCTGTAACCTGGCTATTCTAGGTAATTTTTTCCATGTTAACTGCAATTTGGTGCTGATGTCATGGTTAGTACAGGCAGCAACACAATCATTAATGATGCTGGAAACACAACCTATGAATAGTCTTTATATCCCTGAGAGACACAGAGGAATGTGAACGTTCCAAACACGCACACTTTAACACACTACACAGTTAATACACAAGCAGGCAAGACATACATTTACAAGAGAAGAAAAAACTCCCGCACATTGTCCTTTTACTTGCAATAAACTTGAAGTAATATAACTAACTGTTTTAGATAAAACGTTTCGTCCTTGTATCTCTAATAAGGTTGTTGTATCTCTAATACTGAAACGTATGGAATAAAGTTTATTCCAAGTAAAAGTACAGTGTGTGTTCTCTCTTCTCTTGCCTATAGACATTTCATCCTATGCACCTGGTTACAAGAAACTGAAGGTTTGTATAAGCCTTTACAATCAAGATTACATACATTTACAAATGTTCAAATCATACTTAGTTGATCTCCACTTATCAGCTCATCCAGTTCTGTGCAACTCTTCACACCAGCGGTCAAGTTACAGTCATCCGAGCAGCCAATCGGCCATTCAGTTTTAGCCGGTCAACCAGTGAGTTAGGCCCCGGGGCTAAGCTCATTAAGGCAGGAGAGTCCCCTACTATCCGTCCCTCCCGCTATGCACCTAAGGGCCAGCCCCCTCCCTGTCAACTCTCTGCCTTTAATTGAGTTCTCACTTCTCTTTATTTTACTGTCAGCATTATACCCCTCTCATTGTTATTCCCCTCTCCATCCCCTTTCTTGAGCCCATCTCCTCCCTTTCCTTTACTGCTGCTACCACCAACACTTTTTTTGGTATTTCAGAGAGTAAGCACTTTCTCCATATTAAGATGTGAAATTCATTTTGACACTGGACTGGAAATAGAGTGGAACCGGCAATATGCCCCTATCTGTTCCTCTCTCCCTCTCTCCCCTCCTTCTGCTCTCCCTGTCTCTCTCTCTCTGTCTCATCCCCACTCCTTACTCACTATTGTCTTTTTTTTTTTTCTTCTTCTTCAATCCATGGATCCACTCTCCCACCTCACTTTCTTAAATCACCTAGAGACTATCCTGCGAGGTAAGGGCCTGCTTGCCCCAAATTACATTTTCATAAGGATGGCACAGAAGTAAAGAAATAATCCTTTGCACCTCTTTCTCAGGATTTGGATCCATTAAGAGAGCGAGAGAAATAAAATAAAGGATGCAGAGAGAGAACAGAGCAGAGGCAGAAAGAACGAGAGCCAAAGAGAAAAAGGTACACAGTAAAAACAAATAAACTAGAGCTAAAGATGAGAAGTGAAAGAAGAAATATACAGGAAGAAGAATCAATAATGTCAGTGCTGTACAGCTCAAGTCGGTTATGATGTTTCAGTGAGTCAGCTGATAATGTACTAGTGGGGGGAAGAGAGACTGTAGACGTGGATTTCATGAAAACCACTATATCAATAGCCATATCTCTCAGCCAGCAAATGTCCACAACTGTTGGACTTAAAGTGTAATATGGGTAGCAGAGACATGAAGATGATTAGACTGAATGTTACATCTGGCCACTAGCCCAAAGCTAATTCACATAGTTGAATAACTGTGTGACTGCACGGCTGGATTGCCTAGACCGCCACACTCTCCCTAAGATGCTATGATGCAACAGTATAAAGAGCAGAGCGAGCCTGTGTGAATACGCATAAATGCACTTTAGCCAAGCAGTGGCTTTTCTTACATGATTTTTCATCATGGCTAAATGTTTGTTTTCCCCCCAGGGACATCAGCGCCAAGAGATAATGACTATAACCGTGTTACCGAGGTGAATTCGAGCCTTTAGGGGTGTCTTAGCCTTAAAATCACCTCGCTTCACACTCCAGCAGATATGCAGTGAATGCACATGGATGCATACATAGGCATGCACTGTATACATGCAATGGTGCATACGCATGCAAGCAGCCCCTACCCTGCATAGACATATTTCATTACTTGATACATAGACATGAATGTTCCTTATTGTAAAGCAATGGAGGTTTACAAAAATGGCTATGAATGTGCGCTTGTGTTTTCACTGGGCATGCATGCATCCATGTGATATACAGGTTAAAGGTGCACAGACATGTATTTGTTTGTGGGTGTGATTTGTAAGGTCTTTTCTGCTCCTGTTTGTGCTCATGTCCACCTGTTTGCGTTTTTTTCCCCTCTGTCCTGTCAGTAATAATGTGTAATAGCAGTAGTGTGTATCCATCTGTCTGTGTAACCCTGGAACTGCCCATGACCATGTTTAGTTCAACTCTGTGCCTCATAGCAACTGTCATTAAGGCTCTGGACACATACACACTGATAAGGTCTAATGAGAAACTGTCTGTCTGACATGCTGTAGCTGAATCAAGTCATCCTCAGCACACCGCAAAGAGGAAATCTGGCTCACCTCTGGAGGAATGAGGACTATGCACACACACACATTCATACCCATTCCCCCATGTATGTGTTCATACATGTAATAAATGATACAATACACACATAAACTCTCCCTCACACACATACACACACACAAACACACAGACATTCTCACACTTACAAAGCCTCCCAACTTCCAGCATGGCACGCCAAGTCCTCCAATTTAATTTGTAATCTAATAAATCTAAAAAAGCAATCAGAGACAGCCAATGGCTATTCAACTTAACCCTCTTGCCCTGTCTGACTAGACTGAGATAATTGTCCTGTAATGTGGTCGAGGGGGCAAGGGAGAGTGGGAACGAGGCAGAGAGCAGAGGGTCAGGGCCCATCTCCTCACTGAAAATAGCTTCTAAATGTGCAAGGCAAGGCTCCCATTATTAGGCCTTCCAAGTTGACAGGGAGGTGGCCAAGGCCTGTTTACATTCGCTGGTGATATTTGGAATAATGGACCGTAGAGAGAGCGGGGAGAGGAAGAGGAAGGCATGGAGGGAGAGGGAGAGGAAATAAATTACCAGGATGGTCCAGGAAGTGCGAGGCAGGTAATTGCAGTTGACAGTCCAGTCTGCCACACAGTTAATTTGAGCCTGAGCCCAGGTCCCTTCCACTATAGTGCACCATACTTATACACAGCACAATATGTCTGCATAGGTACATGCCGAGACACCATCTCCTGCTCTCTCTCCCTCTTTCTCTGTCTCTCTCCCTGGCAGTAGAATTATGTCGTCAGCAAGATATGAGCAGCCATGTCTCTCCTAGTAGGTGCACTCCTCATGTACTTATTTTCCCTATAGTTTAATTTTCCACCAAGAAATATTGAATTTTGGGCAGGGTGATAGTGTACCTGTCAGTGATAGGGCATCATCTCTAACTCCCTCTGACAGGTGGACCATTATATCTGCAAGGGAAAATAATCCCTCTCTACTTTAAGACCAGCAAATTTCAACCCTTGAAGAGCCACAGAGAAAGGCCTCTTACCTAAATCTGCTCTGATCGGTTAATGAAAGACATTATTTAGAAAGCTGATTGCTTTTTCAAAGTGAATATATAGGTATTTACCTTCAGTTATTTTAGGAACCTGGTGTGGTGAAACTGACTGCGAGTTTACATAGGTATGCATACACATACAGTAGATACAGCTGTGTTTTCTTCATTCATGAGAGATGACTGAGATACAGATACACACAAGTCTACGTTCTCTTTTTTTTGTGTTGCGTGTGTTTATGGGCTGCAAACCAGAAACTACCTGAGAGTTCAAACAGTTTTCTCCTTAACTATTCTGTGTGTAAATCCAGTGCGTATTTTATAAATTAAATAAATAAAAGAATGCCATTGGTACTTTGCAAAAGTGATAAGGATATAGCTAAATCCTTTCACTTTTATCTATTGAATATCACAGCATTTAACATCAAGCACTGAACACAATATAACCCACTAAGTTTAGTGTAAAGAGAACTTGTCATCAACCATAAATCTGGTGCGGATTTAGACGTCATTCTGTGTTTTTTTTGTTTTTTTTGCAAATTAAGCCAATGACTGACTCTTATCAGCTCAAACATGTCTTGCAGTCGAGGATCCAGCTAAAACCAATCCGATTTCACTCCGCTGTCCTCATTGTTAAGGTTGGGAATGCCCAGTGGCCCCTCAGTCTACTGTACCATGGATGACATCAACCCCTCTGGTCCCACATCCCTGCAACCACTTGACATTTCTATCGACATTTCCCACAGTGCTCTCACATTAAAGGGCGTGACATTTCATTTGCACACGATGTTGATTAAAATACACCCTTATGGTCCCAAGAAAAAGGGGGTTTAAGCCTTTTTTTTGTACCATCTACTTCAGGGAATTGAGAAGAGATGAGGAAATAAATAGAAGATCATCTGTTAGAGGGGATTATGAAAAAGACCCTGTGCTGGTGTTTTGTAAAGACTTGAGGATTAAAGTGAGACAAAATTTCAGTTTTCCATTATGAAATTTTACCTGTTTTAAATTGATTGCTTCTAGTTTAGAATAGTGCAATTAAAGTGAACAGAGTGAAATCAACAATATCCATACATACTGTTTCATTTCACCGGGACATGCACTGATTTTAGCACTTTCTGTCAAGGCCCATGAACATTTGACAACCTTCTTCCTCACAATGCTCCTTAATGCAAATAAAACCGAATTTGAATCAAGCCGAATTCAGTCAGAGTCCATCAGTGGCAGGTCACATTTACGTCTGTGTCAAGCCACCTGCACGGTGCTGCTGTCTGCTGATGTGCTAGCCCCAGCTGGACTGTATGATCTGACTCCAGGCCAGGTCTCACCTGCCAGCTCCTATCGGGTCTTCCACATGTACACTGGCTCGGGGCCTGTCACTGATGGGCAGCCTGCTGTCCAGTCTAAACGGCTGGCTTCCAAAGACATTCGCTGATGTCTATTCTCCTCTGCCTGAAACAGCTTCTGACACGTCATTGAGGTTTTTATTTCCTCTGTGTCTCTTCTTTGTCTGTTGTACAGCTTGGTATGGACTTTAAGTCTAACCTTTTAATTATTTGATGTTCCATGAAAATGCATTCCAAAAGTGTAATCATAATGATGAGGTATTGGGATAAAATTGAGAGTAGATCATTCATATATATTTCATTTACCTCATGTTCTCCAGTGGAGTGAGACTAGCGCTGACCTGTGTCTCCACTCATTCGCACCAAGCAACGGTGAAAGAGTCATGACATCTGTAACTCAATTATATTGAATTAGCACAAAGGGAAATGTATAGCCATAAAATAGGCATTTATGGTATACCTTTATCCCACAAGCAGCCAATAGGAATCCAGAAAAATTTAACATAGTAACCTAATTAAAAGCAGTTGATATAATACCCAATGACCGCTTAGTTGTTAAACTAGGAGAGGTCCATAGGTTAATCATAGCCTGTGAGCAGCTTCATGTAATAGATCCGTAATAAGATAATTAGTTCACTTTTACTCAAACTTATCTGTGTCAATAAAAAATGTAGCTGAACTTACTGTACGCACACAGCATGCCTTGCCCTGATCCAATATAACACACTAGACAAAACATCCACTATTCTTTTTCCAGGCTGCCCCGGTTAGCACCGGGAACATGTAATGGCATTGCAATAATGAGTGTCTGCCATTGCTATAAGCTGTTTGATCACTATTATGCCTTACAGATAAGATAATTTAGCAGCCATTATAAGCAGGTTGCCCTTCCACCTTCGTAGTATTTCTGTAATTATTGTAGTGACAGCATTGTCCCACTTGGTTACACCATTATAGCCCAAGAGGTTGTGTTCAAAGAGAGATTTAGTTATTAGCATACCTTTTGTCATAAGCAAATTCAGTAACCTACAAAATCGCTTTATTGTTTAACACTTCAATGAATGGTGTGACAAGAAGTAGGAAAATTACCAATATGTATCTTTTTACAAATAACCTTTTACGTGCCTTATATGCTTTTTTAAAAAGGTGTTAGAAGAGAGGTTGATCCCAATTTCTGATATTCTACCCCTCTAATGAACTGCCCCATTTTACAGCATACTGAATCGTTTTTAGAAAAAGTATGTGCTCCTGCAGCAGCTGGCTACAGTTACAGTGGAGATATCATAGACTGCCATCAAGTTATGGAGATGACAGTTATATCATCAACTCCATCAGCCCTCCTCATTGAAACAATTTGCAGTGTCTACAGGAGCAGACACAAACAAACCGTTTTCCTGATATTCCTTTCCCAAGCAGTCAGGCTGCTAGGATCTCTCCCAGCAAGAGGGGGGGATAGCAGGCCTGTAGAGAAATGGATAGAGAAAGAGAGAATAGGAACACATGGACGGAGGTGAGAGAGAGATAAAGCGAAAGAGAGAGACAAAAAGAAAAAAAGGGGGAGAGAGAGAGAGAGGAGAAGTGAGGCCAAATTGGGAATCTATTACTGAGGTATGGGTACAGCAGCCCCTCTCTGTCTCCAGTAAACACACAGAAATGTGTTCAAGTGCAGGGGCTTTATAAGTTTCCCCTTCTCCAGAGTAATGTGCTTTGAATGGCTGGTAAAATGGGACTGGGAGAATTTCATTCCCGCTGCCTCCCCAGGCGACTCACCTTTGGCCCACCGATGATATGAGCCCTTTTCTATTTTTTCCACTTTTACTCTCCCTCGTTCCCTCTTTCCATCTACTCGACTGATGGAGAGGAGCAGAAATAAATGGAGAGCAGTGGCACAGCAGGGGACGGAGGGATGGAAGTGTAGAGGGAGAGGCACAGGGGAAGGAGGATTGGGGTACAGGGCTTATTTATTTAGTGGAATGAGGCAGGTGCGTTATCCACAGCTCAGATTAGTTCATCTGTTTATGCTAAATGCCACACCATGAGAAGCACGGTCATGTCACAGGAAGTACAGAAGTCCATTTTTCTCACTGTCTGCTGCTCCCACCGATTGCTGGATGAGTTCTGTTCACCTGTCAGACCTTTACTGGGATCCACGTATCAGATATAGTCAACAGATTATTGGCTTGGCTTTTCACTTAACCTTGTAGATCCAGTTACCTAATAATTTAGGTCGCCGGTACATTTGTTTCTTATTTTTTCTGATTCAATTACACATTAAAACATTGTTTTTTTTTTCTCATTAGATTTTTTAAAATACAGCTGAGGCAGTGATTTTTGAGCCACTCTTAACCTCCGGGTCCCTGTACATTCAACTGAGCTGACTCAGAGATGAAAGCATGTTTTAGTCCTGCTTTGGCCCCTATACTAACATGAAGTCATGAAGCCCTGGGTGTTGGGTCTCTCAGCACCCACTTAGATGTGACTGATGGACTTTTAAGGCACGGTAACACTAGATGCTAAAAATATTTTAGCAACAGAAAAACATTGGTCCAGTTCTTGATTTCATATGTTATGCACATATATGATGAAAGTCATAGCTTGGGGATATACTATCCTCTGGATGTGAATGTTTTATGCTGCTTACACCCTTTTATGGTAAAGCTGCAGTTCAGAGAATAGGTACGGTGTTGCATGTTTGGCACTGGGTCATGTTCACATCATATTTGACTTATCACCCGAAGTCAGTTTATACTGTGAATGATGTCTTCCATGTCTGAGATTGGAAGCTTTATATCAAGTGAACATATATATGAACACACACATCATTACTGTGAATGGATTCACACCACTACAAATGCTCTATTATGAGGGGGACTTTTTCTCATCAAAATATAAATTGTAAAGTGTAGGTAAGCAAAATATGTTTATTTATACTTTCTTTGACTTATCACTGCATCTGTACAAGTTATTACAGCATTAGCTAACTTATATTTCAGTGGCAGAGGAAAGGGTGGCTTTGCAACCTTTCACCTCTTTGTCCTCATGTGGGGAAATCCTCTTGATAAGACATGTAATAGGTGAAGCATTACTGTGTACGTGTCGTGTATCCACCTTGTGCATACAGTAGCATGTGAGAGGGCCACAGCCTCGCTGCGTGCAGGGTTCACACCTACGTCTTCTTACCCTCGCCTTTTTAAATTCGGTGAGCTGTAAGAGTGATGCTGGGTGTGGTGTTTTTCAGCCATTAGGAGATGCTAGGTAAGGCCTCCCTGATGGCACCGCTCACTTCTCCAGTGGCGGGAGTAAATGGAGCAGCCTTTCACAAACAATAAATCCCTGAGGGTCCCTTTCATTCTTTCTCCCCCTCACCTCTAAGCTTTTCATTTGTTTTATTTACATAGCCACCTTTATGAGCTTTCATCAGCAGGTCTGCTTATATGGGAAACTAATGGCTTCTCAGAGCTGTAATTCGAATGTGTATGTGTGCATTTATATGTATATTTTATGTTGGTATATCCACCTATGGATTTGTGTGTGAGTGTGTGTGTGTGTGCACTATCCTCTATCTTGACAGACAAAAACAACATTTTCATGAAGGCTTGTATTTTTGTCCAATATAACACTCCACTTCCCTTTCCACTTTCTACACCCCCCCCCCTTTTTTTCCTACCCTCTCTCGATCCTCATTTTTCATACCTACATTGTTAATTGATTATCCATCATCACTGCAGCACCACTACAAGATATGCTGGATAAATACCAAACATGAGTCCTAGCTTAGAGGTCCAGTGTCAATTTTTTGGAGCAGCCTTCTGCTGAATATGTTTCAGCAACACCACTTTGTGTGTGTGTGTGTGTGTCTCTGTTTGACTGTGTGCAAATACGCAGCATGTATCTGTCTGTCTGTTTAAATATCATATGTGGCCAATCTCTGTATGTTTCATGCAATGTCGGTTTACCAGGTTTTTATATTTTGTTATTTTACAGTTAGCAGTAAACTCAGCAAGCAACACAGAAGTAAACAGACACCTTTATGTTGTGGGAAAAATAACACTTCCACCACCTCTGCTCCCCTCCTCTCCTTGTTTAACACCCTCTGTGCCCCCCCTTAGGCTAAACAGAAATAGGTCCAGTTTAGGGCCATAATTGGTCTTGATCCTTAGGCTGCAGGCATATTCCAGCGGTGGGTCTGGATGGGGCGCTTGTTATGTGTGAAAAGGTGGCAGGGGAATGCCTGGCCAGTAATTAACAGTGTGCAGGGGACTGTGGAGGAGGAAATTTAAAAGTGAATGGGGGAGGCCAGTTCATTCTGTGGTTCTGCTCAGCCTCTCTCTCCGCCTCCTCTGTTTCTCATCTATTCAGTCTTGCCTGTTATTGGAGCTGATGGGTTTATAGAGATTTTCACACTTTTGGAAGTTGGGCTGGCATTGTGAATTTGTTTTTCACTTGCTCCCCGTTTCGCGCCCCTTTGCCCCGGCCCGCCACACACAAACACCCTCCCCCTCCCCATGCGTTATTTCGTTTTCACTCAGTTGCTTGCTCACTCACTCAATTCCATTTTTTCCAAATGAAATTTATTGACATGAATGTTCTGAAATAATTTCTCCAAAATAAAGGAAGTTCAAGGCTGCTAAATATCAAAAATTGCATCCAAACATGAAAAAAGCTGTTAAAACTTAGTAACAAAAAATAATAGACTGATCTTAAGGATGTATATGTACAGAAGCTTCGAGACAGGCTATAATGTACCTGTTGACGTGGTTAAATTATAGTTTGCAGATGTACAAAAAGTTATTCCGAGCATCTATTTCTGTAACAGAATGTGTCATATTGAGTTTCATGGCCTGATGTTCCTTCACCCATGACAATCCACATGTTTTTAATCATATAGTTAAGAAAATCAGCTTTTACTCTCATGTTCATTAATAGATGAACCCATGTTTGGTCAGATCCATCTTTGTGTCTTATCAGTGACTGACTGAAGGACTCACTCACCCACTCAATCGCTCACTAACTCACTCACTGTGGGGTAAAGTCTCCGTCTTGTATAGATTTAGTCTACACAGTGTTTCCCATGGCTGAGTTGTCTAAACAAAGAGAGGATTTGAATATACTGTAACACAGAACACATAAATATTGTAATAACATTGCAGAATGATAAATGTAATATAGTTAGGCTACAAACAAGTGTATGCGCCTGTGACCCCTCATGGTAGAGTAAGCTTATTTATTCAAAAGTTGCTGAGTTATGGCTTGAGAACTGTTAAATGGTCTGTTGTAATAGGCATGGAGCAACGGCAACACACTTATGGAAAAAGTGTGAGACACACAAGTACACAGAAAAGCATTTTGGATGTTGGGCTGCCATTGTGAATTTAAATATTGCGGCCCATTTTTCCAAACACAAACATGTTTCCCTTTCCTGATGTCATTTCTTCTTCTTTCATCCGCTTCAAACTCACCAAATTATTATACTTTTTATTCAGTGGGCTTTACTGGTATGAAAGTCGCCAAAAGCATTGAATTACAACACATTTAAAATCAGCATATT
The DNA here is from genome assembly GCA_038419695.1 of Scomberomorus guttatus. Lineage (NCBI taxonomy): Eukaryota > Metazoa > Chordata > Actinopteri > Scombriformes > Scombridae > Scomberomorus > Scomberomorus guttatus. The sequence continues at coordinate 14,753,500 of CM076450.1, read as the reverse complement.
AATGTATGCATCTCTAAGCTTACAGTATTATACAATACGCCTGTGACAACTCAAACAGTGTTTGGCTCCTTGTTAAAAGGATGCTTACACGTCTGACATCTGGAAGAAAAATCAGGATTTGCTGACTTCAGCTACAGCCAAATCTAATTTACATTCTCTGGATACATTTGATTGAGGTGCTAACAAAATACTGTGCACACTGGTGTGTTTTTGTGTGCGTGTGTGTGCGTGTGTGTGCGCGTGTGTGTGTGCGTGTTTGTAATAGTATTTTGTAAGCCAGAGCAACAAATTGCTGTTTGTGTCTGTATCTGCCTCAAGATACACGAGTGTGCTAGTATGCCAGTGTTTCCACAAGCCCTGTGTGCACCCTCCTCTCCTCTCCGGGTCCAGACTAAACACGTTAGTTTGAGAGGCCTGTTTACAGTGTTTAAGGGCAGATAGACAGACAGGAAGTGGGCTAAGCGATGAGAACCTCCCCGACAGCCTCAGAGATAAATGGATGTGCTGCTAAATGAAGGAAGCAGAGGCCTCAAATGAGCCATCGCGGGGAAGCAACCTGGTAAGGGATGTATGCATGTTCAAAAAAAAAAAAAAAAAAAAGTATGTATGTGTGTGCATGTGTGAGTGTGTCTATTCATGTGCAAGCATGTGTCTGCCTGTGTGTGGTTCTCGGGGTAACAGGTGGGAGGTATGCCATGTCCTGGTTAACAAGAGTGTTATTGTGTTGTTCTGTCCTGCATGACTGACCGTCAGCTGTGCGGGGTCATCCTCCTTCCCCCTTAACCCCGGAACACTAACACGCCAGCTACGCATGCCCGCACACACATAACACACACACACACACATATGTACTCAAGGACACACCCAATCACGCACATACAAACAGATTCTGTTATGCATCAGTTGGTGGCCTGTAATTGAATTGGGACATGATCAGTGATATTTCCAATTTGGTGGCCCGATGCACCCCAGTGAAGAGGCATCTGCTCGCTTTTTCCCTGCCACAGAGCTGTTCAAGGCTGCAGCCAGCGTGAGACATGGCTTTAGAGGTTCACACACACACACAAACACACTACCCCTCCCTGCTGCACACGTACACATTGCTTCCCTAAGTCACTCACACAAGGTGCCCCAGGGCACTCTTGCAGTCCTGTAACACTACCCAATGACAATACTCCCTCAACTGCTTGGCTGTTTACTTTCTGAAAGAGTTAAAGTCTCCCACTTAAAGGATTACCTTACGCTTCCCTGAACCCCCTGCCCTCCCTGCCCTATGCTCTCACTTCAGCACTGCACACACACACTTACACACGATGTAGACAGGCCTACACAAATATACACATGAACGAACACACACGCACACACACATGTCCAATGCCAGGCTGACAGCAACACAAAGACACTGATGAAAAAAACACAGTATTCCACTGATGGAGATGGCCTTTGTCCCAGCTCTACCTTAATCTCTTCTTCTCTCTACCTGCCACTGACTTTTCACCAGGGCAATAAAGAGCCGTCAGGAATCAGGCATCACTCTGCTCAATTCCTCATTAATTCAACCTACAGGTTGATTTTTTTCCCCCATTGCAATGCCATCTTACATTAACTCCCTGTTCTTTTACGGATATTTTATGTATTTTTATTTTTTTCACATAAAAACATCGGAGTATGTGCGTTCCTGAAATTCAGAAATTTCCTTTCGTCCTGCAATGTCGGAGTATGTGCGTTCCTGAAATTCAGAAATTTCCTTTCGTCCTGCAATGTGATCTGAAGTGCTCATGGTAACTCTTACAAGTCCTGAGAGTGGAGTCCTACTGCTCTCCCTCTCTCTGCACTCTGAAGTGGAGCTCAAGTGGTCTGACAATCTCCACCTTCTCTTACAAAGCACCCCCTCCTGGGCTGGGCGGGGCGATCTAAGCACCAAGGCGGGGACGTGGGATCGTAACTGACGGACTTGTTTACTAACAGACTAATTGTTGCCCTCCCCTGTGCTGCTCCTTGTAAGGCACTGTATGGCTCTCCATATGAATCATTGTGCTCAAAGCCGAGGTTAAGAAGTGGCGTTTGAGGGGGTGAGAGGGCCAGAGGCTTGTCCGTAACCCCTTGCTGACTCTGAGCTTTGGTGTATGGGGGGGGGGGGGGGGGGGTTGTACTGGGAGGTGTGTTCACAAAGGCATGTCCATACAAATACACTCAGAGCCAGTTGCATGCTAGAATGCCATTTTATATGAAGAATTTCTATCATTTATGAGCTACGTGCATGGCTGTGTTAGCTTTTCTCTTAGCTTGTCTCCTCCTATAGCCTCTTGTCTCCAGGCTGAACAAAAGCCACATAAAGGTCTGGGGGATTCAGGCTCTGATGCTGTCCAGCACCCTCTTAATTATGGCTCTCATAGGGCAGGAAATGCCAGGCTTATGGGGGTATCAGGACCAGCCCTGTGGCACGGAGATGTCCGTTTTGCTATAATCCACCTCCCTAGACAAACATTCAACAGGGATTGAGCCACTTTGCACGTCTATTTGTAGCCTCAGTGGGGACTATATTGATAGAGATGAATAAATACACACATTTGCAAAGGGGAACAACAGGCATGTAATTGAATACAAAATTATAAGTCAAGTTGTCTGCTGTTCAGCATAATTTATACAGTTAGTGTGTATTTTTTTTTCTATATTTCTCATGCTATTCTTTTGGCACGCAATGGCATAGTACATCATTACCTTTAAAACACACATGCATCAAGTCACCAACACACACTTACACAAAGTCACTCACACACCTAGGAGGGCCCCTAAATTAACATAATGTCATGCCTGCCCCTTGGAGAATGCAGTAGACAGCTGACTACTGGAGCTTATGAGAATGCTCAGTTGTCAAGAGGGAAGAATTTACATGAAGGTGCCGCTTCCAGTTTATGTGCTATGCATGACCCCCACATGCCAGCTAGTGCACATGGTATGTGCATGTGTGTGATGTGGGGTTACGTATGTGTGTTTTAGGGGGTTACATGTGTACATATGCCACTTTTTTTTTAACATATTCAAGTGTGTATGAGGGTGTTTATGAGGTTTGTGCATGTGTCTTTGTGTTATTTTTGTGCATCTGTTGCATATCTGAGCACTTTCATAGTGCCTTTTCAAGTGTGTGTGTGTGTGTGTGTATGTGACAAAAGAAGACAAAAGACAGCCAAAGAAAGCCTGATCCCACAAGGACTCAACAATCTGTTTGATGTTGCTTTTCTGACCTTGTGAGGTGTGCAAACACACATCCTGTTCAGAGTTTAGCTATAGCAGCATGAGGAAGTATAGAGCTGAAACTTACTTTTCACATGGTGGCATTTGTCAAGTAGGTTCGCTATTTCACTGTCACTGTTTCAGGTCACGGTGTGGGCTGTGTAAGAAGCCCCCTCCACCTCTGCCTTTCTTCTCTTTTGTAATAACTGGCCACAGTGTGACATCTGAGATATTACTAGTAGCTATTTTAAGATGATAAAATAAATTTTGGAATTGATTCAGCTGGCCAAGAGTCGGTTATGGCAACATAGTCCCAATAGCTGAAAACAAATACACATTTACTGTTAGTATTTGTTTTTAAAAGGACAGCCCTAATCCATGATATCAAAAAAAAAATATGTCCAAAGGCCACACTGTCACAGGCGGTATGTTTTGTTCCAGGGTCACTCATTTTCCAGGAAGTGTGTGAAATATCACTGACCCTACAAAACCTCTGGCACTGGAGTATGGCATGTCACAGGCCAGCTCTACAACATGGAACGCACACACTTACACACACACACACAGTATATCAACAGGTGGCCACTGTGGACGATGTTGTGTATCAGTCACATTCAGTCAACATTACATATTCCCTCAATTATATGCAGTTAAAATTGTAGCAATAAACATTTAAAAATTGTAAATTGTAAAAATCTTATTGTAATACAGAGAATTACATTGCGTACCAACATTGTGTATATATTGTATTTATTTCTTGATGATTTACTTATTTCCTAGAACATCAAAACCACATTTCTGAAATTGTGAGTATTTAGAAATCAACATCAGAATTGATTTTATCATTTTTTATTGAGCCACCAATTCTCATTATTTCAGCAATCAGCAGGTTTATCGGTTATTTAGAAATAATGGTATATTTCAAACTTATCTTATTTAAACAGATCAGGCAAACATCAGGATAATAGTCTTAAAAAGTTTCCCCCATCTGCACATCAAGTGATCCAATTTGGTGTCATGACCCGCTTTCCTCATGTCCACCTTTCCTAAGTGATGAGTCAGTCCTCACACAAAAGCAGCCCTCCCTTTCCCTCATCCACCTCGGTTTCACCTAGTGACTCAACTTAACACCTCACTCTGTGTCTCTCACCCTTGCTTCACTCAACTTTCTCAATCGTACCTCCCTTCAGACACCAAGCCATTTCCGCTCTCTTCTCCACTCAACAAATATGTTCTTTGGAGCCTTTCCCAGAATACTTTGGCATGCGCCCATGCCCACTCCCAATCTGCTCTCTCGCTTGACACAGATCCATAGGACAGCGAGGGGGCAGTGAAGGTGGCAGAAGGTACGCCCTTACGGTTACTGTGCAGTCGTGGTGCAGCTACCTCTTGAGAAAGAAAAAGAGACGAGGAAGGAGGAAAAAAAGAGAGGGGAAGGAGAGAAAGACTTACCTCATGCACTCTTCTGTGTAACATGCACTAATGTTTGGACATGGTTTATTCTCAGTGGAAAGGCAGCTCAAAGGCCGAGCGAGCCCCTGCCTAAAAATATCAATTCTTGGTCTCTTTGATGGAAAATGTGACTCTGCCTAACGACTGCTGTGAAGTTATGAACAAGTGATGAGAGGCTGGACGAGAGAGAGGGATGGGAAGCGAGTGAGATAGGAATGGGAGTAATGGAAAGAGGGTGAGAGAGGGATGAGAGACAGATGGGTGGGGGAAGTAATATTGGAGGGTGAGACGGGGAGGGAGGGACTGACTGGGTGAAGATAGGACATTATGGGTCAGCATGTGACTCATCTGGGTTAAACACGTATTCAAGCTTTCTCTCATGAACCCACAAATAACACTGTTATCAAATGCAAATGCATTTGGAGTCAGGGGACAGTTTGTCTGATTGTTTATGCTCCAACAGAAAAAAACAGTTTTAAAAGCTAAAAACAGAGCTTTTTGAAACCAAACAAAAATGATTCAACATACTAAACACGAGCATCATTATTGCTCAGTGGTATGTCATTTCACCTTTGCACATCTGCAGAATCATTTAGTTACCCAAACAAGTAACTTCTATTTTCCTGTAATTAGGACTCTACTCTATAGTGCTATAAATACCTTCCTCAGCAAACCTCTCCTTTTGTAGCCCCCTTATCCATTTTTCATCCCTCTCTCCTTTCGTTTGTCCTCTCACCCTTTCTCACTCACACAACTTGAGAATTGCTTACTAAGGCTTGAGCAATCTCCCGGTAATGGTGTTTTTAAGTGGCCTGTTTGCATAGAGGGCCTATGGAGAGAGAGCCCACTATAGAGCCAGTGACTAAGTGGGGCTTGTTACAGTGACTGAGCTCATATTCAGAGCCCAGTCATCCACTGGGGGACTGGCTGCTACTGTAGTCTGGCTGTGTCTCTGAGCTATCACCAGCCAACACAGTTTTAGCAGTCTACTGTAATGCGACACTTGGGGATTTTTCAAAGCGGGGCAGCAATGAAGCATACTTGTACTTTGTGTACCATAAGCAATAGTTAATGCCTTTATATATGTGTGTCTGCATTTCTATGGGTGTTTATGCATTACCTGTGTGTCCCTGTGTGTGTGTGTGTGTGTGTGTGTGTGTGAGTGAGAAGAATAGCGCTTGAATTAGTGTCTGCATGTAGCAGCGGATGCATAATAAACATCCTTTCTCTGATTTGATTGTTACCACAATAAGTCCACCTGAGTGCCCCTAAAGAATTACTAGTCCTCTCCCTTCATCTTTGCTTTAGATTTCTTTTTATGGTTTCTTTCAAATTTTCAGTGAAGTTATTTGCTTTTACTTGGCCATTGATAAAAGCTACATTAAAGCAGAGTGACTTTGATGCAGGGGAGAGGAACCTTTGGCAATGGGCCTTGATGAGACAGCCAGCCGGCCAGCCAGCCAGACAGGTTTTCATTAGATGAATGCTGTGTGGGACCTGAGCCAGATAAGATGGGCGCCAACATACCGGAGCCAACCAATATAGTTATAGCAAGGTGCTCTCTATTTCACTTCCTCTACGTCACTGTCTGTCTTTGTCGAAGTCAGTGTCTGTCCCTCTATCTCCATCTTTCTCTGTATAACCTGAGAGAGGGTAAGGCCAACCTGAACAGCTCCCATGCCCTTTGCAAATCAACACACCCAGAGCGGTGATTTCCATAAAGATGTCTTGGCCCAGCTTTGCTTAAGAATAGGTCGACTGAAATAGGTAGCTTAGTGGTAAATGTCAGAGAGAGATCCAAGAGGCAGAGATACATGATGAGGAACAGAAAGAGAGAGGGAGTAAAAGAGAGAGAATGTGTGAAGACATGAAATGCAGGAGTATAAAAAATGAAGTTTGTCGTTAAATTGCACCTGTTGACATAACCATATGGGGGTTTTAAAACATTTTATTTCCACCACCACTGCATAATTAACTGGACAGTCACAGGTTCAATTTATGTAAGAGCCAATTACCTTTCCTCATCAAGGTGTCAGTGCACAAGAAAAGATGCAGTGTAACAGGTAGTGTATTACAATTACATGTGTCTGTGCTTGTCGCAGGGATGACACATTTCTACATCAAGCATCTAAAAATGACAGATTAAATATATTCATATCCTTACGTAAACAGAGGAAAAATTGCAAGAACTTCTTACGTGGATCAGCAAATGTTAGTGGGCAGTTTGTATGAAGGACAGCTGTGTTACTCCAGGACCTGCGCTTTACTGGTGGTCACCATTTTGCCCCCAGACCATGTAGGATGCCCTGGATTCCCACCGATAATAATAGCTGCAGAGAGATGTGTTGAAGAGTACAGCTGGGGCACGACTTCTCCCCTCTGCCTGGTGTCCACACGCCATTTAAAGTGACACCCTGACACTCTGCAGCGGGCTGCCTTTCCACTGAGACATCATTTCGAGTGGATCCCCAGTTTTTTTTTTTTTTTGTTTGTTTTTTTTTGAAAAGCACAAAAACATCCTATTTGCAGTTAAAACCTGTGTGACATAGAAAGTAGCAGTGTTAATTTTGCGTCACAGAGCAGGAGTAAATGTATTTTTGAAATGCAGCAAAATTGTGGCGTAAAAAATCCACAAGATCTACACTGTTAGTTAATGGCGTATTGATTGACAGCACTAATAATTCCATAGGGACCTTTACTTGTCACTTTTTACTGCCTGTTAGGCTCTAGTCAGACATTGCCCTGTTACATTCAGGAATGCTACATTCCTTTGCTGGGGCCCCTGGTCCTTATTCAGTGTTTAGCTTGTCAAAGACATGACCCCAAGTGCGGAATAACCCATACACAGTAGCCTCCACTAACCTATTGTGTTAATAGCTATGCAGTGAGTATGAGAGCGTAGGAATGCTCACATGTATAATATATGTGTGTACGCTGTTGATTGCGCATACACTTACATGCATACAGATAAATGCTTGCACGTTTACAGGTGTGAGAACTAATTCGACTTGTGATTGTTGATGTACTGTGTGTGTATGAGTGGGTCTGTTGGTGTGCATTTGTGTTTTTACACGTGGCATGGCAAATCCTCTCACTGATTGTTTTAACTTCTGAGAGCCTGTGTGTCTGCGCGTGTGTGTGCGCGCACGATGCGACAGATAGCTGATATCTATCGGGCCGTTAAGCTGATTAGTGTGAACTGTGGCCAGGTTCATTTGCATACGTTTCTTATCTCATTAGATTGGTATCAGCCTCTGTCACCATGCAAGGCCTCGACCGGGATGTCTTCGTACCTCGCTCTGTAAGCACACAAGTGCACACACACACACACACACACACACACAATCCCCCCTAGATGCCCCTGGCTAACAACAACACCAATGTGTAACACCAGCCAAGAAGTGCAGCTTCCTCATCTCCTCCTGTCACCAGCACTACTACACCGCTGTCACGGCAACACATCACGTCTTCTCCTCGGGCCCTCCGTGTCCCCGGTCTTATCAAGGTCATTAACTCGCATCTCTTACTCCCATCTCTACACTGTCATCTTTGCTCATCTCATTTCTTTCTCTTTTTCCCTTGTTTATCTATCTTCCACTTTTAGGTCTGAGGTAAAATGTTTCTGTGATTGTAGGGACATTTCTTAGGTTGTGTGCATTAAAGATGTTATGCAATTTCAAGCAGGAGTTCAACTATACTGGCATAAATTTGTGTTTGTCAGTTGTTGGCATTTTTCAAGGTTGGGGTACTCACTGCAAAGGAATTTTGTGCTGTAAATAGAAAAAAAGATGTATACAAAAACTTGCTTCACATGTGTGTCAAGACTATTCATAGATCATAAGTGGATCAATGAATTGCCAAATTAATTCAATTAAATTTCAAATTATTTCAGATAATGATGCTTTCATCACATCACAGATTAAAAATGACTTATATATCAGACATCAAACTCCCCGACTTCCCATGCAGCTCACCTTTAGAAACAAACATGTTAGGTCCACCTGTCAAGTGGACTTCTGTGGACATTTATAGAAGAATTAACACACTGACCATTAGACTCTTGCAACAGGATGACTCATTTATGAGTACTGTACTCTTGACATGTTTATAATAAAAAGAGTCCTTTAACTCATGTTATAGTGGGAGCCTTGTTACTTTGACTGTTTTCCAGAATCATTTAAAAAGAGTGGAAGAGCCGCTTTCACCAACTACCGCTTGTGTGGTTTCCTCAGGCGACGGTGATGTTTAAAGATGCATCTCACACGGCTACTAGATAACGTTTTATTTACTATCATCCCTTTCTTACCAAGGACAGCATTAACACTTTGTTTTATGAGTTGTGTCAATGTCGCCACGCCTGTGGACAAACCAATACATTGTTCTCATTTATCTATCAAGTGCTTGCCCGCCTTGAATGAGTGGTCCTACACTGAGTGCTTGTTTCAGCACTGCTCAGTCATCTCCTGTACATATTTCCATTGTCAGGCCAGACCATGGGTACTGATGGAGACATACTGTATATCATTGCCTGGGCGGCCAGTGGAGACACACAGAGGTCATATTAATTTTTAGTTCAGGCTAATAGTGCAGGTTACAATGTGCTGAGGTTAGCATATGTCCACCCATAGAAATCTTGGTATAGCTGCATTCATAAATAAAGCCAGCCGCAAGCAGTCTGAAAGTTCAATAAAACTGCCAGGAGTAAAGGGAGACCTTAGATTTTCTATTGGTCTTATATTTGCAACTGGTCCAAAAGAGGGCGAAACTTCCCTTATCACTTCCCTCAGTCAAAGAGCACCTCACTGTGTAGCATTTCAAATGGTTAGTGACAGGTTTACACCTTAAGAATGGGAAGAAAAAAAACGTGAGATAAGAGTGTGAGTTGAGGGAGTAGAGTAGGTGATTGGCCTCTCTTAGTGTTGCTAATTAGTTTCATGTCATTGTTTGCACCAGGATTTGTGTGACCAATAAAGTGAGCATACATATGATTGAATAGAATCTGAATTCCATAAGCAATGTCTGGTTATTATAAGCACATTACTGTTTTAGTAACAATCATGTCTGCTGATTGAACAATATGTTGTTAAGATAAATTAGTATCATTTAACGTCGGTGCTTTAAACAATACAATAATCACAGACGTTCCCTCAGCCATGTGAGGGTTGAAGTGCTGTAATGTCTCCTGCCCTTCACTGAGTCGAAGCCAAACAGAACACTGTAAGGTCAGTACAGTATGAAACATCACTGAACGGTACACAGCGTTAGACCATGAAACTTAAAATGATGTCACACTGCTGGTGTCAAAGGGGCTCAAGGTGCTACACATGAACCGTGTCCTTGCAACATCATGATTTTGCAGTTCCTTCTCCTTTGCAGTTCACACGACAGTACATGACAAACAGACAGAAACCGTTTTTAAAATGTCATCTGCACAGTATCATGCATTGCTCTGATGCTTCTACGCTGGAATGTGTCATATTTTCACATGAAATTTAGGAGCAGAGGATCAGTTTTACAACTTATTTTACTTAAAAAGTTGTGTAAACTCTTTTCTGTTACTTTATACTATGTTGGTCACTTTTTTACTTTATTTTCCCAGAGACAAATATATATCAGGTTGCCACTGTATTAAGCACATAACAGTTTTATATGAAATATCGGATTTCAGTCAGTTATGTCAGCCATTTCCAATATGATCAAAGTTCCCCTCCAAACTTCACCAACATAAAGACAAGTGCCCAGATTTTGACAAAAGAGAGTCCCACAGTTTACCTCTTTTTGACTTTTTTGTACTGTTACATGTACCTCCTCAGCGATGAAAGAGTACATGTTCATGCCTGCGGGTTAACTGTTAGTTAGAGTTAGTGGGAAAAAGAGAGCTGCAGAGACAGCCCCTCACATCTCTGTTCCCTTCAAGAGGCTAATGCTTTATTTATAACACTGCACCCCCCGGGTGCACACCTCAGGTCCCTGCACAGCCCCTTCTCTTCCCCACAGGTATACTCTGCGCCTCTGCCTCGTACTGCGCTACCTAGCGCACCTTCACATGCCTTTCCTTTCAACATCCCACTCCTGCGGCTGCATAAGAGGAGGAAGTTGAGGAGAGAGATACAAAGACTCGGTGTGACGCACATACAATCTGCAGACTGAAGCGGTTTCACAGCCATGGTCTCCGATGTCTCGCTGCAGTTCTCTCGTGTGTTGGAGAGAAAGAACTGAATCCCCTATCCTCTAGCCCTGCGCACTCCCGCCGAGCCGAACAAACGCCACAGAGGAGAAAAAGAGAGCGAGAGATGGAGAAAACGAAATGTGGAGGAACGCTAAAGAAATGGAGAAGTCGAATTGGGGGGAGGAGAATGGAGAAGACAAAGAAGTGGGAGGGGGGTGAGAGGAGAAAGGAGAGATTGAAGAAAGCATGATGAAGAGGGAAAGAAATAGTGTCTCGCTCTTTTTAAACTTGGAGATGCTCAATCCCTTCTTCTCACTCCAACCTGCATTTCTGGGTCACTAGAGACATTTAAACTGCACTTATAATTAACAGCTATTTTTAAACAGGGAGGGAGAAGTGGAGCGGTGGCGAGGTACAAAAGCATTAAAATTGCCCCAGATTCGCTATTGAATAGGACACATCAAGGCAATATGCTGGCAGATCAAAGTGAGCGAGGAGAAAGGAGACAGGGCCGATCAGTGGGGATAAATTGTTCCCTTTATAATGGCATAAGAATAGACCTCTTTGCAGCTGAAACAATTTAATAACTGCATTCATTACCTCTGTCCAGCCTGTCTCTCTGTCTGTCTGCTGCACAATGTGCAACCGCCTTTGCCGTGCGCTATCTCTCTTTGTCTCTCTTTCTCTCTTTCTCTTTGTGTTCCAAACTTATCACCTTATTCCTTTTCTCTTTTTTTGCATCTTTCAGTCCTTGTTTTCTCTCCTCCTCCCTCTACCCACCCTCCAGAGTCTAGCATCATCCACCTTTCCTGCAGCCCCTCGGTCCCCACCGCCTTGCCTCTCCTCTTGCATGCTCCGGCAGTAGCTACAGCAGCAGAGGTTCCACTGAGCCGATGTGCTGCAGGCCCGACAATGAAGATGTGCAATGTCTGACACTCTTGGAATGAGAGCCCTAATAGAAGGGGAAGCGGTTATCACAGAGCTCCCCCAGGACCAGCCTCTGTGTGCCTGACGCTAATTATGGCGCATGCAAATGAATGTGCAGCATTAAAGTCAGGAGGAGCCTGCCTGCCTGGCTCTGTGTGTGGAGGGGTTGTGTGTCAGTGCGTGCATGTGGCAGTGTTTTGTGTTACTGTGTGTGTGTGTGTGTGTGTGTGTGTGTGCGCGCACAGGGTGTGTTGATCAGTGTGAGTATGTGACTTGTCTGGATACTTAAAGGTGTGTGTGTGTGTGCATGCATGTCTGTGCACAGAATTACAGAGAATTAAGGCAGCAGGGGCAAACCATCAGGCCAATACCCATTTACCTTTTCACACATGCAATGCCTTCGATACTTACACAGATTAATTCTTTATTCTTTTATTCATTAGTATAGACTCAAAGAGTAGGCATGCATCAAGGATTAGGATGGAGGAAACAGGCAATAACACAATCTCTCTCTCACTCTCACTCTCTCGCTCTTATGCATGAATTTGAGACTGAGCAGAGATGATCTCACCGGAGGATTCCTATAAATATATCTCCCTCACATTCACAAGCAACCTCTCCAAGAGGGTGTCTTTATTAAAACCATTTTGTCTTCCCTTTGTGCCCTTTCTATGCTTGTGTGTATGCGTACACGTGTGCCCTTGCGTTTTTGCATTTGTGTGTGTGTGTGTGTGCACATGCACAGTCGTAGCATGTTTATGTATGTACATACATGAGCACATGGATGTCTGTTTCTCTCTCTTTCTTGTGTTTGTATGTGTGTCTTTGTGAGAGGTTTTACACGTTTAATTGTATTTTCCTATTTCAGAATGTGTTTGCACTTGCACCTTTATGTGACAACCCCTGGCTGTTTTCCCATCATTCTGTGTGCGTGCATTTTTACGTGTGTGTGTGTGTGCGTGTTTGTGTGTGTACTCTATATGTTGGCCATCTTATCTCCCCATTAGCCTCTTGTGCCCTGACCAGTATTCCCTCTCTCCCCTTCCTGCTTTCTCTAATGGGTAATTTAGCCATGCTCGCCTGACATCTAGCCTATTCCTTGTTTAGTTGCCATGGCTACGCAGGCCTATGGATTGCTCCCTTGCTCCCCTGGCCTTGCTGTGGATGCTATAGATGTCTCATCTATTAGAGGGCAGAACTGCTAAACACAGAGCACACACACTCTTTCTCTCTCTCTCTCTCTGTCACACACACACACACACACACAGTGTTGACTACACAGATAAACAATCAAGCACTCTGACATGAATATAGATTAATCTCTTTGCAGAATAGAATCTCTGACTCAAATAAGCACTGAAATTGACCATAATCATGAATGTGATCGTGATGGTGTTTTTATGACAGGTTAACAACATAATAAATGTAATTTTAAAGAAGTTTTTTAAACATTGCATTGAACCAAAAATACTCCTTTCAGTTAGACTTTCAAGGTATAATAAATGATTTTCTTCTTTAAGAAATAATCAGAAACAGTGTAGAAATCATGTCTGTGAATAGCAGGTCATATTTCACACCTTGGTACTTCCAAGGTCAATCATACTGTTCTGATCAAAGCATAATTCTTATGTACAATGACAAGAGGATACTATAAACTTCAGTGGACTCTTTTTGATTTTGCTTTATTGTCATCTTGGGTAAACTATTAGCATTGCTGTAGTTTGCACTGTGCTGTATCTTTTATAAGATTTTATAGTCTCCATTACCCTGTTATCCGGGCCTGGCTCGAGGCAGCAACCTGCTGATAGATGAGGCCCTTTTGTACTTCCCAAAAAGAAATCATAACTCCAATCCTCAACCACCTACACCTAGAGACACCTACAGAGGCCAAGCTTCATGAGTCAGTGTGGAAGCATAAACGTGTGCGTGTGTTCGCTGTGTGTGTGCGCGCGCGCACGTTTGTGTGGTATTGATTTTTATTTTCCTTTTCTTAGTGGAATATATAAAATGTGTTTGAAAAGTTTATACTCCTCTGTCTCACAAGAAATGCATTGAACTTTGTCATCAGTTTTGTGAGGTCATTATAGTAGATTCAGTGTCATATACCCAGACCTGCATTCTGCAAAAGTTACACAACAGAAGTGGATGGAAGAATGAGGGTTGCAGGCGGGTGGGGAAAAAAGCAGCCTTGGATTGGGTCTCTCGCCCTCATGTATTTTGCAGGTCTTGCAAGTTGGAGGTGGAGAGGGGGGGGGGCTTCGGGGTCAAAACAAACAAACGTGCTTGAAGTTTTCATGCTTTTGCAGAAGATGTTGTCTTTGAAGTCTTCACTATTGAGAGCAATGGAGAGAGGGAGAGGCAAACGGGTATAGAGAGAGTTAGGATAGTGAGAGCAGCAAGGGAAGGAGAACAAGTTATAGAAGTGTGAAGCCCTTGAGTTGAAACTGTGCCTGTCTGGGCCTACAGAGAGCAGATGACAGTAGCTTTGGTTTCTTTTGCGGAGCTCACAGTACTTTTGCCTTACGTAACCCCTCCCATTGTGCTTTTTCAATTATTTGGGGAAAAATCTTAAGTATGCACTTTAAAAGTTAATGCTTTTATGTATTTGGAAGTAGGGGGAAGAGAGGGGGCGCATCACAGACCACACATAAAGGAGATAGCTCTGACAAGTTTTTCAGAATATCGACAATTATGATATTCTTAAAGGTATATGAGTGAGGTTTAACAGCGTGCAGCAGTGTTTTGGGATAGAGAGACAAGACAGACACTGAGAGAGACATTGGAAGAGTAGATGCAGGCAGTGCAAACTCAGACATTCTTATATTTTACCCTTCCCCCCATCCCAGATTCCCTTTAAGGTGCCCCTTACCCCCCTACTCCCCTCCTCCTGCTTCTCTGTGAGGTTAAAGCGCACCTTCCCACTAAAGGGCTCTGGGGTCACGCATCTGCATGTGAAATGTGAACCCGCTGACATTCCAGGGCAGCCCTAAGCCGTGCAGTCCTTTTGTTCACTAGGGTGCCAGTGTCAGGCCTAACAAGCCTAGCTAAGGTCTCCGAGAGAGGAGAGAGAATGACAGGGAGGGAGCTTGGTGTGTTATTGATGCCCACTGCAACCATCCTATGTCAGAAGTGCCACGGTGGAGAAAAAGAAAAGTTAGGCTCTAACACTGAGTTATGTTGCTCTGGGTATGTTAAAATGGTAGCATGCGGAGGGGTGAGGGGGTCTATATATTGAATAAGGTCAAGGCAACCATGAAAAAAACAGCCAGGTTTCCTTGACAACAGTGCAGACTTTAGTGACTGCAAGACCGGTGTTGGCACCAGAATTGATTATATTCACAACTTAGTACAAAACTACATTTACAATCTGAAATGATGTTTTCTCACTGGTTAGTCTGTCTCATTTTTCATCCACAAAACTTGACCAAACCCGGTTGTGTTTAACCTAACAGAAGGCTTTCAGGCACATCTCAGTGGACATGCAAGCTCTTTTAAATCAGGCAGCACACAGAGGTGCTATGGCAGTGCTGGGGTCCTTTCAGCCTGTGAATTAAGTTCTGAGGCACAAAGGGCAGCTATTCACCAGGCAGTGATGGACTTCACACTCGCCTTTATGTCCTCACTGGCAGGCAGAGAGAGAGAGAAAGAAAGAAAAAAAAAAAGTTGTGAGGAATAAGTGAAATAGTAAACAGAGAGATTGTCCTGGGAGTTGTGGTACGGACTGACAAATATTTCAGAGTAGAAAGTATTAATTAAGTTGATCAGTGTGACTGCAGAAATTTTCTGGGCTGTACATGTTTTCGTTGTCTAGTGGCTAATAATATTTTAAAACTAATAATCGTATTCCACACTCAGCATTCAACAGCTGTCTGAAAAAATAACATTCGGACAAGATAATTTTCCCCCCTCTCATACAGATAATGCTGATATATACAATATATATACAAGATGAACATAAATATAATCTGCAATCAATTAGAGAGTAGATCTTAATGCCTGGATAAATTAAGTGTATACATTTTTAAACAAAATTCTCAGCAAAAACCTGTTGATATTGACACCTTGTCTTGAAGCTTTTACAGTCTCGAGCTGATGTATTTGTTATAGGATCACAGCATGTCACACCTTAATGAAATGCAAAACAACGTAACTCTCTTTAAATCTATGGTGTATTTTAATGTAGCGTGTATTGTTTTACCAACTTAACCAAGACCTCATAGATGTTTTTACAAACCATCATTAGTCATCACACAACTTTTCATAATCTTTGACTGTGAAACTGAGTTGAATATGATTTGATTAAAATCAGGTGTCTCTGGTTTCAAATTAGACCTCACTATCTCACAGACGGAGGATCATTTGTGATCTCTAAAACCAACATCCACCAGGGGATACACACAACAACATGCCCTATACATGCTTGTCCAGCTACGTACATGTGTTTGTACATTCGTAACCGCTTGAATTTACCAGTCACACCATGTACATGTACGACACTAATTAATGAGCCCAAAGGTCTGCGTGTGCCAAACTATATCACCAAACTTCCAAGTGCTCATATATGCGCAGCACACATGGATTTATCACACCACACAAACACGCACAGCCCTTTTCACCGTACACTTTTACTTACTCTAACATATTGTAAGTGGGGCCTTACACTCCCATCCCACATTCCTTTCCCTGGGGAGCCCGGTGCAGTGTGAGTGATTCAGTTAGTGTTACTACATTAGAGCTGTCCATCCATCCGGTCTGCTCTTCCAAACACATCCATCCCACTCCTAGTTAAAACACTGGGGGATCTCCTCCACCCCCCCAAAGTCTTTTATGATGTCCATAAAATGGAAGAGTGCAGCTTTACTTGAACTAATAATATCTGAGCTTACAGGGCCGTGATTGATGATCTTTAAAGCCAGCCCGATCGGTCTCATCTTTCTTCAGATTTTTATCACTGACTTGTTTGCAGTCATGTGCAATCACAAGCACCGGGAGAGGTAACAAGTGCTTGATGTATGATGCTTGAGCCACTTTTGTCAGCTGCGCATTTCCCTCCTCTCCCTCTGCTTTTGTTTTTTCTTTTTCTTTTCTATTTTAACCCCATTTGTTGCCTCTCCTGAATTGTTTGCGGACTGTTGGTTTACTGTGTTCTCTCTCTCTCTCTCTCTCTCTCTCTCTCTCTCTCTCTCTCCTCTTTCTCTCTCTTTAATTTTTCAGATGGTGGGAATGTCTTCTCCTGGGGGATGGGGCAAGAGGTGAGCCAAACATTTTTCCACTTTCGGCCCTTCCAGGAGAGTCAGACTTAGAACAACACTGGACTCCAGGCTCTTTCATATCATACAAGTTCTCTCTCTCTCTCTCTCTCTCTGTCTCATATACACATACACATATAAATACAGACACAGACTTCCATTTTTTGAGACATTTTGAGATGACCTTTTTTCCAGAGTGGAGATTAAAAGGTTTTGCGGGAGATCTGTGTCCGATCCCTCCCTTCGAGCACTTAATATCCTCCATGGTGTGCCAAGAACGCACATCTTTTTAAATTCTATAAATCACCTTTATGGGATCTGCTGTTTGTCCATTTCAACTCCTCTGCTTCATATGGACAGAGCAGGAAATCCTCTTTGTGGAATCGACTGTAGTTTATGTGTGTGCATGGCCCTTTCAATGTGTATGTCCAAAAGTATGAGTGTGTGTGTGTGTGTGTGTGTTGGCCCTGTCCTGTCTCTCCTCCTCTGTTAGATAAAGAATCCCACCTGTCACTGAGGATTGTTCTGGCCTTTCATTTAAGACGCTCTTTAAAGAGCCGCATCATTACACAGCGCTCAGACAGAGCCCAGAGAGTGTAAAACCTAGGCCCACCTCAATCCCTCTCTTCCCCTCTCTCTGATTCTTTTTCCTCCTGGCTTTGGTGTTTATCTGTGAGGTCGTTTGAAACCATGGCCAAAATGTGATCACTTTTACAACGTGACAGTGAGGATGACGCTTTGCCAGGACAGTGAAACAAACATGTAGGTGAAGGTTAGAGAGACAGGGGGAGCAATGAAAATGTTAGACATCAGTTGTTATGAGCTTTGACGTGGCCTTGGCTTCCACACTGCGCTCCTACATTGCAGGGTAGCTTGTAGTCTAACTAGACTCATTGGATTTTCATAGGCGTCCTCACGTCTATATAACTCCAAGTTTGTCTCAGTGCAAGGGCACTGTCTCTCTTTCTCTCTACCCTCATCATGTTCTTTCTTTCTCCTCTTTCTCCCATCCCTTTTTCTCCTTCCTCCCTCCTCTCTTTCTTCCTCTACCCTTGTTCCTTTTCGCCCCCCCCCCCCCGCCCCTCTTTTCCCACCATGTTTTTCTTGCTCTTCTTCCATCTCTCCTATCTTCCTGCCCTCTCTCTCTCCTCTGTCTTGGAGCCGTTGTGATGATTGATTGTTTCTCTGTGCAGTCTGACAGGATGTAGCACACTCTCGGCCCCAGGGGCCCCGAGCAGACTGCACCACCTGATTAAGACTCCCCCTGTAATCAGCCACACAGTGCCACACCGAAACCACTCCCGTCAACACGTAAAAAAATAAGAAAGGTTCCACCACCTGAAAGATAACACTTTGTTTGTCACTGGAATAGAAGTGAGATGCAGGGCCATCTTGAACTTTTCTTTACTAAGCTGATACCCTCCTCTCTCTAGGGCTTAAAGTCTCTTATGTATCAGTAGCAGCAGAAAAAGTAGAAAAGCAAAAGGTCTTAAACCTAATAAAGTTCTCGGCCGCCTTACCAAGGTAAACCCAGGCAGCTCTAACCCTATTACGGCTGGTAATAGTATTACAGATAGAAATCTCATTGTTTTCCTCCTATTGAGACTAAAAGACGGACAGCCGGCGCTGTATCACATGATTGAGGTGAGAAGGAATTTGAATGATGTCAGAGAGCGTGTGCCACAGCCAGAATCAATATGGTAACAGCATAACAGGGGTAGAAAGTAGTATCAAAGCAAGCAGAAAAAAAAACAAATAGTGGTATACCAGATGCTTTATGGAGCTGACAATCACTTATACATGTACATACACTGCCTTTTTCAGTGAGTCACGTCACAAATGTAAAATGTTCATGTCTAAACAATTACCACTAACATTATGGGTTATTGAATTAACCAGTAAGCCAATGTAACTGATGGCATAAACCCAATACAGACAAATATATCTGCAGTCTAGAGTCGTGTCTGGATTCCAAATGTCAGCTTTGTGACAACAGGGTCAACTGTCTGCCAAAGTTGTATCAAGGAGTTCAGCCTATCAGAGACCTGAATTGACAAAACATTCAATAGACTCCTAATGTGAGCTCTAAATAGACTAAATAATGAGGTAGACAGTAAGGAAAGAAAACTACTCTCTCTTACAAAGCCGATGATGGTAGTACGTAGTAGTAGATGAGCTGCAAAGTACAGTGTATCTGCATCAATGACTTGCAAAACTACATAACAACAATCTTTTGGGGAAAAAAAAGATTTGTTAGTGAGGGAAAACGTAAAGTGGAGAATGTAATGTGAACAGGGAAAATGAAGATCTGCTGTTATTTGCCTGATTGTCTTTCAGTGATTAGTGTCCAACCCAGATGTAAATGCTTGAGACCACACAGACATCAGTACACACATTATAATAAAACATGCAGTCAAGCATGCATGAAGCTGAGACAGAAACACTCTCTTACTTTTGCCCAATGTTTTCACACCTGATGAAATGTAGTTAAG
The DNA here is from genome assembly GCA_038419695.1 of Scomberomorus guttatus. Classification (NCBI taxonomy): domain Eukaryota; kingdom Metazoa; phylum Chordata; class Actinopteri; order Scombriformes; family Scombridae; genus Scomberomorus; species Scomberomorus guttatus. The sequence goes on along the minus strand of CM076450.1, from coordinate 14,733,977 downwards.
AGTGGTTAAATACTAGGTAAGTGTGCGCCATGTGTTAATGCAGTGGTCCTCAAACTGGGGTCTGGGAACCTCCAGGGGTCCTTGAGTGGGTTCCAGGGGGTCCCCAGAAAAATATTTTAATTTCACTATTATTTCATTGACTAGAATTTAGCCCAATAAGAGAAGGTATAATGACTATTCTGCTCATAGGTTTTACACTCTTCACTGTTAATCTGCCAATCTATAGTATAGTTATGGAATAACTAAATCTTATCAGATGGGGATCGCTGAGACTACATCTTATCAAATACTGGTCCGTGGCCCGATGTGTATCAATTTGGGGGTCCATGACACCAAAAAGGTTGAGAACCACTGTGTTAATGTATGTCTGAGGTATGGCGTCAGATTAGTGGGGCCATTCGGCCTGTCAATTGCAATGCTGTCTGTTCTATAATGATGAGGACTCATCAGGCATGTTAAATAATAAAGGAGCCGACCTGGGGCCAGATGCATAAACAATGCACAAAACTATGCGTACGCCATTTCCCGCAATCCAAGGGTGAAGTGATGAGGTGGAGATGAAATATAAGGTCAGAGATGGAATCTTTAAGTAAAACATTGTTTGTTTAGGTTGATAACCAGCTACACTGATTGTGTGATTTTCGTTTTTACACAGATTTGTAAAATGCCAATCAAAGGCACATTTATAAATGTAACATTGATCAATTACTTTTGTGTGATTAATTTTATCGTTTTTTTTATCATTCTTCAATTTACATAGGATTCAAGATTTTATTTTGCTGTTAATATTCTTTTTATTTTATCCATAGTTGTGTCACACCTTGTAAAGTCAGTTTAGATATGAGCACTACAAACTAATCATTGATTACATTTCTGAGATATCACTGCCGACCATGGTTTAGAGGTCCATGTGATGAATTAATGATATAGATGGTATAAAGAGTGTAATGGTCAGCTGTTCTGTTGTTGGAGAACTTTGTGGGTGCAACACAACCGGTGAAGCAGCACTTCTACTTTCCCATTTGTTTCATTGACAGCTGTACAGACTGGTGGAGACAAACGGATATGAAAACGGCTGGTTCAGGGCATCTTAATCCATTTATGGTTAATTGTGGGAGTGAAAATGAGGCTCGTGCACGTGTGCCCAGTTCCTCAACAACTGAGATTATTAAACAGAACCATGCGTACGCACGGCTTTATAAATCTGACGAAAAGAATGCGTATGCATATTTCTGGCTTTGTGCGTACACACAGTTTAAGTCATGAATCTACACAGGGTTTTGCATGCATCTGGCCCCTGGTGGTGGTGGAAACCCTGGGCCTAGTTCCAACACAGTTCAGGCCTCATCGAACCCTGGGCCTGTTCCAAATTGATGCTAATATGGACTGGCCTGCTGCAGAGGAGAGAATGTGTATTATTGATATCATGGATCTACAGGTCTTCATCTGTGTGTTATGTCTGTGCATAAGAAAACAAAGAAGATAGACAACATTTTTTTTTAAAAATGTGCCACTGTTTGTGTGAATGCACAATGCATGAGTGCATTTGTATATTAGTGTGTCTTGCGTGCTCCTGCTCTCAAATGTATGTGTACATAGTCTAAGCATCTTTGCCTATGGGTGTGTTCAGCATTTCGCCATGCTCACATTTATATCTGTCTATGTTTTCCCTTTCCCTTCCTGCTGATGCCATCAGTACACACGTTGTGACTGATGACAGTCGTTGCCACAGTCTGATGCTCTGCTGCTTAATGTCCTTTTTGTTTATTAATTAACTGCAGGACATATATGCTGAGAGACACCTATTGATTCTACTGCTGCATTAATTGATTTTGTGCTTCACTAATCATATTGTTGCTGCAAGATCATTACTAGGCCTCTGCGTTTTCTTTGTGGTGGAGGATTGTGTGTTGATAAACTGCGGTTCTTAGTTGTGTGGTTGAAGTGTTGAGTGCAGTTGTCATTTTGATATCTTTCTATATTTTCTGTGTGATATAGTTTATTGAGAGTAACAGGGTGGGAAACACGGAACAGTCATTGATTTGCAAGTCACAAGAAAGTCCTGATGCTCAAATCCTAAAGTACTCATCATGCTTTATTTATCAAAATGAATGCCATTTCAAATATAAACACCAGCAGCATAATTAGTGGTATTTGTTTTAGAAATTGTTTTGAAAATATAATCAAGCAAGTGCCACTTAAGATAAGAATTAAAACCAAATGGGGCAAACATTAGCTGAAATTTCACAAGAAATAAAATGTGTTTTCATACATGTAGAATCAAAAATACAAATTCTCATTCCTTATCGACCCATCCCATTTTTTTCTGCAGACATCTTAAACCATTTTACAATACATTTGCACTTATTCAAATACACATCAAAATAAGTCCTGCTGACCCTCAATCAGGCCCATATTTGAACAGTGGCCTGAAAGACGGTGGTCTCAGAGTCAGAGGTTTGACAGCATAAATTCAGAACCACAAAACTGAACCAGATTTTGTGTGAATTTTGTTTAAAAAAAATAAAGTAACCATTAAATTTCAAGTAAATAGTAACAATTAACTCTTGTGAATCCTGCTGGTCTTTCAAGTCAAGAGGGTGGAGTCATGAGTAGTCTAAATGCCAAGTTGCTAGTGTCTTCTGATTTGTTTGAGTTTGAAGTGGCTGAAGGCGTGAATAGAGTTTACACAATGTCACATGTTTGAACACACAAACTTGTTGGCAGACAGACACAAAAAGTAAACCAGGATTACATTGTACGTAGAAAGCAGGTGGCATAACCCTGACAGCCAAGAAAAGGTAACAGTGTCCTCTAACATAAACCCTATTATGCTATCATTGAAACAAACAGATTCAAGTGTTTGTGTGTGTCTGACTGCCAGAGGTTCCCTAGTGAGTCTGACCGGGGGTTATAGTGTAACCAAAGCGTCTGTCTCCTGCTCACCACCCAGATCAGCTGGTTCAGCTTGACTGGGCCCAGTTGTCTTGGTTTCATACTGACAACTGTCTGGGAAAGGTCTGTCTGGGGTTCAAGTACATTAAAGTCATCCGCTCCCCTCCCACTGAGCCCCAACACAGATGGCTCCAGATGCAGCTGGCACAGCATGGAGCAGCACCTGACAGTGCTCATTCACTCAGACACACACAAAAATACACATATACAAGTATAAAGACGTGCACAAACTCGTGCACAAACTCAGGTACGGACACATCTGCTCACTTACTGCACCTAAATGCACGTAAACACTGACAGAGGCGCATGCACTCACACCTATAAATACATAGACACACACACTCACAGCAGGAACATATGCTGCCACGCATCTACAAATCCTCACAGTAGCACACATTGGAATACGCAATTAAAGACCCAGATTACTGCATGGCGCACACACACACACTCAAATGTAAACCCACACATATTGTGCTCACTTTCAAACATATGCCAGGGCATGCTGACGTGCACATGAGCACAGTGCAGAAAGCCCTTTATCTCTGCAGGAGCGAGCGGGAGAGAGAGGAGCAGGACAGCTGAGAGAAGTCAAACTGAACACTCTCACCATTTGTAACACAGAGAAAGGGATGTAAATCGAGGACAATGCTTTCTATTGTACTCGGCAAGATGTTATGGTTATTAAGCCTTTGTGTTCGAATAGACTTTTACACAGACCCAGTCACCGATGAGGGATTGCATTGCCAGGCAGTTGTACATGATGGTAAATGAAACATGAAACACAGTAGACTTTTGTCTGGTGAAAGAAATATGCAGTGTACCTTTTTTAAACAGTATTTCCTCCTCTGTGACAGTCATTTGAGACTAGATGAATTGCCAGCTCCCTGTGTCATATATAACTGTGCACAGCAGATATTATAACGGGGCTTTGCAGAGATGCACTTAAATTAGGATACTCGGGAGGTGATCTACGAGTCCTGTTTGACAAATCTAACAACTATGTTTACACTCAGGAATGGCAGGGCGGCATGAATTAGGATGAGATGAAAGATAGACAAGATTTGAGTCACTTGCTGGTGCCTCACAGAAGGGAAAATTATTCTTCCCCCCCAAATTGAAACACCCTGTAGGCATGTGTCTTTATTTAAAAATCTATTAGCAATGGAGTCATTGGGACTGAACTTTGATTTAATCCTGTGACTGACACTGTCATTATTTCGCTTGCAGGGACAGCTTGGACTTGGAGAGAACTGGATTCACGTCTCCACCCCTTGTCTTATCAGCCATTCTCAACTAGCCGAGGTCACACAGATACAAGCAGGTGACAGCTACAGTGCAGCTGTCACAGGTGAGCCAAGCGTCTGATCTGCTGCGGTAGCCAATGAAGAGGCGTCATCTTTCTCCCAGCTGTATTATTTCGGCCTAAAAGTAGAACTAAATAGCACAGTTGTGACTCAAACCTCCAAAGAGTCACTGCAGACATCTCACGCTGTGATGTATTAAAACTACAATTCCTTAAAAGTTGTATTCACTCTACATAATATATAAAACAACTTATTAACTTGAAACCCTTATTTTCCCAGCAGTGTCCCTCACTGTGGCTTTGAGCTGTGCTAATTTTTCATCTACATCATTCCGTTGAGTTTTAATTAACACAACAAAGATTCAGTGTCCTCAAATGATATCACTTGGAGCACAAATTTAACCTCATTATTTCTCAATATTTCTTAAACCAAACGAAATTGTGCAATACTGTAGCCAGTTTGTGTTATGTGTTAATGATGTACATAATAGATTGAGTTGTTGTTTGACCAGCTATCCCCTAAACTACCCTGCTAAGATCTTAGACTATCCCCGTAGCTACTTTGTTAGTATTAGGGCTGAGAGGTAAGTGGCACAGCATTTCTTTACATCACTTACACAGTTCACAGTTAGTCCTCTTTGCTGACTAAATTTTCAAAACAGGAAGTCTCAGGTAGTCCCTCTTAGTTTTCCCCCTCTTTATTCTGTAATTTGTATGATTTTCAGCAATCTGATTCATCTCCCTCTGCTCCATAGAGAGTCATTGAACTGCCACAAATCTAGTTCTAATACATTTACACCATTACAAAGTGTCAGGCAACTACTTCTCCTTCAATTGCTGCTTGCCTTCTGCCAGACAGATGGAATTAAAGTGGTTACACTACAAATGTAACATCAGCCACTTAAAGAGACAAGGCTTATTTCAAGACCAGGGCACATTTACAGCCTACTGCTGTACTGTAATTTTCTGTTAAAAGAATTGCCTATTGTTGAACAGAGATGTCTGCTGGCACTGTGCGCATGGTCTCGCTGGAAATGCCACTGGTTCATTAAATGAACTGCAGCCAAAATATTAAGTTTGGTCCCATCTGAATTCTTAGTGCATTGAAGACTATTTGGAGAGTGGGGCCCTACCTGCCGGTGGTACAGTTATGTCTTTAGGTGATCTATAAAATGTTATTATTTAAAACAAGCTTTTTTATGGATTGCTTACAAGACATCCTTAGCACATGACTGATCTGACCTTTCACAGACCGTCGTTCTTTGGGAAAACATCAGCCTTAACCTTTTTTAGCTGGATTACCCCGCCAGCATCTCTGTACGTGTGTGTGTGTGTGTGTGTGTGTGTGTGTGTGTGTGTGTGTGTGTGTGTGTGTGTGTGTGTGTGTGTGTGTGTGTGTGTGTGTGTGTGTGTGTGTGTGTGTGTGTGTGTTTTGTTGTGCCTGCCTCTGTCAGTCTGGGTGCGTATGTACATGCATGTGTTAGTAGTGTTAGTGTGTATGCGTGTGGTGAAGTGGCATCTAGCAATGCCTGCCTCATATGCTTTTGTAAGGTTTGCTTTGCTGAGATGAAAATAATACATTACTGATTGATTGATCAATCATGTCTGAAAGGGTATCCGTGTGTGTGTGTGTGCGTGTGTGTGTCTGCCAAGGCTACGTACAGCTTGATGCAGAATAGAGATTGATGGAGGCTTGCCGTGAGGAGGATACTCAGTTATCTCCTTGTAATTAAAATCCACCTCATAAAGATTATTGACTCCCCCACCACACAAACCAGCATGCTCCCTCGCTTGGCAGGGTTTGCAAAGCGCTTCTTAAAAAATGAAAAATAGCATATTAAGCAGCACATATTTCCCATTTATGCGGAACATTTAGATGTGGTTAAGTTATCGTAATGTGCAATAAAACCTGGATGTGAAATTTGTAATCCACTTTGGAAAATTGCTTACTATATTGCTTTAACATCCCCTGAAAGAGCTTTTGAGATGTGTGTGCCAGGTTTATTGTACGCCATAATTTAAAAGTCCTCAATGTAGGCAGTAAATATAAATTTATTAGTGGCAGGTTTAAATAGGCACACTGAGGTAGCATGAGTGAGTGGATGCTTGAGAGTTTGCTGTATGTGAGTGTGTGTTTACTGTACAGTGCTGTACATCAGCTCCCTCTTCTAAATGAAACCAATCTGACAGTTTATAATTCTCTGTTCCATTTAACTGTCTCTAATTGGGGTCAGTGTTTCTATTTGAATTTGGAGGAAATCAGAGTTGTAAGGTTCAGGAGCGAGCTAATCTGTGGTAGACAGGGGTCTGGTTTCCTTCTGGCTCTGGAGTCACTGAATTGAAAGAACCACTTCTGGCAGTTAGCTGTGTTATTCCAGCGTGACCACAAAATGTGCGCGTTGTTTCAACAGTCCCGTGTAAATATGATCAGGGACCTACGATTACAACCTGGATGATCCACTGGAGAGGGTCAGGAACATACATGAAGAGCATACCAACACATCCTCATAGGGGTCATTATACTTTTCATAGATAAAAGTTTGGACACATAAAAGCAGCAGAAAGATGACACTTTGTGTATTTATCTGAACATTTGTTCATATTTCCAGCAGGTGGAGAGCTGCTTCTCTGGGGTCAGGTCCCCTGTGTGTCCCAGCTCAGTGATCACCCTAGCCTCACAAGGATCTGGACCCCGCAGCCTGTTCCCCTGGCAGGCAGAAAGGTGTGTGTGAGACTGCATTGTAACATTGCATCTTATTTTTTTTCGAAATAATTACAGTTCCATTTAATTCCGCATAATGCAGATATCCATTTTCAGGGAAATCTGTAGTTGTCAGCTGACACCTCCTGTGTGTTTATACATTTTGCAACTCCTTTAAAGTTAAAAACAAAACAAAACAGGTGTTTTAATTTGTTTGCAGGTGTGTGATGTGGCCTGTGGAAGCTGGCATATGATGGCGCTCACTGCCGCAAGTGAGTAATCTATCGTCCGTCCCAAAATGTTCCTATCTCGCTGGTTAATTGTTTTGGGGATGATGAGTGTGGGTCACTGAAGGTACAACAGTCAAATTCAGGTTTTGGTTCTTATTACTCTCCTCTTTCCCCTCAGCACAGCCTTCCCTTCCCCTTCTCCAAATGATGTCTTGCTCCTCCTTAAAGCCCCTCCTCGCTCACTTTCTCACTCATCAAACCATAATTCACTTCAGAGGGAAGCATCATTAATGCACAGTAGGACCCAGCAGCTTGATGTGTGCTAATTATATTGTGTGTTTTACACGCTGGATGACTTTTGCTTAGTCAGTGATGAGCTCAGTCTCTGGTAATTGTTTTTTGGATGTGATGAGTTTATAAAAGCCTGTGTGTGTGTGTGTGTGTGTGTGTGTGTGTGTGTGTGTGTGTGTGTGTGTGTGTGTGTGTGTGTGTGTGTGTGTGTGTGTGTGTGTGTGTGTGTGTGTGTGTGTGTGTGTGTGTGTGTGTGTGTGTGTGTATCTGGCCTTGTTATGTATGTGTGTGTTGTCCGTGCGTGTGTATTAATGACTGTGAATGCCATGAGTGAACATGTGGATGCTGAGATTTTTACTATGAGAGCATGCGGATCCTCACTTTTATTTGTGCTTATGCATGTGCAGTCGCGCCTTAAGCCTGTGTGCACACATGTATACAGCATACACTGTTTTTATAAGTAGCCAGAAAGACAAGATTATTCCACAGCTCCACACATCACTCGCCTCAGCAAACTTGACTAATGATTAGCAAACAGCCAAAATCTCAAGATCATTCTGACACATTAAAACTACATATAACTTCTAACTCAGTCGTCAATCCCACACAAAACTTTGACGTGCACCGTCAAGCATGGAACTACACTTCATGACTTGCTTGTATTCTCCACAACCCCTGTGATCCTTTTAGTACTGTACATCACTCAGTACCATAGCTAGAAATGCTGCTCAGCCTTTGGCTAATCACGCTGATTGGAGGTGTCCTTTGGCTCACCTGGGGGCTTCCAATCCTATTAGGCCAACCGTCCTGAGCCTAGCGCACCCAGCAGCCGCTCGTGTTTGATCACTGGTGCTTAGAGCCCACACTTGTCCTCTTATGTTGGTGTTAAGGCATGGAGGAGAGGAGCGGCAGGGTGGGGTTTGGTGGGGGGGGGGGGGGGGGGGTTAAAATGTGATCTCCTTAACTCTCTAGGGGGGCAGAGGGGAGTTTGGTGCCCCACCTCCCTCACTGACACTCCTCTGCTCCTCCAACTGGAGCTGGTCTTTAAACTTCTGATGTCAGTTGAAAGGCGGAACACTGCAAGTTGTTTCCAAGCAAAAGGGAGAAAGATGGAGGGATGAAGGATTGAGCGAGGGAGAGGAAGAAGAAGAAGAGAAAGTCTATACAGTCTGTCTCTGTTGTGTTTTCAAGAATATTTTTGGAAATTGTCTAGTTGTTTTCACTTAAGTTCCCCTAAATTTCTCTCAACTCACCTCCCTTTCTGTCGTTCGTTCGTTTTCTCCTTCATAATCTTCGTTTTTTCCTCTTTCTCTGTGCTGTCAGTCTATGGAAGCATGGAAGGTCTGTCATCTCATTGGAAGTCAGCACACCTGATCCCACCAGACCTGTCACCTCTTTCTACCCTTTTCCTATCTCTACCACGTATGCTACCTCCCCTCCATCACTCCTTCACCCAGCCTTCCTCCTGACTGCTATTCTCGCTCACTGCACACCCATCACTATGTCTCTCTTGTGGCTCTCCTTCTTTCTCCCCCTCTCCCTGTCCCCTCCTCCTCCTCCTCCTCCTTCCCCTGGCCAAGAGCACCCAGGAAGAGCCATGTGTTTCCAAAGTGGACTGGATGGGAAATCGAAGCAGGGCTTCTGTGTTTATCAAGCCACAGCTCCGTCACCTTGCTCCTATTCCCATCTGGAGGCCCCGGCAAATTGGTGACAGCAGCAACAACCCTGTAACACACATGCTCCTTTTTCTGTGTGCACGTCCACACACACAGCGCAGCACCTTGGCCTGTTTAGTTTTATTGCTGGTGTCAGGTGAGGAGGTGGACGTAGGAGTGCTGTCTAATGTTCACCTCACACACATATACACACACACACACACACAGACACACTCACACACAAGTCATTTCCACCCCTGCCGACACCTTGGCTAACAAGACCTGTGAACCACAGTGACAGAACTCCTAGACTTGTCAGAGTCCCAGTCATTTAATGCCAAGACCTGGCCCCAGCTCTAACCCAACAGGGTTTCTGTATGCACACTAAGCCACAATAGGCTTCACAGTGTTGTACTGAACATGAGTCTACTGAATACTACTGCTCCTCCAGGTTAATACTGTTTAAATAATACATTTATTCCAATGAATTGCAATAATTATTTCTATAAAATACTAAATTACTTACATGGAGTAATATGAGTTATCTGCAAGGAATGTAGGGCTGAAATGTGTTTCGTGTGGCGTTGTTCAGTTGGTTCTCATGAAGTTTAACTTTACCCTAAGTTCACACCTTATCATTTGATTTGCACCATCACACATGTATAAATCTTTGAATGTATGCTGTCACTCCTGACTGTCTACTGGGCTGTGTAGCAGTACAGATATGTGTCTGTAAATCTGCTGTATCCACAGGCATTTTCAAGCATCTTCAGTCATTACCAGTAGTTTTGCATGGACCAGCCCCTCAGCCACATGTGTAAAGGAAACTTGATGCTCAATACCTTTTCCATTGCTCCCTCTTTTCTCTTTGCTGTGGCCGTGTAAGTGGAGGAGAAAGGAGGGTTGACTCTGGTTAGAGCCCTGCACAGCTTTGCTACCTTGGAAATGAACTGCACAAACAACACCTGGCCATTGTGCCTATAAGCGCTTACAATGATGCCATTTAAGAGAGTATTGATCCACCCATTGCAGGGTCAATCATTGGATCAATGGTGTGTGGGTTGGCTGGCTAGAAGGCCGGTTGACTGTATGAATGAATGGATGGTTGGATAACAGTTGAATGGACGGTTGGATAATGGATGGATGGGTGGATGGACTGATTGATTCATGGTTGGAGTTGTGGACTGACGCATGGGGGGGGGAACGGTTGTGTCCATCCAAACATGAACTTGTGTGGGGCTGAAGGTTATCTGCCCTCTTTTGTGTAGCTTTGTGTCCAGTCTGTCTCCAACACCTCTCAAAGAACACCACCATTCAAATCACACTTTACCACCATTTCACTTCAAGTGAATTCTTGCCTTGTCCCACTCAAAGGAAAAAAAATACTGTGATTTACAACAACAAACTTTGTATTACTTGGTCAATTTTTTTTGTATTAATATAGCTATAAAGCTTTATTGTGCCATAGAAGGCTGGGAAAAGTAGAGGTATATAAATTCAAAAAGAGTCATTGTCATTAGCATGTTCTTGGTGGATTCTTGTGATGTGTTTACACCAGGGTTGATTGACCTAGTTACCCAACCCCTGGCAGCACAACACGGAGAAATATAACACAATGCAACACAAGGGAGAGGTGTAGATTCCTTTATTAGTCTTACATGTAAGACACATATGAGTGAACACACACACACACACACGCGCACTCATACGCACGACACGGTGATCATCAGGGGCTCACAGAGGTCGTGCCTCGTGACGAAGTGAATATAGGGAGAGAGCTTATTTAAAATTCTGTAAGAGATGTCAATTGTGCCCCCTGCATATTTCTATGGAAAATTTGTAAATAGATCCTTTGTAAATAGCTTCTCTCTTGCCAATCACCCTGTCTGCTCTCTGCACAGCAGCATTAAAAATTGATCCTTAGCCTCACCAGGGTGAAATGCTAACATCGCTGCCAAATGACTGATTAAAAAGAAAAACCTTTAATCTTTGCTTAAAAGTGTCTACTGCCTTGGCATGCCTTTCCCCTGTGCTCCTCTATCTTCCAAGGCTGTGAAGGGGAAGGAGGGGGTCGCCGTGGGGGAAACGGGGTCACGCTTCATGTAGAGTCAGCGCTGTACAGTGATACAGCTCTAGAGGTGAGGGATTTCACTAAGAGCAGATCTAGGAATAGATATGCATTGCTCTCTTCTGAATTTAACCCTAAGCCAAAGGTTAAAAACACATTTGAGCATCCCATAAGAGGGGACGAATGTGTTGGCACTCCTTCTAGAAGTAGCTATTTATCCAACTTAACCATGCAAGTTAACAAAAAATAGCAGGATCGTATAGACAATGCAGCATAAGATAGCTTGTCATGCCTTCAATTTACTCAGTAGCACAGCCATAGAAATCGACACACTGTCTCTGAATGTTCTGTTAGTTGTGACATAGCTACTAAAAAAATCATTAAATAAAGAACCACAAGCAAAAAGAATGGATTAAAGAAGACAAAGGGGCCATTAAAGTGTTGATTGGAGGTGCTGAGAAGTATTTGTGTTTCAGGGAGCAGAGAGAAGAACAGAGAATGTGCTCACCCAGAAACTGAAGCTCGCTTCAGAGACCTTGTCAGCAATCCCCTACCGACGGAGCACACAGAGAAAGAAAACACAGTGAAAGTAAGATAAACATACCACCTCTTTCTTGCTCTATAGCCCCTTTATTGACTTACTTGCATATTGTATAGCTCAATCTGTAACTCGCCCGCTAACTCAACAGCTCTCTAACTCTCGCATCTTCCTCTTCCATACTCCCTGCCTGCCTTGTTGACATCCTCGTTCCCATGCATCCATTGTTTGCTTCTCAAATCCTCTTTTCATTCATTGTTTCTTTATACAAGCTGTAATTGAACATATCAGTAATGAATATAAAACATAACATATTGCACTGGAGTAAACAGCACAGCCCTCAAAATATAAAAGTGGTGAATATATTCACTCACCTCTCAGAATATTAGTGAGGACCACTAAACTGTCACCCAGAGCCACACACACACACTCACACAAGCTCCCGCCCCTCCTCGTCTCTCTGTCATTCAGGTGTTTACTGTCATTCATACTCAGGGTTTTGTATAATCCTCTCACCACACCTGAGTGCTCCCCACTCAGTGTCACTGGATTTACCCCCCACCCCACCCGCTCGCTACCCTCTCTCGCTTCTCCTCTCCTCCAGAGCGCAGCCTTTTTCATTTTGCATCACAGCCATTCTTTTACACACGTTGTCATTTCTTATGTAAATAACCACAGATAAAAAGACAGTAACAGACATTTTAAGATTTACACACACCGCTTGGTGCATATGTTTTCAGTCATCCCCTCTCATCAGCCAGTTTGTTTGTAGAAGTGTCTTTGCCTGTAGCCATAAATTAGGGGTTGTGATTTAACTCATTGAGACAAAAGAGAAAGACAACGAAACATGAATAAAACAAATGATGAGGAGAAGGTGAAGGAGAGAGAGAGCGAGGAGAGGAGGGTGAACTGAAGGCAGAAATGGGCCAGTATGTATTTCTGCTCTACTTTCACTTGGGGAAGGCTTCATTAAGAAGTCTGTTTCCAGAGCATGGTGGAATCTGTGTGTGTGCATGTGTGCACGGGTGTGTGAATATGTTCATAGGTTAATGTGTGAGATTGTGTCGGTGCACATGCACATTCATGCATATATGTGTGCATGCCTGTAAAATTATTTGTGTGTTCAGTGAGAGAGATCTCTTAAATTATTTACACCCAGAACCCTCTAATTGGTATCAAGTTTTTAAATGGGGTCAAATGTTGTGGTGCAGTTTCATACAGTTTTTCTCTTGCCTTAAGTCTGTATCATTACATCTAGTGCTACAGTGCTACTGCTTCATGGGACTTGAACCTCTAAACGTTGTATTTTCCCATCCACTGGGGCTCCGCTCTCAGACTGGAGGAACGCGATAAACCAAGCTGATACAGAGGAGGGAATGTAGTACTGTTACTGTGATAGCGCTGATGTGTCAGTCCATTTATTCAGGTCTGTTACTCAGGTCTGTGACGTAGACATTGTCCATTCAACATGCTATGAGAGATCTGGTGAGTCGTAAACATCAAACAGAAGTGCACACACACACACACAGACAGACACACACACAGCCTAAGGCAGCACGCAGAGCTGGTATTAGATTTAAGCCCCCTAATAAAGCCAATTAGAATTATAGTGTGCACTGATGAAGGCAACTTTAACAGGGCAATTCTCTCACCTCCACACATACACGAGCGCATGCACATGCATTCACACATACACCCAGTTTTACTTTCGTTACTCAGCACAGCACCCTCAAAGGTGCTTTTACACCACTCCAAAGCCTCCACATCCATATATCGCATCTTCTGTATTTGTATGTGGAAATAGAACAGCTAACTTAGCCCAGGTGAAATGCAGTTCTCCCATCCTCTAAGTCAAGACGTGGGGTTCACATACCATCCAACTCTGAACAAAACCCAACTGATTCCTGAATGTAGGCTTACTACTGGCTAACATTAGCAAGCTAGCCAAAAAGAAACAATATGTACAATACATAAGACAACTTTGGAGTTACCGGGAGAAGCGCAAGGAAACTGATATCAGCCCTCCATCAAACCAAATCAAAGGAAGGTTCTGTGCTTGGACCAATAATATTCACCTTATATATGCCTCCTTTAGGTAATATTATTAGGAAACACTCCATAAATTGTCATTGTTTTGCAGATGATTCCCAATTATATTTATCAATGAAGCCAGATGAAACCAATCAGTTAACTAAACTCCAAGCATGCCTTGACATAAGGACATATTCTGCTATGTTATTGCTAAGTTATTGTGCTTGGGCTTAATCACCTTAGAAACACATTATCTAATGATATAGCTACTCTAGACGGCATTACCCTGGCCTGCAGCAACAACGTAAGGAATCTGGGAGTTATCTTTGATCTGTATATGTCCTTTAACTCCCACATAAACAAATTAGAAGGACTGCCTTTTTTCACCTATGTAACACTGTAAAAATCAGGCACATCCTGTCTCAAAAATTTGCAGAAAAACTAGTCCACTCTTTTGTTACTTCTAGGCTGGTTTTTTGCAATTCCTTATTATCAGTCTGCCTTAACAAGTCTCTGAAGACTCTCCAGCTGGTCCAGAATGCAGCTGCACATGTACTGACAAAAACTATAAAAAGAGATCATATTTCTCCCATTTTAGCTTCTCTGCATTGGCTTCCCATAATTCCAGAGTAGAATTTAAAATCCTTCTACTCACCTACAAAGCCCTTAATGGTCAGGCACCACCTTAAAGAGCTCATAGTACCCTATTATCCTACTAAAACACTGTGCTCCCAGAATACAGCTTACTTGTGGTTCCTAAAGTCTCCAAAAGCAGAATGGGAGGCTGAGCCTTCAGTTATCAGGCTCCTCGCCTGTGGAACCATCTTCCAGTTTCGGTTCAGGGGGCAGACACCCTCTCTATGTGTAAGAGTGGCTTAAAACTTTCCTGTTTGATAAAGCTTATAGTTTGTGCTGGCCCAGGTTCTCCTTGGACCAGCCCCTAGTTATGCTGCTGCTGTAGGCCTAGACTGCCGGGGGACTTCCCATGATGCACTGAGCTCTTCTCTCCTCCTCCCCCTCTCCATCTGTACACATTAATTTACCATTAATGCATGTTACTAACTTGGCTTCTTCCCCATAGTTTTGTGCTTTCTCGTCTTGCAGGAGACCTTCGGCTGCGCACTGACTGCTGTCCCTGTGGTTCAGCTTGACGCCCACCACTGCTGCTATTATCATTAGTCATTTTTGCCCACTGCTACCACTAATATTATTAGTCATATTTCTATTATTGTTATTATTGTTGTTACTATGCATCTCTGTGTCTCCCTCTTTCTCTCTCAACCCAACTGGTCAAGGCAGTTGGCCGCCCACCTAGAGCCTGGTTCTGCTCGAGGTTTCTTCCCGTCAAAGGGGAGTTTGTCCTTGCCGCTGTTGCCAAGTGCTTGCTCATGGGGGAATGTTGGGTCTCTGTACAATAAAGAGACCGGTCTAGACCTGCTCTATGTGAAAAGTGATTTGGCACTATATAAATAAAATTGACTTGCCTTGACAGTGAGCATGAATGCTGCCTCAAGTTTAAGTTTAGCTTTGTTGGCAAAATAGAGGTTCGCCAACAAAGCAACGGATGTCAGATTCTCATTTTAAGTGAATCCGTTTAGTTTAGAAGTTAGAATTTTTCTGATGTCTTTTGATGTAACTACATACATTGAAATTGCCTTTTAATTACTTTTTATTACCATTTACAGGACTCCAGACAGGTTCGACACATGCTGCTTCAAGGTCTTGGGAGACCAGAGGGCTCTGAGGAGCAGGAGAAAGATGAAGAAACTGGGAGCGCAGAGGAAGAAGAGGTACACAATGAAAGAGAAAAAGGAGAGGGAGATGAAATGTTACACGATTCAGCATTTGTCGTGGCCAGGTCTACAACGGGAATGGACAGGACAGGAAACGGGCGCTCATCAATCAAATCCAACCAAGGGGATGAGAGGGAAGGTGGCAGGACAGCAGGGCCGTGGGAGCCAAAGGAGCAGTGCAGAAGGAGAGGAAGCAAAGAGGTAGTCGTCACTACTTTGCATCTTTTACCCAGGTCAGAGGGAAGGCAGTTCAGGCCCACTGCCAGCACCTTGCCCAGGCTGCTGACAGGACAACAGACTCATGGCAGAGTTTTAACTGAGGCTAGTCAGGTGAGTTTAATGTCAACATCACAAAAAACAAATAAGAATCTTCCTGCTTGTCACCACTGTGTTTCCCATGAGAAGGGCGCATAAAACCATCCAGGTTTGGTCAGATTAATTTTTAAGTCTTTTCTTTTTAAAATGCCTGATTTAGTTCAGATGAGTTCCCTTTTTATTTACTTTTAAAGAACATTTTACTTTTAGATGATAGTGAAGAGTAAGGGGAAACATCTTAGACTGCTGGCGTTACACTCCTCATTTGTTATACTTCCTTTCAATGTTAAAGTGATTTTGTGCATCTGGAGGCAGTATTCAATCACTTTGGCTGAGATTAAAGAAGCAAGTATACATTAACTGGTTGGCAGGCTTGAGGTATGACTTGAGTGTACTGCTGCAAGAATAGTACTTCACAAGCAGCTAACAGTGACATGAAAAAGCCTTAATACCAGCATATTGATCATACTAAAAGCAGTTGAAAAAGAGTTTTCTCTGCTTCAATCTGTGAATGTTTTAGTGTTTGTAATATAGTGTTGCATCTAGTATTTTCCTTCCAAAATCCAGAAACTGTAAAGTAAATTCTTAGAGCATAGTAGGCTGTTTTCGCATTGATTTGTTTTTTTTCATTTTGCATGTGTCTTTTTCTCTTCAGGAGAGAGCTACATGTCTGTCTGAGTTGGTCCAAAAATCTGGGAGTGATAGCAGTATTTTGCAGAGTCCCATAGTCAGAGCCAAACCCAGACCTCCTGGGAGATGTACAGGTCCTGGGGCTCAGGCCATGGCCCGTTCAAGCATGAGACAATACACTGGCCTCGAGTCTCCGATTTGCAGTTCTTCTCTCCATGTGAGCCCTGAAAAGAAAGTTCAGACGTCCTCCCCTCTCCTCCTTCCAGGACTGCGAGTTGAAACCTCTTTTTCTCCGACTCTGTCCTCTTCTGAAACGTTTAGGCACTGTCCCACGCACAGAAAAGTGGTTTCTTCCTCTGCCACGTCGTGGAAGAATTTGTAAGTGTCCACAGATCCAGTTCCGTCCACCAGTGGACCTGGAAAAATTATTTCATGTTTTTAACGTTTAAAACATGTGTATGTACCAGTTTCTGTCAAGTTTTGTGTACTATTTGAAATCAAGATGTTTAAATTACAACCACCCATAAAATAGCCCTAAAGGATCCACAGCTCATCCAAAAAGTCACTAGTGTCAAGCGTTTTTATCCAATATTCCTCAAAAATGTCTGGAGACATAATATTATACTTGATAATGCTTTTCTGGAAACCACATTCAAAGCCTAATACTTCGGGCTCCAAGGTTACTGGCAAACAGCCCCCTACTTTTCTCTCCAAAACAGACTCCAGATCAGCATTAATGGCCTTCACTTTGCCCCACACTGTGATTTGGCAAATATGCTGCTCTTACAAACCATCTCAGTCAACGACACCCATGAACCCTGACCTCATCTGAAAGCATTAGACTTTAGACGTACAGTCAGCTGTGTGTAAGAGCTGCTGAGTGCTTGAATCACCACATTTCAACAGAACTTGATAGGGCTGAGTTTTTTTTTTTACCCCACATACTAGCAAGCTGAACTGCAGAACTGTACTCATTTTAATACTTACAGTATGTTGTTTATTAAAGACATAACGCCCTCTCAGATCTTGGCCTCTTGTAAGACATTTCACAGTGGGGTGTTTTCAGGGCTGCCCGTCTCTGCAGTATGAGTCACATGTGCATGCTACTATGGCTCTTTTGAGTGCGAGGAGATTGATTTGTTGCAGAGATAATACTATATGATGAGGTTTATCAGAGTAAAATAGGATCATTACAGGAAAGAAAGCTTCCTTTAAGTCTGCTTTGCTCTGTTTTTTTTGTTTTGTTTTGTTTTTTTTCATAGAGAGAGGTCCTTCATTAGCCTTGTACTTTATGCAAACTGGTTCTTTGCCACAGTGCAGATCACAACCACATGGTAATTCCTCTCATCAGGATTTCATTATAAGTGATGCATCTGGCTTTTTTCATTATCTACATTTGACAAAAATGGCCCATTGTCAAATAAACTGGCACCGTGTAGTGTGTTGGCAGTGTTGAGTTAGACCCATCACTCAGCAGTGTTTACAGTAATGCCTTTACTTTTTCCACTATCAAATTCAAATTTTACTGTACTAAATATTAAGTAATAATTCAAATAATAGTAAAATGGTATTTTTAATATTATATCACTAGTAATGTAGTAATAATTCATGTTTTATCACTTTAAGTACTGAATCGTTATGGTATCAAGTTTTCAATTACAGTACCACCTGTTAGGTACTATTTATGTTGAAATATTGAAACAATATGTTCTATTCCTGTTTTGCTTTCATCAGAGGAGTCGTCATTTCAGTTGGACAAAGAAGACACACGGACATTAAGACTATTTATTACCTTGATCTTTCACAAGTGATCCCAGTTTTTAAGGGTAAAAATGGTGATTTTGTGAACATAAGGAAAGACATTTAAAAAGGTATTGAATCGCTGTTCCAGGATAGAAAATGAGCAAGATAATAAAAGTGCTTTCGAAGTAGGTTTTAGATTTGCTTTTATTGAGTAACAAACTGACTACATATGAGCATGCACTCCTGATGGCATTGAGACATCCGCCCCTCATCCCACCCTATTATCTCTTACACTCCCTGTGGTTTGTTTTGGTGTATGTAAGTAAGTGTTGGTTGTGTGTATCACGTCCGTGCCCTGCGAGACTCCTGCCAATCGATTCAAGGTGAGACCTGTCGATTAAACACCCTGAGCCGTGCTCTCTACCTAACCCCGGGGTAATTCAATCCCACCCCTTATACACACACACCTGTACACAAACACGCACGCACACACACACGCACTTCACCTGTCATCCGTCAATACCTCCATTGGGGCCTCTATTGATCCCCTCCATCCAGCCTCTTCACCCCATGCAGTACAACATCAGGGCCAAGATGACGTTCGTGCAGGTTTAATTTCTGACAGATTTACAATAAAGCTCAAGTTATTATTTAACTCTTCCGGCTGCAGTGTGCTCTTTGATTTAGCACCCTGGGAGAGGATGAGTTACAGCTGACACGGAGAATCTGCCAGGGCTGGAATGGTAGGCACCCGGTTCATAACTCAGCCGCCGAATGTGTAGTTAGTCAATCACTTGATCTGTAATCACAAATGCTGCCAGAAATTACATGAGTGATGAGCTGTAATAAAAGCACTTACTTTTCCTGCTCTGTCTCTTAAGTGTTATTGGCAGACCCCTCTCTCCCAGGAGGCCGTGGCTGTGAAACAAAATCCCGATATAAACTGCCTCATTGGTCCCTGCCTCACGCTCCCTCTCTGGTGTACTGTATGTGCGTGCGTGTGTGTGTCTGTGTGTGTAAATGCAGAGTGTTCCCACTAAAGTGTAATACAAAGCTCTTTTTGACAGTCTTTCTTCCATTCTTGGATTGCCTTGCTTCAGGACAAATGATCCTCACTCCAGTAAAGACAGCCATCCGCGTCTCGATCATTTATAATCTCTAATGTCTGCAGAGGTGCAAGGAAACACAATTCACTGACGGTGATTGTTTTTTTCGCAGACCCGAATTTTACACAGACCCAAAATGCTTAGAATTGTTCAGTAAAATGCATCACATACATACAGGTTTAAACATATTTCTATGCAGTATTTTGTCGCTGCTGTTAAAACTTTCCTTTCCTGAATCTCATCTCAAGCCAAGCATGTCCTGATAAGTTATAGTACATCAAAAATATGACCTTATGTACAGGTAATCAAAGATGTCAGGGCCACGACACAAGCCTCTCTTCGACTGTCTGTGACTCCCAGCTCCATAGCCTTTGGCAAGAGGTCACGCGTGACAGTTTTATTGATACGGACCTCTGTAATAATTACACAGCATCTTGCATGCACTATTGATTAGGGCTATTGATAAAATCATATTTTACTGTAAAGGTCTGTTGATTTGATGCATTACAACATAAATCTCTTCTCACAAGCAGCTGAGTTGGAACTCCTACTGCTGAGTGATGGATGCTCCCACAGATAAACACACACACACACACTTGACTATTTATATCTGTTGCTTGAATGGGGCAGCAACAGACACAGGTTAAAGACAGACAGATGTAATGATATCCATATCTTTAGTCCATCCGTACAAATAGACGACCACATAGGGACGACAAGTGAGATCTGCTATCCAGCCCGCCTCATATGATGTGATATATAAGCGAGGGTGTTTATGGAGTCACTGCTCCATCTTATCATGATTTGTATTGTCAGCGGGGGCTGAATCTGCATGGTGATAATAGATTCTGATGTGGTTCAAATGCCCCGTGGTGAATGGGAAATAGAGATGAATGTGACAGATCATACAGAACTTGTCCTGTATATAAACGGCCTTTAGAACTGTTGTTCTCAGAGGGGGGGGATGGATAGATGGTGTTACAGCTGGTGTACAGGGAAATGTCATTGCTGGTATTAAAATAGTAAGAATGTGATCCTCAAAGCTGACCTCTGTGGTCAACACAATGAAATTGATATGATTTCCCAAGGAGAAACATTCTATACTTTGCCTACCGTAGTTTTTCTGGTGTTAAAG
The DNA here is from genome assembly GCA_038419695.1 of Scomberomorus guttatus. Taxonomy (NCBI): domain Eukaryota; kingdom Metazoa; phylum Chordata; class Actinopteri; order Scombriformes; family Scombridae; genus Scomberomorus; species Scomberomorus guttatus. The sequence goes on along the minus strand of CM076450.1, from coordinate 14,713,483 downwards.
AGGTTTTTGTCATATTGAAGTTGCAAGCAAGTTGTAATACAGACTAATGGAGAACTAAACAGAAAGTGTCAGGTAATATACACTGGTGCCTATGGTGTCACGCATTATCACCCTTTGATCTTACAATGGAAAAACATAATATGTGTAATAAAGGAAAAGAGCAAATTTATTACTATTGGAGGGAAGGAAAATAGGCCTTTATGGTTCAGGTTAAAAAGCAGCTTACTAGACCATGTTTCCGCTTTGGCCGGCAGTTCAAAAGCATGTTTTCTTTTTGGACTTCTCTGGCTGGATTCTGAACCACTTGGGGGTAGTTCGAAAAGCCTGTGGTGCACCAGTGACGGGCTGGTTTTCACATTTAAGGAGCCAAAGGGACATGGGGAACATATTCATGTTCAAGAGGCCTACAAAACTCTAAAAGCCGGGATATAGAGTTAATCGCTGGCCCAGTCAAGGCCCCCCCAGAGCGGCAGCTCCTGCAAAATGCTGAACAGCCTGTCTGGCTGCAGCACAGGAATGTCATCCTGCAGAGGACAGAGGAGGGGAAATTGATCTTAATCACCCGTGATTTGTTTTATAAGCATAAAACCAGCTCAAACCTGAACCCTTTTAAATGCCCTGGAATCCTGATGAAAGTAATAGCACAGGGCTTTTCATTTACTTTGATTTCTTATGAAAACCAAATATATGAAAGCCCACTGAACAAGAATAAAATAACAATGCTTAGCAAATAAAATAGGAGTGAGAAATTCTATATTTTAAAAAGCAGTTTGTAACTGAATTGTAATTGACTTTGTACCTTTCTTTCCTCAATATTTTCATGATCAATTGAAGCGCTTCCTTCTACACTGCATGATTGATACAGTATGGAATCTATTCATGGAAGAAGGCACATAACTAAAGCATACTGCTGTTTTTCAACATACTAACTACTTTTGTACCACAGCTGTTTGAAATGCTAATATGAAGCCTGTGAAAAAGCAACAATACGGCCAGTGTGTTCCCCAGAGCTGGAGGGAGAAGGCAGAGCAAGACAAAAGCAGTTTTTAATCTGAGCAGGAAGCATACAGTCGCGATTCACTGTGACATGGTGATTGATATGAGTGAGTAGTGTATTTACCGAGTCTGACGGGATAGGAGAAAGAGAGTGTTTTCTTCCCATCCGTACGCTTATCTCCCTCCATAAATCACTGCCAATGGGATGCATAAATGTGGACGAGCAAACGTCGTATGGCTCCGGCTCAGGCAATTCCTCTTTGACCTTTACATTTGGCATTGGTCACTGGTGCTAAATGCACGCCACGACCTTCCCTGACCTTGGGCTATTCATATTTAATAGCCATGAAGCCTGTTGGTTCCACAGACAACATACAGTACATGAACACATATAAACGCACCGCACAAACACACCAAACAAAAAGTGTCATACAGCGTTTCGTGCCATAATTTGAGATTCTGATGATGAGTGGCTGCTGCAATTTTCTATGTCAATGAAAATATCCAATAAATGAAGAGAAGATATTTACTTTTTTCCCCCTCTTCTCATCAGTCTGTGCCTTTATAGCTCTGATTCCATTACCCCTAGCCCGGCGGCACTCTATGATGTCCTATGTCCATCCTAACCTTTGACTCCAGCCAGTGCTTTAAAGGTTCTGCACTTTGCCCTCTCCCATTTGACCTGTCTGAAGTATACCTTTATAATTGCCCCTGTCGCTATCAAATGCACATATGAGAGGGTGCAGGGGCAGGGGGCTGAAGTCTGTCCAGTAACCTTTTGGCCTCTTGTTCATCCATTCTGCTCGGAGCAAGCACAGCAGGCTTCCTCCCCCTACCCACAATTCCATACTGTATTAGTCTGCATGTCGGAGTTATTGATGGCGCTCTGGAAATATTTTATTGGTCAGTCACGACCTTTGACTGGGGCAATGCAAACACTAACTCCCCTAAAGCCTCCTATCGACATGGATATATATATGATCAGATGGCTAATAGAAGTATAGATTTAGAATGGCTAAAGACATAGTCATTTGGATTTTAACACTGTGGGGTCAGCATTGCTTTTTCCACTATGCATGTGTAGGATCAATAGGCAAAACACATATTGAGTTCCTTATAATGGAAACTATCCACTGATGAACAGTAAAGACATTTTGGAAAAATGGATCATAAAAACTACATATGTATGGAGGAAATTATAGTTTTCCAAATACAAATTGCAAAAATAGACGTTTTTCTGTATAAACTGTAAAGTACAAACAACCAAAGAAAAATATCAAATACACTTCAAAATGGTAAATCCTTTTCTCTCCCCATCCTCCCATCTTCTGCCTTTATTCCACATAAGTCTCTTCATCAAAGGGAGTGTAGCTTGCACTGAAGCACCCACAATTAAGATAAGCCCGACCACAGCTGGACAATTACCTGCCAACTAACCTTTTCTGGAGGCACTTAAGAATGTAAGGACCCCTGAGGATAGATGTGCCCTGAGTAGAACAAGCACTTCAAGAAGCCAAAGAGAAGGAGGGAGGGAGGATGTAAGGTATGAGAATGGAGGGGTAGAGAGGAGAGAGAGAGAGGCTGAATGACAAAGAGAGAGAGAGAAAAAATGATAGAAATAGAGAAAAAGACAGTATCATGGTGAGATTACCTAATCCTCTGTCTGAGAGCAGTATTTGAAGGACCTGGTGGTGTCAGACATGAGGGGGCTTTGTGGAGGTTTACCCAGGAGAGGCCAGCTTAGCAGGAGGATCTAGTGGAACACCAGGTGACCAGTCCTCTGTCCCCAAGCACAAACCTCAGCCCATGGCTTTGTAAACACTGTTAAATTGATTGCAGGGAGCTGATGAGATTTCCCTGCAGCCTAGGTCATTATCACATTGTGTACCAGCTCTAATTTACTCGTACTGAACCCTCTATGGATTGTCATTCTGTTGTATGTTCTCGTTTTTGTTTTTTTTTTAATGCAAGTGACATTGTTTTCTGTCAAAAGTTCATATATCTGTCAGGTTGTATGTAAATGCGACTGGTGGTAGACATGCAGGAATTTGAAAAAAACACTGACTTATATTTGATTTTCAAATGCTTGGTGCCGCATTTTTAGCACCGGTCAGGGTGTTAGACTCTACCCTGCTGTGCAACGGGGGTGAGTTTCAGCACTGTATGATATCTGATCCCAAAAACCCTGCAGGGCAGCCACAGCAAATCAACAATGGATTAATGGATCTGGTTCTGCTCATAAATCTCTGTGGGATTGGAAAGCATTCGAGGACAGTCAGCCTGTAGTGGTGTGCTTAATGTTACAGGCAGTTTGGGTTTCCCATCGTTCAAAGCAGTGACAGGGTAGTAAAGATGTGGCAGCATCTTATGTCTGTGTTAAATCAGTGAATGTCAGGAATACTGGATTGTCAGGTTTCTGTGCTGAGAGCAGTACCGACACTGATTCATTGGTACAGATTTGTTTATAAATAACTCCAATGCTTTTCCATAGCTCTTAACGTACAGTAGAATAACATCAAGCAGCCAAGCAAAGACAGAAAAAAAGATGTATTGTGCAGACATGCCCTAATTCACCGGTGTCAGTACAACCCTTCAACCTTAGCCTAGTGCAGTAAGGCCTTGCCATAGATCACGGTGGTTAACAGTTAGCTGTTCCTGCAGGTGTGTAGGGAATGGCAGTAACTGCTTCCATTACTGGAGAGAATGGCCCAACTCCCACAGCCCCCTCCAGACAGCGCTGTCATTACCCATCCATTGTGAGGCCTGAGAGAGAGCTGTAAGTACGGCAGACTTATGGCTTTGTTAGAGTGGCTGGATGGTCTCCTCTGGCTCAGCACAGGATAAGGAGGGACGGTGGTATGGAAGGATAGCCAGATAGAGTGATAGAGATGGAGGATGAGGATGAATTGAACACCCCTTGATACCCCACCACCGCCACGCCGCCCCCCTGATGTGCTCGTGAGTAGAGTGCAAGCTGGAGGGTGGAGAGGGTTGTTTGGTGCTATTTTTACAAGAAACGGGTTGATTTGTCTTAGGCCATTACCGTCTATTACAGCTGCGAGTCTTGGGGAAAAGGTGGGAAGCGGCAGACGCTGGCATTCTGCCTAAAGAGAAATCAATGAAACAAATTAATCCTTCGCAGGCTGCGGTGACACAGTAATCCATCATTCAGGGGGCGCTTTTACACACTGAATCAGGGAGCGAGGCAGGGAGGTGGAGGGATTGGGAGTCGGGGGGCTGGGTGCCTGTTGGTTGAGAAGGGGTGGGGTTGAGTGGGACCGAGGCCCTGGGGGACAGGGGCAGACGTCCACGCTCCGGTAACACTGGGGTAACGGTGGGTGGTGGCAGGGAATCAAGTAGTTCTGAGCCCTTCCTTTACATCCTTGAGCTGCCTGTGGACATACCCGAGCAGCAGCAGCAGGAGGAGGAGGAAAGGGACGTAAACACAATCAGCTGAACTGCACCGTGGACGTGGCCACGATTACACATGCGCCTACACATATTTTCCCTGCTGCCTGTCGCTTGCTGCCTGATTTAACCCCACCAAGCTGATGGCTGATGGAGAGAGTAATAGGAGCACTTTATCATTTATTTACACTGGACGTACAAGCAGCAAACTGATCATTAATGCGTGGACATAACTGGGATGTGAAAGAAGGGAGGGGGGGGATACAGAGACCATGAGGTGGAGGAGAGAGAAATAGGGAAGATGCTAGAGCCCTGCAGGAATTCCACTCTTTTCTTACCATGCCAGCTGCACAGCTTCACTATGTGGCACTGCTTTGTTTCACTTCCGTCGTTGAGCGTCGTTTTAGTGATGGCATAGGCTATTCTTCGGCATTGTAGATCATCATAGCGACAGCCTAAGGTCCAGGTGTGCCCACCCACAGATGCACAGGGAGCTCACTGCCCTCTTGCCTGGGAAGACAAAACTACACTAAAGCACAGCCCTCTATTTTACTATTCAAAGCAGAGAGCTGTATACATGCGCCGTGATGCGCCAGCGCGCGGCCAATTAGAGCTCAGATCTGTCCGTGTGGTTGAATCATGTGATCAGCTACCCTGTGAGGAAACAGTCCTGACCAGGCCAAGATCCATGTGCAGCAGCTGTACCCTCCGATGAATCACATAACAGCCGACATCAAACGCTATCACAATTCAACTGGGAACGGGGGAAGAAAAAGAAAACACAAATGCGCATATTGAGATTGATGTGTTTTTATTAAGATCTTTGCTGTGTTGCATTGCCTTTTTGTAATATTACATCATTATGAAAGTTCAAGATCAACTCAGTGTTACTGTATCAGCCAGCTTTGTTGGTCTCCAGGCTCCTTTGTGGCACTGTGGCTGCTCTGCTGACGTTCATCGATGGTGACTGTGTGTGTTTTTACAGCAGTGACTTGTAGCGAGAGCTTTGATGGAAGGTGGTGATGCTTAGGAAGCCGGGGTCATTCCATGAAAAAAAGTCAATGCAGAAACACAACAAACAGAGCCATTATTTGCCATGTCATTGTAATAGGGGGTGCCACTTACCTTAACCAGCTTCCCGAAGAGGAATACCAATAACCCCCCACCCCCAAATACACAGGTGGTAGCATTCTGTGGAACGGCATGTTAGAAAATCAGAGAAAATAGTGGGTTGGAGGAGAAGGGGGAGATGGGAGTGAATGTGCTGGGAGGAGAGAGGAGGGAGGGGGAGGTTGAGATTGGGCAGGGTGGGGCAGCAGAGAGAGGTGGTAAGGGGAGCAAGAGTGGTCAGAGAGCGAAGGGGAGGCGTGTGGAGAGGGAAGGGAGGGCGAGGGGGAAGGGGAAGAAGTGAAAGGATGGAAAAATGTGGGGATATTGCAGCACAGCGGATGGTGTGAGGGAGGCAGAGTGAGAAATGTTGCCGGAAATGCTAGAGCCAGCAGCGTGTGTAAAAACCACACAGCAACATTTCTCATCCTTGACATCACTGACAAGCTTTCCACACACACCGTGTGCTTGCAAAGAGCAGGGTTGTAATATCCAAATCTTTTACATGGCTTCCCCTCTCAGATCCTACTCTTTTGTTTTCTTGACTCCTGTAAGCAAGGCAGATGTTGGGGGCATTAAATTTAACCAATGTTGTAATTCTGAATTTCAAGGGCGTGTGCTTTAAGATTTCCCGCAGCAAACACAATAAAACATGTTTGTGTGTAATGAGAACTTTCTCTAACCTCTAAGTTGTGGAGGAGATGTACTGCGAGGAGTGAGGGGGTGAGGAGTGACGGATATGAGCGGAGGGGAGGAGGAGGAGGAGGAGGACAGAAGATTGTTGTGGAATGTTTGCAGTTCTGGCCAGAACTCTGCCATCTCATTTGTCAGGGCTTGACCTCAACTCTGGGGTCAAAGGTCAAAGGGAACATCTGAGGGAAACCGACTTGGCCAATGCACACAGACAAGTAAACACACAAACATGTAGGAGAGCGTCTGTGAGAGTGTCTCTCCTTCAGCACTCTCTCACACATATTTCAAGCTCATGTGCAGTACATCTGTATATATCATCATTAATATCCATCCAAGTCTTGTTTGTTTTATTAATACAGTGTTATGTTGACCTCTAGCTATGAAACGATCAGCTGCCACTTTCCCAAAAAGCATATTATGGGCTTTTTCCAAAACAAATCATTGAAAAAGAATGTGAACTGCAGGAGGCTTGGATTCATTTCTGAGTAGAGTAGCTTCAAATGAATGTTAGCACTTGTTAAACACTCCAGCAATGTTAAAAGTAAGTGATGTAAAAACAATATATGAGCTGAGTAGTGAAATTTAGAGAGAGAAGCCTCTTCAGTGCAAAATCTCATTGGATTAAAATCTCTTCTCTCACACACACACACACACACACACACACAGAATCATACTAAGCAGTGGTATCTAACCCTGTCCTATAATCAGTCACTGTCCCATAATCAAACAGCACTCGCCATAAATTACATCTCATCCCAGTGTCAGTCCTTGCACCACACCGACACGTCCCGCCGTGTTTCCAGACGCCTGCGTGGCCGCCGTGCCGCTCTCTGCCTGCGAGGAGACACAACACAAACTCAGCAACAAAAGAGCGAGGTTAGCTCAGCTGAATCAATCAGACAAACTCTCTGCCTCAAGTTTCAAATGAAGGTGAGGATAAAGCAGGAAGGGACAATGTGGGTGGCCCACTTCATTGACCGACTTAATCACTGGACACCTGTGAGTCACATGACATTAGGCTGACAGCAACTACACCTTGCACACTGAAAATGGCAGATTGAGTTACAGTTGGAGTTTTTACTGGTGCAAATGAACACTTACTATGACTGGCTTTTCTCTGGTCCCTCTCTTCTGCAGCCCTGTAAGGAAACAAATAGTTCATTGTTGTTTAAAACGCAGCCTCCCTCCCTCTTTTTTTTTTTTTCCTGCTCTAAGAAGATACAGGTAGCATACTAGCTGATATTCATGGCTTTGAGGTGCATCTTAAATGTTACATCTTTGTCATTCTTTGGCCAGAGACATCAAACAGGTGCTATGAATAATTTATCTTAAGAATTTCACATTGATAAGGTCACAATCTGCCAGGTCTGGACACTAAACACAGGCCACCTTCACTTCACTGTCTTTTACACACATGTGCCCTCACACACAGACAGCAGACACACTTTTCAGATGAAAATACGCAAAATCTCTTGAGGGGTTTGTCGTCGTGTGTGTGTGTGTGTGTGTGTGAGGATGTGAGAGAGAGGGGATATCTTTTGGTTTAAATGCTACTTTAACAGTATTTTGAATTATAAATATACAATATATTAAAAATTAAACGTCTCACAAGTGTGTTGGCTAATCTGTGCTATATTTTAGCATTATAATAAATAATATTTGACAATTGTTTAGCAGGGTGGAAACTGGAGTGAAACTTTAATTGCAGCTTCATACTTGATGTACTGTATATTCATTTGTGCCACAAAATATTCTCAGGATTGCTAATATATTTTTCTCTTAACTGCTTCTGAGAGTTTGTGTGGGAATAATTTTTTGTTTTCCCTCTACTGATATAAACTAGACTTCAACAGTGTGCTCAGTCATTCTCAGCTC